>JANUYF010000001.1:408793288-409459357 GCA_026167975.1 Phrynosoma blainvillii | reverse complement strand
TTGTTCTTGGTCTTAATAACTGAAGAAGTTGTGCGCAACTAACACTTCCAATTTGTAAGTTAATAAAAAGCAATTTAAAAGGTTAAACATTAGAATCTAACTTTCTAAATTGCAGTAAGTCTTTAAAAGTTGTTCAAAAACTTACTTTTCTTACTGTTCTGTTCTAGTAACACACTTAGAGAAAAGCCATCTCATGTGTTGAAATATGCCCCCTCGTCAGTCCAAGGATGGAGTAGTATGTTGAATTCTGTTTTGAATATCCTGTAGAGCCGAGGTGGGAATTGATGTGGTCTTCCAGATATTACTGACCAACAGTTCCCCAGGGTTTTTGCCACTGGCTGTGTTGATCAGGGCTGTTCAAACTTGCAGTATAATGACAGCCAGAGGGCTCCATCCCTTGCTCTAGGGATCAGCTCTATGTTAATGGTTGTGGTACACTTTGTTCTTAGCCTAAATAAGGAAGAATAGTGGCATTGTTTTTTCCAACTCAGTGCCAAACACAGTTGGTGCCAAGACATGGGCTAAGTTCTGAAATGAAACATCTGGCAAGACATGCCAAGGTCTTCTCGCTATATAAAGTGTGGAATACTGCTATGCTTGGATGTGAATGTGAAAATACAATAGAGCCTCAGTGCTCCAGCTGCAGTTTGGAGATCTTCAAAACAACATAAGATTAGCAGGCCTTTAATGACTATGTATGCACACATCTGGCTTCTGTGTGCAAACACTGATAACATTAATAGGAACAGGTGTTATTGTCGTTGTGTACCTTCAAGTCTTTTCCAGCTTATGGCAACCCTAAGGCAAACTTGTCATGGGATTTCCTTGCCAAGATGTGTTCAGAGGAGGTTTACTTTTGCATTCCTCTGAAGATGAGAAAGTGTGACTTACCTAAGGTCACTCAGTGAGATTCCATGACTGAGCAGGTATTTGAACTCTGTTCTCCACAGTCATAGTCCAACATTCAAGTCACTACACCATGTTGGTTGGCTTTAGGAAATGGTTGCATGACTCTGCATTACTATCAATGGTTTATGCATTGTGTGGGCATGGAAACAGAGCCAAATTCTGCACTTGCATCTTTGTAACTTACAGGTGGAAACTGGAGCGGTAGAAGTGAGAAGTTCCCAGTTGAAGGTGAGTCACAGAGGCAAATAATAATAATAATAATAATAATAATAATAATAATATATCCCGCCCTTTGGGGACCCAATCCGGGCGGCTTACAACAATAAAATCACATGAGATATCCCAAAAACAATCCCTCCCCCCCCTCAAAACAGTATTAAATCAGATAACAGTTAAAATTACAAATTTAAACAATTAAAAGTTAAAACAGTTAAAACATACTACAAAAATAATACGTTGGCCTACGGCAATGTTCTTCCTCCATCCGTAGATGGAGCCACGCAGAGAACATTGTGGGTGGGCATAATGCACATATTGTGACTGCTCTGAACATGACATCTGAAAATCATTAGCTGTTTCTTCTGCCTGTTCCATGGAGAAGATACTTGCCAATTTTGAGGTGTGTCTGAATATACTGTATGCACATGCATGTTAAAAATGTATGGTACATGTACTAGCTTTATGGTGTTGCTTTGGCAATATGAGTTGTAGAATTCAGTCTGTGCATTTAGGTTTGGTGTTCTAGGTGTTTTCTGTTTGTTCGGTTTTTTACCATTAATATATTGTATACAGTCGGACCTTCATATTCACAAGGGATCTGTTCCAGACCCCCCCCCCTCCCGGTTACGAAAATCCGTGCACGCTCAACTCTCACTCACTTTAATGGCAGTGTGGCACCCACTAGCACAGTTACATGCACATGTTGTTGTTGTTAGCTGCCCTCGAGTCAATTCTGATTCATTGCGACCCTGTGGATGAGATATCTCCAATAATCCCTATCTTCCACTGCCTTGCCCAGATCCTACAAGCACTTGCCTCTTGATCAAGTCTATCTATCTGGTTTGTGGTCTTCCTCTCTTTCTTCTATTATTATTATTATTATTATTATTATTATTATAGTTTATTTCTAAAGCGCTGTCAATGTACACAGCACTGTACAAAGAGACAATCAAAGCATAAAATAGAATAAAAACCTGCCAAAGGCATGCAATCTAAAAATACAAAACAATAGGTAAAATAATAAAAGTCAATTAAAGCAAAGAACAATTACAACAATTAAATAGCAACATCCACTGTCTACCCAAATAACAGAAAGAGTAAATGTATATCAGACAGTGCCTGGGAATGCCTCCCTGAACAGGGTGGTCTTTAACTCGGATTTAAAACATGCTTACTTCTACTCTCTACCTTTCCTAGCATTAGTGTTTTTTCCAGTGATCCATGCCTTCTCATTATGTGGCCAAGGTACAGTAGTATTAACTTGATCATCTTTGTTTCCAAGGAGAGCCTTGGTCTGATCTGTTCAAGAACCCATGGTATCCTAAGTACTCTTCTCCAGCACCACATTTCGAATGAGTTGATTCTCCCTCGGGTCTGCTTCCTTCACTGTCCAGCTCTCACTTCCATACATGGTAATTGGGAATAAAATGGCCTGAACGATTCTGACTTTAGTGCTCAGTTGTATGTCTTTGCTCTTCAGTATCTTTTCCAGTTCTTTCATAGCTGTCCTTCCCATTCCTAGTCTTCTTCTTATTTCTTGACTGCAGTCTCCCTTCTGGTCATTGTTTGATCCTAGATATGGAAATTCTTTAACTATTTCAATTTCCTCATTGTCTTGATTGAATTTGTGTATTTCTTCTGTGGTCATTATTTTTGTTTTCTTTAAGTTCAGCATCAGACCTGCCTTTGCACTTTCATCTTTGACCTTCCTTATTAATTGTTGCAATTCTTGAATGTCTTCTGCTAATATTATGGTGTTGTCCACATATCTTAGGTTGTTAATGTTGTTTCCTCCTATCCTAACTCCTCCTTTTTCCCATTCTAATTCTACTTTTCTTACTGTGTTTTCAGCCTACAAGTTAAACAAGTAGGGTGATAGGATGCAGCCTTGCCTGACTCCTTTGCCTATTGGGAACCACTCTCTTTCCTCAAATTCTGTTCTGACAGTGGCTTCTTGTCCTTGGTACAGATTCCTCATCAAGACTATCAGATGTAGTGGCACCCCCATGTATTGTGCAATCCATTGTTTTTCGTGATCTATACAATCAAATGATTTGCTGTAGTCTATGGAACACATGCTGGTACTTTTTTGGAATTCTTTGCTGTACTTCATTAGCTATCATATGTTTGCAGTGTGGTCCCTAGAGCCCCTTCCTTTTCTGAGTCCTGCTTGTCCCTCTGGAATTTTTCTCTCCATGCATGGTTGGAGTCTTTGCTGCAGAATTTTGAGCATGATTTTGCTTGCATGTGAGATTAGTGCTATTGTCCTATAGTTGCTGCAGTCTCTTGTGTCTTTCTTTTTGTGAATGGGGATATATATCAAGCATTTCCAGTCTGTTGGCCACTGCTTTGTTTTCCATATTTGTTGGCATATTTCAGTTAGCACTAAAGTTGCATCTGTCTGTAGGCACTGTAGCAGTTAATTGGGATATCAACCTTCCCCAGTGCAAATTCCACTTCTTAGAATTTGGGGTTCATCTTCATATGGCTCCTCATTCCAAATATCATTCATTCCCTCATCTCTTTTGTATAAATCTTCTGTGTATTGCCTCCAGCATCTTTTTATTTCTTCTTATTCCTAAACTTGGCTTTAATTTCTCACTTTTTTTGATAGAGGTCTCTCATTCTTCCCTTTTTGTTATCTTCTATTTCTCTGCATTGGTCATTGTACACTTCTCCCCCCATATTCGCTGGAGTTAGAGTGACAGGACCCCCTTGAAAGTGAAAAAAAAACCCCACAAATAAATAAACACTTTTTTATCCTGAGAGAATGCCTCTATAGGAATTTCTAGGTCCTCCAGCATAACTTTGTGGTCAACATCTGCCAGAGGTTGACTATAGAATCATGTTGCAGGACCTTTTCTCTAGGAATCTTTAGGCCCTCCAGTACAACTCTATGGTCAACGTCCAGCAGAATTTCTCTGGAGGACTTAGAGATTCCTAGGGAATTAATTATTTGCATATTAATCAAATCTGCAAATAATCAAATCCACAGAAGTCAAAGCTGCAAATATAGAGGGATGAGTGCAGTACAGGGGTCGGCAACCTACGGCCTGCGGGCCGGGTGCAGCCCGTGGAGCCCTTGAGACCAGCCCATGGCTGGTTCCGCCGCTGCTGCCGCCGCCGCCCTACACATGAGCGCGGGCGCCATCTTGCCTTCCAAAATGGCACCTGCGCTCGTGCGCGCATGCACACAATGGCAGGGCCCATTTTGGAAGGCCCCACGGTGGCTGCTTCTAAGGCCCAGGGAAGCCCCCCTACGCGGGGGGCTTCCAAAATGGCGTCCGCATCATGCGTGCATGTGCACGGCGGTGTCATCGTGCGCATGTGCGCGCCCGGCCGGCCCCCCGCGCCATTTCCCACCACCACCAGCCCCCCGGCAACAAAGGTTGCCGACCCCTGGTGTAGTATTTCTCCTTATCCCTGCATGTCAGATGTTGCACAGTCGTGTTCATACTTCTGGTTTTGTTCCTATCTCCCTTTGCTTCTGCTTTTCTTCTTTCTTTTATTACATATTGCACGCGCTACCATTAACAAAAACGAAGGCTTGCCATCTGCAGATGGTTAAATCTGTGGATGGAAGTCCGCCAATAAGGAGGGCGAACTGTATGTGTTTTTCCAGTTTTCTAGCCTGACTACTTAGAGCAATAAAAATAAACCAAAAACTTGCAAAATATTTCTCACAGTTTATACACAGATTGTACTTTGTGCTACAAAACAAACAATTTAAATAAAATTGTAACCCATTACTTTGCCATATTCCAAGATGCAACAGTGTTGTTACATGAGGAATGTCAGATTTTGTGATGAAGTGTCTCCCCTGACAGTAGCTGGCTGTCATTCATATCAGATGCATTATCTATGTTGGAGAAATATTTAAATATTTGCATAAAGCATGCTAAAGGTATCTATAATTGGTAACAAGCAAGTTACAACAACACACACACAAACATATAAATAAAGTGCAACCAATGGAGCTCAGTATTTTTTGTGTACAGTCACATTGTGCAAGGAATGTGCAGTGCAGGCTGAAACTAGCTTGCTTTCAATCTACTTTCTGTACACTGCCATATTTTGAATAATGCAGAACAAAAACATTTTGGAGGCTGTTAAATTAATGTAAATCAATCTAATTTAAGAGCAACCTGTTAGATCTCTAAGAAGGGAAATTCCCAGTGTTTTCAATAATCACAGTCTTTCCACAAGTCCTTGCTTGAATGTCTTTCAGCATGTGAATAAGGCAAACTTATTTTCTAATGTTAATAATTTCAAATAAAACTTTGCAGTTCCAGGACATATAGATTCTTTATTTTGCCTTTCTTTTACCTAGGGAAAAGAAGCTAGACAGGAGTTTGCAATAAATATTTAACTGGGACATTTGTTGTTTTAAAATGGTTTGGGGCACACCTGCCAAAGTACCAGGTATTGTTTGATCAAATGGGGCTGAGTAATATTTAATTATTAGAATACTTAAAATCAGTCTGGTACTGTAATGGGGTGTATCATTTTACTGTGGGGTTTGCCCTACTTACTACTCTACAGACTTTGCATTCGTTGCTACTCTGATAAAGCAGTGTTAGAAATTCAGCTATACTTCCTGGCTGTTTCCTTGGACGACTGAAAGATTGCAGTTGATTCAACAGTAGCATGCAACTATTGTTTGTCTGGGTAGAAGGAGCTGGCTAGGGCATCCCTTAAAAACAACAACAACCCATTGTGCTCCCTTAGCCAATGCAAGTGAATTTGTGATAGCCATTGTGTGTGTATTGCTTGTGAATAAAGCAGAAGGCCAGCAATAAATTACTCTCTCTGCAGTGGTGGTGGTGCAAATTACAAGCCTATGATCATTATTATTATAATTGGTTTCACAGCCTACCAACAGATGTTACCAACTCAAGTTTTGGACCATCAGTAATTCAGATTTACTCTAGGAATCAGTGAAGTATCATTGGGTAATATGGCATGTTCCAAACCACTATCATCATTTATTATATTTATTTATTATATTTATTTATATCCCACCTTTCTCCCAGGACTGGGACTCAGGGCAGCTTACAACATTAAAAACAATACAATTTAAAACATACAAAAATAATACATTAAAATAGAATTAAACTACTATAAAAAATAAAATAAAAAGAAGATAGATTGTCAGCAGAAGGCCATCAAGGAAGGGGCCATTTTGGTCTCCCTGCGAAGGGAATTCCAGAGTCTAGGGCAAGGGTAGGCAACCTTTCCCCTTTAAGGGCCGAGGGAGTTCAGCTCCCAGAATCCCAGGAGCTATTGGCCAACATGGGACTATTGGCCAACATGGCTGAGGCTTCTGGGAGCTGAAGTCCCTTGGCCCTTAAAGGGGAAAGGTTGCGCCACACTCTTAAAACGTTGCTGTTTCATTTTTAACTGCTCTGGCTGCCTCCTGTTGCATTCTGGGGCTTATAGTTGAGGAAGGGGCATTTAGAATATTCAGCCAGAGGGCTCTTAGGCCTCACTGAACATCTTGTTAGCTGCCCTCAAGTCAGTTCCGACTCATGGCGACCCTGAGGATGAGACATCTCCAAAAATTCCTATCTTCCACTGCCTTGCCCAGATCCTGAAAGCCCTTTTCCATAACCCCCCTGTTTGAGTCTATCCATCTGGTTTGTGGTCTTCCTCTCTTTCTTCTATCCTCCACCTTTCCTAGCATTATGATTTTTTCTAGTGATCCATGGCTTCTCATTATGTGGCCAAAGTATGATAGTCTCAACGTGATCACCTTAGCTTCCAAGGAGAGCCCTGGTCTGATTTGTTCAAGAATGCATTTGTTTGTCTTCTTGGCTGTCCATGGTATCCTAAATACCCTTCTCCAGCACCTCATTTTGAATGTGTTGATTCTCCCACTTTTTGCTTCCTTCACTGCCCAGCTCTCACTTCCGTACATGGTAATTGGGAATAAAATGGCCTGAACAATTCTGACTTTAGTGCTCAGTTGTATGTCTTTGCTCTTCAGTATCTTTTCCAGTTCTTTCATAGCTGCCCTTCCCCTTCTTAGTCTTATTTCTTGACTGCAGTCTCCATTTTGATCATTGTTTGATCCTAGATATCAAAGTTCGTCAACTATTTCAATTTCCTCGTTGTCTAGATTGAATTTGTGGATTTCTTCTGTGGTCATTATTTTTGGTTTCTTACAGACCCCAAAATGCAACAGGAGGAGCCAGAGCAGTAAAAGTGGATTAGCCCCGTTTTAAGAGTGTACTGTGATAACCTACATAGAAGAGTTGGAAGAGCCGCCAAGGGCCATCCAGTCCAACCCCATTCTGCCATGCAGACCTCACCATCAAAGCACTCCCCACAGATGGCCATCCAGCCTCTGTTTAAAGAACTCCAAAGAAGGAGACTCCACCTCTTTCCAAGGGAGTGTATTCCACTGTCAAATAGCTCCTGCTGTCAGGAAGTTCTTCCTAATCTTTAGTTGGAATCTCTTTTCCTTTAGTTTGAATCCATTGCTCCATTGTCCTATTCTCTGGAGCAGCAGAAAACAAGTTTGCTCCATCCTCAATATGACACCCCTTCAAATACTTAAATAGGGCTATCATATCACCTCTTAACTGTCTCCAGGCTAAACATACCCAGCTCCCTAAGTCTCTCCTCATAGTCTTTATGGTTCCCAGACCCTTCACCATTTTAGTTGCATCTGAGGAAGTAGACTTAAGCCTATCAAAGCTCATGCTGCCAACTTCTTTCAGTTAGGTCCAAAACACACTGCAGAAATAATCCAGTTTGAGACTGCTTTGACTGCCCTGGCTCAATGCTAGAAATTCTTGAGAACTGTACTTTTATATGACATTTAGCCTTCTCTATCAGAGAGCTTTGGTGCTATAATAAACTAGAGTTCCCAGGATTACCTAGCACTGAGCCAGGGCAGTTAAAGCAGTCTCAAACTGGATTATTTCTGCAGTGTGTTTTGGTCCTTCGTCTCAAATATGCTACAAGATCTCTCTACATACAGAAGAGAAGGCTGAGAGAGTGTGACTTGCCCAAGGTCACTCAGTGGGTTTCCCTGCAGAGCTTGGATTTGAACCCTGGTCTCCAGAGTCCTAGTCTGACATTCAAACCACTACACCACACATGGGGTGACCAGATGTCTTCATTGCAAAGGAGGACATGGCACCGCAAAATGGAGGACATTCAAGAAAAATGGAGAGCATGGCCAAATAAAAGCAAAAAATACTCATAGAAATATAATATGCTTCTTCATCATGCTCATCGTGGAGGACATTTTGGAACTCCTCTTGGACAGAAGGTTGAATTGGAGGACATGCCCTGGGAAAGGAGGATGTCTGGTCACTCTGGACTCAATGGGCTCAATGGGCTTGTTAGAGACGCTCAAAAGAGGATATTTTGGGGATTCCTCCTGGACAGAAGATTGAAATGTAGGACATATCCAGGAAAAGAGGGATGTGTCTGGTCACCATGGCCTTGCTGCCAAAAGAGAGAGGGGATGGAGTGGAGACAATGGAGTCACTGGGGTTGGGGCAGGGTGACCAGATGTCCTCACCACAAAAGAGGACCAGGCCCCATAAAATGGAAGACATTCAAGAGAAAAGGAGAACACAACCAAATAAAAGCTGAAAACACTCATATACTGTAAGTATAAATTAATGCTTCTTAGCCATGCTCCAAATGGAGAACATTTTGGAACTCCTCTTAGACAGAAGGTTGAAATGGAGGATGTGTCCTGGAAAAGGACATCTGGTCAGGCTGGGGCTGGGGGCAGGGGCTGGAGTCCCCTGGTTTGGTACTACACCAAGAGCCCTGGTGGTGAAGTGGTTAAATGCCTGTACTGCAGCCACTCAAGGTTTTGAGTTCTATACCAGCAAGGGGCTCAGGGACTCAGTCTGGCATCCTTTCGAGGTCGCTAAAATGAGTACCCAGCTTGTTGAGGGCAATTAGCTTACACATTGTAAACCGCTTAGACAGTGCTTAAGTGCACTGATAAGTGGTATAGAAATGTACTTGCTATTGCTGTTGTTGCTGCAGTGTGCCTTCAAGTCATTTCTGACTTAAGGTGACCCAAGGTCAAACCTACTGTGGGTTTTTTTTTTTTTTGGCAAGTGTCTTCAGAGAGGGTTTTGCTACTGCCTTCCCCTGAGGCTGAGAGAATGTGACTTGCTCAGGATCACCCAGAAGTTTTTATGCTCCAGTGAGGAATCCAACCCTGGTCTCCAGTGTCTTAATTTTGTTGTTAACTGCCCTCGAGTCGATCTCGACTCATGGCGGCCCTATGGATGAGACATCTCCAAGACCCTCTGTCCTCCACTGCTCTGCTTAATTCCTGCAACCCCTTAATACCCGTAACCTCCTTAATAGAGTCCTTCCATCTGGCATATGGCCTTCCTCTCTTCCTACTTCCCTCCACCTTTCCCAGCATTATTTTATCCAAAGAGTCCCCTCTTCTCATGATATGTCCAAAGTACAACAGCCTTGATTTGGTCCTCTTGGCTTGCAGAGAGGTTTCCGGCTTAATCTGCTCTAGGACCCACTTGTTTGTCCTTTTGGCTGTCCATGGGATCCTCAGCACTCTTCTCCAGCACCACATCTCAAATGCATTAATTTTCTTCCTACATCTTTCTTAACTGTCCATACATGGTAATAGGGAATACAATGGCTTGTATTATTCTAACTTTTGTTCTGAGTTGTATATCTTTGCATTTTAATCCAATACTAAAAATTACTAGAATGACGGCATTTCTGTATAGATGTTAAAATCCCATCCGCCTCTCCCTTCTGAATTGTTAAGTTGCACAGAACAACAATTATGGATCTGCTTCTTCTTCAAGCTTCGAAGACCCAAATTTCATGGAGCATCCTAGTGAACTATGCACACAATGGAAGATCTCTGATTACACTGTGGACAAGTGTTTCCACCTCATTCCCTACATAGAAGTGCCTTTGCAGCCTATGAACTCGCCTTGAAAGGCATCTGTCTGCATGGATGCATATACCTCTGGGAGCATCTCTTTCCATACCCTACTGCTTGTACAGTAAGATCTTAAGATAAATCCTCCACTTCCTTGAGTACTTTTGTTGTTGTGTGCCTTCAAGTCATTTCCAACTTATGGCAAATCTGTCATGGGGTTTTATTGGCATTATGGCATTTCTGGTGTATATTCACCTTACTAAAAACCAGTGGAATAAGTAATTTCCCTTTGAGAGGCAGGCAGAAAATTGCTGGAGAAGCTATGGAAAGGGCAATTTTCTGTCCTCCCTAAAACAAGTAAGAGATATGGGCAAGCTAAAAAAATGCAGAAAGATCACTACCTCTCACCTTATATTTCTTTAGTTTTTCAGAGAGAGATAATAGTGGCCTGCCTTGGAAGAAGTAGAATATTGCAACCAGTGGAACAGCACTGATACAACACGTTAGAAAGAATTTTGAAAAGCAAAAGGATTTTCTTTAGAGATGATCATCTTAGCAGAGCATTTGCTTCACCTTTTCCCACAAAATGCACAGCGGCAGCAGGCACCCATCCACAGAAAGAAATTCAAGAGTACCCATTGATAACAGTGGGAGCTATTTAAAGAAAGCCAGTTGAGATGACTGGATTCCACTAAAAATAATTCAAAAGAATGTAAGACAGCCCTGCTAGATCAAAGAAGAGACTTATGTAGTCCAGCATTCTGTTCACCAAATGCCTCTGGAAGTTTTCAGGCAAGGCATGCATGCCACTGTGCACAATGACTGGTGTTCTAAAGCAGCTGACCATCACTCTCCAAGGCACCATATTCCATTGTCAAATAGCTCTTACGTTCCGGAAATTCTTCCTAATGTTTAGGTGGAATCTCTTTTCCTGTAGTTTGCATCCATTGTTCTGGGTCCTATTCTCTGGAGCAGCAGAAAACAAGCTTGCTCCATCCTCAATATGACATCCCTTCAAATATTTATACATGGCTATACAGGCTCGCACTTTCAGATGCTGTTTTGGAGAGTCATTCTCCAAAATCAACAAGCAAAAAATCTGAAGTTTGGTACTCATTTTGTGGGGCTAAAATGTGAAATACTTTGAGTGTTTCTTGGGGCAAGAAAATTAAGCGACCATTTTGGTTCATGCCAAGCCCTCCTGCCCCCCAATGTAAACTTTTATTTTTATCTGTTTCAACTTCTGTTAGCTATTTTTTGAGTCCCAAGAGAGGAAACAATACAGATTATGATAGATGATTGAGGATGATGAGGGGAATTTCAGTATCCCTGCTGAGACTAACCTTTCAGGAGTGGCTCAGGACTTCATGGCCTCCATGACAACCATGGCTTTGTCCCAAGTGGCATCTAGCCCTACTCATGTTGCTGGGCACACTCTGGACCTTGTTTTCTGTGCTGGGTGGAGTGATTATGATCTTGGTGCGGAGGAACTCCCCACAGACTCTCCGATGTCATGGACAGATCATCATCTGGTTAGGTTTAGACTTACTGGGACTCAGAACCTCTTCAGGGGTGGGGGACCAATTAGGATGGTCTGCCCCAGGGGGCTGATGGATCTAGTTGGATTCCTGAGGACTCTTGGAGAGTTTCCTGTCACCTTGACAGACTATTTTGTTGAAGGCCTGGCTGACCTTTGGAATAGGGAAATGGCCAGGGCCGTGAACACAATCACTCATGAGTGTCGCCTGTTACAGAGTGGAGCCAAACCAGCCCTCTGGTTCTCCAGGGAGCTGATGGTCATGAAGTGAGTGAGACAGAGACTAGAGCGATGTTGGCGGAAGACTCAAAGTGAATTTGACTAAACACGGGCTAGAGCCTATTTGAAGGCCTGCTCTGTGGCAGTGCAGGCAGCAAAGAAATTGTTTTTTGCTGCCAGCATTTTGCTGCACAATGTCATCCAGCAGAGCTGTTCTGAGTGGTCAGGAGTCTTTTACACACTCACCCTCAAGTAGAAAATGCAAACCACTCAGAGGCCCACTGTGAAGAATTTGCACGACATTTTGCAGATAAAGTCACTCAGATCTGCTCCGACTTGGATGCTACAGTTGATACAATGCCAGTGAATGTAACCTTGGCACCTGTCTGTTCAGTGTTAATGGTTACTTTTCAACTTGTCCAGTTGATGATGTGGACAGAATTCTTGGAGGTAAAAGCCACCACATGCGTCTTGGACCCTTCTTGTCTTATTAAACAGGCCAGAGGGGGACTGACTTGAGTGGGTGAAGGAGGTAGTCAATGCATCCCTACAACAAGGCAGAGTTTCACCTTGCCTAAAGGAGACAGATGTGAGGCCTTTGTTTAAAAAAGTCATCCCTGAATCCCACAATAATGAATAATTATCGGCCAGTGTCCAACCTACCATTTTTGGGCAAGAATTTAGAACGTAGCTTCCCAACTCCAGGGGTTTCTGGATGAAACTAATTATCTAGATCCATTTCAATCTGGTTTCAGGCCTGGCTATGGAACAGAGACAGCCTTGGTTGCCTTGGTGGATGACTTATGCAGGGAATTAGACAGGAAGTGTGTCCCTGTTGGCTCTGCTGGATTTCTCAGCGACTTTTGATACCATCGATCATGGTATCCTTCTGGACCACCTCTCTGGGATGGGGCTTAGAGGTACTGTTTTACAGTGGCTCTGTTCCTTCCTGGAGGGGCAAACCCAGAAGGTGGTGCTAGGGGAATCCTGCTCGACCCCCTGGCCATTGGCCTGTGGTGTCCCTCAGGGTTCTGTGTTGTCCCCTTATACATGAAGCCACTGGGAGAGGTCGTCCAGAGTTTGGGGTGCAATGTCATCAATATGCTAATGACACTCAACTCTACTACTCCTTTCCACCCCAATCCAAGGAGGCTGTCTCGGTCCTAAACCAGTGTCTGTCATCTGTAATGGACTGGATGCAGGCAAACAAGTTGAAACTTAATCCAGACAAGATAGAGGTGCTCCTGCTCAGTCGGAAGGCAGATCAGGGAATAAGGATTCACCTGTGTTAGATGGGATCATAGTCCCCCTGAAGACACAGGTTTGCAGTTTCGGAGTACTCCTGGATTCAGCTTTGAACCTGGGGGCCCAAGTCTCTGCAGTGACCAGAAGTGCTTTTGCACATTTAAAACTTGTGCACCAACTGCGCCCGTTCCTTGAGATGCCGGATCTGGCCTCGATGGTACATGCCTTGGTTACTGTCAGGGATGATGGGAGTTGTAGCTCTTCACCTCTGGCTCTAACTCACCACCTTGTTATGCAGCAGAGCTGACCAGTTTTGATCAGTGGTTGATGCTTCTTTCCCAAGCAGCAGAGTTTCAGAGAATAGGCTGAAGACCCTGACAAACTCTCCAAGCCTTCTCACTCTTCTTCCTGAGATGTCTCCAAACTTCTCCAGGATTCTTCTGGCTCTTGTATCTTCCCTCAAGACACCAGACAACTCAGTAGTCTTATATAAAGATCTACTTTATTCTACTATATACATAAATACTATATGCCCTACAAATCACAATCTCTACACTTCACAATATCTCCAAAACTACTCCACAATACACCAAACTACTCCACAATGTACATTAGCAAACATTGCAATTTATAGCCATTGTTAGACACCACCCACCAGTCAGTTTCCACCCAGTGGGTGTGTACATACATCTTGATTGGTCCACATAGATCATCCCATACCTAAGACCAACCCAAGTGTTTCATCACTTTACCTTGACCACTTAATGAGTCTCAGGTGTTTGCAATCTATCACAGGTGTTCTCAATATACCTTCTATAACTTTGTCCTTGGTTCTCAAGGCTTCTTAATTATATTATCTTTTTCACCTGTGTATCTTCCTGATTGCTCCTGCTTAGTCACTTTGACATTCACATACATATTTTTATTTCTATTACTGTATATCCCATGTTGCTTTTTCCTTAACAGTTACATCCTATTTGGACTACTATAATGCACTCTACTTGGGGCTGCCTTTGAAGAGTGTTTGGAAACTTAAGCTGGTCCAAAGAGCTGCAGCCAGGCTGCTAACAGGGGCAGGTTACAGAGATCATACAAAGCCCCTGTTGAAACAGCTCCATTGGCTGCCAGTTTGTTTCTAGGCACAATTCAAAGTGCTGGTGATGAAAGCCCTATATGGCTCAGGCTCAGGTTCAGGATGTTTGGCAGGATATTTAGCAGACTGTGGACCTGAATAGACTGCCAGAAATGAGGCCACTTTAACTGTCCTGGTTCAATGCTAGAGAATCATGGAAACTATTTTTTTCTGAGACATTGAGCCTCCTCTGTCAGAGACTCTGGTGCCACAATAAACTACAGTTCCCATGATTCCTTTGCACTGAGCCAGGGCAGTTAAAGTGGTCTCAAACTGGATTATTTCTGGCAGTCTGTTCAGGCCCTGTATCTCCCTCTATGACCTGGACAGGGCTCTGAGATCCTCAGGGGAGGCTCTTTTCTCCATTCCACTACCATCACAAGCATGGTTAGTGAGGACACGAGAGAGAGCCTTTCCGTGGCTGCCCCTTCAGGGGTAGGCAACCTTTTCCCTGGTGTAGTGGGATAATCTCCTATGATTGTATGACTAACCAGGGCTGACCCTGCTTAGCTTCCAAAATCAGACAGGAAGGGGTGCCTTTAAGGTATTTAATGCAATGCGTTTAGAGTGCTTTTATCCTCCTCCTGCCTCCCTCAGTCTACCCTCAGCACCCGGCCCCACTTAGGCACCGAGGCTGAAGTGCTTCCGGGTCAGTGGGGGGGGGGGAGAACCCGCCGCTGCCTCCGCCAAGATGGCGCCTTCCTGGGCCGAAAGAGGCTGAGGAGGGGAGGCCCATGAAGGGGACCCTCTTCCTCCTCGCCCAGCGCTAGGCCTCGAGAAGGGACTGCGCCTGCGCAGAGGACGACCCGCTCTGTCTCTCTGGCGGAGGCGGAGGAAGAGGAGGCCTCTGAGGTAAAATAAGAAGAGGAGCAGGAGCTTCCCAAACAACCAGCCCACCGACCGAGCCCCTCACTCCGCAGCCATGTCTTTGGACCAGTACGAGCGGCACTGCGACTCCATCAGCTCCGACTTCGACCACGACTCTTCCTCCGGCCGCAGCGGCGGTCCCCCTCGGGTCCCCCCGCCTGCCTTGGCCGGAGAGCAGGAGGAGCTCCATTACGCCCCCATCCGCGTCCTGGGCCGAGGGGCCTTCGGGGAGGCCACCCTCTACCGCAGGACTGAGGTAAAAATAAATAAATTAAAAAATAATAAAACTTCCCCTCAGAAGTTTCTGTGGTAATAAACGCGCTTCTTTTTTTCAGGCGGAGGTGGTCCTTTTGTGGGCGCATCTGCACGGGAGGAAGTAATGCGCTTTGGCACGGGAGGTACTAGAACAAATGACAATACTTGCCCATAGGGAGACTTTGGGCAAGTATTCAGTGTCTCCCTTTGGGCAGGTATTCTCCAATGATTCCCTATGGGCAAGTATGCAGACTAGAGAGATCTTGTAGCACCTTTGAGACTAACTGAAATGAAGAAGTTGGCAGCATGAGCTTTCCTAGACTACAGTCTACTTTCTCAGGTGCATTTTGGACCATAGACTCTTCTGTGAAAGCTCATGCTACCAACTTCTTTCTTTTAGGGGGGTTGTAGACTGCCAGAAATAGTGCAAATTGAGTCCACTTTTAGGGTTAGAGTTAGGGTTAGGGAATAATGGGAACTGTATTTTATTGAGGCACCAGAGCTCTCTGACAGAGAAGGCTCAATGTCTTAGAAAAAAAACAATTCCCATGATTCCCTAGCACTAACCCTAACCCTAAAAGTGGACTCAATTTGCACTATTTCTGGCAGTCTGCAACCACCCCTTTGTTAGTCTGAAAAGTTTTACTGGATCTCTACGTATTGATTCTACAGACTAACACAGCTATATCTTTGAATTCTGTCCCTATGGACAAATATTCTCTAATGATTCTCTGGGCAAATATGTAGAGAGATCTTTTGTAGCACCTTTGAGACTAAGGGCCTTTGCAGACTGCCAGAAATAGTGCACATTAAATTGAGGCACTGCCCTGGCTCAGTGCTAGGGAATCATGGGAACTGTAATTTATTGTGGCACCAGAGCACTCTGACAGAGAAGGCTCAATGTCCCAGAAAAAAATACACTTCCCATGATTCCCTAGCACTGAGCCAGGGCAGTGCCTCAATTTAATGTGCACTATTTCTGGCAGTCTGCAAAGACCCTAACTAAAAGAAAGAAGTTGGCAGTTTGAGCTTTCCTAGACTACAGTGTACTTCCTCAGATGAATTTGGACCATAGACTCTAAGCCTATGAAAGCTCATGCTGCCAACTTCTTTCTTTTAGTTAGTTTCAAAGGTGTTACAAGATCTCTCTACATATCGATTCTACAGACTAACACGGTTGTGTCTTTGAATTCTATCCCTATGGACAAGCATTCACTAACGATTCTCTATGGGCAAGTATGGTTTCCCTATGGGTAAGTACTGTCATTTGTTCTAGTATGTTTGGTTTGGTACTACTTTAAATGCTGTAGCTCCATCCGTGGGGAGAGGCGGATTAGTAGTAGAAACAGCAGTAACAACAACAGCAACAACAACAATAATAATAATACAGTGGTCCCTCCACATTTGCATCTGAGGAAGTGGACTTTAGTCTATGAAAGCTCATGCTGCCAACTTCTTTCTTTCAGTTAGGGCCCTTGCAGACTGCCAGAAATAGTGCAAATTGAGTCCACTTTAACTGCCCTGGCTCAGTGCTAGGGAATCATGGGAACTGTAGTTTATTGTGGAACCAGAGCTCTCTGACAGAGAAGGCTCAATCTCTCAGAAAAAAATACAGTTCCTATGATTCCCTAGCACTGAGCCAGGACAGTTAAAGTGGACTCAATTTGCACTATTTCTAGCAGTCTGCAAAGGCCCTACATCTCAAAGGTGCTACAATATCTCTCTACGTACTGATTCTACAGGCTAACATGGCTGTATCTTTGAATTCTACAACATTTGCTGGGATTAGGGGTGAAGGACCTCCCGTGAATGTGGAAAAACCACAAATAAAAAAAGACACTATTCTTTTTACATAGTGGTAGAATTCAAAGATATAGCCATGTTAGTCTGTAGAATCAGTATGTGGAAAGATCTTGTAGCACCTTTGAGACTAAGTGAAAGAAGTTGGAAGCATGAGCTTTCCTTGACTTAAGTCTATTTCCTCAGATGCATCTATGAAAGCTCATGCTGCCAACTTCTTTATTTCAGTTAGTCTCAAAGATGCTACGCAATCTCTCTACATATGACACTCATCCCTCCACATTTGCGACTTTGCCTTTTGCAGATTTCTTGCACCATGTATAGGTTTGTCCCTGGCTTCCATTCCACCAAATGTATGCTGCCAACTTCTTTCCATTAGTTAGACTCAAAGGTGCTACAAGGTCTCTCTACATACTAGTTCCTGATATGTTTGTCAATGCTGCAGGTATACTGGCAATGGCTGCTAGGAGCTGCAGTCCAACAGTATTTGGAGATCCGCATGGTTACCACCCTTGCCTTAGTGGTCAAAATGTGGGGCATCTACACTGTAGACATAATGTGGTTTGACATCATTTTAAGTGCTGTAGCTCCATCCTATGAGAGCCAGTGTGGTATAGTGATTTGAGTGTTGGACTGAGACTCTGGAGGCAAGGGTTGGATTTCCAACTTGGTAATAAAACCCATTGGGTGACCTTTAGTAAAGTTATATACTGTCAGCCTAAAGGGAAAGGAATGGCAAACCTGCTCTGAACAAGTCTTGGCAAGGTTTGGCAAACTTTAGAGTCACCATAAGTCGGAAATGACTTGATGGCACTCAACAACAACAGCTCAATCTTGTGGAATCCTTGGATTTGTAGTTTAATAAAGAAAGATGATAGGAAGAAAATCAATGTATTTGAGATGTGGTGCTGGAGAAGAGTGCTGAGGATCCCATGGACAGCCATAAGGACAAACAAATGTGTCCTAGAGCAGATTAAGCCGGAAACCTCCCTGGAAGCCAGAATGACCAAACTGAGACTGTTGTACTTCGAACACATCATGAGAAGGGAGGACTCATTGGAAAAAACAATAATACTGGGAAAGGTGGAGAGATGTAGGAAGAGAGGAAGGCCACATGCCAGATGGATGGACTCTATTAAGAAGGTCACAGGTATGGGGTTGCAGGAATTAAGCAGAGCAGTGGAGGACAGAGGGTCTTGGAGATGTCTCATCCATAGGTCCACCATGAGTCGACTCAAGGGTAGTTAACAATGACAACAAAAATCTTATACCAAATATTATACAAAATATGACCTGAATTAATTTCAGATGAATTCAAGGACAATGTAAGAGACAGATTTGAACTATTGAGTATAATTGGCCGGGAACCTGAAGAACTGTGGACAGAAGTCAAAGACATAATTAAGTCTAACAGGGGCCAAAAAGAAAGGTAAGAAACAATGGATGACAGATGAAACACTTCAGGCAATAAAAGAAAGAGAAAAAGAAAAAGCAAAGAGAGATAGGAACAAAGCCATAAGTATGAACACAACTGTCCAATGTCTGACACGCAGGAATAAGGAGAAATACTACAATGACCAATGCAGAGAAATAGAAGACAACAACAAAAAGGGAAGAACGAGGGACTTCTATCAAAAAATGTGAGAAATTAAACCCAAGTTCAAATCAATGTCAGGGATGTTCTGCGGAGAAAAAAAGAACATAATACAGGAATAAGAAGAAATAAAAAGACGCTGGAGGCAATACACAGAAGAGTTATACAAAAGAGATGAAGGAATGAATGATATTAGGGATGGGGAGCCTTATGAGGACGAACCCCAAATTCTAAGAAGTGGAATCTGCAATAAGGGAAATGGTGAAAACTAAATCACTGGGAACAGATGATATCCCAATTGATCTGCTACAGTGCCTACAGACAGATGCAACTTTAGTGTTAACTGAAATATGCCAACAAATATGGAAAACAAAACAGAGGCCAACAGACTGGAAATGCTCAATATACATACCAATTCACAAGAAAGGACTGCAGCAACTATAGGACAATAGCACTAATCTCACATACAAGCAAAATAATGCTCAAAGTTCTGCATGGAGAGAGAAATTCCAGAGGTGCAAGCCAGATTCAGGATAGGAAGAGGCACTAGGGATCACATTGCAAATGTACAATCATAGAATTATAGAGTTGGAAGAGACCACAAGGGCCATCCAGTCCAACCCCCCTGCCATGCAGGAACTCCCAATTAAAGCATCCCCGACAGATGGCCATCCAGTCTCTGCTTAAAGACCTCCAAGGAAGGAGACTCCACGATGGCTAATGGAGCACACCAAAAAATTCCAAAAAAGTACCAGCATGCATTTCATAGACTATAGCAAATAATTTGATTGTATAGATCACAAAAAACAATGGATTGCACTCAAAGACATGGGGTTGCCACTACATCTGATAGTCTTGATGAGGAATCTGTATCAAGAACAAGAGGCCATTGTCAGGACAGAATTCAAGGAAACAGAGTGGTTCTCTATAGGCAAAGGGGTCAGGCAGGGCTGCATCTTATCACCCTACTTGTTTAACTTATATGCTGAAAACATAATTTAAAAAAAAGAATTAGAATGAGAAAAAGAAGGAGTTAGGATAGGAGGAAGCAACATTAACAACCTAATATGTGGACAACACCATAATATTAGCAGAAGACGTTCAGGAATTGGAACAGTTAATAAGGAAGGTCAAAGATGAAAGTGCAAAGGCAGGTCTGATGCTGAACATAAAGAAAACAAAAATAATGACCACAGAAGAAATACACAAATTCAGTCTAGACAATGAGGAAATTGAAATAGTTAAAGAATTTCCATATCTAGGATCAAACAATGACCAGAAGGGAGACTGCAGTCAAGAAATAAGAAGAAGACTAGGAATGGGATGGGCAGCTATGAAAGAACTGGAAAAGATACTGAAGAGCAAAGACATACAACTGAGCACTAAAGTCAGAATCGTTCAGGCCATTTTATTCCCAATTACCATGTATGGAAGCGAGAGCTGGACAGTGAAGGAAGCAAAAAGTGGGAGAATCAACACATTCGAAATGTGGTGCAGGAGAAGAGTACTTAGGATACCATGGACAGCCAAGAAGACAAACAAATGGGTTCTTGAACAGATCAGACCAGGGCTCTCCTTGAAAGCTAAGGGCCTTTGCAGACTGCCAGAAATAGTGCAAATTGAGTCCACTTTAACTGCCCTGACTCAGTGCTAGGGAATCATGGGAACTGCAGTTTATTGTGGCACCAGAGCTCTCTGGAAGAGAAGGCTCAGTGTCTCAAAAAAAAAAAATACAATTCCCATGATTCCCTAGCACTGAGCCAGGACAGTTAAAGTGGACTCAATTTGCACTATTTCTAGCAGTCTGCAAAGGCCCTAATCTGATCAAGTTGAGACTATCGTACTTTGGCAACATAATGAGAAGCCATGGATCACTAGAAAAAACATTAATGCTAGGAAAGGTAGAGGGTAGAAGAAAGAGAGGAAGGCCACAAACCAGGTGGATAGATTCAATCAGGGAGCAAGGGCTTGCAGGATCTGGGCAAGGCAGTGGAAGATAGGGATTCTTGGAGATGTCTCATCCACAGGGTCGCCATGAGTCAGAAACGACTCAAATCTTTAGTCTTCTCTGCTAGAAAGTGCTGGTGCCTCACAAAATACAAATCCCAGGATTCTGTAGGATGGACCCATCACAATTAAAATGGTGTTAAATTGCATTATATCTACTATGTAAATGTACCCAGCTCTTGTGAAGTAAGCCAAACTGAGCAATACTGAATGGCCAAAAGACAATCAGTGAACTTCCTTATTGAATGGGGATTTGAACCTGAGTTCCACAGTCTTAATCCAGAAGTAATTTCTGTTTTATGCAGAGTATCCTGAGGAAGATTAGTATTAGGATCTAATTTTCCCTGAAACTCTAGCATGCCAAAAGGAATGAAGACTGAACATAGTGTTGCTTCTTTCAGACAGAGAGTGTGAAGGGATTTGGGGCAGTGTTCAATTCATTCACATTCAAATTAATATTTTATTCATTTAAATTCAAATATACGACTACTGAAGTATTTTATTTTTATTAAAAATTTTGCTCAGTATTGTTGTTTTACCTCAGAGTGGTACAGATACATGCAATAGATGCTGAGCAATGAGCACAGTGACAGTGGCCAGCAATTTTGACCATGAATGTACATGAAATCTTGTTACTGTTGCCACAAGCCCTGAAGCTACAGTGAATAAGGATGAGCTGTTGTTTTCTGTCTGTGTTTCAATTGTTTAGAATCATAATAGTTCAGAGAAGGAAGAGAACGATAATGCATAGTTAAAGCATATCCTTGTTGTTGTTGTTGCTGTTGTTGTTGTGTACCTTCAAGTTATTTCTGACTTATGGCGACCCTAAAGCGAACCTGTCATGGGGTTTTCTTGGCAATTTTGTTCACAAGATGCTTGCCATTGCCCTTCTCTGAGGCAGAGAGAGTGTGACTTGCCCACGGTTACCCAGTAGGTTTCAATTGCCGAGCTAGGATTTGAACTCTAGTCTCCAGAGCCATAGTCCAACACTCAAATCACTTCACCACACTAGCTCTCACTATTCTTCAGGAATTGATTTCAGATGGAGGTACAAATCAAATGTGCTTTATAGCAATAGCATGTACATTTCTGTACTGCTTATCAGTGCAGTTAAACACTCCCTAAGCGGTTTACAATGTGTAAGCTAATTGCCCCCAACAAGCTGGGTACTCATTTTAGCGACCTATGGAAGGATGCAAGGCTGAGTGGACCCTGGAGCCCTGGGATCAAACTCACAATCTTGTGGCTGTGAATGGCTGCAGTACAGGCATTTAACCACTGCACCACCAGGGCTTTGGGACTGACAAGATGACTGGAAAATACATAGCAGAAGAACTGAGTAGAGAGATATTTTTCTGATAAATTTTGGTGAAACCCAGTTGATGGTGGGTTTATGACATTAAACTGAAACTAAACATTGGATTGTATTTTAAACTGCAAATAGCTGCTTTTGTGGTGGGAAATTAAGCTATGAATTGAGAGGAGAGTTAAAATTTTTGTTCCTGTGCTGTGTAATTCTGACTGAAATTGTCCCCCAAACTGCTGTTTTGCTTGGAAATAAAGGGGACATTTTTTTGACCGCCAGTTATCAATTTTCAGTTCTATTTTTGCATTTGGAAAACTAGGATGTTTGTTTAAAAGTAAAATGTCACATAAGAATATAGGGGGTTGCTTCCTTTCTAACAGCTTCCTCCAGAGGGACAAAAAAGCAATGACAGGATGAGAGAGAGGTAAAGTAGCTGTAGTGTTGTATCATATTTCTGCAAGGATTTCCAAGTACAGTTGCCCCTCTGTTTTCACCGGGGATCCGTTCCGGACCCCTCTGTGAAAATGGAAACCCACGCATATTCACGCCCCATAGGATGACTGGAGGCACGGGAGCACGGGGCCATTCACCCCATTGTATGCCCCTCCATTTGTCCCTCATGCATAAGCGAGGGATGTGGATCTGAAATATACGAAAACAGAGAGCGACTGTATATAGTAACTATAGTTCACAGAAGCTAATAACAAAGACTACTACATATGCAGATGAAGCAAGTAGAATATTTAATAAGGGTATCTTAAACGAGATTATTAGTGAAGTTTTCATGCAGTATCCAAATGAACCCTAATCTTGAGTGGATCACAAACAAGTGCTATTTGAGTTTGCCTCCTCAGTATTTTCTTTGGGAGGAAATGTTTTAAATGCCTCCAGTTAATTCAGAGAACTCAGAAATATGTAGTGCTGTTTTGTGAGATGGCAGTGGAATTTTTTCAAATTATGCAGCTTTCTACAATCTAACCACAAATAAAACAATTAAGCAAAACTCTTCCATTGTTTCCTTGATCATTATACTTCTGTTAATAGTTTTATATCATTAGTAGTTTTATTTTCTGTGATTGAAAGGAATGTTGTAGTGTCCAAACTAAAACAGTGATATGTTTAATAAGGAAAGAATCAGAAGCTCAAAGTCCCTGATTTATCTTCAGAGGCTAAAATAATTCACCAAATAGACTAGCTGGTTAAAATCACAGTATGATTTTAGATCTCGATTTCAGAGATTAAATATTGATACTATATTAAACCTTTTATGTATTTTTCTTTGTAAAGCTATGACTGAAATGTCTGACAGCTCCATGTTCTCATTGTTTCCTGTTATGGAATGTGACTTTTCTTTGGGTGGAGCTGTATATGAAATAAAAACACAATCCTGTCTTTGGAAACATAATTTTAAAAAGGAAGAGAATGTTGATTGTAGATACTGATTCTTGATGTTAGAAATAGGGGAACTCCATCTGAATCCCGTAGAGAATTTTTAGATGAGTCAGAAAGTAAATACAATTTTTAAAAAACTCCTAAGAAATGAACATCTCACTGTAAAGGACTGGCTATGTATTTAACTAACTAAATTT
The DNA here is from genome assembly GCA_026167975.1 of Phrynosoma blainvillii. Lineage (NCBI taxonomy): Eukaryota > Metazoa > Chordata > Lepidosauria > Squamata > Phrynosomatidae > Phrynosoma > Phrynosoma blainvillii. The sequence goes on along the minus strand of JANUYF010000001.1, from coordinate 409,435,782 downwards.
CTTATATTCCAGGATGACTCACTTGTGGTGTGGAAGGAAGTGGATCTTACCAGATTATCAGAAAAAGAACGCCGTGATGCTTTGAATGAGATTGTTATCCTTGCTCTCCTGCAACATGACAACATAATTGCATATTACAATCATTTCATGGATAACAACACTCTGCTGATTGAACTGGAGTACTGTAATGGTGAGAGTTTTGCCTTGTAAACATTAAGCACCTCTTCCATCTTGAGTGCTGTGAGGAAAGATGAAACACAGAGAATCTTCTTTTGTTTATAGACACACACTTGTAGTGGCAGATCTAGAAACACAAACCAGACTTGTCTTGGAGAACTGCCATTTATGTTTCACAGATACATAATTATAAAATATTCTTAGTGGAAGATTAAATTTAAGAACAACAGAAATAGCCGAAGGAAAGCTGAGCTACCAAGTGGGTAACAAACTCAGATACAAATTTTCAGAGTATTTTTTAAAAAGCCTTTAAATATGTACAGTCGCCCCTCTGTTCTCGCGGACCTGAAGTTTGCAGTTTTGCATATTCATGGAGGGGTGACCTCCAGTAAATCAATGGGGCGCCCCCCCCCCGTATGCACCCATGGGGGCGTGTCCCATTCAAGCCTATAGGGCTTGAATATTTGTGAATCTGTTTTCACGGGGGCATCTGGAATGGATCCCCAGCAAAAATGGAGGACCAACTGTACTGGAAAATACAGAGTCTGTCTGAATCTTAAATCAACATTGCTGTGGCAGAATTCTTAGTGCCATGTTGCACTTTACACTATACCACTGCATTTGGTGATCACAGAAGTGGATTGGCAAGTCTTGAAACTAGCACAAAACATAAACACAGAATATGTGTCATAACTGCTGTTCTTGAAGTTTTCCTGTAGGTTTCCCCCATATTAACCCATGGTGGTTTGGTTTTGGGTGACATTTTAAGCTTTTACAGACAATCCTAGCCAATGATATAAACCAAATCAAAATTCTTATAGTTTTCTTTGCGTTTGAATTACATTAGAATGTTCATGGGTAAGATAAACTAAATTGAGCTCCTTTTGTACATGTCAACCTAATGAAAATAAATCTGAAGGCAAGAATGTCACTTTCTAGGGTGATGTAAGTAATGCACATATTGTAGAAGAGCTTTTGCAGCTGTTACCAAATAGAGGAATAGCATTATATGTCAGGGATATTTACACCAGTGAAGAAATCCAGGACATCAATCCTGGAAGCCAAGTGGAGAGCATCTGGATAAAAATTAATGGGGAGGGAAACAACAGGGATGGTATTGTGGGAGTCTACCACAGACCCCCGACTCAGGCAGAGGAATTGAATGATGCCTTTCTAGAACAGATAACCACACACTGAGAAATAAGAAATATAGTAGTGATGGGTGACTTCAACTATCCTGATATTTGCTGGAATTCAAACTCAGCAAAATCCTCAAGGTCTAGCAAATTCCTCACTTGTTTTGAAGACATTTTCATTGTCCAAAAGGTGGAAGAGGCAACAAGGGAGTCATCTATTTTGGATCTGATCCTAACTAACAGGGAAGACCTCGTTAATGGGGTGCAAGTGGTTGGATCCTTAGGTGGGAGTGATCATGTTCTCCTGGAGTTTATTATACAGTGGAAAGGAGAAGCCAGACATAGTGAGACACGCATTCTAGACTTTAGGAAAGCTGATTTTAGCAAACTTAGAGAAATAACATTCCCATGGTCAGGAATACTAAAAGAGAAGGGAGTTCAAGACGGATGGGAGTTTCTCAAAAGGGAGATACTGAAGGCACAATTTCAAACAGTTCCAATGAGGAAGAAAAATGGGAGGTGCCTCAAGAAACCAAGATGGATGACTAAGGGGGGTTGCAGACTGCCGGATATAGTGCAAATTGAGTCCACTTTTAGGCTTAGGGTTAGTGCTAGGGAATCATGGGAATTGTGTTTTTTCCCGTGAGACATTGAGCCTTCTCTGTCAGAGAGCTCTGGTGCCACAATAAAATACAGTTCTCATGATTCCCTTACTCTAACCCTAAAAGTGGACTCAATTTGCACTATTTCTGGCAGGCTGCAACCCCCCTAAGGAACTTTCAACTGAACTAAGTTTTAAACGGAACATGTATAAGAAATGGAAAAATGGTGAAATCACCAAAGAGGAATTCAAACAAATAGCTAACAGGTGTAGGGGTAAAGTCAGAAAAGCTAAAGCGCAGAATGAACTCAGGCTTGCTAGAGAGGTTAAGAACAATAAAAAGGGCTTTTTTGGGTATGTCCGCAGCAAAAGGAAGAATGAGGAAATGGTAGGGCCACTGTGTGGGGAAGATGGCAAAAAATTAACAGGACAGAGAAAAGGCAGAATTATTCAACACCTTCTTTGCTTCAGTCTTCTCAGAAAAGGCAAAGGATGCTCAACCTGAGGATAATGGAGCAGAGGACAGAATAGGAGAATTTCAGCACAGAATAAGTAAAGAGATAGTACAGGAATACCTGGTTAATCTAAATGAATATAAGTCTCCAGGACCAGACGAATTACATCCAAGGGTACTAAAAGAACTGGCAAATATAATATCGGAACCATTGGCAATAATCTTTGAGAACTTCTGGAGAACAGGAGAAGTCCCAGCAGACTGGAGGAGGGCAAATATTGTCTCCATCTTCAAAAAGGGAAAAAAAGAGGATCTCAACAATTATTGTCCAGTTAGTCTGACATCAGTATCAGGAAAGATTCTGGAGCAGATTATTAAACAGAGAGAGCACCTGGAAGGTAATTCCATAATCACAAAAAGTCAACATGGGTTTCAGACAGGGGTAAGCAAACTGTCCCCTTTAAGGGCCGAGGGACTTCAGCTCCCAGGGACTTCAGCTCCCAGAAGCCTCAGCCATGTTGGCCAATAGTCTGGGATTCTGGGAGCTGAAGTCCCTCGGCCCTTAAAGGGGACAGTTTGCTTACCCCTGGTTTCAGAGAAACAAGTCATGCCAGACAAATCTGATCTCTTTTTTTGATAAAATTATCAGCTTGGTAGATAAAGGGAATGCTGTGGATATAGTATATCTTGATTTCAGTAAGGCCTTTGACAAGGTTCCCCATGACATTCTTGCAAACAAGCTGGTAAAATGTGGGCTAGACAAAGTAACTGTTACATGGATTTGTAATTAGTTGACTGGCCAAATCCAAAGGGTGCTCAACAATGGCTCCTTTTCAACCTGGAAAGAAGTGACCATTGGGGTGCCACAGGGCTCTGTCCTGGGCCCGGTGCTATTCAACATCTTTATCAATGACTTGACAGTATTGGGGCATAGTTATCAAATGTGCAGATGACACCAAATTAGGAGGAGTAGCTAATACCCCAGAAGAAAGGATCAAAATTCAAAATGATTTGAACAGACTAGAACAGTGGATGTAAGCTCCAGGAAAAGAGATTCCAACTCAACATTAGGAAGAACTTCCTGACAGTAAGGGCTGTTTGACAGTAGAACATACTCCCTCGGAGTGTGGTGGAGTCTCCTTCCTTGGAGGTCTTTAAGTAGAGTCTGGATGGCCATCTGTCGGGGATGCTTTGATTGGGAGTTCCTGCATGGCAGGGGGTTGGACTGGATGGGCCTTGTGGTCTCTTCCAACTTTATGATTCTGTAATCTTTTTTACTAAACCTTTTGTCTGAAGTACCCATTTGGCTCAGGAAGAGTTGCAGTAACCAACAGTGAAGAGGAGGAATTTCTTATTCCCATAGAAAAGAAGTAGCAATAGAAGAGTCTTAGAGAATGTCAGGTAGATACTAATGGAATATTTACAATAAATAATGAAACATTTCTTTCTTTTACTTGCAGGAGGAAACCTATATGATAAGATTCTACGACAGAAAGACAAGTTGTTTGAGGAAGAGGTAACCTGAAAAATAGGAGAGGGAGACTAGAGTCTAGCTCTATCTACTGGTTTAACCATAATAGCCTTTAATACTCATTGCCATAGGGTAAACAGAATGTGCCATCTCTGGGTTAAACAAAAAAACTTTTATTTGAGATTCCAGTCCTAAATGAAGACTTTGATACTTGGTATTAATCATCTCGCAAGAATAAAGATGAGAAAACCATGTTGATGCTATCTTATAGCTTCAAAGAACTTCTGAGATGCTTAATCACCATCTCTCAGGCTATCAAGTAGTATATAAGACATCTGGATTATGTTGATTTTAAAAATATCAGTAGCTATTTATATTACAGAGAATTTCATTATTCATACGTCTGTCCTGTTGCCTGTTGAGTTATTTGATGGATGTTCAAAGATTCCACAGGTTCTTAATGAGTGAAGTATTCATATCATGGGATAGCCAGGCAACTAAGACTTGTTCCACCTACACTTCAGCCCTTAAAAGCAGCAGTGGCTGCTCTAGTTGTTTTCATTCTCTCTGGTTTAAAAACTTTAAAAGTTGTTTTAGTCTAATTTTAATGCTTTTATTGGTGTAATTAATGTTTTTACCCATCGTACATTGCCTTACATGTTACCAGTTATTCAAAATAAGGGTCAGACATGACATGCATCAGGAAGTAGCTTTTAACAAGTTTGTGCTCTACCTAAATATTTAATAAAAGTACAGTTGGCCCTCAACTTTCGTGGGGGTTAGGGGCGGAAGACCTAATCCCGCAAAAGTGGGAAAACCGCAAATAACCACACACGCGCCCCCCACCTTGTATCCCATGCCTCTGCCATTTGGTCCCAGCTGGCTGAGGCATGGAAGGGGTCAGAGCAGCCCACGCGCATGCTGCCCTACCTCCTTCCCATGCCTCAGTCAGCTGGTCCTAGCTGGCTGAACCATAGGAAGGGTTAGAACAGCCCGTGCTGGTCCCAGCTGGCTGAGGTATGGGAGGAGTCAGAGCAGCCCACATGCACAACCCTGCCTTCTGTTCCAGGCCTCTTGCCAGCTGGTCCCAAATTCGTGAATGTCAAAGTCGCAGAAGTGGAGGGACCACTGTATCACTGTATTGATCATAGTTAAGTTATGGTGCCTCTACACTGTTGAAATAAAGCAGTTTGGCATCACTTTAAATGCTATAGCTCCATCTTGTGGAGTCCTGGGATTTGTAGTTTGACAAGGTTTTTAGCCTCTGCCAAAGAATGCTGGTGCCTTATAAAACTACAAATCCCAGAATTCTGTAGGATGAAGCCATGGCAATTAAAGTGCTGTCAAATTGCATTATTTCTACAGTGTAGATACACCCTTTGCTGCTTATTTCTCTATAAAATTAACATATTGTCCCCATTTATAAATTACATGATGCGCACATTTCTATCTTTACCGAGGGCCCACACCCCAAAATACAGGATTTTTTTGCCATATTGTTCAGTTTGTATATAGCTTTTGAACCTTCAAATAAGGGGCCTCTCTTATAATATGGGACACCAGGCAACCTTACTTAGGTACCCTGGTTGGTTCCGTAGCAATAAATAAATAAATATCATTGGGATTTTTATTTATGACCAACATTCTGAAGGGAGAGTAGAAGGAGTTGTGCTTTGGGGTCATCTTTGACTCTTTGTCTGTGATGTTGGTTTTTTGTTTGTTTGTTTTGGGGGGGGATGTTTGTGTGGTGAGGGCAGTAGAAAGAGAGGAAGACCACATGCCCGATGGTTAAACTCGATCAGGGTGGCCATGGACCTGAACAGGGCAGTTGAGGACAGGGAATCTTAGAGATATCGCATCCTTAGGGTCACCTTGAGTTAAAGTCAACTCAAAGGCAGCAAACAACAACAACAAGGAGGACTTTTGTTAGTTTTAGGGCCATGTGCTCTCCCTGAGTACTTAGTCTAGAGGTGGGGCTTCTGCTGCATCACTGACTTGCTTGAGGTCAGTGCTAGCAGCTACTAGTTCTAATAACTCTTGCTTCAGTCTTTGGAGTTCAGTCTCTGAGGAGTCATATGAGTAAGAGTTGCTACAGTCTGAAAGGGGTGGAGAAAAATAATGGCAGAGATGAAGGTAGAATAATTTGTTGTTGTCTGCTGCAATGTGTTTGCCATGTTTGTCTTGTCAGAAAACTTCACTGACTATACTTGCAGCAAGTGTAATCTGGTGGCTGTCTTAGAAGAGAAGGTCAGTGAACTGCAGCTATGTGTAGAGACTCTTCCACACATCAGAGAACAAGAGGATCTCCTGCATAGAATAGAGGGAGAATTGGTGCTACAGAACCAACAGGAAGAAACTGCCATTGAAAAGAAAGAGGGCTGTAACACTGAGGAAGCACCCTGGAGGACAGTCATCATTAGGAGCAGACCATGCACAAGGGATTCAGAACTGCTCCAACTAAGCAGTGGCTTCCTACATCTTCCTGAAGATAATGGTGATGAAAAGGCACAAACAGGAAACCAGCAGCAAAAGACCTGCATGCCAGGGAAGGAATCACCTAACCACCAGCTACAGCAAGAAGAAAATGCAAGTTTTGTTGGTAGGAGATTCATTGCTCATGGATATAGAGGGAACTGTCTGTTAGCCAGGTGAGATGAATTGGGAAGTGTGCTTTCTTACTGGTGCTTGTATCGAGGATGTCATTGAAGTTGCTGAAGCTTGTCAAGAACACAGAGCAGTACCAATTTCTTCTGATTCATGTGGGCACCAACAACACTGCAAAGAACACCTTTTGAGCAGATTACCTTGGACTATAACACCCTGGACAGGAAAGTGAAGAATTTAGAGGCACAGGTGGTATTCTTGCTAGTTCTACCAGTGAAAGCTAGAGGACTACATCGGGACAGGAAGATACTGCAGGTGAATGGTAGATGGTGTTGATGGGAGAGGTTTGGCTTCAGGGACTTGTCTTCACTTCTTACAGATGGGCTACACCTCACAGAGAGCAGGAAGAATGTCTTTGGCAAAAGCATGGCGAATTTGATTAAGAGAGGGGTTGGAGATGATAGCTTAAACATCTGTCCAAAAGGAAGCTTTAAATACAAGGATTCTAGAGGAGAAGCTGAGGGAGAGAATGGGAGCTACAGTAAAACTACTAGTAGAATAAAAGATAAAAATCAACAACACTTTAGATACCTATACACCAGTGCACAGAGTTTGAGAAACAAGGCAAGCTTGAAGCCCTAGTGTAGGAAAGGTAAATATAACTTTATAGGATAAAACAGACTTGGTGGGATAACTGACACAATTGGAATATAACAATTGAGGGATATAATCTATTCAAAAAGAATAGGTGGGGAAGAAAGGGAGGTGAAGTAGAATTGTACATCAAAGATAAAATCACTTCTACAGAAATCCATGCGAGTGATCAAGCTGGACCAATGAAGAGCATTTGGGTAAAAATAAATGGAGGAAGAAATAAGAATAACACTGTTGTAGGAGTTTACTACAGGCCACCAAACCAAGATGAGGCAGTGGCTGATGCTTTTCTAAAACTAATCTCAGAAATCTCTAAGAAGCAAGAACTGATAGTTATGGGGGTTATCCTGACATCTGTTGGAAGACTTAAACTGCTAAGTATAAGCTCTCCAACAAATTTCTGATGTGCATTACAGATAATTTCCTCTTTGAAAAGGTGGAGGAAGGGACAAGGGGATCAGCAGTCTTGAATGTGATCCTAACCAATAGGAGGAATTGCTCACTGGAATCAAAGCAATTGCTGCTTTAGGGGAAAGGACCATATAGTGCTAGAATTCATGATTGTGGGACAGGGCAAAGAAGAGTATAGTTGAACATGGATCTTGGATTTCAGGAAAGCTGATTTTATCAAGCTCTGGGAAATGCTGGGCAGAATCCCATGGCTAGAAATGCTAGAGGAAAAAGGCACCCAGAATGGGTGGGATTTCATTAAGAAAGAAATGCTAAAAGTACAATCAAAATTCCATGGAAGCAGAAACAGAGAACATTTGAAAAGCCAATGTTGGCTGCACAGTAAACTTGAGGAGGAAGTGAAAAGAGAAAAGAGCATGTGTAAAGAATTGTAGGAAAGAGGAGTCACCAATGAAGAATACAGATGTGTAGCCTAGATTTGCAGGAGTATTTTAAAGAAAGCCAAAGTTCAAAATGAGCTGAGACTGACTAGGCAAGGAGCAAGAAAATAGGGTTTTCAAAAATGTTTGAAGCAAGAGAATGATGAAGGAAATGGTGGGCCACTGCTCAGCAAGGATGATAAAATGCTAACATCACAGTGAAAAGACAGAACTACTCAATACCAATTCTGCTTCAGTTTCCCTCCCAAAAGGACTATGCTTCCATGCATCAGTAGAGAATTTGGTAAGAAATCCAAGTTGCAAATCAAGATTGATATGAAGTTAGTCAGAAATCACCTAGTTAACCTAAATGAGTTCAGATCCGAATAACCAGGAACTTGTTAACATACTTGCAGAACCACTTGCCATCATTTTTGAGAATCTTTGAGAATGGATGAAGTGTCAGAGGAGTGGAGAGAAGCAAACAATTGGTAGGACCAATTTTTCCTCTATTCTGTCCAGGAGTTCCTCTTGTCCCTCTCTTCATAAAAAGGCAAAAAAAAGAGGGGAACCTTATATCTTTTTTTTATCAAGTCACTAGTTTAGTAGATGGTGGGAATGCTGTGGATACCATTTATCTGGATTTCAGCAAAGCATTGGATAAAGTCTCCCATGATATTTTTATTAGCAAGCTGACTAAATATGGAATAGATGGAAACACCTTCAGATGGATCCATAATTGGTTAGAAAAACCACAAAGAGTTGTCATCAGTAGCTCTGCTTCAAATTGGAAGCTCCCGAGTGCGGTAGGGTTCTGTTCTAGGACTAACACTCTTCAATATTTTGATGAGTGATTTAGATGATGGGGTGGAGAGAATCTTCATTAAATTTGCAGATGATACTAAGAGGGTAGCTAACACAGTGGAAGATAGAAATAGAATTGAAACCTTGATAAACTAGAAAACTAGGCTGAAATTAATAAAATGAAATTCAGCTGAGACAAACACAAAATTCTACATTTAGGCCACAAAAACCAAATACACAGGTATAGGATGGGGTGTATAACATGTGAAAAGGACCTTGGGATTATTGTTGACCATAGGTTGAACATGAACCAGCAGTGTGATGCTGCAGCAAAGAAGGCAAATGCTATCTTAGGGCCTTTAAAGACCCACATTTTAGGGCAGCACAGAGCTGCCCCTAGGAACGGCGGATGGGGGCCGTGGCAACCGCACACCGCAGCACCGATCCTCCCTTTTGCCACCCCCAAAAGAGGGGCAAAAGGCCACCCTAAGAGCTGGCGCCGTGGCTCTTCTGCACCCTTTTGGCACAGTGTCAGGATGGCGTCGGGGTGGAGTTGGGGCGGCTGGCATGCAGCTGCCCCACACCAACTCCACCCCCAGGCCAGCCCTTTAGGCTCGTCTGCAAAGCCTATTAGTCTACATCAGGGGTCGGCAAGATTTACTTACCTGGGGCTGGTTGCTGGTCCCCAGGTCTTCCGCCTGGCCGGGGGGGGGGGGGGGGAATGGCGGGGCGTGCAACACCTACCGCTGCTGCCGCCATGTGCGTCGGAGCCGCCATTTTGTTTGCCAAAATGGTGGCTCGTTTGCGCATGCACAGTACTGCTGCACATGTGCAAACGAGTTGTGACCGCCATTTTGGAAAACAAAATGGCGGCTGTGATGCGCACGGCGGCGACAGCAAGGGGTCGGCGGGGGGCTGCGTGAGCGTGAGCGCGAGCGCATGCGCCGCCATTTTCCCCCACCACCATCGGCCTGTGGAAGACCCGGGGACCCCTGGCCCGGCCCCAGGTAAGGGGAACTTGCCGACCCCTGAATTAGGATATGTTTATTCACATTTGAAAGCTATAATTTTGGTGTGCTCGCTATCTGTTTTCCAAAATGTTTTATTTATGTGTGAACTCTCTTTGCAGATGGTGCTATGGTACCTTTTTCAGATAGTATCAGCAGTGAGCTGTATCCACAGGGAAGGAATCCTTCACAGGTGAGTGTTCAGTGAAGCAAGGGCTAATTGGCCTAGTACCTGAAAGTAAGGATTTCATTGATCAGGAAGTATGCATGTTACTTTTCAATTGTTCTAGTTTTCAAACAATAGCAAGTGTACTATTCCTTTTGCTTCCTGGTTATTTTTTTGTTTACAGAAACCAGCAATACCAATTAAATAATTAGAAGACCTTTCAGTAGGTGCATCCTGGCTGAGAATCTTGCATGCTGTCTTGCCTTCTTGTTGTGTGCAAAGATCATTACTGTCCAGTCGGCCTTTAGTTTGCTGAGGTTGCTGTAGCCTTTGCCATGCTGTATCCTAGCAATTTCTGCTTCGTTGGCTGGTTCTTAAATTGTCTGTAACAATCTTACTCTTTTTTTATTTACTGTATTTGATACTTTTATTTCTGTTAGCTCCCTTAGACATTTTGGATGGAAAGATGGATTATAAACATTGTAAATAAATTAATAACAGCCGAGTTTAAATGGATACAAGATGGTTTGCTTTGTGTTCCTTTGAGCACACAAATGGATTTCCTAACACAGGTTACTTCCTGCTCTTGTAGAATGGATCACTGCATTATGTAGATCTACTTAGATTATTCCCTTATTTACATTTGAAAGCTACATTTCTAGTATGAGTATTAGGAAAATGAATATAACGCTGCACCCTTTGATTTTATTATTTCTGCATTCTGTGTCGTCCATGAAACTAGAGACCGTGTGATGGATTGTTTCTAAAAACTGGAGAATAAAATCATTAACATCAGTCAACATTAGTCATTATTGCCAATTAAAACAATGTTGTTGATGTTTTTATACCCCCACTAACTGATGGATACTACAGTCAAAATCCAAGGCTTCGGGGACTAGCAATTAGATTTAGTTTTGAGACTTCAGACATTAAGAGGAATGAATTAATGCATTCAGACTGACAGTAGTAAAAATGGAATGGAAGCATATTAGGGCTGGAATCGTGTTGGTTTATCCCAACTAGATTGGACCCAGTGAATCAGATAGATCAGTGAATCAGAGTCATCACATAAAGCTTCTTATGGGTGATTTGAAGAAATATATCAAACTTTTTTTCTTCTCTAGAGATATAAAGACACTGAATATCTTCCTCACCAAAGTAAATCTTATCAAATTGGGTGACTATGGATTGGCAAAAAAGCTGAACTCCGAGTATTCCATGGCTGAAACTGTGAGTGTTTGCAGGTTTATTATATTGATAGATTAATTTTTCTGCTCACGTGTTTGAGAATTGTATATATATATATAGTTAGAAGCTTGACATCATTTCATGCTATCACTTACTGACTCAGTTTTCACATCATGACAATCGGTCTAGCATTTCCCAAAAAGGAATGCTGCATCTAAATATTAGAGCAAGATCTGTTCAGTATCATTATCTTTGAAGCAGAATTTTGAAAGAAATAACTAAAAAGGACTATTTTTTTTCTAAATCATCTTCCTAAAAACATATCTAATATCTAGTGATTTAAATAAGCATGTCTACCATCTGATATTTTAATGGTTCTCACAATTTTAGTTGCAAATCTTTACGTACCATATTCTATCTTTTCTATTAAATAAGAGTTTTGGCAGGGTTGGGGCCAAATGGTCATCTCAGACACATACCACTGGCCACACTGAGGCTGAAAGCAATAACAACAAAAAATACAGGAGAAAATTGAAAGCACAAGATAGAAGGCAAACACTTTCAAAACTGATTTTTGGATTGGGGGCAGTGGGCTTGTAGGGAGGGACAGCCTCCCTAAATGCAAAGCTCCTGAATGCTTCCAGAAACAGAAAATACAGAGTTTCTGCCCCCTTGTGCTAGCAGGCCTGCAAGTTACAAAAGGGGAGGGTTTAGAGAGCTTCAACAGGCTGCACTTGGCTCACCCCTGTGTTAACTGAACTTAATTCTTTGCTCATCTGTTTTTGTTAGTACTTATGGGTACATTCCATTTCATTTTGCTTCCTTTTACAAGCTTTCAGGCCTTAATTTAGGTCTAATAACCACTGAATTATCAGTGGTTTGATTATTGATTTGAATTCCCCTTGTTCTGCAGGTCTGCCTGCACTGTGCTTTCCACCCCTGTCTCTGCAGGGGCAACTAAGGGGGGAAACAGACGGCTTAAAGAGCCGTTTTGGGGGCAGGGAAGGGGAGGGGCAGCCGCACGGTGGACGCCCCAACCCCTTCCCCAGGTCGTCCTCGGAGCAGCCGGCCCTCCGCACGGCCGGCGCTCCGAGGAGGAACTCCCGCTGCAGCGTCCATACACGCTGCAGTGGAAAAGTCACTGAAGGTGTGCCGGCAGCCTTTTGCGGCGCACCTTCGGCAACTTGTGGAAGGAGCGCCAATTTAGCGCTCCTTCCAGGGGCGGCGCAGCTTCCCGGGGCGGCCCATGGCCGCCCATCTGCTTCCCCCCTAAGAGACTGAGCAAAGGTATATGAAGAGTGAGAGCGAGAGGGGTACTTTTAAAGGAAAGGCTTTATTCTAAGCAGGACATCTACACTCTCTTCATGAAAGTCACCTTCTCTTCAGGCACATTTAATAGCAGTTACAAGTTACAGAATAGTGTAGATCATACTCAGCTAAGGCCACCAAAAATAAATATGATTTCTGACACAACTGAACATTCTCTAGCTACTCACGACTACCAATGGGATTTGGAATCCTGGATGTTCATGAGGGTAGCTGTTGTGCTTGCCTGAAATGTAGTTTACCTACATTTTCAAGATATTGGACATGGTGGTCAATGGTCAAAACATGGTTGATCTTTGCTTTTTCTCTTTTGTGTGTTGTATGGTGGGGAATTTTATATAAAATGGCTGGATATTGGCACTTGAAGAAGAAACACTGAACAATGTGTAATATTTTTTAATGAATGAGGAGGCATTATAACACTAACATTATCCTGTGTTTTATAGTTGGTAGGAACCCCATATTATATGTCTCCAGAGCTTTGCCAGGGAGTAAAATACAACTTTAAATCTGACATCTGGGCAGTTGGCTGTGTTGCCTCTGAGCTCCTCACACTGAAGAGAACGTTCGATGCAACAGTAAGTCAGAGCTGTGTAAGAAATATGTCAGTGATTAACGGTGTATGACTTTCTTCTGTCTTTTTAATTATGCATGTCTGTCCAAGAGTGTTCAGACCTCTCCAGTTTTAATAGTGTGTGTCAGTGAAATGTCCAGATCAATAAGATATCCCCATTTTAGAGATGCCAGTGCCTTTTAATCTATTTCTGAAGTCCCTTTTGATATTTTGGACCTATCTAGAATATACATAATATTTAAACCAAAGTGAAAAAGTGTACAACTGAGGTCCACAGACCATTTTCTAAGGCACTTTTCTCCAGCTTCATTTAGATTTTTCTCGTTTCCTTCCTAGAATCCCTTGAATCTCTGTGTGAAGATTGTGCAAGGGAACCGAGCAATGGAAGTTGATTCCAGTGTTTATTCTCTGGATCTCATCCAGATGGTACACTCTTGCCTTGATCAGGTTGGTGAGATGCAGTTTTCTTTTAGCTTTCTTTCCCTTTGTCACACAGCTTCAAAATGAAGTGGGGAAAAGGCCTTAAATTAGTTTGATGGCTGGAAATGTGCATCTGTGAGCATGCTGTTTGTTTGGGCTCTGCACATTTAGTATTCTTGGTTGCCCAAGAACAATCTGGAAGCTGCTAAAATATTTCTATCTTTGAAGTGCCTTTAATTCTGAACTTCTTGCTAACTTTATCATTTTGATTCTCTTTGTTTTGGGAAACTGGGGAAAGACGACAAGCATGTGGTTAGTTAATCTGTCTTAAGACTTAATTGTTGAAAAATGATCCCTTTCCTTAGGGAGTGACCTGTCACTCACCTCTTTCAGGATCCTGAGAAGAGGCCTACTGCTGATGAGCTGCTTGAAAACCCTGTTATCAGCAAACGCAGGAGGTAAACTGCCATACATGCCTTGACACGGATTATATAGGTTAGGAGTGACCAAAGAATGTTCTACAACAAGGGTGGATCATTTGCTATGCTGACTAAGGCTGCTAAGAGTTGCAGTTTAACACAACAATTTTCACCCCTATTTTGCAGCCTAGTTCAGGAGTGGACACCTTCAGTGGATCTAGGGGCCAGTTTTCTACCCTTGGGGCCTTCTGGAGGCCATCTGGACTGCCAGAAAATGGGGGGCAACTTTTTTTGGGTTTTATGTCAACAGTTATTGTGGGGGAGGGCCTAAGACTTGTGTAACTGGTGATCTGCTGCTCCTAGAAGGTTCCTAGAAAAAAAAGGTGGTTGGGGGTTAAAGTTAATGACCTCAAGGCTGCACTTAACCTATCCTTGGCCTAGTCATACTGGTGTTTCAGATATTCAGTCATTTGGGCTGTCCAATCACTGATGATGCATAACATCAAATAGTCTATTGTTTTTTATGGTAAGATAATATTCATGGCTACCTATCCATACTGGTTTTAAAAATGAGAGGCAGCACTCTCCAAAAGTAATACAAACAGTACATAACATAAGGCATATGTTTAGAACATATATATTTAAAAAACCCTTTCCTTCAGTTTTGACTGGCTGGTCCCAGGTTTACATTTGTTCAGGCCTGCAAATCCATTGAGATGATTATAGATAAGTACATAGGGCATCTCTGTTGAAAAGGATATTCCGCAGGTTGCAGGGTCCTGTGAAATGCAGTGTGGAGAAGCAGTCCTGTGAAATGCAAAGTACTGTGGAGAAGCAGGGAGATGATTCCCCCAGAATTGGACAGAGATATTTCCTGATTGATAAAATGCTGATTTAGTCCTTATTGCATCATTAGCCTTGTGTGCGAAACTGCATATAATAATAATCACCCAGAACTGATGATACTGCAGTGGTTTTAAGTTCCACTCTTTCAGTGAATGATCATTAATGTCTCAGGAGTCTGAAATATAAAGGATACTTTTTAAACATTAAGAGTTCTGACAAATTCTGAGGGGGAATGTATATCTTTGCTTCTCAGTTATGATATTGCAGGAGGAATCTTCACAATAAACTAGAAAACTGCTACTACAGTTTGTGAAGTCGTAGGCTTTCATGGCCGGCATCCATAATTTTTTGTGGATTTTTCGGGCTGTGTGGCCATGTTCTAGAAGAGTTTCTTTCTAGAAAGAAACTCTTCTAGAACATGGCCACACAGCCCGAAAAACCCACAAAAAACTATGCTCCTACAGTTACCTAATCGTAACTGATAAGACAAGGACAACTTTAGTTAACAAAGCAAAACAGACCTAAACCAACTGCACCCCTACCATCCAGATTGCTGAAGGAAAAGAGAATGCTGTCACCTGCTGTTGGTAGTTACTTAAAGCTCTGAAATTGGGCATTGTGGGGACAGGACACAATAGCTTTTGATTTGATTGATTCAAAGGTCCCCCAGGTCTCCTAGGGCTGGTGTAAGGAGCTTCCTGCCCATTGTATCAAAGGGGTAGGGAAATAACAAGCAGTCTGGATTGCCAAGAGAAAAACATCCCATACCTTCTGCCCGGACCAGTGTGAGCTTCTGTCTTCCAGAGGAGGCAGCAGATATACTGCTTTTTTTCTTTCCTACCCCTCAGTCCAACTTTGGACTGCAAAGTCATCACATCTACATCTACAGAAGCCTTCAGTTGGAAGAATCATACAGGAATACCTCAGTTAATGAAGTAAATGGTTCCTGGGCATTACTTCTTTAACAGAAATGTTGGTATCAGAAGGAGAAATAATATGGAAAGAAGTCTGTACACCACAAAAAGGAAGAGCAGTTCAATAAGTTTCACCAAACCTTTTATCTAAAGCTAACCATATATATATGTGAAATGAAACAACCAGATCAAGTAATCCTTGCATTAGTAAACAAAAACAATTTCAAGAGATCACTTGAAAGCTTATTCCAAAATGCATGCAAAGACCATTTTTTTTCTTTCACTATCTTCCACTTTTCTTATGATTTCTGTTTTGGTGGTCAAATTTGTAGATCTAGGCTCTTTTTTAACATGCTGTGTGGTGAGCTGGTAAGGTAGGATTATCTGTACTCCTTCCTTTTCATTTCATGCATGTTTAGTAAAAGATTCTGGAGGGAGCTGCTGTTTATGTTGCCTGTTTATGCAGGCAAACAGCTACAGTATGATTGGCTAGAATAAATCCCACTTCTCTCCACCTTAAGCTTCATTCCACTGTTTACTGCAAACATGCTTTTGCAACCTGACACTGAGAAACTGTTTCTCCAGCCCTCCTTCACCATGCTCCTAATGCTGATACTGCTAAAAAACCAACAACTTACAGCTAGACAACAAATCAGGAAAAAAGGGGGTTGGGCAGGCATAAAAAGACTTTGTAAAAAGGAGCTTCTTTGTCCAGAGGTTTTAATAACTGAGGTAGGCTTGTACTGTCTTTACTTCTAGGATTTCTGTGAGGATTAGGTACATGAAACACTTTAAAATTGTAAAAGGTATATCGTTGTTTATCATTAATAAATGATTTACAGATGTTGTTTTAAAAGGAAAATTATTTCACGGAACTGATAGTCTCAGTTACATGTATTACAGAAAATAGAATGATACTGTTAGAAAGGTATCTGAAAGAATATGTTTAGTCTGGAGAAGAGATGGTTAAGAGGTGATATGATAGCCCTGTTTAAATATTTGAAGGGATGTCATATTGAGGAGGGAGCTAGCTTGTTTTCTGCTGCTCCAGAGAACAGGACCTGGAACAACGGATGCAAGCTACAGGAAAAGAGGTTTCACCTCAACATTAGGAGGAACTTCCTGACAGTCAGAGCTGTTCAAGAGTGGAACACACTCCCTTGGAGTGTGGTGGAGTCTCCTTTGGAGGTTTTTAAACAGAAGCTGGGTGGCCATCTGTCAGAGATGCTTTGATTGAGAGTTTCTGCATGGCAGGGGGTTGGACTGGATGGCCCTTGTGGTCTCTTCCCACTCTATGATTCTGTGAATATATATCTGTTGTGCACACCCCTGGAGTCTGCTCCAGCTGCAAGGGGGTCGGAACCACATTGACTGCACAACCCATTCCCAAAGCGGGCCACAACCACAGGACCCAACCCGCCGCTGGCAGGAGCCAGATTATCCTGGCTCCTTTTTGCTTCAATCCAAAGGACCAGAGTGCAGCTTCAGGCAGCTTTGAAGGCATGCGTTGTTTGAACACCCCAGCTCCAAAGTGGTCAGAAGCCACTTCATTTGGCCTGTCTGTTCCGGGCCTAATTAATAGTTATTTATCATTCAGTATAGATGGAAATTCTAGTACATTTTGGAAACTACTTCTCTGATGAGAAGGTCAGGGGTGGAACAGCAGAAATGGGGTTCCAAATAGTGTGTTTACTACTTGTTTCTAAAGAGGAGATTAAGAATAGGCATGTAACTCCTTCATTTTTCTAATGACTCTGTTCTGTAATCTGAATGTACCAAAAAGTCTTCCTTTAAATTAGGGGGGCTGCAGACAGGCAGTTCTAAGCTGCCCCGGGAAGCAGAGGATCAGGACCACGGCTACTGCATGCCGTGGTCCTAATCCTCCCTTTTGCCGCCCCAAAAAGAGCGGCAAAATGCCGCTCCTTTTAGGGGCGGCAAAAGGGCGCCCTAAGAGCCAGCGCGCGGCTCTTTTTTGCCCGTTCCAGTGCAGCGCGTCAGGACGCTGTGCTGGGAGGATGTCTTGATGCTGCCCACCGTGCGTAATGGGCCGCAGTGTCAGGACGCCATCAGGCTGGGGTTGTGGCAGCCGCTGTGCAGCTGCCCCTCCCCATCTCTGCCTCCAGGCCCGCCCTTTGGGCCAGTCTGCAGAGGCCCTTGGTCTGTGAAGGTGAGGATAACTTTACATATTTGACTATAACTTAACCTCATGTATAAGTTGAAGGCAAGTTTAGGGGCCAAAATTAAGGATTTTGATATGATTTGTAGATAAATTGAGGGTAAAATATAGGCACATTTAACAAAGGATCTTAAGGATGAAGCAAAGGAAAACAATGCCAAAGAACTTAGAAAATTCCAGCAGGCATAACTGTTTGTGCTCATACTAAAGGCTGGATGGATGATAGAGGGGACTCAGTGCTCCCAGGACAGATTACACTCTTGCCTTTCATCAGAGGACAGTTCCTTTTAAAATAAGAGTTAGAGTACAGTACTTATACAGAGGACATGGATAAATTGACTCAGATTTTTAAGGTTAATTTTTGACTAAAATTTCTGTGTGTATCTGCAGTATATTGATTTGACTTTCACTCCCTTGGCCTCACTGTCCTTCATTGTTAACTCTTCATGTGCATTAAACCTCCTTATCAACACTTTCAGTTCTGTGGTTCTCACACTTTTTCCTTAATAGCCTCTGATGTTCATGTCTACTTAGTTGTTTGGGTCTCTCTACAGCTTAATGGATTTGCAGGCAAACGTACAAAGAGACTGTGGGATGGAGCCATACTGCCCTCCTCCCAAACAAAAAGAAAGAATTTTCATTTGCAGAGGCTCCCTATTGGAGAATGGAGAAGGGCAGCAAATTTTACCAATTCCCCTTTTCCCCCTGTAGCCTTCAGTGCCATCTTGTTTGCTGTTTGGGAGGATGTCCTGAATGTTTGAGAGTAGGCTAATAAAGGAGATGTGGAATTGGCAAAAATTGCTTCCTTTCATCAGGAAATTCAGTTTACAGATTTCTACTCTGTGTAACTCTGAATCCATGCTATCTGGGCCTAAATCCATACAGGACAGACTAAAATACATTTGTGTGTATGTTGTTTTCTGGATATCAGTTATTGTAGAAGATTTGAATAGGATTTTATTTCTGTAAGTGTTGTTTATTTGTTTAGGTGTGCAGAATATGAATAGGCTCAGTCATACAGCACCACTGGCAATGATGCAGCACAGTTCAGTGGAAGAGAGTGATTCTTCTGTTTTGCTTGGAGTGTTTGAAACTCACATTGGGATTTCCTGTCCAGAGTGCTGTACTAATAGATTATTAGTGGTCTTCTAATCACTTGTTCTTTATCTTGGCAGGGAAATGGAGGAGAAAGTTGTGCTGCTTAATGGCCCAAATAAACGACCAAGGTAATGGAGTGTGTGCTGACTTGGTTGTGAAGCAATATTATCTTTAAGACACTTTCAATGTATATTTGAAAGTAGAATTCCATCTCATAGAACTTAAAATTTCAGCTTCTACTCATGTTGTCTCACCCATTCTTCATAATAGGCTTTTGACTTCATACCAAACTGCATTTACAAAGCATGGTGTACTGTTGGATATTTCTTTTGTCTTCATCATTGAGATGAAAGAAGAAGAGCCTTAATAATGGAAAAATACACATCTGTATGTACTGTAGTGTATTAATGTTCTGAGCACAGTTACCAAAGTATTTGTGCTCTTTCTATTTCATGAGGTTTGCTCATATTGCTACTTGTGGAAGTTCAGAAATTGTACATAAGTTGTCATGCATTGTCAGAAGGCTAATTTGCACTACAGAAATAACGCAGTTTTTACTGGCACTGCTTTAACTGCCATGGCTCAATGATATGAAATTCAGGATTTGTAGTTTGCTGTGGCACCAGAGCTCTCTAACAGAGAAGGCTTAATATTTCACAAAACTATAAATCCCAGAATTCCATAACATTGAGCTGAAGCAGTTAAAGCGGTGTCAAACTGCACTATTTCTGCCATGCAGATTAAACTACAGTCAAATTAGTTTCTGATTTTTATTTACCTTATTTTCCTGCGTATAAGACTACTTTTTTCCCTGCAAAATCTGTGGCTAAAGGGGGGGGGGTCGTCTTATACGCCGGATATAAGGCGTAATGAGGATAGAGGTGTTGAAACTCTATATTTTGACTGGAAAAATGGGGGGGTCGTCTTATACGTGGGTCGTCTTATACGCCGGAAAATACGGTACTTTATTTGCAGCATTTGCTTGCCTGTTTTCATGTTCCCTGTTTCAAAATTCCTGACGTTGTTTATGTGGCCTCTGAAAAACCTGAGTATGTTTAGGCCTAAATTTGATTTCTAGTCCCAACTAAGGGCCTTTGCAGACTGCCAGAAATAGTGCAAATTGAGTCCACTTTAAGGGCTAGGGTTAGTGCTAGGGAATCATGGGAATTGTTGTTGTTTTTTTCTGAGACATTGAGCCTTCTCTGTCAGAGAGCTCTGGTGCCACAATAAAATACAGTTCCCATGATTCCCTAACCCTTAAAGTGGACTCAGTGTGCACTATTTCTAGCAGTCTGTAAAGGCCCTAAAATACATTGAGAGACAGGTGTTGAGTTGCCATGTTCCCACTGATTCAGTAGGTCTGTTCTAGCTGGGATTAGCAATTGAATGTATGCTTTGAAAATCTGACAGAATTTATATGAAGTGTTTTTGTTGAGGACCTGGATATTTAATAATTATCTTCTAGCTTGTCCCCTATATAACGACTTTGAAAAGCATCTCATATTAAACAGTATCTTCATACTTGACTTTTCTTTTTACAGAACTAGTACCATGAACGATGCTCCCATTGCTGTGGTGACTTCACGCACTAGTGAAGTATATGTATGGGGCGGTGGGAAGTCTACTCCTCAGAAGCTGGATGTCATTAAAGGTGGCTGCAGTGCACGACAAGTCTGTGCAGGAAACACCCACTTTGCACTTGTGACAGTAGAGAAGGAGCTTTACACTTGGGTAGTAAGTAAAATATTTGGAAAGAAATAAGGAAAGTTAGAAGGATATAGTTGAATGAATCACTTCATTTAAGTAACTTCTCAAAGTCACAAATTTCTGACTTCTCTTATCAACTAGAGGAACAAGTTTGCTCCCTCTGCCTCTCAGGAAAATATAGTGCACAGAGGAGACCAGCTGGGTAGCATCCATCAGCCAAAGAAAGAACACCTAGAGGAAGATTGCCTCCTCCCGCAGAACAGTTGCTCCCAACTATTAAGTTGCCCTAGGACTGTGAAGCTGAAAGGAAAGACACTCTGGTCCTATCCACTGACGAAAGAGTGGAGCCAGTATCTTTCCTAATTAGCTAAGGGTTTTAGTTCATATGGGCTTGGATTGTGTATTATAAGTTGCTTTGGTGTCCATTCTGTCAAAAAGCAGGAAATAAATACTCTAAATACTGATAAAATCAGAAAATGGAACACAAACAAAGAATATAAGAACTGGCCAAAACTGGCCAAAAGCCTATGTAATCCAACATTCTTTGCCTACATAATCCAGTCAAATACTTATGGGGAGTATAGAAGCAAGAGGAGATTGCAATAGCATCCTCTTGTTTGTTTTTCCCAGAGCAGCTATTTTTCCTTCAGTACTGAAAATAATACCTGAGATGTAATTAGCAGGTTAATAGAGTATGTGTCTTTGCCAGTATACATACACTGGTCCTCCAGGGTGTGCATGGGAAGACACTTCTTCTCCAACTCTTCCCTGGGTGCAGAAACATGGGGAGTGGGATTCCTCAAATATTCAAGAAAAGCTGGAACCTGCCTATCTGTACCTCTGCAGCTAGTTCGAGGCTGGTGGACCTGCATCAGGGAGTCCTCTCAGCTGCTGTTGAATACCTGAACCAAGGGCACAGCAGAAGGAGATACTAGATACTTCTTTCTGAAATGGCCCGCAAACTACATATGCTGGTGTAACTAGGGAATTCTAGGAACCAGGATTCTAGCCAATATTTAGCCATCATGACTCTATGAAAGCATTGCCTTTTATAAACAAGTGATTTGAGTGCATAGAAAGAGAAACAAGAGAAACATTGGAGAAGGCAGTGCAAAATGGATCTTTACAAAGGCATAATTTTGAAGAAAGGTTTTTTCCTTGTAAATTCCCAATTTTATTTCCATTTTGAAATAGCCTCATGTCAATATTGATTGCAGGTACTGCTGCACAGAAATTCTTCACTATTTCTTGCAAATGGTGGTTACATAAGAAGTGATAAAGGATGATATCCTGTTCTGAAAATTCAGCCTTTTCTGCTTAAGGACAGTATATAGAATAACATAAATGCACAGATCTTTTCTACTCCCTCTCTGTGGTGGCAGCAACCATACCTCCTCCAAAGCACCGCAGAGACCAGAGGTGGAATATGGGTCTCTCTGGATCCTAAATGATACGTTTCTTGTTTGTTATTTGGTTCCATCTCTTCAAAGTTATTAACATTACCCCTTACGGTTCTGGTTTTGCATACTTTAGTGTACTGTACAATGCTTCTGCTTTTTACAGAACATGCAAGGTGGCACCAAATTGCATGGTCAGCTGGGGCATGGAGACAAAGCTTCTTACCGACAGCCGAAGCATGTGGAAAAATTGCAGGGAAAAGCCATTCACCAAGTGTCTTGTGGAGATGACTTTACTGTTTGCATTACAGGTGAAAGATGGGTTAAGCATGCAAAAATATATGCCTTGAAGACTGAAATATATTGACTGAAAGAAAAAAAAGTACACTTGCTAGTAAGAAAACATGAAGTATTCTGGTACTGACAAAATACAAGTAATGTTCAGGGAGAACAAGCCCACAGCTGCTTTAATGCAAGTTTGGAATTAGTGCTGCTTTTTAAGAACAAAAATATTTATTTTATAGTTTAAACTTCTATATACCATCCACATATTAAATTTCAAGGTTAGGTGCAACATAAATCCAATACAATAAAACACAAAAAGAGAACAGACAAAAGATTGCAGATGGCACCCTCCGAACATTTTCACAATAAAGATATGGGTCACACTGTACTATAGTGTAGAGGTGAAAGGAAAGTTTGAAGCTGCACAACACATATTCTAGGAACATGGAGTGTGAGAAGCATGAATAAGGGGAGGCTAAACATAGTAAAACAAGAAATGGAACATATAAACATTGCCATACTTGGTGTGAGGAGCTAAATTGGACAAGAGTGGGAAATTTTGAATCAGATAATACACAGTGTTTTACCCAGGAAATGAAAATCTAAGAAGAAATGGGGTGGCATTTAGCAAGGAAAGATGTAGTAGAAGCAGTCAAAGGACAGAATGCAAACTCTGACTGAATAATATCAGTACGCAAAGTGATCTTGTAGAACTTTTGGGACTGAGCGATAGAAGCTGTAGCATAAGCTTTCACTTTCTTGGACTTCTTCCTCAGATGCCTTGTAGCCCAAGTCTACAAAAGCTTATGCTACAATGTCTCTCACTCAGTTTTTCTCAAAGGTGCTACAATATCCCTTTGCATACTGATATTCCAGACTAACATGGCTATGTCTCTGAAAAATATCAATAAGACTTCATGGAAAACTCATCAATATAACCATAATTCAAGTTTATGCTCAAACTACAGAGGCAGAAGAAAAATATTGAAAGACTCTGTTCTGGAGTCCACACACCAAAATCGCCTTGTAATCATAGGCAACTGGAATACAAAAGTAGGAAACAGAGTTAAATACAAGATTGTAGTAAAGTTTGGCATCAAGAAATGAAGCAGGAGAGCAATTTAATGAATTTTGTGAGTCCAACAGTTTTTTCATTGCAAAAACATTATTCAAGTAACCCAAGAGGTGACTATATACATGGACATTGCCTAACTACATAATTAGAAACAGAAGATGGAGAAGCTCCATTCTTTCAGCAAAAACAACAGGAGCAGATTATGGCACAGACCATTAATTGCTGATGCCAAAAATTAGAAAAAAGCTAAAGAATACTAAACCAACTGCCACATTAAAATACAGCCCGAAGAACATCCCTGTAGAATTTAAAGATAAAGGTTTTTAATAAAAGATTTGTACTATTAAACCTAATTGATTGGGGGCCAGAAGAACTATGGACTAAAACCAGGAACATTGTCCTGTCCTAGAAAGACACTATTTACAGCTATAAAGAAAGAGAAGCCAGTGGGTGGCAGATGGAATTTTTCAAGCAGTTAAGGACAGATGGGAAATAAAAGATGACAGAAACGAAGTCATAACCCTTGAGTGCAACTGTTCATCTTGCACACACTGACAAGGAGAACTACTATAATAGAACAGAGAAATAGAATATTACAACAAAAATGGAAGAACAAGAGACCTTTTCCACAAGATCTGAAATCAAAGGGAAATTTAAACTAAGAATGGGGATGCTCTGTGACCAGCAGGGGAACACATTACATGACCAAGTTGGGGGGAAAAAGACAATGGAAGCAATAAATTGAAGAACTACAAAAGAGATGAAAGGATGATAGATTCATTCAAGGAAGAATCATTTGAAGATGAACCTACAGTTTTAGAAAGTGAAGTGGAAGTGGCAGTCAGAGCCCTTGGGAAAAATAAATCACCAAGAGCAGATGGTATGCCAATAGAGCTGCTTCAAGCTACAGAGACAGAATCTACTCTAGTTCTAACTAAAATCTGTCAACAAATATGGAAAACAAAAACAATGGCCCACAGACTAGAAATGTTCAATATTCATTCCAGTCCCTAAGAAAAGGGACATCGGGGATTGTAGTAGCCACAGGACCATTGTATTAATTGCCATGTAAGCAAAGTGATGCTTAAAATCCTACAACAACTTTTACCATATATGAAGTGAGAAATGCCGGATGTCCCTGCTAGGTTCAGGAAAGGAAGAGGCACTAGGGATCATATTGCAAACATATATTGGATAATAGATTATAGCAAAGTCTTTGATTGTATAGATCAGGGGTAGGCAACCTTTCCCTTTTAAGGGCCGAGGGACTTCAGCTCCCAGAAGCCTCAGCCATGTTGGCCAATAGTCCCATGTTGGCAAATAGCTCCTGGGTTTCTGGGAGCTGAAGTCCCTCGGCCCTTAAAGGGGAAAGGTTGCCTACCCCTGGTATAGATCATTAAAAACTATGGATCACTCTTAAGGAAACTGGCGTGTCACAATATTTGATTGTTCTGATGTGCAACCTATACTCCGGACAAGAGGCTACTGTTATGCCAGAATATGGAGAAATTGAATGGTTTCTAATTGGCCAGGGTGTTAGGCAAGACTACATTTTATCATTCTATCTGTTGAACATATATGCAAAGCGGAATTAGACTTGGAAGACATGAAAATTGGAGGAAGGAACATCAACAATTTGAGATATGCAGATGACACCACAGTACTAATAGAAAAGACTTGGAAAGAAAAAAGGAAAGACTTGGAAAAATTACTGAGGAATGTCAAGGAAGAAAGTTCAAAGGCAGGTTTACAGTTGAACAGTAAGAAAACAAAAATAATGACCACAGAAGATTGACATAACTTTAAAGTAGAAGATGAAGACACTGAAATAGTTCAAGGTTTTCCATACTTTGGCTCAGTCATTAATCAGAATGGAGACTACAGTCAAGAAATCAGAAGGCAGCCAACACTTGGAAGACAGTTATGAGTGAATTAGACAAGATCCTGAAGTGCAAAGATATATCATTGAATACTAAAGATAGGATTCTCCATGCCACCCTATTTCCACTTTCTATATATGGTTGTGGAAGCTGGACAATGAAGAAAGCTGATAGGAAGAAAATCACCTAATTTGAAATGTGGTGCTGAAGAAGAGTTCTACATATGCTGTGAACTGCTAAAAAGACAAATCAATAGGTCCTAGAACAAATCAACTTGAAAGCCAAGATGACTAAACAGACTGTCATCCTTTGGACATATCATAAGAAGACATGACTCACTAGAAAACCCAAGAATGCTTGGTAAGGTAAAAGGCAGTAGGAAAAGGAAAATACTATAATGGATGGATGGACTTGATCAAGGAAGCCATGGTGCTGAGTCTGCAAGTCCTGAAGAGGGCTGTTGATGATAGGGTGACTTTGAGGCCTCTCATTCATGGGATTGCCATAAGTTGGAGTGAACTTGATGGCAGTTAACAACAGCAAATACTGTAGTCAATATGTGGCACATTAATCCAACTGTGCAATTGGTCTAACATGATCTAAATCAGGGGTGGCAAGCTGTAGGTTGCCTGAAGGACTGAACTATTTTTTGCTTCTCATACGCCATTTTTTTTCCAGACAAAAAAGCCGACAAAAGTTAAATTACTATAGAGGCTTCAAGGAGTGACAGACTAACACCACAATTCCTCCCCCATCCACTCTGAAAAACCCAGAAATTGCAACTGAAAATCAGTACCAGTTTCAGTTTTCCACAAAAAAGGAATGCTGCAGCCTGCTGCAGGTACACAGGGATGAATACTGACTCCCATCACAATCCCTGCTTAGCCATAGAAACCTACTGGGTGACTTTGGGTAAGTCACACTCAATCTCAGAGGATGGCAAAGGTAAGCTCCCTCTAAATGAAGCTTGCCAAGAAAACCCCATGATAGGGTCACTTTAAGTCAGAAACAACTTGAAGGCACAAAATAACATTTTCCTACTCTGATCTAAACAGGTTACATTGTAATAATCTCTTGTTAAAATGAAGATTAGCTTGGGTAGTAGGTAGTGTTCAGATTGATAAGTACATCTAGTAAGTAAATAGAACTTAGCAGATTCATTTGTCCCTTCCTTTAATGCAGATGAGGGTCAAGTCTTTGCCTTTGGCTCAGACTACTATGGCTGTATAGGTGTAAACAAAGCATTTGGCTCTGAAGTACTGGAGCCCAAGCAGCTGAACGTTTTCCTCAACAACCCAGTGGAGCAGGTGTCATGTGGAGATAATCATGTTGCAGTGCTGACCCGAAATCGAGAAGTCTACACTTGGGGCTGTGGAGAATATGGTATGTGATTTCCTATCTGCAACCTTTTGGTGGGATGTGGGGAGACTGGAGCAAAGTAAACTCGAAGAAGAGTGATAACTACTTTATTTATATGAAAGTAACTCTACAGTAGAGTTATATAGAACAAGCAAATGAAAGGCACTGTTCTGGAAATTGCTGACAGCAAATAGGACTCTTTAGAGTTGTTGCTATGATAGACTTGTGATTAAACTGAGGTGCATAATTTTGGATGTTGATTTGTAGCCTTCAGAAATTGATTGGTCCTAGAAATAAGACAGTTTGGTATTTCTCATTGTCTTTCTCTAAACACAGGCCGCTTAGGTTTGGATTCAGAAGAGGATCACTGGCTCCCACAGAAGGTAAATTTGATTGGCTTTTGACTGTATGAGTACCAAGTACATTCATATGTTTAATCAATCTATTTACTCAATTAGTCAAGAATTGCCTACTCCATAGCTGCTCTCCATGGTCTTTGGTAGAAGATTGCCATATCATGCGCTACATAATCCTTTTCTATTGCCCAAATGCCAGAGAATGAACCTAGTATTTTTATTCTTCAATACTCTGCTACTGGGCAGTGTTTCCTCTATACAGTCGCCCCTCCGTTTTCGTGAACTTGAAGTCTGCATCCCTCACCCATTTGCGTGTGGCAAACGGAGGGGGGTAAAATGGGGTGCTTTCCTTAACTGCCATTTTCCCCAGTCCAGATCACAAGATATGCCAGAAATAGAAGTTAGGATGTACTCCATGTGAATCATATGGCTTGAATCCAGGGTATTTGAAGGGACATATCTCCCTTATGAGCCTATTAGAGCTCTAGATCTTCTGGAGAGGCTCTTTTCTCTGCCCCACCTTCTCAAGCTGGTTTCTTCTCAGTGGCTGCTCCCAGACTTTGGAACACCCTCCCTAGGGAGGCTAAGATGGCACCCTCCTTGATCTCCTTTGCTCAGCAAGTTCAACATTTTTATGCCATTAAGCTTTTAGAAACTGACTGGAGTGAGTTTTTAATACTGTGGGGTGCTTTTTTAAAAAAAAGATTTGTATATAGTTTTTAATAAACTTTAGTGTTTTTAATGTTTTGACTTTACAATTTTTAAATTCTTTTTTTAAATAACTCATTTATATTTTTATTGACACTTTCATACAGTTTTTAAATCTGTATTTGCTTTTTAAGATGTTGCTAGCTCCCTTGAGATCCATTATTGGGAGAAAGGCAGGATATAAATCAATACAATAAGAAGCAACAGCAGCTCTTCTTGTTGTTGTTAACTGCCCTTGACTCGATTTTGATCCATGATGATCCTGTGGATGAGACATCTCCAACACCCCCTATGTCTAAACAAATATCTTTGCAGCTTTGTACTTTGAAGTAATTGGTGTTCATTTGCAATGGTGACTCATGTGTCTTGTTTACAGGTGGAAATTCAGAAGGCCTCCAATATTGTTTCAGTCCAGTGTGGCAGTGATGGAACCTTTCTGCTCACACAGACAGGCAAAGTGTTGGCTTGTGGTCTGAATGAATTCAACAAGCTGGGCCTGAACCAGTGCACTTCAGGGATCATTAATCATGATGTGAGTGGCACTTCCAGCATTGTATGGAAAACAGGAATTCATATTCTACTGATAATAGCAATGAAGCTATTGTGGAGTGTATCTATTTGTAAACATAAATTGCTTATTGATACTGATGATCATCATTAATGAGAACCAGCATGGCATAGTGGTATGTTGGACCACTATACCTCACTTAGCCATGGAAACCCACTGGGTGGTCTTGGGGAAGTCTTCTTTTCTCAGCCTCAGAGGAAGGCAAAAGCAATCCCTATCTGAACAAATCTTACCAAGAAACCCCTTCATAGGATTTCCTTAGGATGACAATAAGTCAGAAACTATTTAAAAGCACACAACAACAAAAATAATTATTAATACATGAAGTAATATTTACTGATTACTAAATTGGAACCCTGGAGAGAGAAAGGGGAAAAAACTAACACAATTTGCCTCTTTACCAACAAATAGGTTCATTTTAGTTTCATGTGGTACAGTTGCAATTATGCATATATTTCAGGGGTCTAAACAAACACAACAGTTTGCTCCAGACAGAAATTTCTTGCCTTGGAAGTACTAATTCTCATGGTACTTTGGCTTACTCAAAGCCTCCATGGATGGATCTTGAACAGTATATGCATTTACAGGTTTGTGGTATTTAATTCATCAGACTGTTTGCTTTCTTCCCTTAGGCTTACCAAGAAATTCCTTACACAACTTCTTTTACTTTGGCCAAGAAACTCTCCTTCTACAAGATTCGCACCATTGCTCCAGGCAAGACACACACAGCTGCCATAGATGGTGAGACCTAAACACACAGCATTCACCTCTGCAACATATTTCCATCTTTACTTATGAGTGTAGTAACTTCCTGAAAGACAGACTCACTGAAATTACGTTATATACTCCACTATAAGTCAACCTCATGTATAAATCGAGGGCTGGTTTTGGGGCCAAAATTATGGATTTTGCCATGACCCATGGATAAGTCAAGGGTAAAACTTGGAGGCCTCAAGTAAACTTCAGTGCGTGTATGTGTGGGCATGGCAAGAGAGACAAATTGAAGCTTTTTGCTTTCAACTTTCATTTCAGCCTTCACTCTACTGTTTGTTTGTTTAAGAGCAATAAATCACCCAGGACTCTTTCAGCTTGGCTCAAAAGATAAAGAAACTTTTGTCTCCACCACAAGGGGAAATCTAAAAGAGCTGCTATCACATTACCATACTGACCCATAAATAAGTCAACCTAGCATTTGGGGGTCAATTTTGGGGCATACATTTTTGACTTAATGTATCCTTTCAAATAATAATAATAATAATAATAATAATAATAATAATAATACTATAATAAAATTTATTTTTATTCCACCCCTCTGCGTAACACAACCGGGGTGGCTTACAACATTAAAATACACATTTCATATCCCACAATTCCACCCACCCCTTAAAATACTATTAAACAATGACAATTTAAAAACACATTTAAAATAATAATACAGATAGACAAATAAACAATAACTGCAGCAGAATCAGGGAAACAGGTTGGGCTGTCTCTTGATGGCTGGGATATCTATTCAGGAAAGGCCTGCCAGAAAAGATCTGTCTTAACAGCCTTTTTAAAGCTGTTCAAGGTGGTAATATGACGGATCTCATCCGGCAGGCCATTCCATAAACTGTATCTTTATATTGCCTTATCAGATTAATTCTGCTAGAGATTCAATTCATCACAGTCAATAGACTAATCTAGTTTTTAATGCTAATCTAGTTCTAGCATTCAGAATCCTGAATGCTGAGCTGGATGTTTATTTCCAGGAGGCATGTAAAGGAATGGGCATAATGATGCTTGTTATTGCTATGAGTTCAGTTTTCATAAAGTGATCAGGAGGGTTAGTCATTGTTAATTATTGGAAACTTAGGCTTGATCTAATTTATGTTCATTAAGTTTAAGATGTTCACTGAAGAGAACTTTTCCATCTCTTCTTCTATAATATCCAGTGTGGTACTTGGGAAAGGGTGAATTGCCTCAAGTCTGAGGCACATAAACATAAATGTTATGTTCTCTTGCTGTATCACACGAATACAGTAATCTAAAATTTGATTACTGTTGCTCATATCATTTCTCTTTTCTACTGAAAATAGCGCCTGAGATAGCTGATAATATAACTACAATGGCATTTCACCAATAAAATTATTAAATAATTATAGATAGTTAAATAATTAAAATCATCACTTAAAAACAGAATTAGATACTAAGGCCATTAAAATGAATAACTAGTGAACATCATAATAATTTAAAAGACATCCAGAGTCGGGGGGGGGGGGTTCCCAGCAGACAATGGATCACTAATAGACACACGTCCTCCTTGCATTTCCTCCCACCCTGATGCCTTGTCATTCACCAGCAGACCAACACATAGATTAACATGTAAATCACTCCTCTCAAACAAGGGTCACACAGTATATATACCCCATACACTTCCATGCCACCATTCTCTGAAGATGCCAGCCACAGATGCAGGCGAAACATCAGGAATAAATTTTAGAACACGGCCTCACTGCCCAAAACCCCCACAAAAACCTAATTTAAAAGACTAGTTGGCACACAGGGACGAATCCAGTTATGGTGGATTGCTCCTCTGTGCCACCCCAAGAATAACTGGAGTTTTGGGCACGGTGGATTCTACAGTCAGGGAGCAACATAAGAGAAAATTGTCTTCTGTTTGCTCATTAAGTAGGCCTCCTCAGTCAATGGCATTATAAAAGTGGCCTCTCTTGATGATCTTAACATCCAGATAGATTCATAATGAGATGGGGTTCTTTATATAGCCAGACCATTTATCATTTTTAAAGTTAAAGCCAATGCCTTGAATTGTGTGTTTAATTACCAATAATTTAGAAACTCAGGAGAAGACTATGTAATGTTCTGCAACCTACCAAATCATCCAGTAGAGTTTAGTATCTTCCCAACTTTGAAATCTCTAGGGATTGTGCTTGTTCTTTCTTTCAGAGCGGGGTCGTTTGCTTACCTTTGGCTCAAACAAATGTGGGCAGCTGGGTGTTGGAAACTATAAGAAGCGCCTGGGTATTAATCTGCTGGGAGGACCACTTGGAGGGAAGCAGGTCATCCGGGTTTCCTGTGGTGATGAGTTCACTATAGCTGCTACTGATGGTAAGTGTTGGCACTTGTGATAATGAATACATTGGGTCTCCAAAGGTGGATGCCAAAAATGGTTACTTAACATCTAGAAGGAGAGTTGCATGAAAGGAAAGATACAGACTGAGGAATTGGATGATGCCTTTCTAGAACAGATGACCACACACTCAGAAAGGAGAGATGTAGTAGTGATGGGTGACTTCAACTATCCTGATATTTGCTGGGAGTCTAATACTTCAAGGTCTAGCAAATTCCTCACTTGCCCCGAAGACAATTTCTTTGTCCAAAAGGTGGAAGAGGCAACAAGGGGATCAGCTATTTTAGATCCAATCTTAACCAACAGGAATGACCTGGTCAGTGGGGTGCAAGTGGTGGGATCCTTAGGTGGGAGTGATCATGTTCTCCTGGAGTTTCTTACACAGTGGAAAGGAGAAGCTAGGCATAGTCAAACACTCGCTCTAGACTTTAGGAGAACTGATTTCAACAAACTTAGGGAAACATTCGGAGTGATCCCATGGTCAGGAATACTAAAGGAGAAGGGAGTTCAGTATGGATGGGAGTTTCTCAAAAGGGAGATACTGAAGGCACAACCTCAAACTGTTCCAATGAGAAGGGAAAATGGGAGATGTCTCAAGAAACCGGGTTGGATGACAGAAGAACTTTCAACTGAACTAAGTTTTAAATGGGAGATGTATAAGAAATGGGGAAAGGGCGAAATCACTAAAGAGGAATTCAAACAAATAGCTAGCACATGTAGAGGTAAAGTCAGGAAAGCCAAAGCGCAGAATGAGCTTAGGCTTGCTAGATTGATTAAGGACAATAAAAAGGGCTTTTTTGGGTATGTCCATAGCAAAAGAAAGAAGAAGGAAATGTTAGGGCCACTGCGCAGAGAAGATGGAGAAATTATAACGGGGGACAGAGAAAAGGCAGAACTACTCAACACCTTCTTTGCCTCTTTTGTCTTCTCACAAGAGGAAAAGGGTGTTCAACCTGAGGAAAATGGAACAGAGGACACAATAGGGGAAATGCAGCACAGAATAAGTAAAGAGGAAGTACAGGAATACCTGGTTAACCTAAATGAATTTAAGTCTCCAGGACCAGATGAACTACATCCAAGGATATTAAAAGAACTGGCACATGTAATCTCAGAGCCACTGTCAATAATATTTGAGAACTCCTGGAGAACAGGAGAAGTCCCAGCAGACTGGAGGAGGGCAAACATTGTCCCCATCTTCAAAAAGGGGGGAAAAGAGGATCCCAACAACTATCACTCAGTCTGACATCAATACTGGGAAAGATTCTAGAACAGTTCATTAAACAGAGAGTCTGTGAACATTTAGAAGGGAATGCCATAATCACTAAAAGTCAACATGAGTTTCTCAAAAACAAGTCATTCCAGACTAACCTGATCTCTTTTTTTGATAAAATTACCAGCTTGCTAGCTGAAGGGAATGTGGTAGACATAGCATATCTTGATTTCAGTAAGGTTTTTGACAAGGCCCCCCATGATATTCTTGCAAACAAAATAGTAAAATGTGGGCTAGACAATACAACTGTTAGGTGGATTAGTAATGGTTGACTGAGCGAACCCAAAGGGTGCTCGGCAATGGCTCCTCTTCATTCTGGAGAGAATTGACAAGTGGGGGCACGCTTCTCAAATTTGTAGATGACACCAAATTAGGAGGAATAGCTAATACCCAGAAGACAGGATGAAAATTCAAAATGACCTTAATAGTTTAGAAAGCTGGGTGAAAGCTAACAAAATGAATTTCAACACAGAGAAATGTAAGGTACTGCACTTAGGGCAAAAAAATGAAATGCATAGATATAAGATGGGGGACACCCGGCTTAATGAGACTACATGTGAAAGGGATCTAGGAGTCCTAGTAGACCACAAGTTGAATGTGAGTCAACAGTATGATGCCGCAGCTAAAAAGGCCAATGCAGTTTTAGGCTGCATTAATAGAAGTATAATATCTAGATCAAGAGAAGTAATAGTGCCACTGTATTCTGCTTTGGTCAGGCCCCACCTGGAATACTGTGTCCAGTTCTGGGCACCACAATTCAAAAAGAATGTTGAAAAATGAGCATGTCCAAAGGAGGGCGACTAAAATGGTGAAGGGTCCAGAAACCATGCCCTATGAGGAATGACTTAGGGAACTGGGTATGTTTAACCTGGAGAAGAGACGGTTAAGAGCGGATATGATAGCCCTCTTTAAATATTTGAAGGGATGTCATATTGAGGAGGGAGCTAGCTTGTTTTCTGCTGCTCCAGAGAAAAGGACCCAGAACAATGGATGCAAGCTCCAGGAAAAGAGATTCCACCTCAACATTAGGAGGCACTTCCTGACAGTGATTGCTGTTCGACAGTGGAACACTCTCCCTCGGAGTGTGGTGGAGTCTCCTTCTTTGGAGATCTTTAAACAGAGGCTGGATGGCCATCTATCGGGGATGGTTTGATTTTGAGTTCCTGCATGTCAGGGGGTTGGACTGGATAGCCCTTGTGGTCTCTTCCAACTCTATGATTCCAGATTGTTGTAAAAGGAACTTTGGATTAGCAAAATATGTAGTAAAGCCACACAAACATAATCCTACAGAAATTCCATATACAGTTACTCTGGACTGGATTGCTGTACCTTCCAAAGAGAGTCTTCCAACTAGAAAAATAACAAACACAAGAGTCAAAGGAGTCTTTGCAGGGCAAATTGTTCTGTCTGAACTTAAGCTGATAAACCTTTTCTTTTCCCCAGATAACCATATATTTGCCTGGGGTAATGGTGGGAATGGCCGTTTAGCAATGACACCAACAGAGAGAGCTCATAGTTCTGATATCTGTACATCGTGGCCTCGGCCCATTTTTGGTTCCCTGCATTATGTCCCAGATTTGTCTTGCCGTGGTTGGCACACTATAATAATTGTTGGTAAGTATAAAAAGTTGAGGGAGAAGAGTCTACACCTGAATACCTATACTTGTATGAATTTTCTAACTGTACATAATGTAAAATGTAACTAAAGTTCATACAGAAGAGTGGATCACATTTTTTTCTAAGAAAATACGTTGGCATGTGGCAATATTCTCACATTTTGTGAACCTTTAGTTGAACATTTTCCCCTTTTTTTTCTGTCTAGAAAAAGTTATAAATTCTAAAATCCTCCGTTCCAGCAGTAGTGGCCTGTCCATTGCAACTGGTAAGTAATCAGATTGCTTAAAACTGAATAGTTCATTATCCCACAGCATAGACTGAAAAACTTTAACCTAAATTGCTTCCTGTTTGAACTACTGTAATTTACTCTATATGAATCTGTGTTTGAAATGTGTTTGGAAACTGCAACACGTCCAAGATAATGCAGCCAGAATACAGACTGGAACCAGTTAGAGTGAAAACAGAAACTTGTTGTAATAATGTTACTGGTTATCTTTCTGTTTCTTGGCACAATTTAAACTGCTGGCTGTGATCTACAAAACACTATATGGTTTAGATCAGGGGTAGGCAACCTAAGGCCCGGGGGCCGGATGCGGCCTCCTCAGGCCTTTGGACCGGCCCCAGGCCAGTCCTGCTGCTGCCGCTGCCCCCCCGCCATGATGATATTGATTATTATGATATGATATTGATTATTACTTGTTCTTGGGGTTTTTTTGGCAAAATCTCCACAGGGGTTTTGCCATGGCTTTCTGGGGGTGAGAGAGTGTGCATGCATATTTTTATTTTTATTTATTTTTATTTATTTATTTATTTTATTTTTGGTGCTTCGGCCCCACAATTGTCTGAGGGACAGCAACCCGGCCCCAGGCTCAAAAAGATTGCCTACCCCTGGTTTAGATCCATATTGTCTGAAATATATATCTTTGAATCTGCCCAAGACTAAGTTGTACCCATCTCTGTTCTCCTTTGAGCAGGCATTTTTATTTAGGCAGGCTTTTGGCCATTAATTGGTTTCTAAAAAAAGACTTAAAAGACTTCTAGACTTGTAGAGGGGGCAAATGTTTAGTGGCATTTTGGGCATTTGGGTTCATGTACTCAAGGGCCAAACTCTGCCCCCTCCCTCTTTGAAGTAGGTGGTCTTACTGTAAGGCAGCTTCCTATGTTTCTATGCAAAATACAAACTTGATTTTTCATTTCTTTCTTATACAGTCAGCCCTTTATATCCATGGATTCTTTATCCATGGGTTTAAGCATCCACGGCATGAAAATCTTTTTTAAAAGATATAAATTCCAGAAAGCGAACCTTGATTTTGCTGTTTTATATAAGAGACACCAATTCACTATGCCACTGTATTTCATGGAACTTGAATATCCATGGATTTTGATATCCACAGGAAGTCCTGGAACCAAACCCTAACACATACCAAGGGACCACTGTATGTAGATGTTGATTCTTCTCTCTTTATGACTGCTTTTGATCCACCACTTCATATGTTGAAGCGTAATTACTGTATACAGTCCCTGGTGGCGCAGTGGTTAAATGCCTGTACTGCAGCCACTCACTCATAGACCACAAGGTTGCGAGTTCAATACTAGCCAGGGCTCAGGCTAGGCTCAGGCCTGCATCATTCCGAGGTCGCTAAAATGAGTACCCAACTGTTGGGAGGCAATGAGCTTACAGTTGTAAACTGCTTAGACATCCCATAGCGTGATATGAAGCGGTATATAAATGAAGCTGCTTTGCTTTGCTTTGCTTTGCTTTGCTTTGCTTTGCTTTGCTTTGCTTTGTTTTTTTGCGGGGGATCTGTTCCAGACCCCTCCTCCGTGATAAAGGAAAAACGCAAATATTCAAGCCCTATTGGCTTGAATGGAGGTGCATGTCCACAGGGGCGAGCAGGTATGTGCCCCATTTTGTCTCCCTCTGTTTGTTCCTCACGGATAAGCAAGGGTCCACAAAAAGTCCACAAAAGCAGAGGGACAACTGTATACTCAACTATAAGTTGAACTCATGTATAAATTGAAGGCAGGTTTGGGAACCAAAATTAGGGATTTTGATATGATAAGTTGGGTAAGGGTAAAATGGAAAACAATGCCAAAGAACTTACAAAATTCCAGCTGGATAGCTGAAGAGGGCAGTATAATAAATCTTGGCTGTGCAATGTGTGTGGGAGGTGACCAGGCTTGGGCAGGGCTAAGAAAACAGCTATTGTAAAAAAGGATGAAAATACAAAGCAAAGCAAAGCAAATGCTCTGCTTTGATCAGGCCCCACCTGGAATACTGTGTCCAGTTCTGGGCACCACAATTCAAAAAGGATGTCCAGAGGAGGGCAACTAAAATGATGAAGGGTCTGGAAACCATGCCCTATGAGGAACGACTTAGGGAACTGGGTATGTTTAGCCAGAGAAGAGACGGTTAAGAGGGGATATGATAGCCCTCTTTAAATATTTGAAGGGATGTCATATTGAGGAGGGCGCTAGCTTGTTTTCTGCTGCTCCAGAGAATAGGACCTGGAACAACAGATGCAAGCTACAGGAAAAGAGATTCCACCTCAACATTAGGAGGCACTTCCTGACAGTGAGAGCTGTTCAACAGTGGAACACACTCCCTTGGAGTGTGGTGGAGTCTCCTTCTTTGGAGGTCTTTAAACAGAGGTTGGATGGCCATTTGTCGGGGATGGTTTGATTTTGAGTTCCTGCATGGCAGGAGGTTGGACTGGATGGCCATTGTGGTCTCTTCCAGCTCTGTGATTCTATGAAATGGCGACTATGTTAGCAGTGATTATAACCTGTAACAATGTAAAAGCCAGAGAGAACAGAGGGGGTAAGAAAAAAAAATCCAGACACAAATATCATATTCATATCCTTCAAAGCCTGATTCCTCTCAATGCTTCTTTGACGGGAGGTACCAAAGAGCTGCCACTACTGCCATTTTCTCACCCAAGCATTCAAAAAGGTCAGAAGTGGCACCACGGCGGAGAGAACAGAGGGGGTAAATTGGTGCTTCTTTTAGCATCCTCCTGGGATGGACTAAGCTCTCACCTTTTACTACTCCACTCAGAGAAAGAGATGGTTCCTTTCTTGATAAGAGTAAATGTATAGTACTTACATTGACTCATGAATAAATTGACCCAGATTTTTGGGGTCAATTTTTTTGACTAAAATTTCTAAACTTATACATGAGTATATACAGTAGTACATTGATGGGAGGGCCTTGTCCTATACAGCATGTAGATTTACAGCATGTAGATTTTGACATCACAAAGCTTGTTATCTTTCAGGGTGGAGCCTGAAACATTACAGTAATTAGGGTAAAAGTAAGAAGAATATCAGGTTTGAAAGGAAACTGAAGAGTGATGAGTTCTGTCTTTTTAAAAAGCAGGACAAAGATAAACATACCTGACCATTCAAACAAAACAATTTCTACACCGGAGTATGCTGAGAAATATCATTAGAATGAAGACTTAGGGCCGATGTCAACTGGCCTAAAGAGCTGGCCTGGGGGTGGAGTTAGGGTGGGGCAGCTACACGCCAGCCGCCATGACTCCCCCCCGACCCCCGTCCTGACGCTCTCTTGGTACAGCATGTGCACACGCTGCACCAAAAAGGTGCAAAAAAGCTGCCGCCACGGCTGAAAAGGCGGCCTTTTGCCGCTCTTTTGGGGGGTGGCAAAAAGGAGGATCGGGGCCACGGCGTGCGGTTGCCATGGCCCCAATTCACCGTTCCCAGGGGCGGCTTTGTGCCACCCCTTTCGGTCCATCTGTATTGGTCCTTAGTAAGAAGCAAGTTTTTTATAAATTTAAAAATTAGGAGAAAAAGAGAAAACAAGGTAGATATAAAAGAAGGATTAAGATTATAAGGGGACTTAAAATGTTAGATATTTCATATGGAACAGTAAAACTAGTCAGTGAAGAGATGCATATGGATATATATGTTTAGAGGTATAAAACAAGAGTACAGAAAGTAGAAATAAACAAGTTGGAAATTCAGGAACAATAAATAGGGGGCACAAGAATTTTCATGGAGATGCTGGAATGGATGAACTTTCAGAGCTGGTAAAAGCCCATATTCCTTGTGGCACTGTCTGAGACTTTTCTTCTTTGTTGAAATGGAGAGGAAATTGGTCCTAGGATCAATTCTTTTGTCCCCTCCCCAACCTTTGCTTAATGGAACTAGAATAATTGGCCCCTCTGCAACCAGTTTTCTCTTCCTCCTACCCTTTTTTATTACTTTCAGGGCTTTTACTTCCTCTAGGAAATCTTGTATATTCATAGTGCACCTCATATAATTTTTGTTTTATTTTTCTCTCTCTCTCTGCTTTAAAACCATAATATTTTTGTAGTAGTCTTGATCTGCTGCACTGCACCATATCATTGCTGTTCCATATTGTGGTGTTGTGTATTATTTACATGTTTGGGTGAGTCCCAGAGGAAAAGAGAAGGTCAGGGTGCCCTATGCCAGGTAAAGGAAAAGGTGGGATAGATACTTAAAGTCTGTCTCATGTTTTGGTCCTTCTCTCATCCCTCAGGATGTGGGTTGCCCTATCAATCCTCCCTCTTCTCTGTTAAGGTGGCTGCTGACAATAACACAGATATCAGTACTTGGGCCATAATAAAATAATTAGCATCCATAACTTCATTATGGTTGAAAGGGCTGACCTGGTATGCTTTATAGCGGATGACAGGACCAGCTCAGAATTTCATGGTTTCCGTGAGAACAGCGGGGCTGTTTCAATTTATCTCTAGCCTGATGCATGGGGACCTGTTTTTTCCTGGTGAGTGGTGATTGATCTGGTTCAGAGGGATATTCCACAACCAAGCTGTTATAGACAGTTGACTTCCTTTTGAAGTTTGGGTATGTGGTAATATATGCTTTATATATCGGTGAATGAGCTGGATGGGTAGACTTCTCCCAGCTTTGTGCACCTGGATACTCAAGGCAGCAACAACGTGATGATACATATGGAGTTGTCATCTATAAGGATTCCATCTTCCACATCAGGAAGCCCATATGTCCTATCACAGACTTTGAGGATTTGTACTGTGTGCTTGATCAAAGAGACAGAAGAAGGATGCTGCCTTTGGGCCACCCATCCAACTGCTCTGTAGTCTTCCTGCCTGAGCTGAAAGAGATGATCTAAAAGGTGATGCCGGGATACTCAAGGACTGTAGTTGTGGGCACCTAACTTCCGCAGAGGGTGCACTGACAGGACCAGCTCAGAACTTCATGGTTTCCATAAGAACAGTGGGGCTGTTTTTTCCTGGTGAGTGGAGAGTGATCTGGTTCGGAGGGGTATTCCACAACCAAGCTGTTGTAGTCAGTTGACTTATTTTTGAAGTTTGGGTTTGTGGTAATAGATCTTCTTTCAGTAATGAGGACTTGACTAAGATGATGTGCCCCTGGGAAATTATGGAATCCAATGATTCTAGCTGACAAGGCAGTTTGGTTTTGATAGGGATTGATAAAATGGGAAGTGCCATTGATTTAATCATTCCCAAGTACTTAATCCAGTTCTGTGGAGTTTAGTTTACAGATCTATGGGCAATGAAAAAGGCTGGACAATGGCTAGAGTACAGGTAGCTTAGGTCACAGAGTGAATAAGACTGAAGATCAGTGAGGACTATTCTTTACACCTATTATGTAACAGTGTGGTTGGCAAAAAGTCTTAATTTGACTATATAGTGGGCCTTTCGAATCCACTGGAGTTTGGTTCCAGGACCCCAGAACAGAACCCTGTAGCACCCTGCTATTTATTTCTCTCCAGGATGAAGAGGAGCCATTGGTGAGCACCCTTTGGGTTCGGTGTGTCAACCAACTATGGATCCACCTAACAGTTACATTGTCTACCCCACATTTTACTAGCTTGATTGCAATAATACCATGGGGGAACCTTGTCAAAGGCCCTACTGAAATCAAGATATGCTATGTCCACAGCATTCCCTTCATCTACCAATGGCTCCCCTTCATTCTGGAGAGAAATAACTAGCAGGGTGCTAAGGGCTCTGTCCTGGGCCCAGTGCTATTCAACATTTTTATATATGATGGGTGATGGAATAGAAGGCCAGCTTATCAAATTTGCAGATGACACCAAATTAGGAGGGACAGCTAATACACCAGAGGACAGGATCAGGATTCAAAATGACCATAACAGATTAGAGAATTGGGTCAAAACAAACAAAATGATTTTCAACAGGGGGAAATGTAAGGTACTACACATAGGCAGAAAAAAATGAAAGGCTCAGATATAGGATGGGTGGGTGACACCTGGTTTGACAATAGTATATACAAAAGGGATCTAGGAGTCTCAGCAGACCAGAAGCTGAACATGAGTCAACAATGTGATGCAGCAGCTAAAAAAAGCCAATATGATTCTAGGCTTCATCAATATAGTGTCCAGGGGTAGGCAAACTGCCCCCTTTAAGGGCCGAGGGACTTCAGCTCCCAGAATCCCAGACTATTGGCCAACATGGCTGAGGCTTGTGGGAGCTGAAGTCCCTCGGCCTTTAAAGGGGACAGTTTGCCTACCCCTGGGAAGAAAGTAGTAGTAGCACTCTGTGGCCAGACCTCACCTGGAATACTTTGTCCAGTTCTAGGCAAGAGGAATGTGACAAACTATATTGTGTCGAGAGGAGGATGATCAAAATAGCAAAAGATCTGGAAACCAAGCCCTATGAGGAGTATCTTAGGCTGGATGTCCATATGTCCAGAGTGCTTTGATTGCGTCTTCCTTCATGGCAGAACTGAATGACCCTTGAGGTCTCTTCCAACTCTTTGATTCTCTGATTCTATACTGCAGGTTAAAGATGGCGAGCTTCCTGGATATCCCAAT
The DNA here is from genome assembly GCA_026167975.1 of Phrynosoma blainvillii. Taxonomy (NCBI): domain Eukaryota; kingdom Metazoa; phylum Chordata; class Lepidosauria; order Squamata; family Phrynosomatidae; genus Phrynosoma; species Phrynosoma blainvillii. The sequence continues at coordinate 409,394,739 of JANUYF010000001.1, read as the reverse complement.
GGTTTTTTATATTAGTGACCATAATATCTTATTGCATTAGTTTTGCAGGATTTGAGGAGGCAGCATTGAGTTATGGCAGTTCCAGTTCTATCTGCAAGGCCAGACCAGATAATTGCACTGGGGGATTCTTGTTTATCCTCATGGCTGAAGTTGCAGGATGGCACAGTGTTCTATATATTAAGCCACGGGTTAAGATCATTAGAGGTTTAGGGGTTGGGGGCCATCAGTATGGTTCTCCTGTTGAAATTAGATCCCAAACACATTACAGTAATAATCCGGTTTGAGACGGCTTTAACTGCCCTGGTCAGTGCTAGGGAATCCTGGAAATTGTAGTTTAATGTGGCACATGAGCGCTCTGACAGAGAAGGCTAAATGTCTCACAGAACTACAGTTCCCAGAATTTCTTAGCACTGAGCCAGGGCAATTGAAGCAGTCTCCAACTGGATTATTTCTGCAGTGTGTTTTGGGTCTTAGTGAGGCTGTGCAGATGCTGGAGCAGTGTGTGGGGGCTATAATGAGCTGAATGAGGTTCAGTAAACTGGAGCTGAATCCCAATAAGAGAGAGACTGTGTAAGCTGGTGATTCCTGTGCTTGGGAATTGGGTAAGCAACCTGCTCTGGATGGGGTTGCATTCCATGTTGAGCATTGCATTGCTTAAGAGTACTTATAGATTCATTTCTGTTGTTGGAGGTCCAGGGGGACTCTGTTGTTCCTAGAGCTTGGGCCAGTCCTGAGTGGTGTGACAGGTACAGTGTTTCCTGAATAGGGATAACCTGGCCAGAGTAATTAATGCAGTAGTAATTTCTCAATTAGACCGCTGTCATGGGGTTGCTGTTGAAGGCAGTTTGGAAGCTGCAACTAGACTGCTAATTGTAGTAGCTTATAGAAACCTCTTAAGACCAATTTTAAAGAAATTGTACTGGCTGCCAATACACTTCTAGTTAGAAATCAAAATATTATGACAATTGAAGCCCTAAAAGACTCAGCTTGATATTTGTAGGAGTGTTTCCCCCTATATATGCTAGTCTGAAGAAGGGGAGAAAGGAATATGAGAGGGATAGGAAGTGCCTTCCTCTGTCCTAACAGTGACAGCAATACACTGTTGGAGAGCATCTTCTGTGCTGTGGTGCCCCAGTTTGGAATTCCCTTCCCTATTGGCCTGATAGGTGCCAACTTTGATTTCATTCTAGCACCTAATTAAAACTTTGCTTTTTAAAAAGCCTTTGAGGCCTAATTATTTCATTCAAATTGGTATTATGCAGTCTTTTACACCATTTTAATGTTGCAAATTATTCAACTTTTAAATTACGGTTGGCCCACTGTAATGATGGGCTTGCCATCCACAGATTGGAGCAAGTACGGATGGCCCTGCCTCATTCTCTCAAATAGTGACATGTGCACACGGCCGTGCCAGCACGGCCATGCACGTGGTGCGGTGCCATTAAAAACAACGGGACTGTGGATGGTTTGGGGCAACAGGACTGTGGAAGGGGGGGGGGGTCTGGAATGGGACCCCCTGCACATACAAAGGGCCAACTATATTAAATTATTTAATATGTTTTTTAAAAGTTTAAATCATCATTATTGTACTGTAAGCTGATCAGAGATCCTATGATATGGGGGGAGGGATCCATTTTTAAACCATTTATATAATATTTATAAGATCCATTTCGGTCTTCAGAGGCCTCAGTGGACTGTGTTTTAAAGTGCTTGAGGCTCAAGTGAACTGCTGGAATGGCGATTGTCCAGTCAGTGTTTTCTTGTTCAGTGTTCTGTCTCCATAGTTAACCTTGTGTTTTTTCCTGTTTACATGACTACCATTTAGGGGCCTGACAATATCTGTGTTATCAGGATTAGAAATAACTTAGTGAACCAAGTTTTTAATATTCTTTCCTGCTAGTGGCTCAGAGTTCCACAACTGAAGTAGGAGAAGAAGAGGACAGTGAGAAAGAGTCTGATATCCCTGATCCCAGCAGAGGTTTCCGTGGAACCATGGAAGCAGACCGTAAAATGGGAGATCGAATCTGTGCTAATGAAGCCATTGCAGATAGCAGTGCTGCTAGCAGCTCTTGTCCTAGCTGGCTGCGCAAGGTAAGGACTTCCATTATTGTAGGAGTGGGAAGGTAATAGAAAAATGGGCTTTGTGCAACAATAACTTTGCAATTTTGATTGTGAAGCTTCTTTCCAACTTTGAATCCTTGCTGTTGGCAATTTTTTAAAATATTATTAGGGCACAAACCCATGCTATCAAGATTTCTGTCACAATTAGGATGTCACTGTGCCTCAATTCTGATACTTGCATTCAATTCAGGAGTCAGCAGTTTCTGTGCTCATAATACTTTAAAACTGGTATTGTAACCACCACAGTTACATTCACTATCCCTCTGTGGTTATACAGATGTCACTTCCATTCCATTTTTACCATTCTTTAAATAGAAAGTTACCTGTATCCTTCTTTCATATTTCTCATATTACATCCATGATAAAGGTGAATAGGTAAAATAGTTTATGTAAGTTATTTTTGTAACAGTAGGGGTATTATGGGAGTTTTGATCCCACAAGGTAGTTTTTCTAAACTCTGGGCAAGAATAAGGAAATCTGACTGTCATCTTTTTTTGACTAGGAGCTGGAGAGTGCAGAGTTCATTCCCATGCCTGAAACTCCATCTCTTGCAAGCCTAGAATCTGAATCTGACAAAGAAACTCTTCCTTATGATGAGCTGAAGGGACTCCACATGGCTCCTCCCACACTTGTTGATATTAACAAGACCAATGCAGGGTCCTGGGTAATGTAAACCTCTATCAACATATGGAACTCTTAATGACAGTTTGGGGTTGAGGTTGGTCATTGTGAATGTAATGACTGGCTTAAGTAATGGTTATGTGTTAAGGATAACAGGTAATTTAATATAATTAAATATAATATATAATTATTAATATAATTTGCAGATGACCCCAAATTAGGAGGAGTAGCTGATACCCCAGAGAAGAGGATCAAAATTCAAAATGATCTTAATAGATTAGAAAGCTGGGCCAAAACTAACAAAATGAACTTCAACAGAGAGAAGTGTATTGCTCTTAGGCAGAAAAAAATGAAATGCATAAATATAGGATGGGAGACACCTGGCTTAACAACAGTGCATGTGAAAGGGTTCTAGGAGTCCTAGTAGACCACAAGTTGAACGTGAGTCAACAGAGTGATGTGGCAGCTACAAAGGCCAATGTGATTCTAGGCTGAATCAATAGAAGTATAGCATCTAGATCAAGGGAAGTAATAATGCCACTCTATTCTGCTTTGGTCAGGCCTCACCTGGAATACGGTGCCCAGTTCTGGACACTACAATTCAAAAAGAATGTTGAGTAGTTGGAGTGTGTCCAGAGGAGGGTGACTAAAATGGTGAAAGGTCTGGAAACCATGTCCTATGAGGAGAGATTAAGGAAGCTGGGGATGTTTAGCTTGGAGAAGAGACAGTTAATAGGTGATACGATAGCACTGTTTAAGTATTTGAAGGGGTGTCATATCGAGGATGGAGCAAGCTTGTTTTCTGCTGTTCCAGAGAATAGGACCTGGAATATCCCTCGGAGTAGAGTCTCCTCCTTTGGAGGTCTTAAACAGGGGCTGGATGACCATCTGTTGGGGGTGTTTTGATTGTGAGTTCCTGCATGGCAGAGGAGTTGGACTGGATGGCCATTGTGGTCCCTTCCAACTTTATGATTCTATAATGAAGTTAAACTGAAAGGCTCGACAGTGCTCAGAAAGGACTATAAGATTAGTCAAAAAATAGATTGCATGTGGCAAAGGAAACAAGAAGAGGATATTTTTTTAAGATGGTTCATTAACGGTAAAAACAAACAAACCAACAAGCAGTTGATTTAGTGCTGTGAGTGGAAGACTGCTGAGAATTATCAGAGCCCAAATGCCACAGCCTAATAAGCACCTTTGAAAGACACTTTTAGATCACTTATCACTTCCAGAAATCAGATTATAATTCAGAAAAGGCAAAATGTTCAAGTTAACAAACACTCACAAGAAATAGGAATAAAAGTGAAAGGAGGAAGCTTCTAACTTTGTCAGTTCCAAAGATGAATATATTCCAGGTTTATAGCTAGAGTCTGGCAGTTAGTTGTGCATGAGCCAGCATTTCAATGCAATAATAGTTCATCAGGAATTTTGCTTCCAAGTTTTAAGAACTTTTGAGTTCCATGTTCTCAGCAGCTCTGCTCTAATTTTCCAGCCATGACATAGGCAAGTACAATTTTAAAAGATTTCACATATTGTGCATAGATATCTAGTTGTGTATATACAAACTTATTCACCAGTCTTCTGTTGCAGCACCTTCTGGATTCAGCAGAGCCCTGTAGTGGTGAAAAGACCTCTACAATACCAAATCCATGTAAATGTAGTCTTCTGCAAGCTGAAGTGGAGCGCCTGAGTGGCTTAATATCAAAGTGCTTGGCTGACCAGGAGAAACTTCACCATGAAACCAGCCGTCTCAATGCCCAACTTCAGAGTCTCATTAGAAGGACACAAGGAACCCAGCAGGTAAGGCTTCTATTGGAAGAATTTGGCAGATTAGAAGGTAGAATTATTCTGAATATTCTTACAGTTTTTTGTAACTGGTGCCGAAATGTAGATTAAGAGAATTTAGGATGTAGCAATCGTTGGATTGTTTGGTTGTGGTGAAACTGAACACATAATCTGGTTTGCTGTGCAATAATTTAAGACCTTCAGACAATCTTGGCCTTGTTGGGTTTCTCTTATTTGAAAGGTCTGTATATGGTAAAATGTTAACATGTTTTTGTGCATGGTCAGAAGATGCCAGACTATATTTTGTGTCAATGGTAGTCTGGAAGGCTAGTGTCAGCCTGTACTGGAAGCAGACAGGGGCCTCATCTACACTGCTTCACTTTCATCCTTCTTCCCATGTCTTGGAAGATCCTGAAATCTGGCAGTCACTATACAGTTATGATTATCAAAACACATTTGGTTTTTCTCTAAACTCCATATCTGATACCAGGAACTTAAGATGAACTCACTTAGCTAATGAGACGGGCAGACTGGCCCTGTATATAAGTTCCTGATGAGTAGGTTTCTAAGAAGAAGATACTTTAGTAATATTTCTTTGGCAATGTAAACAAATGACTGTTAGCCTATGCATGTCACCATTTTATTCTTTGTAAATTTGTGACATAACCAGGAATTTAGCACAACTGCAGTTAAATTAGACATCTGATTGACATATTTCATACTGTAATATATCACCCATAGTTTTACTTATGACAGCGATTCTTCTTTCTATCTGGACAGCTGGAGGCTCATTCCAAAGCCACACAGACCACCAAAGAAGAGATGGAAATGGATCCAAAGCCTGACTTGGATTCTGACTCCTGGTGTCTCCTGGGAACTGAGTCATGCCGCTTCAGCCTGTAGTCTTCTGAGTCCACTGGAATCCATCCAATTTCACAATGTATTAACTGAATGCAGAGAGCAGCTTTCCTGGCTTCAGGTCCTTTGTGAACAAGGAGGTCAGGATCTTCACAGCATCCATGTATGCAAGAAGGAAAGCACTATGTACTTAGGAGGTAATTCAGAGAGAGGCACAGCCCCAAGTTCAAGCCTTGGTCTGCTCAGACATCATGTTGCAGCAAGCCCTCTCAAAATACAGTATACATTATGTCAACTTGTCCTTGAGCCCAGATAGCAAGCAACACCACAAAGGTGGCTCCAACAGTATCATGTCCTTAGTTTCTTTCTCAGCTTTCCAAGGGTGACATTGGGCCCCTAGCAATAGTCACCTCATCTTCAGGCAGGTGAAACAGGAAAAACGGTTGAAAGGAGAGAGAAAAAATAAGCACCCAGATTTTGAGTCGAACTGAAATGCTTTCAGTCTAAACTCAGAGGGGCAGGATCCCAGTCTGTTGAGAAAGTTGCTTGCAGGTGGGGAAGTCTAGAAAAGATCTGGTTCTGAAAATGGGTGAAAGTTTCCACAACAGAAAATTTCAGTCTTAGATGTAGTTCTGGTCATATTTCCTTTAGCCTGTATGGAAGGTATTTATAGCTTTTACTTAAAGGAATGTTTGGGAGAGGATCTCAGGCACATTTTCCTTAGCATTCCCATCAGGTAATGTCATCTTAGTACGAATACCAGAGTGAGTTGCTGAAAGCCTCTTTATGTCCTTTTTCTAGTTTTTGGGGTTTGGTTGTGGGGGTTTTTTGGTTCCTATCCAGTACTTGCTGAACCTGGAGCCATGCTGTTTTTAATAGAATTACTACATGCAGCCAAATTACAGGTAGCAGATTATTATACATCACTTCAGAGCATTTCTTGTATTTTCAATACAAAGCTGTATATGAAGGAAATTTCAAGATAGGATTTTTTGTTTTCCCATTAAAAATGATACTAATACCTTTGCTAAACAATTTAGCTAATAAATGTAAGACCTTGGTACAGATGTGACCTCTAGGAGCCACATCTATATACTTCCCCATCTTGGAGTGGGAGTCCCATTGTTCCTTATTTTAACAACATTATAGCTTAACATTCTAGAACTGTGTCTGCTTAATGTCCCTTATTTTTTATTTGGTAATCCTAGATTATAATCTCAGCCTTTCATCAAATCATTCTGAAATCCCCTCATCCACTCTTCTCTTCTACAACTGTATCTGACATGCAAATTTTTCTGCCGGGAGGTTTCTTACCTCAACTAGTGCAATTTAAAGTATTTACTTGATTCCTCTCTGACTATTCTTCTGGAACTGAATCAGATGTAATTTTTTTCTTCTGTTCAGCCCCAAGAACACAGAGGCTTTGGTGTGCCTTTCCTTAGTGGGAAAGAAGGATAGAGACCCTGAATGTAAGAAATACCAAATATTCAGTAGATTATTATGCCACTTGGCTGATGCTAAGTACTGGAGTTGTTTTGTCTCTTTCATAAGAGAATCATGTCAAAGCTTAGAGGCTCTCCTATTATGAAGCAGGAAGTGAAAAAGAGTTAAGCCCAGTTCATATTATGAAAGAAATCACTGAGTTAATGGGAGTTGCTCTCCTGCAGCATTATTACATTATTTTGCAGTACTTTGTATTTGGAAAATGAAGTGCATAGACAAGATTCCCCTTTAGTCTAGTGGAGTACTGGGTTATCATATTGAGGAATAGTGACGTACTCCACAGCAATATATGTGCCTTAAGGGATTCACACTGTCCAAGCTGTGCCTGTTATAGACCACAATATATGCACCAGTCCTGCTATGCAACCAAGGTAAGGTAAAGGTACCTTACCTTACCTGCTATGCAACCAAAGACACATTTTAAACACAGCTCTTGCTCTGGAAAGTGAAGGGCAAGTAGGCCAGGTTGCCTTAAATCAGTTTCAGACCCAGTTCCCTTCTCTCTTTTCAGCAGTGCTAGTTCTATAGATGTCAGTCTCTTGCTAACACTGCTGTTGATTTGTTATAATGGAACAACATATGCATGCACTGACACACTAGTGGAAAAACTAGTTTGTCATTATCTATCTTTGAAAGATTGAGTGGTGGAGTGGTTTGAAGTTTTCTGTTTAAATAAATGTTGACACTCACTGGTCTTTGTGTCCTGACTCTTTCTAATAGTAGTGAGATACTATAGCTCATGAACAAATTTTGAAAGCAGTATGAACACAGGATTTTAGAGCTTGATCAGATGGAATGTATCTGCTCTTAGATCACTTTTTTCTATATTTCCCATGATCAGAGATGAGTTCCTTGTACTTATTTTTCAATTCAGTGCTACTAAAACAAATGTGACAGCATGATTGCATCCACCAGATAGTGTGACTTTGAAGAAAGGTGTGGAATGAGAAAGAAGATATTGGGACAGGCTGTCAAAATGTTTACATATACAGGAGTTACATAGACCTATTGCTTATTATAATTCATTACAATCATCTGCCTATGCTCCCTAGTTATAAAGCTGCCCTTAAAGAACAATATTTTTTTATCTATTTCTGTGCATAAATTGCAAACATACAGAATATATGATGAAAATTATCAATATATATTGCTTGTATTATGAATAGAGGTGAGTATCTTTATAAGATATAATTTGAGTTGTGGCTTTAGTTGCGAAATATGTAAAATAAAAGCATATATATGGTGCCTTTCCACCACTGTGGATGTCAGATTCCCTAAACTGGAATTATACAGTAAACTTTCTAAGTCATAGAATCATAGAGTTGGGAGAGACCTCAAGGGCCATCCAGGTCAACCCCTGCCATGCAGGAACTTTCAATTAAAGCATCCCTGACAGATGGCCATCCAGCCTCTGTTTAAAGACCTCCAAAAGTGGAGTGTGGTGTTCCACTATCGAACAGCTCTCACTGTCGGGAAATTGAGGTGGAATATCTTTTCCTGTAGTTTGCATCCATTGCTCCATGTCCTAGTCTCTGGAGCAGCAGAAAACAAGCTTGCTCCATTCTCAATATGACATCCCTTCAAATATTTAAACGGCTATATCACCTCTTAACTTTCTCTTCCCCTGGCTAAACATACCCAGGTCCCTAAGTCTCCTCATAAGGCATGGTTTCCAGACCCTTCACTATTCTGGTCACCCTCCTCTGGATATGCTCCAGCTTGTCAACATCCTTTTGGAATTGTGCCCAGAACTGGACACAGTATTCCAGGTGAGGCCGGACCAAAGCAGAGTAGAGTAGTACTATTGCTTCCCTTGATCTAGGCCAGGGGTAGGCAACCTTTTTGAGCCGGGGGCCAGGTTGCTGTCCCTCAGACAATTGGGGGGCCGAAGCACCAAAAATAAATAAATAAAAATTAAATTAAAATAAAAAGTAAAAAAAAAAATTTTTTTTTAAATATCCATGCACACTCTCTCAGCCCCAGAAAACCCATGGCAAAACCCCTGTGGAGATTTTGCCAAGAAAACCCCAAGAACAAGTAATAACAACAATAATATCATGGTGGGCGGCAGCGGCAGAGGGGCGGGGGCGGCAGGACCGGCCTGGGGCCGGTCCAAAGGCCTCAGGGGGGCGCATCAGCCCCCCCGAGGCCTTAGGTTGCCTACCCCTGATCTTGGCCCTATACAGAGTGGTATCAGAGAAAATTGAGCCCCTTTGCTTTGATAACATTCTTGTTTAAAAAAGGGGGGGTAGGGGCTCTACATGCAATGTAGAAAAGTGGTCATATCTAAACCTTTTTCGCATCAGTCTTGTATTTTGGATCTCACAGAAAATGTGTAGCAATTCTTTTGAACCACATAATGTTAATGGTATAATGCATAAAATGAAGTTGATATTTGGGAAGAAATTGTGACAAAATGGCAGTATATTCTTCCATGCTTTGGATTGCCAGTCAACAATTTATATTTTTGCTTTGCCATCCAAATTACCAGGTTATACATATTTTCCTACATACTAGGTTTGTTTTTTGAGACTGTGAGAATGCCAGCCATTTTATTTTATGTATAGAACATTCTTCTTACTTGTTGAACACTTCCTTTGGCTGACTCCCTCTCAGATGTCTTAGCTGCTAAAGTGTCAACTATTTCAAATGCATACTTCCTGAACCATCTCACATTTCCTTTTCCTTGAGCTTATGGCTGCATAAATATGTAGGAACTGAGCAACATCAAATCACACCGAAATATATCTTAACAATAATTTCTAGTTTCCCTGAAGCTGTTTTGTTTTTAGAGACAGCTTTAAAGAGGTGAGACAAAGTAGGTGCCTGCTAGTAGTTGCACATGGGCAAAGAAGGTGACTACAGAAACTAGAAGATGACTATAGAAACCTCCATATCAAATGTTAAGAAGGAACATGCAGTAGGCAGGATCTCATGATGGACCTTTGCTAGTGGACTAGATGAACCAGGAAAGGCTGATCCCCTGCTTGCTTTCTGCTGCAGAAACCTGTCTGCCTTAAAAACCAGGTGGGGAGGGCCAGGAAATCACCAATGCTGGTTCCTAGGCAGCATGTGGTTAGATTAAAAGGTTCCACCAGCAAACACTGGATTTAATGCAATACATTCAAAAAAGTATCACTCATTCTCAGTTCTTATGCTAGTAGCAGTTGTTATGCTAGTAATATCTTGTTTTGAATTATACTGAAGAAAATTGTTTTTGTTGTTGTGATCAACACAAATCTGTACATTTAGATAGCTTTAAAACCTTCTGCCCAATTCTAGGAAACTCAAAATCTGTCCCCAGCAGGATATATAAACAAAGAATTATGGCCCCACTTAGCAGATCTCTAGAAAGAGCTGCCCATGGGAGAAGGCAGTGATAATTCCTTTTCAATATTTGTCAGTAGGACTTCTTTATAGCAAACCAATGCAACACTGTAATGGGTAGACTGAAATCCCACTATTTCTGCCAAAGGAATCCTTGTGAAGAATTACACAGAAAAAGAACTCAACGCTTTTAGTACCAACCCTAGAAAATGAAAAAAACCTCTCTGTTTTCTTAAGATCCTGAGTTTAGCATATAATACAAGGGCTTTAATCAATCTGTTCATAGTTCATGGACATTTCACTAATGTTATACTTTTGTATTTTTAAAAGCAACAATACTAGGAACACTTTCAGTTTTCTGTACTGTAACAGGGAAAGAGCAGTGAGCCTCAATGCAACTGTGGCAGTTGCAGAAATCACCTTGGTCCACTCCTAGCAATGTTTCTTTTGCTGTGGTGGTGGGGGTCTGTTCTTAATGTTCTTGCACTTGGGAATGTGTCTCTCAGCCACCTTAGGTGCAAACTGACGGGTGCAATATGGGCACGGTTTGTAGTCTGGGTTCTCCATGGCAGGTGCTGGGGGAAGATCTGAGGCCTTCCCCCCTTTGGAGATTACTCGCTGGACCTCACGAGCCCTGCGCAATGTCTTGATGAAAGATTCATGCTTCTGTCTCCAGTTGCTTTGCTTAGATATGTCATTGCTTTGCTTGGAAGCCTCAGAGCACTGGTTAGAAGTTTTTTTCTGTAGTGACAAGGGGGAGTGGGAGAAATCATTAGTACAACAACCCTGGTAGCTCACATCATGCTGTTTCTTGATGTTTCTTTTTGTCATGCACATGGAGGACTGGGTATTTATAATGCAGTAACTGGACAGGTCAAACCACACAATGTATATGAAGACCAGACTTTTACAGGCTGAACTGAATGAATAAAAGTAGTCATGTCATCTTGCTCGTAGGCCCATGGCAAACCTAAACCACTGCACTTTTTATCTAACCTAACCTAATTCAAGTTAATGGAATATTGTCATTGGAGAGTAGATGTTTTTTGGTCTCTAGAAGTGAACATATAACTGAGTTAGTTGGATGTTGAAATCAGACAAATACTCTGAAACAGGACTTCTAACTGCATTAATTAGCCTTTACTATTCTGTGACTCTAAAGGACAAATGTTCATGAGATCCTGACTGTAACACTACCTTATGACTATGACATTTACAAGTGGTTACATATGACTTAATGTTCTATGTTCTCCTATTGACAGTTCTGAGCACTTGTTTTTTTTCATCCTTGTTTATTTGGCAAAAGAGGTCAAATAATTTAAAGACTGTCCTCTCTAGCCTAAGTTTCAGAGTCTTGAACTAAACCTTAACTGAATTTTCATGTTTCTGGAATCTTGTCAGGTGCAGTTTCTACAAATTACCTTATCTGTGACTACATTTAAACACTGAATGGAAATTAGAGGTGCTTTAGGGATCTTCAAGAGTTATCTGTAATTCTGCTTTTATCTTCAGGGGAATCTCTTCCAAGCCATACATAGTGCATAGCAGAGAACGGTCTGAAAGCTAATGATGCTGCTATGTTTTGTTATTAGAGAGGTCATGCTGGTCAGCATTTATATCAGAGACTGCATAAAATCACCATATAAATAAAAGAAGCAGCAGGATATATATGATAATCAAGTATGTCTATTACCTGGGAGATATCTGAGCCATTCAATAGATGATAAGTCTCCAGTTCAGTGCCTTTAGCTCTAGCTTTGCTCGAATCAAACACTTTTCTCTTGGAGCCATGATTTTTGCTGCAGATGCTTACATGCTTCTCCAGTCTGGAGCAGTAAAGTCTACGCCCACAGATACTGCATTCTCCCCACTCCTCCACACTGCTTGGAGCCTCCCTATCTAATGATGGTTCTGCTGCCAAACAGTCAACCTGCCCTGAAGGGGTTGCTACTGAAACAGCCAGATCATGCACAGCAGCCCTTTCTGGGCTACCAGTGGCAGAAATGTGGTGTGCGTTTTCTCGAATTTTGCTGTTGCTGGCCACTAACCTTTGTTTTTTTAGACTTTCAATATGGACTGCTTGGGGAAGCACAGCAACTGCCACTGACCCCACGGAGGCTATGGGGCTCTCTGAAACATGTGCCTTTTGACAGGCATGAAGTTGGACTGTAGATCTGGAAAAACAACCTGACATAATACCCGCTGCTTTTCTCTCTGGTACCCATAGTGCTCCTCGCTCCCTTCTCGCTTCTGCCTCAGCCTGCTGCCTTTCCCACTGGATTCTTCGAAGCTCATCTTCTGTTCTCCTCAGCTTTTCCCTGAGAAGGGCCTCCTTTCGCTGGATCTCTTCCTCCAAGCTCCGACCAGCAGCCTCCAGTTTTTGAATGTAGCCCGACCCTGCCCATTGTGAATGAGAAGTTGTCTTCTTCAATTCTTCAACAGGAGAAGGGCATGGCACTCCACCATGCTGAACCTTCACAATGTGTAATCTTCCTTTTTTGTCTGAGCTAGTACCACTAGAAGGAGCCTCTCTTGCTGAAGAACTGGGAAGGTGGGCATTCCCCGCTTTATGATGAAAGACTGGTTTAAGTGGGTATGACTTGTCCACACCTTCTCTCCGCTTGGTTCTCCAGTGAGAGGGCAGTGTGCTGGCCTGTCCTCTGAAGTACCAGTTGCAAGGGCCAGCAGAATAGAAGCCTGCCTTCTCCAAAATCAGCCGAGTGTTTTCTGCAGGCTGAGAACAGGAAGCGCTGCGTCCTTTTTGGATATGAAGATCAGATTGTTTCTTATCTTTGTTGCACAGGAGCTGTTGCTGGATATTAGTCTTCAGGTGTTCTAGCTGGGACTGTTCTTTAAGAGCCTCTGGATGACATCTCTCCTGGCTTGTTGCAGGAAGGTTTGGATTGCATGCTGTTGGATCCATGTGAACATACAGCTGCAACTGAGCCATTCAGCATTTCCAGTAAAGCCTGGGGGAATGCAACAAGTTACATACATGCTATGTTTGCAGTGTGTATTCTAAAATCCTATATGGAGCATTGAAAACAAGCACCAACATCACAAATTATATTGTGAAACAGAAAGTAGACAGTGAAGTTCTTCAGGCATAGGTATAAAATATTCAAAATCACTTGTTATGGTTACTAACTTGCTAGCTGTATTCTGAACCAACTCTATCTTGGAGACTTGAAAGGAAGTTCTATATAAAATGTATAACATTATTATTCCTAAATATTCCCAGGACAGAACTGGGTGCAAACCATGTCGGTCCAAGAGATACTGGAACTAGTGTTCTAAATCAATTTCCTAAAATGTCTCTTTGTATCAGAGGATGGAGACTACTGATTATGAATGAAGATCACTATCTTGCTTTGTGTATATAGCATCTAGCTGACTGTTGGTAGCATACAGAATACTTAAATAGTGGGTTCATCCATCAGAGAAGGTCTCAGAAATCACAATATTATATAAAGGCCAATCCTATTTTTCTGTGAAGTTACTGACCCAAAATGGAAACAGCAAAATGGATACTAGTAATATAACCTGATATTTGATTGAGGATTACTAGTACACTAACTCTAAGCAACCACAGCAGAGTACAACTAAAATAGGTTTAATTAGATATGTGTAGAGGAGCCAGCATGGTGCAATGGTTTGAGTGCTGGACCATGACTCTGGAGACCAGGGTTTATTCCTACCTCAGCCATGAAACCCACTAGGTGACCCTGGGCAAGTCACTCTCTCTCAGCCTCAGGGGATGGCAATGGCAAACCCCCTCTGAAGAAACTTGCCAAGAAAACCCCATGATAGGGTCACCATAAATCGGAGACGACTTGAAGGCACACAACAACAATTACAGTAAACAGGCCATTTTAAAAAATAAAATAAAATACAGTTTAAAATATATACAGTAAAAGCACATTAGCCCCATTTATTAATCACTTCAATATCTATCTATCTAGAGCCAGCATGGTGTAGTATTTTGAGCATAGGACTAAAACTTTGGAAAGCAGGGTTCATATCTTTGCTTGGCCATGGAAACCCACTGGATGAACCAGGGCAAGTCACACACTCTTAGCCACAGAGGAAGGCAATGGCAACCCCCCCCCCTCCTGAACATCTTGCCCAGAAAACTCCATGATGATAGGTTCGCCTTAGGGTCATCGTAAGTCAGAAATGACTTGAAGGCATACAACAACAACAAAGACATGTGTAAGAGATAATACATATATATATATCCACTGGGGTGGCAGGGGTTTCACAAAATTGGAGCTTGCCGAAATTGTAAACTGCCAAAATACATCATTATTATTATTATTATTATTATTATTATTATTATTATTATTATTCTGCCCTTCTCCCAGGACTGGGACTCTGGGCAGCTTGCAACTTTAAAAAACAATACAGTTAAAAACTGCAAAAATTAAAACAAATTACAATAATTAAAACATTTTTACTTTTAACCAGTGAAAAATACTTTTACCCAGTGGGAAATATATATATATATATATATATATATATATATATATAATACACACACAAGTATACAAGTAGTATACACACACACACACACACACACACACGTATACAAATAGTGTACATATCTATCTACATACACACAAGTATACAAGTAGTGTGTGTGTGTGTATATATATATATATATACACACACACACACACACACACACGTATATACAAGTAGTACATATAGACACAAGTATACATGTAGTGTATATATACACAAACACACACACACTATACAAGTTGTGTGTGTGTGTGTGTATATACACACATACACACACACACACACAACTCCCACCTACCATTCAAGTATGGCAGCCCAAGGACTGAGAGCTCTTCCACCAGAGACGACTTACCTCAGGGCGACTAGTTCAAACATAAAAGTAAGAAAACAGGTATTTGATTTGGCCTCTGATTCTGGAGAAAGGTGTTCAATGTTTGTGACAAGCTTTCAGTAGCCTGGCCCGGACCTGGGTTAATTTGTCGTAACTGAGGTGAGGCTTCTAGGCGAATGGCACCTGCATGCCGCCGTGTTTACTATTAAGACCCATTTCTTACGGCCTTCCAGGCTGGCAGCTGCCGTCACTAGTCAACCAGAGCATGAAAACAATTTAACACGCGTCTCGCGCCCTGGCCCTAGCGACTGCCCATGCCTTTATCCGCAGTCTAACGGGGGCATAGATCTGCCAGTCAGAAAGGCGACAAGGCCTCAGAGCGCCCCGGTCGCTATGGCAACTTGGACTCGCGCGTCCCGCAAGGCCGCCGCCGCCGCAGAGCCACCCCCGAGACCCGTCAACCCTACGAGGCTGTTTACCGCCGTTGCCTAGCAACGCGTAAGCACCTGCTACGTCGTGCTCACTCGAGCCACTTCCGGGTTGTTTCGATAACGCTAACCGTCAGCTGTCGAACTACAACTCCCATGGCCCTTTAACGTTAATTTATGCTGACAGGCGAGATTGGGAGTTGAAGTCCAATAAATTGGAGGGACGGACGTTACTTCCCGCTATATTGAAACAAAATTGTGAGTTTTTTTTTTAATTTCTTGGTTATCACACATGCCACATTTCGGTTGGTCCTAAGAAAGGTAGCGGGTTTTTCTTTTCCAGTCACATTGGCGCGACTACCTATGATGGCCGCTTTTTGGCTTCATTAGTTTTGTTTTTTAGTGAGCATCGTTACTATTGTTTTGGGTGCAGTGGATTGAACGTTGGACTAGGACTTTGGAGAACAGGGTTCGAATCCCGACTCAGCAATTGATCTTGGGCAAGTCACACACTCTCAGCCTCAGAGGATGGCAATGGCAATCCCTTCTGAAGAAACTTGGCAATAAAGCCCCATGATAGGTTCTCCTTAGGGTCACCATAAGTCGGAAACGACTTGAAGGCACACAACAATTTTTTCTTCTTTAATTGCATTTCATTCAAGAAATGGCTCAGTCTTTCTGGTCTTTGCCCCAGAAATCCCTATTTAGAGGAAGCGGGTTTTGCCTGACCGCCTCCTCCGCTTCCGTTTTATGTAGGGTTGCCATAATTCCCTACCATCAAACTGGGACAAAATGTAGGACAAAATTTAGGTCAGATTGTAGGAGATTCAAGAAAAATGGAGGACACAACCAACTAAAAGCCAAAAACATTAATAATTAAAAAAAAACCGCATTAATATAAATCCATGCTTCTTAGGCATGCTCAAAATGGAGGAGATTTTGACATTCTTCCTGGACAGAAGGTTGAAATGTAGCTCCTCCTTTCTGGAAACAACTTGATGGCATGCAACAACAAGGAGAATAAAATACATCTGAGGAAGGAGAATTCAAAGACCTAGAGATTTTGGAACACCTCTGAGACTAAATGCATCTGAAGAAGCAAACTTTAGTCTAGGAAAGCTCATGCTGCCAACTTCTTTCTTTCAGTTAATAATAATAATAGAATTCAAAGACATAGAGATTTTGGAGCACCTCTGTGACTAAGGGCCTTTGCAGACTGCCAGAAATAGTGCAAATTGAGTCCACTTTAAGGGTTAGGGTTAGTGCTAGGGAATCATGGGAATTGTTTTTTTCTGAGACATTGAGCCTTCTCTGTCAGAGAGCTCTGGTGCCACAATAAACTACAGTTCCCATGATTCTCTAACCCTAACCCTTAAAGTGGACTCAATTTGCACTATTTCTGGCAGTCTGCAAAGGCCCTAAATGCATCTGAGGAAGCAGACTTTAGTCTAGGAAAGAGGCAGAAGCAGCCCCAATCCTCCCCTAGCCCTGGGTGAGGCCTACTAGGCTCACTCGCCTTAGCTGAAGCCAGCGCCTCTGCCGTCCTCCAGCGCCTTCGGGGTCCTTGTTGCCACTGAGGCCTCCTCCATTTTCTTAGGACTCAGCAAGCCGGCTGAGGCCCCATGCAACTCTGCTGCCGCCAGTGACCTTGCCATGGTGGCTTCCCTACATGGGACCCAGCTGACCGGCTGAGGCCTCACGAGGCTCCACCGCTTCCAGAGGAGGAGAAGCCTTGCTGTGGTGGCCTGCTTCCTCAGGACCTTGTGTAGCCGGCTGAGGCCCCACATGGCAGGTGGCGGTGGAGGCCCTGCCCCAAAGCTCACACCCCAACCCCAGCAAGACCTAACAAGGCAACTAGGCCTCACATGCCACCGCCACCGCGCTGAAAGCATGGCAGGAGGTGGCAGTGGCAGAGGAGGAGGAGGAGGTGAGAGCCAGGACTGGCTCCAAACCCGGGCTGGGACATTCACAAAGGGTTAAAAAAACTGCGAATATTCCGGCAAAAACCGGGATATGGCAACCCTAGTTTTATGGGATTTGTTACAACATACAAAAACAAATAGCAGTACTTGCCCATAAGGAAGCCATACTTGCCTATAGGGAAACATTGAGAATTACTTGCCTATAGGAGATCATTGGGGAATACTTGTCCATAGGGAAACATTGGGGAATACTTGCCCATAGGGAAACATTGGGAATTGCTTGCCCATAGGGAAACATTGGGAATTACTTGCCCATAGGGAAATATTGGGAATTACTTGCTCATAGGGAAACATAGGAAACATCTCCAATGTTTCCCTAATGGCAAGTATTCGCTAATGATTCTCTGTGGGTAAGTATGGTTTCCCTATGAGCAAGGACTGTCATTTGTTTGAGTATGTCCTGGATTTTTTGTTGTGTGCCTTCAAGTCATTTTCTGACTTATGGCGACCCTAAGGTGGTGGTGAACCCATCATGGGGGTTTCTTGGCAAGTTTCGTCAGAGGGAGGTTTGCCATTGATGTCCTAAACACAAAGGAGGGTAAGGCACCACAAAATGTAGGACTTTTAAGAAAAATGCAAGACATTACCAAATAAAAGCTCAAAACACTCCATAGAAAGACACATCCATGCTTTTTAGTCATGCTCAAAAGGGAAGACATTTTGAAATTTCCCCCTGGACAGAAATCTGAAATGAAGGATGGGTCCTGGAAAAGGAGATGTCTGATCACCGTCATTTCCAGGCTCTGAGGCTGAGAGAGTGTGACTTGACCAAGGTCACTTAGTGGCCGAACTGGGATTCGAACGCTGGTCTCCCCGGTCGTTGGTCCAAAACACACTGCTGAAATAATCCAGTTTGAGATAGCTTTAACTGCCCTGCCTCAGTGCTGTTAGGAAATCCTGGGGAATTGTAGTTCATTGTGGCACCAGAGCGCTCTCTGACAGAGAAGGCTAAATGTCTCACAGAACTACAGTTCCCAGAATTCCCTAGCATTGAACCAGGGCAGTTAAAGTGGTCTCAAACTGGATTATTTCTGCAGTGTGTTTTGGACCAAAGTCCAACACTCAAACCACTACGCCATGGGGTAAAGCCCTCTAATCGGAGGGTTGAAGGACATGATGACCAGAGGCCCTCCTTTTCCAGGAAAGATCCTCCATTTCAGCCTTCTGCCCAGGAGGAATTCCAAAACTCCATTTTGAGTGTGACTGAAAAGCACAAATTTGTCTTTATATGAGTGTTTTTAGTGTGTGTGTAGTTGTTTTTTGGGAAGGTACTCCATTTTATCCCCTGAAAAGCCCTCCATTTTGTGCTGCCTTGTCCTCCTTTGTGGTTAGGGAAACTCTGGTCCCCCTAGACCAGTGTTTCTCCATTATTTTCTGTCACGCCCCCCCTAGGAAAGAAGAAAACATTTCGCGCCCCCCCGCGCGATCACATGGGCGGGTTTGGCCAATCAGGATAGAGCTACTGGGGCTGTGCTGGGACAATCTCCCTCTCTCCAGCCGTAACGGGCCCCCCTTTATGGAGCCTCGCGCCCCCCCTGGGGGGCCCGCCCCACTATTTGAGAACCACTGCCCTAGACGGTGGAGACTTAGCCTGAGATCCAAAACACACTGGAGAAGTAATCCAGTTTGAGACCGCTTTAACTGCCCTGGCTCAGTGCTACTAGGGAATTCTGGGAATTGTAGTCTGTTGTGGCACTAGAGCATTCTCTTGACAGAGAAGGCTAAATGCCTCACAACATTACAGGTCCCAGGCTTCCCTAATTGCAGAGCAAGGGCAGTTAAAGCGGTCTCAAAATGGATTACTTCTCCAGTGTGTTTTGGACCATAGTTAACATGTTGACTTGGTTTATTAATGTGACTTGATTTCAATGTGACACAGGTCCAAAACACACTGCAGAAATAATCCAGTTTAGAGACTGCTTTAACTGCCCTGGCTTAGTGATAGGCAATTCTGGGACTTGTAGTTTTGTGAGACATTGAGCCTTCTCTGTCAGAGAGAGACATACAGATAGACAGACAGAGCTCTGGTGCCACAACAAACTACAACCCGCAGGCTTCCCTAATAGCACTGAGCCAGGGCAGTTAAAGCGGTCTCAAAGTGGATTACTTCCGCCATGTGCTTAGGCCCTGAGAAGCCGGTTGTGGCGCCAGCCGTTAGTGGCGGTTGAGGCTGAGTGACCGCGCGCGCGCTGGCCGCTGATTGGCCGGCCTGGCTGGAAGGCGGGGCAAACCTCTGTGGCGGGGAAGGCCTTGGCCAAACCTCTGAGAAGAAGGCCTCTGAGGGAACTTGTTCAGGTCCGAAGGCGACCCCCGCTGCCGCTCCTTTCTCTCTCTGTGAGGCTGCAAGGGAAGGCGGGGCCAGGCACAGCGCCTATGGCCCGCCTGGTCCTTCCCCCTCTCACTTGCCCTTTTGGGGCAGGAGCCGCAACCTGTGCGGCCGGGGGGAATAAGACGGAGATCGGGGAAGCGGCCCTTTTCCTCCTTGGTCCCCTATTTCCTCCCACCTCTCGCTTGTTTGAGCCGCTGTCGCCTCATGGAGAGTCTGGAGGCTCGTGGGCCTCCCCTCCTCTCGGGCCTAACAGTCTTTTTGCTTTTGTTCCAGGCGCCCCCAACCATGGCCGAGGGAGACGGCCTCCTTTCGGTAGATTATGAAGTGTTTGGGAAAGTCCAAGGGGTGTTTTTCCGCAAATACACACAGGTGGGTGCACCCTGGAAAAGTCAAGGGCTTGGCTGGCAGAAGCGAGGAGTCTGTGCTTTGGTTTCTCCTCTCCACAGTCGTTATTTGGGTTCTTTAGCAGCGTCGAGCCATCCTCAGAGCCTCTGAAGACCTCAGATTCTGTATCCTGTCATCCCCTTGAAACAGGGGGCTTGCTTCTGAGTAGATATGAATAGGATTGTAATAATTTAAAAGCTTTAGCTGGGAAACGTAGGCTGCAATTCTGTATCCATTTCTAGTTAGTTGTTGTGAGGACATACTGTAATAAAATGACAGTGGTTGGGAAACCACACTTGCCCGTAGAGAATCATAGAATCGAGAATACTTGCCCATAGGAAAACATAGGAGAAAACCTAACTATAGGGAAACATTGGGAATTAATTACCCATAGGGAAACATGGGGAGCAGTGGCTCAAGCAGACTCGTAGCTCTGGTAACCTCACGTTTGGATTTCTGTAACGCACTCTACATGGGGCTACCCTTGTGCCTAACCCGGAAACTGCGTGTAGGCCACAAGCGCACACACCTTTAGTTTAAATGGGGCTCAAATATTAGTGAGCCACCATTTTTATGGGGGGTGGGTTCCAGAATGGATCTCCAGCAAATTGGGAGGGACAACTGCAGATAAATAGGTACTGTATTTCCCCCAAAATAAGACATACCCATAAAATAAGCCATAGCAGGATTTCTAAGCATTTGCGCAATATAAGCCATACCCCGAAAATAAGACATAGGGCTGATGTAGACGGGGCGGCTTTTCTGGGCCGCCCCGGGAGCGGCAGATTGGGGCTCAAAGGGCCACAGCCCCAATCCCCTCTTTGCCACCCCAAAAGAGCAGCTCAAAGGGCCACTCCTTTTGGGGGCAGCAAAGAGCCAACCTTTGAGCCGCAACCTCAGCTCTTTTCTGGACTTTCCCTGGGAGCAGCGAATCCACTGCTCCTAGGGGCAGCCCAGAAAAGAGCCACAGCTGCGGCTCAAAGGGTCGCGCCCACGATCCTCGTATTTGCCGCCCCCATAAGGAGTGGCCCTTTGAGCCACTGTTTCAGGTGCGGCAAAGAGACGAGCTTTGAGCCACCACGGCTGCCCTTTTGCGTCCTTTTGGCACAGCGTGTATTCATGCTGCACCAAGAGGGCACCCTGATGCTGCGTGGTGTATGGACAGGCGCGCAGCGTCAGGGCGGAGTCAGGACAAATAAGACATCCCCTGAAAATAAGCCATAGTGCATCTTGAGGCCAAATAAATATAAGACTATATCTTATTTTGGGGAAAACAGGGTACTAATTTGGTGGGAAGGTAAATAGCATTCTGTGCTATCATGCTGGCCACATAACCACAGAATAGTTTCTGACAACACTGACTCTTCGTCTTAGTACCTGAGATGAGCACAGCTTCCTATGGTCGGACATGACTTTACAACCTTGTCAGTGGGGAATACCTTTACCTTTAGGGAAACATTACTTGCCCAATGTTTCCCTATGGGCAAGTATGGTTTACTTATGGGCAAGTACTGTGTAAGACAGAACTATCATGGAGTTTTCTTGGCAAGATTTGTTCATAGGAGGTTTACCATTGCCTTCCCCAAAGCAGTAGCATCACAGGGGGGTGGGGGTGGGCAGCACCAGGTGACACCCAGAAGGGGGGTGACACCTAGTTGACCTCCCATCCCCCGCGGGCGCTCCTTGGGGTCTGCACAGGTGCTTTTTGGGCCCCCACAGGTGTCCCTTGGGCCCATGCAGCTGTGGCTCCAACCCACGTGGGCACATCTCCAGCTGCGCAGCTGTGCCTCAGGCCCGCGTGACTTCTCCCATGCACCCCCCTCCCCAGAAGTCCTGCCCCCAGAAGACTCCCAGAGGTCCCACCCCTGCACTGGGTGACACCCAGTGCAGGATTGCCACTTCCCCAGATGTTGAGAGAGTATGACTTGCATAAGGTCAACCAATGGGTTTTACGACCAAACAGGGAATCGAACATTGGAGTCCAGAGTTGTAGTCCAATACTCAAACCATTACGCCAGGCTGGCTCTGTTCTAGGTAATACAGCCCACCAAATTTAACAGAACTTGGCGTAGACGCCTACAGGATTAATGCTGTAGTCAGCTGTCTATCTGTTGCCTCTTGTTTCAGGATAGATTCAGTTTGAATTTCCAGGGGTGAGGATGAAGGGTTGACATAACAGAAACTTGCATTAAGCCGCAGATATGTTATTATTTTAAGGATGTTGAAAAGGTGGCTTCCAGTTTTCTCTGCATTTAGACAGATTATCACATCTTTTTAAGAAGGTATCTGCATGTGCATTTTTCTTTAGGCAGAAGGAAAAAAGTTAGGTGTGGTTGGTTGGGTCCAGAACACTGACTATGGGACTGTGAAAGGACAGATCCAAGGCCCAACTGTCAAGGTGCGGCGACTTCAAGAATGGCTCCGGAAGACAGGAAGTCCCAAGTCCCACATTGACAAAGCTGAATTCCGCAATGAGAAGAAGATTGCTCGTTTAGAACATAGTGACTTTTGTATTGTCAAATAAAAAGACAAGTGAGGACAGCATCTGATTAATGGAAAGATCCTCAAGATCGTCTGGAAGAAAGCCTTCCCTTTTCTTTTCATTTATTGTTCATGTGCAGATTTTTTCAGTCCTAAGTGTTATTTATTTATATAATATTGTTATTGCATTGAATGTTCTAATATATAGACAGACTCAGTGACCTATGAACTTGGCATGCTAATATATCACTTCTCCAGGACTTTATGCAAAAATTGGATTGCCACACTGAAAAGCTGCAAGTGAATAGGCTGTCTTATAGTTTTGTTCAGGGATGTTGATGGTATTTCTATTTACCATACAAATTACTATTTATTTTAGTTGTTTTGTGAAATGTGTTTGGTTTTAATTCTTTCTCATAAGTTGTCCCTATTACTTTATGAAGAGCATAGCATGTGACAGAATGTGGGAAAGTGTGTGTGCAAAATTATTTGTTTTAAATAAATTAGTATAGGATAATGTCTAGTTTTGTTAAGGTAAGTCCAATCTGTAATATAGAAAAGCCAGTTCTCACAATTTCTCACACTCCAGTCTGACCAGGAAACATTAAGATGAGGCTACGCAAGTGAAAAGGCACAGAATAGAATAAGAAGTGTATTGGTATATGAATATCTAGTTCAGCATTCTGTTCCAATAGTACTAGTAGCCAACCAGATGCTCACAAGTTAGACATGAAGGCAATAGCAGTTTGTACTTCCATCCTCCATTAACTTCTGTTGAAAAACATACTGCTTCTGATAATGAAGAAATGTATTGCCACAATGCTAGCTATCCTCCATGAGACTTATGATTATAGGTGAAGATATTATTTCATAATGATTGAGGTAATGGGGGGGAGGGGCAGGGAGCAAGATCTTCCCTGGTATTATCCCAGAATTAGCCCTGTTTTCTACCAAGTAAATAAACAGTTGCTATTCATTCCTATGGAAAAAAATAAAACAGTATATTTGAATTCACAGTTGTGGAGTCAAACTTATGCTTCCATCACTAACACCATGCAGAGATGTAATGAAGCTCCTGGGTTCCATGCAACACAGTTTTGATATTTGTTGTAAACTGCCCTCAAGTTGACCTCAACTCATGGCCAACCAATGGGTGAGACGTCTCCAAGATTCTCTACAGCAGGGGTAGGCAACCTTTTTGAGCCGGGGGCCGGGTTGCTGTCCCTCAGACAATTGGGGGGCCAAAGCACCAAAAATAAATAAATAAATAAATTTTTTAAAAAAAATATGCATGCACACTCTCTCAGCCCCAGAAAAGCCATGGCAAAACCCCTGTGGAAATTTTGCCAAGAAAACCCCAAGAACAAGTAATAACAATAATATCATCATGGTGGGCAGTGGCAGGGGGGCGGCAGGACCGGCCTGGGGCCGGTCCAAAGGCCTCGGGGGGCCACATCCGGCCCCCGGGCCTTAGGTTGCCTACCCCTGCTCTACAGCTTTGCTCAGATCCTGCAAGCTCAGGCCTGTGGCCTTTAATTGAGTCGAGTCATCTATCTGCCATGTGATCTTCCTCTCTTACTATTGCCTTCTACCTTCCCTAGCATTGTATTTTCTAGTGAGTCATGCCTTCTCATGATGTGGCTAAAGTATGACAGCCTCAGCTTAATCATCTTGGCTTCCAGGGAGATTTCGGGCTTGATCTGTCCAAAGACCCATTTGTTTGTCGTCTTGGCTGTCCATGGTATCCTCAGTACTCTTCTGCACCACATCTCAAATGAGTTGATTTTCTTTCTATCGGCTTTCTTCACTTTCCAGCTCTCAAATGGTTGAGGAAGAAGGTGGATGTGAGCTGGAAAGTGGGGAATGCAGTGCCTTGGATGATTCTCCCTCAAAGTTATATCTTTACACTTTAGGATCCTGTCTAGCTCTTTCATTGCTGCCCTTCCCACTCCTAGTCTTCTAGTTTCTTGACTGCAGTTTCCATTAGCAATATTTGATCCTACCCTATGGAAACTCTTGACTGTTTCAATTTTCTCCTTTTCTAGGATGATTTTTTGTAGAATTGTGAACAGTATTTTTGTTTTCTTAATGTTCAACGTTAAGCCTATCTTGGGACTTTCCTCCATGACCTTCAGTAATTCTTCCAGGTCTTTGTTGTTTTTGCTAGTAGTGTTGTCTGCAGATCTTAGGCTGCTGATGCTTCCTCTTTCAGTCTTCACTCCTGCCTCTAAGCCTACTTGCATACAATGTTTTCTGCATACAGGGGATAGTTTAAGAATCACTAAATACTGTATCATGCCATCCCTATTAGTAGCATCTGATTATCACTCTGAAGACCAGGGTTTGATTTCTGGTTCAGCCATGGAAACCCACTGGGTGACCTTGAGCAAGTCATACTCTCTCAGTCTCAGGATGGTAATGGCAAACCTCTGACCAAATCTTATCAAGAAAATCCCATAGTTGCGATAAGTCAGAGGATGTTATCATACGGGGGAAATCTGTAGGTTATCCCACACAAATCCTCCCCCAAAAAGTGCACTTACGCCTCACGATTTCACACGACCTCGCACAGAAACTGACATTAAAGTGGTCACAAAGTGGTGTTATCCGAGATCTTTTTATTTTTGGGAGTTTAGAGGAAACGCATTTGTGCTTTTAAAGTAATTGCGCATTTAGTGTGAAATTCAAATTCACACAAACAAATCTCCTTTAAAGCTTTTTCCCAGTTTTCCCATGGTTCTGTGGGGCTGCTTTTACTTCCTGGTTTGCTTGGGTGACAACATGCCAGGCAGACATGAGCTTCTCCGCTTTTCTCTTTCTAAAATTTCCTGTCTGGTAGTTGAGCAAACAGGCGCATTTCCCTCAAGCTCAAGAGTGACTGCAGAGTCAAAAAGACGAGGGGGAGGCTGAGGAAGGGAAAAGGTTTCCCATGCCAACAACCCACCATGGATAGGATTGGGTGGGGGTTGTTTTAATTTGTAAGCTGCTCTTTCTCCCTATTTTTTTTTTGGGGGGGGGAAGTGGGACAGAATCCCTGCTCAGCCATGAAACCCACTGGGTGACCTCTGGTGGGTCACACTCTCTCAGCCTCAGGGGGTGGCAATGGCAAACCCCTTCTGAAGCAACTTGCCAAGAAAACCCCAGGATAGGTTCACCGCTTTAGGGCCACCCTAACTCAGAAGCGACTTGAAGGCACACCACAAAGCGGGAGAAAGGGAGACCCCTCCAGTGAGTCAGACCCCAATTTGGGGCGCCTTGCTTCTCAGCCTATCCCAGAGCAAGAGGACCTAGGCTAGCAAGTGACTGCTCTCCAAGGCAAAAAGGACAACCCCATAGACATCCTCACAGCTGAAGAGGAGGCAGGCTTATTCCCTCAGCAAAAGGTTTGTCCACAGGAGGAGGGAAGGAGGAGGGATGCTGCCCTCTTCTCCGTCCACATCAGGGGGACCAGAGTTCCTAACCCCAAAGGAAGACTGTCCAGGAGGACAGGACTCAAGAAAAGCTTTTAAACAAAACACACACACACATAGAAATAGAAAATCATGCTTCTTACTTCTGCTCCAAAGTTTGACATTTCCTCCTGGAGAGGAGAGAAGGTTGAAATGCAGGACCCGCCTTGGAAAAGGAGGAGTCTGGTCACCCAAAAGCAAAACAAAACACACCCATTTCTAGTACATTTATGGTTTTTTTCACTTGAGTATGAAAATTAAAAACGTCTTTTTTTCGCTTTTCACTTAATTCCATTTTTATTCTAATTACGTGAGAAATGCTTTTGCGCAATTTAGCGCTATCTTCGCTTTATTTTTGGGATGCTTTATTTCCACTTTATTATCTCTTTAACCACGAAACTGGCCCCTGTCTGATAACGTCCAGAAACTACTTTAAGACACACACACACAAACAGGAGATGTGTATGCAGATTGGCCATATGGACTAACCGCAAAGGAGGACAAGGCACCACAAAATGTATGACATTCAGGAAAATATGTAGAACATTACAAAATAAAAACTAAACACACTAATATAAATATAAAATTCATGCTTCTTAGTCATGCTCAAAATGGACATTTGGGAATTCCTCCTGGGGAGAAGTCTGGAGTGTAGGCCATGTCCTGGAAAAGGACATCTGGTCATCCTGTGCATATATGTGTGATTCTCTCTCTCTCTCTCTTTCTCTCTCTCTCTCTCTCTCTCTCTCTCTCTCTCTCTCTATATATATATATATATATATATTAAACCTTAAAAGGAGGTCTCAAGTTACCACAAATCACTACAATATATATAAAAGAGGTAAAAGTATTCCCTATTGACAAGGTTGTTAAGTCGTGTCTGACCGTAGGGGGCTGTGCCCATCTCCATTACTAAGGTGAAGAGCCAGCATTGTCAAAGACTATTCTGTGATCATGTGGCCAGCATGATTGTACAGAACGCTGTTTACCTTCCCACCAAAGTGGTACCTATTTATCTAATTTCATTTGCATGCTTTCAAACTGCTAGGTTGACAGAAGCTGGGACTAGTGATAGGAGCTCACCCCATCATGCAGCACTTGGGCCTCGAACTGCCAACCATCTTGCAATCAACAGAGTCAGCATCACAACCACTTGATCCACTGCATCATATATATCACCAGAAATCGCGAATATATATACATATATATATATATAGCGATTTCTGGTGATATATATAAGATATATCAGTGTACAAGGTCAACACACACACACACACAGAGTGGCTCAAGTGGCTAACACGCTGACTGTTGATTCTAAGATCGGCAGGTTGGCAGTTCGAGGCCCAGGTGCTGCATGATGGGGTGAGCTCCCATCACTAGTCCCAGCTTCTGCCAACCTAGCAGTCCAAAAGCATGCAAATGCAAATAGATAAATAGGTACCACTTCTTTCAATTAGTCTCAAAGGTGCTACAAGAGCTCTCTACATGTTGTTACTGTTATTATTATTATTATTTAAGTCTATGAAAGCTCATGCTGCCAACTTCTTTTTTCAATGAGTCTCAAATGGGCTATAAGATCTCTACATAATAATAATAATAATAATAATAATAATAATAATAAAAATAATAAATATTATTATTCTACATATTACATGTAGAATATGTGTGTGTGTATATATATATATATATATATATATATATATATTACATGCTGCATGATGGTGTGAGCTCCTGTCACTAGTCCCAGTTTCTGCCAACCTAGCAGTTTGAAAGCATGCAAACACAAGTAAATAAATAGGTACCACTTTGCAGGGAAGATAAACAGTGTTCTGTGCAGTCATGCTGGCCACATGATCACAGTGTAGTCTCTAAAAACGCTGGCTCTTTGGCTTAGTAATGGAGATGAGCACCGGCCCCTATGGTTGAACATGACTTGACAACCTTGTCAATGGGGAATACCTTTTTCTATATAACTATATATAACTCTCTCTCTCTCTCTCTCTCTCTCTATATATATATATATATATATAGAGAGAGAGAGAGAGAGAGAGAGAGTTATATATATATATATATGTATGTATATAGCTATATACTGTATATATAGTTACTAGTTGCAAGCTATATATATAATGTGTAGCAATTTGTGGCAACCTGAGACTTCCTTTTAAGATTATATATATATAGATTATATATATATGTATATATATGAATGATATATCAGTGTACAGGGTCAACATATATATATATATAGAGAGAGAGAGACTGTATATATAGTTGCTAGTTGCAAGATATATATATATTGTACACCGAATTGTGGCAACTTGAAACCTCCTTTTAAGATTTAAGATAGGCTCTCTCTGTATGAATGGACTATCCAGACATCCTACTGCCCATTGGTGGTGCAGGCACTTGTTTTCTGCTGCTTTTGCTGGTGATGCTCAACCATTTCTTTGCTGAGCACAGATGGTCTATTTCGCATTCTATGTGAATGCTTATCCCTAGATTGTTTAGCGTTCTAGGCTTTGTCTGTCGATGCCATAATCTTCAAAAAATGGCTTAGACTAGAGGCTTTATCAGGTCACTGCCCTTTTTCCACTTGAAAGATTCCTTTTGACACATCTGCAAATTTGAGGGCTTGGTAAGCCCCCTTTTTCCCCGATTGCCAAGGTCACGACCTGGGCAGCCTCACATTGTTGCAAGTCTGTTGCCCTTCACATTGGTTTCTATTCATCTCCTGGAGCAGACAGAGTCTGTATACCTTCCTTCTTGTTGCACTTGTCCACTTGCAGTAGTTAACTTCTTTCACTACCTACTGGATAGCTTTGGCATAATTTCCATTACTAACAAACCTGTGCTGTCTAGGTCAGAGATTCTCCCTTGACCTTAGCTATACATCTAACTCAGAGGTAGGCAACCTAAGGCCCGGGGGCCGGATGCCCCCCGCCGCTGCCCCCCGCCATGATGATATTGATTATTGTTGTTGTTACTTGTTCTTGGGGTTTTCTTGGCAAAATCTCCACAGGGGTTGTGCCATGGCTTTTCTGGGGCTGAGAGAGTGTGCATGCATATATTTTTTTAATTTTTAAAAAATTATTTATTTATTTATGGTGCTTCGGCCCTCCAATTGTCTGATGGACAGTAACGCGGCCCCCGGCTCAAAAAGGTTGCCTACCCCTGATCTAACTTGTTATCACAGACCATCAAGGTCTGTCAAGACTGTGCAACGTATGAGTTAGCTGGCAAGCCTGTTTTTTCTGCCACTGGGCATGTTCTCACTTGCATTGGTGACTGTTTCCACTATGTCTTGGTACTGGAAGTTCAGCCTGACTCATGTAGAGTCATATTAGCAGAACTGTTTGTCCCTATATTTACATGCCTGGGGCTCAGACTCTCAAAGGGGATTTTGTTTGAGGCAATGTGCCGTCTATGTGGCATGGCACTCCCTCCTCCATTGACTGAAGCTTGTCAGTCTGTTAACCCATTTGTGTGATTCGCAGAGACCATGAAGAAGGAGGACAGGTTGCTTACCTGTAACAGTATTTCTTCAAATGGTCATTTGCGAATTCATACAAATCCCTCCCATCCTCTCTTCAGAGTGGTGCCCTGCTTCTACTTCGATCCTGGGCTGCTGCTTTGGAGTCCATGGAACTGAGGGTTTAGGCGGGAAACCAGCCAATAAGCTCTAAGAAGGTTCCGAAGTTTGCTGCGCAGGCGCAGAATAACCCATTTGTGTGAATTCGCAGATGGCCACTCGAAGAAATACCGTTACAGGTAAGCAATCTGTCCATATCAGTATACAAGGTCAACATATATCTATTTATAGATAGATAGATAGACAGATAGACAGATAGATAGACAGAAAGACAGATAGCTATATACTGCATAGTTGCTAGTTGCAGGCTATATATATATATATATATATATTGAGATCTCCTTTTAAGATTATGACAGGTAAAAGGGAAATGCGGCCAGCAGGGGGCGTGAAGGTTGCGGAACTACAAGACCCAGAGTGCACCGCAAGGTGCTTCGTCGTGCGCTGCAAAATGGACCTTTGTAGTTCCTCGAGCCTTCCTCTTTCTCCCTAGTTACCCTCGCCAACGTCCAGTTTTTGAGGTGACTGACAGTTAAGGGCTGAGGGAGCGGGAGAAGGCATACGCTTTGGGTTTGCTGAGGTGAATTTCTTCGGCTCTGTGGTTGGGGAGGGAGGAGGAGGACCGAGGAGAGAGGGAAACGGAGGCTGCGGGGATGACGGCTCCTGAGGCGAAAGGAAGGAGGAGACAGAGAGCGGCGTTGTTTCTCCCTGCCCTCCCTCAGACTGCAGCCAAGGCAGGCCAAGCTCCCCTTTGGAGAGAATATAATGAAGGAAAGAAGTGGAAGCATGAGCTTTCAGCCCAGTTGCATCTGAGGAAGTAGACTTAAGTCTAGGAAAGCTCATGCTGCCCACTTCTTTCTTTCAGTTAGTCTCAAAGGGGCTACAAAATCTCTATTATTTTTTTTATTATTATTATTATTAAAGTCTAGGAATGCTCATGCTGCCCACTTCTTTCTTTCAGTTAGTCTCAAAGGGGCTACAAAATTATCTATTATTATTATTATTATTATTATTATTATTATTATTATTATTATTATTTAAGTCTAGGAATGCTCATGCTGCCCACTTCTTTCTTTCAGTTAGTCTCAAAGGGGCTACAAAATTATCTATTATTATTATTATTATTATTATTTAAGTCTAGGAATGCTCATGCTGCCCACTTCTTTCTTTCAGTTAGTCTCAAAGGGGCTACAAAATTATCTATTATTATTATTATTATTATTATTATTATTATTATTATTATTATTTAAGTCTAGGAATGCTCATGCTGCCCACTTCTTTCTTTCAGTTAGTCTCAAAGGGGCTACAAGATCTATCTGCATATTATTATTATTATTTAAGTCTAGGAATGCTCATGCTGCCCACTTCTTTCTTTCAGTTAGCCTCAAAGGGGCTACAAGATCTATCTGCATATTATTATTATTATTATTATTATTTAAGTCTAGGAATGCTCATGCTGCCCACTTCTTTCTTTCAGTTAGTCTCAAAGGGGCTGCAAGATCTATCTGCATATTATTATTATTATTATTTAAGTCTAGGAAAGCTCATGCTGCCCATTTCTTTCTTTCAGTTAGTCTCCAAGGGGCTACAAGATCTCTCTGCATATTATTATTATGATTATTAAAGTCTGGAAAAGCTCATGCTGCCAACTTCTTTCTTTCATTTCTTTCTTTCAGTCCAGTGCTCAAACCACTCCTTCACACTGGTTTGCCACTAATTAATTCAGAGCCAATTAGACTAAAAAGGGAGGGAGACTGGAGTCCCTTCATCATTCCTTGCCTTCTGGAGTGAGCGCAGGAACACATTAGGGAAATGCTAACAGATTCATCCTTCAATCTTCAATCTTTAAACAGATTCATGAAAGAGCCAAAGTGGTGTAGTGGTTTGAGCATTGCACTAGGACTCTGGAGACCAGGGTTCAGATCAAGCCTGCACAACTTGGCAGTAAGTAGAGGCCAAAAATTTTTAGGCTAAACTTCTTCGGGCCGCAGATAGGTTTTAATGAAATATTAATAAATATTAATTAACAATATTAAATAGAATTAATTAATATTAATTCCCTCCTCCTCCTCCTCTGCCTGGCCCTCTCTTCAGGAGAAAGCTGAGCAGCAGAGAAGCCTTTCCTGTCCTTCTCCTCCTCCACTCTGACCTCTCCTCGGAAGAAAACCAAGTGATGGAGGAGCCTTGAGGGATGAGCATTTGCCCTTCTTCCTCCTCTGCTACCCAGCCTTCTCAGGAGAAAGCCTAGCAAAGGATGAGCTTTGCAGGGCGAGCATTTGCCCATCCTCCTCCACCCATCCTTCTCTTTAGGAGAATGCCAAGCAGTGGAGGAGCATTGCAGTGTGGATGTTTGCCCATCCTCTGCCACCACCACCACCTGGCCTTCTCCTCAGGACAAAGCAGGGCAGTGGAGGAGCCTTGCAGGGCAAGCATTTGCCTGTCATCCTCGTCTTCTGCCACCTGTCCTCCTAAGGGAAAGCCAGGCAGTGGAGGAGCCTTGAGGGGCAAGCATTTGCCTGTCCTTCTCCTCCTCCACCCAGCATTCTTCTTGGGAGAAAACCCAGCAATGGAGGAGCCTTGCAGGGTGAGTATTCTCCTGCCTTCCTCTTCCTGCACCGCCTAGTCTTCTCCTCAGAAGAAAGCCAGGTGGTGGAGGAGCCTTGCAGTGTGAGCGTTTACCCTTCCTCCTCCTCCTCCTCTGTATGGCCCTCTCCTCAGGAGGAGGCTGAGTGGTGGAGGAGCCTTGAAGTCATTCCACATCCCTGTGGACCACTCAAAATCCTTTAGTGGGCCGCATGCGCCCCTAGGCCGCATGTTTTGCAGGCCTGGTTCAAATCCTGGCTTGCCCATGTAAACCCACTGATGATCCTGAGCAAGTCACACCTTGTCAGCCTCAGAGGATGGCAATGGCAAAGCCTCTCTGAAGAAACTTGCCAAGAAAACCCCATAATAGGTTCACCTTAGGGGCGACATAAGTCGGAAATGACTTGAGGGCAGACAACAACCACAAAAGAGATTTCTGAAGGCTTTGTCTTTTAAAAAAACACACCTTTGAATCAAACTTTGAACTATTTGTTTTCCAACAGGAGGTTCAGAGAAAGTGGTGATACATTTCCAGTCTCCAGATTTTCCCTAGTGCTTTGCAATGATCAAATGCTTGCCTGAAGAAGTACAAGCCAGTTTGAGATCTGGAGTGGCCATCAGCTCATTGGGCCAGTGTGCTGAGGAACTTGTCCTTAACAGCATAGATGCTAAAGCTACTTGTGTAGCTATTAGAGTTGATTTGGAAACTTTTAAGATCCAGGTGGTGGATAATGGCTGTGGCATGGGAAAAGAAGATCTCAGCAAAGTTGGGAATCGATATTTTACTAGTAAATGCTGCTCATTGGAGGACCTAGAAAATCTACGTTTTTATGGTTTCCGTGGAGAAGCTTTGGCAAGTATTGCAAACATGGCTGGCATCCTGGAAATATCATCCAAGACAAGTAAAATAGCAAAAAGTTTCTTGAAAATGTTTCACAATGGGAAAGGACTGGAAGTTTCTGAAACAGAATTGAATAGACCAAGTGCTGGAACAACAGTGACAGTGTACAACTTATTCTATCACTTACCTGTGCGGAGAAAGTGCATGGATTCCATATTGGAACTGGAGAGAGTGAGGCATAAAATAGAAGCTATTTCACTTATTCATCCTTTTGTCTCATTTTCTTTAAGAAATGATACCTCCTGCTCAATGATGCTTCAGCTATCCAAGACAAAAGATATGTGCTCACGGTTTTCTCAGATTTATGGTCTAAGCAAATCACAGAAATTACGAGAAATTAATTATAAGTCTGGAGGTTTTGAAATCAGTGGTTTTATCAGTTCTGAAGGACATTACAATAAAAATATTCAGTTTTTATATGTAAATAATAGACTGGTATTAAAAACAAGATTGCATAAACTTGTTGATTTTTTACTAAGAAAACAAAGTGTTATATCTAAGGCAAAAAGTGGATCATTGACATCAAGTCCTGCTCGTCATCGTTCTGGCTCAGAGCTCTATGGAGTCTTTGTTATCAACGTGAAATGTCAGTATGATGAGTATGACGTGTGTTTGGAACCTGCAAAAACTCTAATAGAGTTTCGCAATTGGGCTGCTCTTCTAACTTGCATTGAGGAAGGAATAAAAGCTTTCTTAAAGCGAGAACATCTATATATTGAGCTGTGTGGTGAAGACATTAAAGAGTTTAATGAAAACAATGGCTTTTGTTTGGATAATGCTGTAGCTTTACAGACTTCTATCCCAGAGGAAAAGGACAGGCAGGAGAGTTTTAAGAGAGCCTGTGATAATATTATGGATTCTTATGAAATGTTTAATCTGCAATCAAAGTCTGTCAAAAGGAAAATAATTCTTACAAAGATTGCATCAGATCACACAGAACCTATTAACAATGTGGAGGGAGTAGGTATTTGCCCAGATTTAACTGGTACCAATGATGTTCTTGGACTTAGAAGCAGTAAAGTAGACAGTCTTTTGACCAATAGAAATGGCACTGTTCCAGATCTCCCTGAATTGAATAGCCTACAGGAAAAGTCATGTATATTGGTTAACCCACAGATTGAAGTAAATAGTTCCAAGTCTCCACAAGAATGTGGTGGGCAGGATAGATCAGTTGCATTAGAAATAGACAACCATGCCAGTACTTCCCTTTGCACTGAGAAATCTGATAAAGATATAAGTAATCAGCAAGATAAGGTATTTCAGGAAAGTGGGCTGAACTCTGTCACAGTAGAACATACAGGAATGGAATATGTTAATGAGTTTAAATATGAATATATTTTGGGATGTGATTTGAAGGGAAAACGTAAGACAGTGAAAGAGGACAGGGAACCTACAGGATCAAATACTAATGGAGCAGAGATAATGGAATGGGGGCCAATGAGGCTGTGTTCCACAGGCCTTATAACACACTTGATACAAAATCAGCAGCAACCACATAGCATAATAGAAAGAAACAGTCTTTTAAGCAGACAGTCTAAATTAGGTCCAGTAAGTGCCAGGGACATATTTGAAAATAGACTGGGATTTTTAGGACAGGTTCCAAATAGTCAAGAATATTTAAAGATAACAAACAAAAGAAATCCTACAGAAAGTACAGATGAGTGCATAGAAATGGGAAATCTGTCAGATCAAAAGAATGAGGTAGGTTCAGTTCAAGTAGATCATAATATGGATTTTGGAACATCATACACCAAAAAAATTAATTCTGTGAGTTCTTTAGGTTCAATTCATCTAGACAGTGCAAGTAAATGTAGACAAATGGCTGAACTTTCACTTAAGCCTAGATCCTGTGGCTTTACAAAATTAAGCTTGCATCGAAAGCCGGGCTCATTGGATAGATTTAAGAGACATTATGGAAATATAAAACATACATCATCAATAGCTGATATGGAAAAGAGGAAAGATGATGAGATTACAGACAGTGGCAGGTTTCTTGATGTGAATACAGATATTCAAAACTCCAGTATTTGTGAAACTCCTAACAAGGATGCTGTATCTAATAATAGGACCAGTGACTACCTGCTTTCTTTTAAAAAGTCTCAACATTCCATGGGGAAAAATCTATTAAATGGAAAAGCTTTTAATGTAATTCCTGTAACACTGGCAGATTCCTTGCAAATCAGAAAGAAAAATATTTCTGGCACTGAGATAACAGGAACAATTGCTTCCAAATTATCTCAAATGAAGAAAAGCCTTAAAGGTGTTTTGAGTACAGAATCCACAGGGCCATCTTTAGAACAATCTCAAGCATGGGCAAGACGAAATGATGAGGACAGATGGAAACTGTCATCTCAAAATAATATTTTGCAGAGTACCTGTCCAATTCCTCAACTTTCCCTAAGAGAAGAATGGACAGAGAGTTGCCCTTTTGCCTCAACTTCTAATAAACAGGTTAGTGACATGGGAAGCTCAAGCCGAAGATCAGAGGATATTGAAGATACTGTCAGACATAGTTTTATTGGCACTGATGGGGAATATACAGTCTCGCAAAATAGAAGTTTAACTTTGTCCGGTAGAGAGGTGGATTCCGAAGGTTCCTATGAAGATGTGGGTGTTATGAATGAATCTACAAAGCAAGCTGTGAAAGTTTATGAATCGCAAAGCATGACTATGTCCAGTAATTTGGAAGATGCCATAGATGATTCAAATGTAGTAGATAATGAGAAATCACAGTTGCATTCTTCGGAGTGGTTGCACCAATTTGATGAATTGTTGGGCAAAACAGTGTACATCAACCCAATGACTGGACTGAGCACCTATAATGCTCCCAATGGGGATTCTCAGGCTGTATGTGCTAAAGATATAAGCACAATGGCTGTAAATGTCATTGAGAGTGGTAAGTGCAGTGAGTTTTAAATCTGACCATGTAGTGCTGTTGTGAAAATGAGTTTTGAGCATTGTTTGTGTGTGTGTGTGTGAGAGAGAGAGATTTTTTAAATATATACAGACATTGTTACTCATAGCAATATTTTCTGCAGTCCTCATATAATTAGCAATGTTAAATTAATTTGCACAATTTAAGTGTATTGGTTATCTAATAAGCTTGATGCAGTAATTTCTCAGTAGGCATGAATAGTCTGGTCTTGATTTCATCTGATTTTTGATTATATAATCAGCCATCTTCTAATCAGCTGCTGCATCATTCCTGTTGCAATAAAGATAAAATACTCAGAATTCTAAAAGGTTAGTATTAAACCAGAAAACATCAAAAGTATCTTCAATAAAAATTGTAGTTAAGTTCTCTTTAAAGGTATAATGGAGCCACATAGAATAAACATAGTAAATTTCAGTCACCAGGGTTTTTTGAGTGATGAAGTTCTGATACAGTGCTTCTCTAACTTTTTGACCCCAGGCTTTCTTTTAAACCTAGGCTGCATTCACACTGTGTAATTAATCCAGTTTGACACCACTTCAACTGCCCTGGCTGAATGCTGTGGAATTCTGGGTATTGATGTTTTGTGAGACATGTAGTCTTCTCTATCAGAGAGCTTTGGTGCAACAACAAACTACAAATCCCAAAATTCCATAACATTCATGGCATTTGAAAGTGGTGCCACACTGAATTGATTTTGCAGTGCAGATGCAGCCTCAGACTACCATCTCAATTAGCTTACCTACTGCTAGGCTCTTTGATAGCCAAGCATCTGGCATCTTTATATAAACTTGCATATGTGCAGCCTATGTGTATAGATCTGTGGGAGAGTAGGCCAACCATAGCATTAGAAGACTGAAACTGGGCATTTGTGACTCCTAATGCCAATCAGACAGAGAAGGAGGAAGAGCAAGGAGGAACTGCTGTAGCCTGATAAGCCTTGCTTATTCCCAATTTTCCCAAATCCCAAACAGCAACTTGTTGCACTACACTTTTGCTTCTGAGAGGCTCTATCTGCTGTGTGACATCCTCTCTTGCCCTGGAATTTTATACCTTATTGTAGGTGCTTTGTGCTCCTTAACCCAAGGGGACTGCCCTACACTTAGGGAATTACTGTAACGTTATAGTTGATGTGCAAGCTTCCTTATTGATGTTTCTTTGGTCATACACATAACATTCTTTGTTTCTTTATTTCTCTGTTTTATGATACTGAATGAACTGTTCTTTTTCTTATTGTGCTAATCCCCTTTGAGCCTTCAGTCATTTTTGATGCAGAAATCTCCTTGCAAGAAAATCTGCAGAAATAATTCTTTCCTTGAGTATCTAGGGTTTCAGTGCCGATGTCACCCCTTTAGAAGTGAGCTTATTGTGCCCTTCCTTCCAAGGCCTCAGACTGAGAGGAGTTTTGCAAGCCAAGTTTTCAGAGGTAGGCCTAGTTTGCCAGGACATAGAGTACTATGTTAAATAATAACAAATCAAAGAATTCTGCCTCCTGTCCCAAGAGAAACTTGGAGTGATTCACTTGATGTGTGGAATTGGAAATAATTGTTGTGTGGTCAAAGTCAATTACAGTGTGGTTGTGAATAGTATGAAATGCCCAGTTCTGTGTAAACAACATCAGTGATTTGATGAGAAGTAACTCAAATGTCCTTTAGCAGCACCAGATTTAATTTTTCAAACCTTTATCAACCAAAGACGGTTTAACTGTTGTTCTGGAATGTGTGTTTCTATAGTGGGAACAGAATTGGCTGCTGACTTCAAGCCTTCTTTAACATTTTATAGTATGATGGGTTGTTGTACAGAAACTCACAGAGGAACAACCAAAGTCCCTTTTAACCATCCTGTTTAAAGATCACATGGCTGCTCAAATATAGCTTTTAGGCAAATATAGCTTTTAGGCAGATGATGGAGAAACATCAAGTAACAAAATATACAAATATAAATAAATATACAAATAACTTTCAAACAGCAAAATCTTTGTACTTGCAATAAAATAAAATCTGATGCTGAACCTTATATTTTACAGTTTGTGTACTTTTTCCTACTTAGAGATTTACACTCAAAGTTTGTCTTAAGGGACAGGAAACATGGCAAATATGAAACAGCCTTCTTAATGTCTGAATGAGGTAGGACAGTGGCATGATAAAAATCTAATATGGAACTGCTCACAGTTTCATGATTGTGCATACATTCTGTTCTAGGTACTTCTGGAGAATCTGTCCAGTCCTTGTTTTCAGAATGGGACAATCCTGTGTTTGCTCACTGCCCAGAGGTGAGAGGTATTTATATGGCTTTTATTTTTTGGGAATTGTTTCAATTTTATGAAACATTGCGATTTTTGGACTGAAGCAGGAAAAATATTGTATTAATTAATTCTATTGTATGGATTCCCAGACTTGTTACTAGTGCTTCTTTTTTTTACTGATTGAATCCTTTTATTTTCTTGTATACTGCAATTTTGGAGTTACGATATTTTTCCTCATATTTTTCTAAAACTTTATCCAGGTTTGTTTTTTGGATTTTTTTTTAACACAAAATAGTTTTATAGGCCCCAGTTATGTTACCAAAACAGCAATCTTGACTGAAGATAGAGAGCTTTCCGCTAAAATGGTTTATAGGGCAGTTTCCAAGTATCTCTAGCAACTAAATACTTAGGGATTCTGCCTGGCAATTAAATACTTTCATAGGTATGGTAATTACTTTTGAATTCTAGCATGATATAAAGAAAATGTAATGTAGTGCACTTTGTATTTAAAGCATTTTAAAATTAAATTCCTTTACTCATGTGGGATCCTGTTATCCATATTCTAAACATATTAATATTGTAAGTAGTTGAGTCAAACTGAATTCCATATAAATTCAGCGAGCTTGCCACTGTTTTTAAATATTCAATATGCCTATTAAGACGCATGTAAATGTTTTATCTTGGCCGTATGATCAAGTCAAAGCCTCTTAAGAGCATAAATAGCTCATCTCTAAAGAGTGAAGGAACTTATCTGAAGGTGATGTGTATCCATCATGAAGTAAGCATTATATATCATAGGAAATTGCAGTTGGCCCTATGTAGTCACGTGTCTGCATCCATAGATTCAACCATCCATGTCTGAAAATGCCCCCCCCCATTCCAGAAAGCTTGATTCTGCCAATTTATATAAGGAACACTATTTTACTACACCATTATATATAATGAGACTTGAGCACCCCCAGACTTTGGTGTCCATGGGGTGGTGGTCTTGTAACCAAACCCCAGCAAATACCAAAGGCCCACTGTACGATACTGTAGAGCAGGTAGTAGTTTCACTAGTTCTTTGTATCTATAGACAATAATATACTGATATCAGAGGGTTACAACATCGTTTCTTGAATATCATCAGGAGAGATTCAATTATCCTAGTGTGGTTCTTACCAGCCCTGGTGGCGCAGTGGTTAAATGCCTGTACTGCAGCCACTCACTCATAGACCACAAGGTTGCGAGTTCAATACCAGCCAGGGCTGAGGCTCGACTCAGGCCTGCATCCTTCCGAGGTCGCTAAAATGAGTACCCAACTGTTGGGGGGCAATCAGCTCACAATTGTAAACCGCTTAGACATCCCATAGCGTGATATGAAGCGGTATATAAATAAGCTGCTTTGCTTACGAAGATCACTTCCACATGTCAGTACTCTGCACTTCTGATGTATCATCACCTGTATTCATAACCTCATACAGTGTGACCAGATTGCATGGGAAATATTAATGCCAGTGCTATTTGAAATGACCTTTAATCTCCTTTAAGATTTTTTAAAAAATCTGAGGGCATGATTTTGTGGTTTGATGTTTGTTATTCCAGTGGACATCCTAAGATGTTATTTGTGATCATTTGTTTTGTAGTTTGCTGTTAATGTGAACAGTGGGCAGGCTGATAATCTTGCTGTAAAAATCCATAACATCCTATATCCTTATCGGTTCACTAAGAAGATGATTGATTCAGTACAGGTAAACTTGCCACCATATCGAGTAATGGCAGTATTGTAACTATCATGTGAAAAATTACAAGCTGTTCACTTAACTTTGGGGTGGAAAGATACAGATAGTGAAGGAATTATTAGCTGTTATTAGCAAATAATAGTATTGGCATAAAATTTGCTTAATCACTTCTACTGTTTGCAGTGGGGGCAGTTAAACAAACCAAGATGATTTTGATTTTCTCTGCAATTGGTTTATTGTTTCATCTGGCAATAAGCAGCTTCCTGTCTCTGATTTGATACTTTCACACAAATGTGTTACTTTTTGGCTTCTTTCTCTAGTTTGTGCAGAGGGCATGTTAGAAGATTATTGGATTAGGTTATAAACCGTTTTATCTGAGCTGGTTTAAAATTAGAAGCAGGCGGCATCCTGATAGTATCAGATGCATTTAGCCACCAAAATCACTGCTCAGGTGCAGCCTGACTCCGTCGCCGCTCCGAGGGACGCTCCAGCGGTCATTTTTTCAAGACGGAAAACTCCCGGCTTTTAAAAGAGGCACGAGGTAAACTGGTTTATAACCTAGTCCAATAGTCTCCTTAGAGAAGGAAGCTGCTCTCTGACAGACAACATGATAAACAAGCTATGGAACAAAGTTCTGTGGTTTTTTGAGCTGTTCCTGCTGCCAGAGCATGTGGAACTCTGGCTTGATATGTCATGTGAACACACCAGTAGTTTTCTTAATGTATAAAATGTATTCAGCATTGAGGGCATAGATTATGACCAGTGGTCTGGTCTCATCCTTCTTATTGAATCAGGGTAAAAGGCAGGGATGCCCATTGTCTCCTCTAATATTAATTATGTGCTTGTAACCTATGATGATGACGGTGATGACGACAATAACAACATAATTTTATTTCTTACCCACCTCTCCCCAAGGCTCGAGGTGGAGTACAACATAGATCAAAACACATAAAATCATTTAAACACTATAAAAACACTATTAAACACTGTTAAAACACTGTTAAAACACATAAACATATAACACATTAAAATCATCCAGCATAAATTATACAAATTTAAAATTCATACTTTAAAATCAACTGGGTAGACTCTTTTAAATTCAGACAGCATATTTAGCTGTTGCATCTCTCTTGGCAGGTCATTCCTCAGTCTAGGGGCAGCTGATGAAAAAGTCCTCTGAGTGACAGTTGCCAGTCTAGTCCTAGCCAGTTAAAGTAAACATCTCCCAGAGGACCTGAGTGTATGGGGCAGATTATACAGGAGGAGACAATCCTGTATGTAACCTAAACCCAAACCATGTAGGGCTTTAAAGGAAATGACCAACACTTTGTACTTTGCCCAGAAAGTAACTGGCAGCCAGTGGAGTGGTTTTAATATTGGTGTGATACAGTCATACCTCGATGTACCAGTAATCAATCTGGCTGCCATGTTTTGAACAAATTTAAGTTTCTAAACAAAGACAGCCCAATGTAGAGCACATTCCAGCCTTAAGGTTACCAGCGGTTCACTATCATCTTTAGGTCTTCCAGTTCTAGGAAAAGGTACAGCTGGTGTATCAGATGGAACTGATAATATGCTCTCCTGGCCATCACATTTATCTGGGCTGACATTTGGAGGAACATATCTAGGAGTACTCTCAAAGGGGGAGTGTAACCCCATCCAGAACTGGTTGGCACACCCACAAAACCAGACAAGGCCTCTTAATAGTAAGCTTGTCTGGACACAGTTCAATTTGTTTTTCTTAATCCAGCCCATTACCTCCTCCACACATTCATTCAGAGAAGACACACTACCCTTAGCTGTGGCTGTTTTTGAAGGTATGGAGAAATATATTTGGGTGTCATCAGCATGCCGATAGCACCCTGCCTCATGCTTCCAGATGATCTCTCCCAGCATTTTCATGTAGATATTTAAAAGCATTGGGGATAGAAAGGCACCTTGTGGTATGCCATGTAACAACTTCTTTTTTGAGGAGCAGCCATCCCCAGGCACCATCATCTGGAACCTGCCTGAGAGATGAGACTGGAACCTCTGGAAAACAGTGCCTCTAATTCCCAGCACCCCCCTCCCAGGTGTTCCAGAAGGGTACCTAATATCAAGAAATAGATTGGGGGGGGGCTAGAGTTATCACCCAAGAGAAAAGGAAACAGTAGCCCAAAAAGGTTTGTGGGCATCTTAGATAATTAAACTTAATATTTAAAACTTAATATAAGTTAATAAAAGTTTGTGCACAAGATTTAAAGAGATGGGTGGACCTAAAGTTGAGTATGTGGGGTAAGATAAACATGATTAAAATGAATATTATACCTAAAATCATCTGTTTTGAATCAAGGACTTGGTGTTGCTTATGAGTTTCTGCCCTTTCTAACCTTGCAAGAGCAATTTTACTTACCTTTATTGGCTAAATGATAATGTTTGCAACTGAAAATTGTGTTGCAAGCCAGATTTGGCCCTGTAGCACTTTTGGAGTTTCCTTAATATTAGAGACATTAATTGAGGCTGACAAAGCATCTAAACCAGGGGTAGGCAACCTGTCCCCTTTAAGGGCTGAGGGACTTCAGCTCCCAGAAGCCTCAGCCATGTTGGCCAATAGTCTGGGATTCTGGGAGCTGAAGTCCCTTGGCCCTTAAAGGGACAGTTTGCCTACCCCTGGTTTTAACCTCTATAACAAGTATGGATATAGATCTCCAGCTACATCTTATACAGCAGAAATTGCTGTTTGGGCATCACACTAGTCCAAAACACACTGCAGAAAGCAGTTTGAGGCTGCTTTAACTGCCCTGGATCAGTGCTAGGGAATCTTGGGAATTGTAGTTTATTGTGGCACCAGAGCTCTCTGACAGAGAAGGCTAAATGTCTCACAAAACTACAGTTCCCAGAATTCCCTACCACTGAGCTAGGGCAGTTAAAGCAGCCTCAAACTGGATTGTTTGTGCAGTGTGTTTTGGACCAATGTCTTTAAGAAAGAGCTATCTAAATCAGCTAATTGCTGGAGATGTAATATTGCTAACGCTTCCTTAACACATATGTTTGGGAGCTGTCCCATAGTTACCTTATTTTGGATGGGAGTATTTATGCAAATAAACATGATATTGGGAAGCTCATTGATATGTAAGTTTATACATTTTCTTTTGAATTATTTACCTGTATCTTGTAAATTGACAAATGGTTAACGGAAGTGAATTAACATGCCCTTTTGACTGTGAAAAGATTGTTGTTTTGATATTGGAAAGATAATTTTCCTCCACCTATGAGCCAAAGGACAGAAGATCTAACAGTGATTGCAACATTTGAAAGAATGATATAAGATGAAATCCACAAATGGATATATATATTTGGAAATTTGTTCAGCCTTTAGAAAAACCTAAGACTAATAAGGATGTCTTTCTCTCTTTCTGTTTTTTATTCTCTCTTGCTTTTGTTATTCTGGAATATTGCATTATGTAACTGAGGATTGTTTTTTAAAAAATGATGACACATTCTGGAGACAGTGAAATCTTAAGCCCTTTTGTTGAATTATTGTGCAGTTAATATGAAATTACATTAATTTTCTAATATATTTATGTTTTCACATCTAAATGTGCTATAGGTGCTTAATCAAGTGGACAGCAAATTTATTGCTTGTTTAATCAATACTAGAACAGATGAGAATGAAGAGGCAGGTAAGGATACTACCTGCTTTAACTTTGTACAATTTTTTGGGTGTACAGAAATAACAACTGCCGTCATATTGAATCAGGCTAGTGGTCCTCCTAATGTTTATAATTATGTTGTTTCTCAGCAATTTTAGCCCAGTTTTATGCATGCTGCAGTATATACTTAAACTTGATTATGTGAGCCTCTGTAAGAAGTACAACAAAAGCGAAATATTTTTTATGACAACACATACACACAAACAGCTCAACACCGACAGAATCTGCAGAATACAATTTTTTTGGAGCCGGGTAGGGGAATACAAATAAGCAAGTTGTGTCCCAAGTCTATTAGGCACTGAAATCATGTTGCATAGGGCAGGATAAAAAACTGGAGCACTTCACTCAAACACCAAGGAAGTTAAGTTAGTAAACCTTTCAAATATGAAATAAAATAAAATTACCGTATATACTTGACTATAAGTCGACTTCATGTATAAGTCGAGAGCAGGTTTTGGTACCAAAATTATAGATTTTGATCTGACCCGTGGATAAATCAAGGAAAAAACTTAGAGGCACATAACAAAGGATATAAAGGACAACGTTAAGGAAAGCAATGCCAAAGAACTTGGAGTTGTGGCAGGCATGATTGTGCTTTTCCAAACCAGGCATTCAAAAAGGTCAGACGTCAAGCCATGGTGGACAGAATAGAAAGGGTTGGTGCTTCTTTTAGGTGCTCCTGGGATGGACTAAGCTCTTGCCTTTTGCCACTCTACTCAGAGAAAGAGGGTGGTTCCTTTTTTTGACGGGTAGATAAATCGACCCAGGTTTTTGGGGTCAATTTTTGACTAAAATTTCTAGACTTATACATGGATATATACAGCATTTTAATAAAATTAATGAAAACTAAATAATGCTATCCTAAATGTAAACAGATTAAGCTGCTTTACACTGAGTCAGAATATTGATCCATCTAGCTCTCTGGCTGCCATTGGCTGTCCAGGGTGTCACTGCCCTGTGACCCCCATTGGCACCCAATCAATGTAATTCAGATAAATTTGTTCAAAATGGCATAAGAAAATTACTCTGAGGGAAATTATGGGATTCATTGTCCAACTGACAATATT
This sequence comes from Phrynosoma blainvillii, assembly GCA_026167975.1. Lineage (NCBI taxonomy): Eukaryota > Metazoa > Chordata > Lepidosauria > Squamata > Phrynosomatidae > Phrynosoma > Phrynosoma blainvillii. The sequence goes on along the minus strand of JANUYF010000001.1, from coordinate 409,349,883 downwards.
GGTTCATGTGTTTCTACCATGGTTAGTTCTACCTTGGTTAGTTAGCTATTACCCTTATATCAACAAATATGCCTCTAGATGAGGTATAACAGTCTTCCTTCCATTAGCCAGCTGAAGAGGGCTGACATAATGTAGTAAATGATGCATTAGACTGGGAGACTTTGGGTTTAAGTATCCACAAAGGGTAACCTAGGATAGCTATCTCACATCCTCACAAGGTAAGAGGCAATTAAATTTAAATTTAATGTAAGTTGAAGTAGTAGTGGTAGTAGTGATGATGAGAATAATGATGATATTAGTCTTGGGTTTGTTTGGTTTTTTACAGTTTTGAGTGGAAACCTTCTTGTGCTTGTGGATCAACATGCAGCCCATGAGCGTGTCCGCCTTGAGCAACTAATCACGGGTGATTAAAGAAAATGGCTTAGTTGTTAATTAACTAATCATGGAAATGTACAAATTGTTTCTGTACATCACAGCAAATTTGATAAATTAACTGTAGAGCATGAAAAGATGGCATTCTGTTCACTACTCACTGAGAATGAATGTCCTCAGCAATAGTGAATATTGTACAGATTTCTTCTGCCTTTCCCCCCTTTCTTTTTCATCTCTTTTTTTTAGCAGAATGTGAATCATTTCCACTCTAAAGGATGTGGTTTTTCATATATTGGGAGATTCTGACCACAACTGTACAAAATCCAGTTTCAGTCTATTGTGCTTGAAACAGTTCATTGACCTCCCTGTCAACAACAGCTTTGAATTTCCTACATGGTGGAGTCCAAGGGAAACGTTTCTGGTCATAGACTGGCACCAAAAATTACTCAAGAATGTGAAAAGTCCTCTGGGAGTGTGGGAAGTGTTAGTAAAAGGGTTTAAATGGAGTCACTATATTGGCAATAGTTTGGTCTGGTATTTTGTTGTTGGAGATTGTTGCCTGTTAGGATTGTTGCCCATGGATGAAACTGGCTGGGAATCCTAGTCTGTCATTAAAGACAGGATATTTTTGGTTGGACAGTGTAGGTTTTCCCTCATCTGTTGGAGAACAGAATATGCCAGTTCTTGGGATGGTGTGGAAGGTTTATCTTTGCATGCCAGCCGGAAAGGCAGGAGGCCACATTCTTTTTCAGTTGTGACTGTTAGGACCCCTTCCCTTCCTTGACTTGCCTATATGCTATATTCTAAATCACAGGGCTGTAGAATCAGACAATGAAAACAATTCCTGTGTGTATAAGTTAATAAACAATGTGTGTGTTATTTTGTCATTAGATTCCTATGAGAAGCAGTCTGAAACACTGAGCAGGAAGAAATTGTTGTCCTCCACTGTATGCCCCCCATTGGAGATTGAGATTACAGAGGATCAGCGGAGACTCTTGCGGTTGGTAATAACTAGACTGACAACATATTGGCTGTGTCTTCAGACAATGAGAGAGCTTCCAAATAAGACTTTAATTGTTACTTAACTCAGTGGAATTTACTTCAAAGTCAATTGCAATTCTGTATATACTTGGTTTGAGGTTCTTTAAAGATTTTAGGAGCAGGTTGGGCATGTATTTGTGTTAGCTTTTCTGTATCTTGATTCTAAAATGATAGGACAATTGATGTTTGGCCATAATAACACTTTCCCAAGTTGTCATTAGAGAACAACTAAGCACATTATTTGACAGCTCAATTGTATAGTTAAAATTAAGTCTGATTTTATGCCTATATATCTAAATAGAATTATAATTAAAACTGACAAGAAGCTGTATGCATTCACCAATAAGTCAATCTATTACATTGTTGTTGTTGTTGTTATTAAGAACCTGCCAAATTTGGGCAAAATAAGCTACATTGCTAGTAGCATTTTCTTGTTGTTTTGTGCCTTCTAATCATTCCCAATTTACTACTCCCAGAAATTAAAAAACTGATATTATAGCTCAGTGCTTGTTTTTAAATTTTGATTTCCAGGTGCTGGCACAAAAGTCTGGAGGACTTAGGACTTGAATTATTCTTCCCAGAGAACCAGCTCTCTCAGATTCTTGTTGGCAAAGTACCACTGTGTTTTGTGGAGAGAGAGGCTAATGAATTGCGCCGCGGAAGGCAGACAGTGGCAAAGAGCATTGTGCAGGTGAGATGTGGTTGCAGGTCATTTTTTATGCCTGCCCTAAATCTGTGATGAGCAACAGGTGCCTTAGAAGTCTTGAATGCATTAAGATTTTCTTTCTTCCTACTCATCAGTTCAGCCTCAGAAAAGAAACATGGAAGAAATACTGAAAACCAATGATAGGACGTTTTGACAAAACCCTTAAGGGTAAATGTTTTGCTTCAGAGAAAGGTTAGGGACCAACAGTGGCTTAATCTAGGACCTGCATAACTTGGGGAAATCAGATACTGAACAAACTGTTGCACAAATGCACCCTGTCATTTTAAGCACAGAATTGCTTCTTGAATTAAAGATTGAATTGATGTTAATTTCATAAAGTTCCTACCAAAGTTAAAATGAAAAAAGGCAGGACTTTCTATTATTGCACTGGAAATCTTTACTTGTTAATAGTGGTAAGCTTGCTATATTATGTATAAAATGACTTGATGCTCATTCCAGTATTTATAACAAAGAGACAGGCTATAAGCTGTCTTTCTCTCCAGTTTGGTTTGCATTAAATTGGTATACAAACTATCTTGTTTACCTTTGAAGAAAGACACATTTAGTTATTGACAGAAATAACCATAGCTTTATAAAAAAATTAAAGATTGAAGTTAAAAGTGGAAAAATGTAATGAATGTAGATAGCTATTTCTCTCAGTGAAAGGTACTATGGAAGCAGTCCATGCAACATATGTGTTGCCTAGTTACTGGCTTGTTTCTTTGTGCATTTCTACTGTGTTCCCACATGGAGATCTGTGCGTGAGAAACACGGATATGGATTATATTACACATTATATCATGTCACTGAAACTTGGCCTGATTTTAGAATTAAAAGGCTGGACAAATTATGAGGAAAAGATATTATGAGGAGAAGGAAGCTACTGAATTAAAAACATGATTTTCCTTATCAGTCTTTTGGTTAAACAGTAACTGTGAAGTTTTTCTTGCATCTTATAGGAGATACATAGAGATTTTTTTATCAGGGAATGCAGAATAGTTTCCTAACTCTTATCTATAGTAGAAAAGTTAACTCAGTCTGCACATTCTTAGATATTTTACATTAGTATCTGTGTAATCACAAAGCATTTAATCAAACATAAAGAAATAATGTGTAGCCAAAAAAACATATACCGTATTTAGGATTTTTCACCCTGTTTTGCTTTGTAATCAACAAACATGTTCAAGAAAGAGAGTACCCTTGCTCAAGGGAGGGATGGTTGCACAAAATGACTTGTTTTTGTATGCAACAGTAGCCAGCATTCTGGAGAAACCTGGCCAACCATTTTCAAACTGCATGCTCACAGATACATGCATGCAGATATGCTGTTGGCCTTAAGGTCATAAAAAGTCATACTGTTGTAATTGTAAATGTTTTTATTTAGATGACTTCTATTTTCCCTTCAATTGAAAATTCCAAGGGCATTTTGGTGTTTTGTTGTGTTTGGGTTCACTATATAAAGGGATCCTTAGTTTCAATCACATGCTTTTCTCTGAGACTTTTGATACATTTTATTTACTAAAATATATTCTGGAAGTGGCATATATAGAGCTCTCATATTATGCATATATCATTATCAATGTTTTAAACCACTTTTTAGAGGACAAGCCATTTTGTTTGTGAAAGTGAAAAAAGAACAAATCCTTAATTGACTGATTTGTATGTCTTTGCACTTTTAGGAATTAATTCAAGAGCAAGCTGAGGTATGCCCTTCATATGTGTGTGTGTGTGTGTGTGTGTGTGTGTGTGTGCATGCGTGTGAAGAGCTGCAAGCAAGATGATTTATACATCATCTGCTAAAGTGTTTGAGTTCTCCATTTAAAATTTTGAAGTTTGAGCAGATTTCTAACCAGTTGCCAGAATAGGCAGATGAGAATATGGAGGCACTCAAAAGTAGCTTACCCAATAGGTTGCTCATTGTGGCAACTTATACCAAGGGATTCACTCTCTAATATGAGAGCATGAAAGAAGATACTCCCAGAAATAGAAAAGCTCCCAAAATTAGTGAAATAGTGAACAATATTCAATAGTAATAAAACCATATATATTTTCAAAAATGAATTGCTTTTCACTGAGGTAGCTATATATATAAGCAATTGCTATAAGATAGGGGAGTAAAAACAGCAAGCATTCCGTGCTCTGTGAATTATTATTGCATTACAGAATTACAAAATAAGAGAAGGATTTAAATTTATAATAATAATAATAATGTGTGAATCAGTCTATAGAGGAGAAACAAACAATAACAGAATTTTGGGGGTCAATAGGGGCTGTGAGGTTCCCTGCTGAGCACCTAACCTGCAGCTCTTACTGAAGGAAAACTTCAGTGCCTGCAGGCAACAGGGAGATACGTCAAATTCAGTTGACCACTGCTGCTAAGCAGGACTCTAGAACAGTGGTTCCAGTGTGGTTGTTATGTGTCTTCACTTATGACAACCCTATCACAGGTATTTTTTGACAAGATTTACTCGGGGAGGATTGCCATTGCCACTGTCTTAGGCTGAAAGAGTACAATTACCTAAGGTCACCCAGTGGGTTTCTGTGGCTTGCTGTCCTTTATCTCTAATGGCTGTGTTCTTTCATTCCGAGTCTTCTCTAGAAAGTCAAATCATGTCCTTCTGTTGCTTTCAGCTACTGCAAACAACAGGAGGGGCACAAGGAACATTGCCACTGACAATTCTGAAGGTACTGGCATCTCAGGCTTGCCATGGTAAGGAAAGTATTGTCATGTACCACTTCACTGTTTCACAGCATTTTAAAAAACCAAGAGACATTTCATTAAAAGAAGAGCAGTTGAGATCATAATACCTTTGTTGAAGGGTGTGGGGTGCAACTTATTGCCTTTGTTGTTTTTTGAGTATGTAAGTCTTGTGACAGTTTTTGAAAGTACCGTACATTTGAATGGGAAGCAAAGATATTAGTATTACTATATATTGATTTCCCACTTTTTCCCCAGCAGCATACAGAAATTAAATATAGATAAAAAGATGTTAGTGGAGATAGGTAAAAAGTCTTATTTCAAACATGTTGATTAAAAAAATAAGAAATAAAAATAGTACAGCATACTATTGGAAGCCTTTTCCTTATAAAACCATCAGTTGCCAAAAGCGTGTAGGAATTTTTATTTGAAGTGTTCACCTGAGAAAGAGAGTTTCAGAGGCTCTGAGTAGCCACCAAGAAAGCCCTTTCCCATGTTTCCATCTGACATGCCTGTGATGGTGACAGCAGTGACAGAAAGGCCTCTCCTGAAAAACTCAGGCAAGTGGATGTGGTAGGATATGGACCTTCAGATAGCCTGGATCCAAGCTGTAAAGGGCTTTACAATCATAATCAGCACTTTGAATTCTGCCCAGAAGCAGACTGGGAGCTGCTGGAGCTGTTGTAACAAGTTGTATGCCTCCTGTAACTAGCTCTGGTTAGCAATCTTTTGAGGTAACTGAAGTTTCTGAGCATTTTTCAAAGGTAACCCCACATAGTAGATACCACAGTAAACCAAACAGGATGTCACTAGTGGCTAGATGTAGTTATTTATTTATTTATTTATTTATTTGAAAGAGGGGAAAAGATCTGGCAGAACTTTTGAGATCAACTGCTGTATTTCAGCATAAGCTTTTATGGACTCCAGTCCACATTTTCAGGTGCATGGAGTGAAAATTCTGTATGCAAACATATATGAATGTGGGGTAAGTGGGAAGGAGTGTGGAATGAAATTAGAAATGCAAAGCATGCTGATATGTTTATGGGGTGATGAGTAGTCTTCAGAATGTTCAGCAGGAATAGTTAAAAGGACCTGGGTGACAGGTGTAATGAGAAGACAGTGAAACCTGGGAATTACTAAAGTCCAAGTATCTTGGGATCTTTTATCCTTTGTTTACGGAGGTGGCTAGAGAAGAGACTGATATAGAGACAAAGCTTTATTTGGGGATTCAAGCATACAAAGACACCCTAACATACATGCACACACACAAGAATTGAGGAGTAAAATAGTTAGCTTGGATAGGAAATACAAAGGCTTTCTAATGGTGATAATTACCTGAGAGGATGCTGCTCCAACGATGAATTAGGATAGACTCAACCAAAAGAACAATAGGCAGAACCGGAGACTCTAGTTAGGGATCACGAATGGTACAGGACTGTCATGAAATCTATCTAGACCCCCACTTTCCCTGAGATTTTGGGGAGAATTTATACCCTTAAGACTAAGCTGAGGCAAAGAGTTGCTATTGTATATCAAAGGATTCTGATTGCTATGCTTTGAAGTGGACAATTTCCAGAAGAGGGGAGAGTGGATGTAGTTTTTTTCTCACCTTCAGGCGGACACAACCATGACTGGCTCATAAATTTCTAGGTATGAATGTCCTGTTTTGCAGCTCCTAAGCCTGGCCTTTTTGATCTGCAAATGGTTGTAAATGCAACTCTGGAGTGCCTCCATGATGTGCTCACTTTGAGCTCATGGCGATGAAGGCTCTTTCCAGCCTAGGGCTCTGATAGAGACCCAAAGGGGGCTTGATATCAGGACCAATCGTAACACAGGTCTTACATAACAGCACAGATAAGCAGGTAAACACATGTGCAGTCTTTTTCTGGTACACTGATCATGGTCTAGAAACAACTGAAGGATTGTTATAAAGGAGGCAGAGACCTTTTTTTGGAGATGGTTAATTATGTTGATAGTTCTCTTGAAGGAGAACTTTCAGTGGAGAATCCTTTGGTTTTAGGTGTGACTGTGATAAAATTTCATGAAGACACTCAGAACTAAGCAGTGTCAGGTTTAATTAGTACTTGGATGGGAAACCACTAGGAATACCAGGTACTATAGGCTATATTTTGGGGAAGGCAATGGCAAACTATCCATGAGTATTCATTGCCTAAGAAAACCCTATGAAATTCAAGGGGTTGTCACAAGTCAAGCAGCTTCAAGGCACGTACCACTACTGCTAGTGTGCCATGAAACCATAGTCTCTCTTCATACCAATGGTAATGGATTGGAATTTGTGAGTATATCCCATTTCAGTTGTTTCTCTTTCCAGTCTTCATTCAGTGGTTTTGTTTTGTTTGAATCTCCTAGCTCTTCAATGAGGATTTCTGTGGTATAAAAAATTTAAAAGGCTGTATGTAGTAGGGACACAGTGCAAGGCTATAGCACATAGCATCTGCCTTGTAAATGTTTTGTTTATGAAGTTGGGGATACAAAGAAACTTGTAATTGTGTGAAGACACTTTTTGCTGGGCATGCATTTGGCATGAGTTCCTATTTTAAACCTTTTCATATGGTAAACATTTATCTGTTATCACTACTGCTCATATCCATTATTGAATATTGCTTTTTATTGTATTTGATTAATAGTGTGAACTATTCATCTTGAATACTGTTGACTGCCTGATATAGAATAGCACTTTACATATGAAGTGTAAAGTGCTATTGCTATATAGAAATGCCATGGATAGAAATGCAGGATATACTTTTCATCAATAAAATCCAACTTCACTTGCATCAGCAGTGTTCATTCTCTCCTTCCTTCAACCATTTATCATTTGTAAATTGATCTCCTTTTTATATGTACAACAGGTGGGATGCAGTTGCTTGCTTTAATAAAATACAAATGAACACAGAGATTCGTATTACGGGGCTCCCCTAATCTTTTATGCATAATCAGGACCAAGAAGAAGCTGCATCTCTTGTTACATTTTCATGCTTTTCTCTTTTTTCAGGTGCTGTTAAGTTTAATGACAACTTGACTTTTGAGGACTGCTGCCGTCTTATGAAATCTTTGTCTTGTTGTCAGTTACCTTTCCAGTGTGCTCATGGTAGACCTTCAATGCTGCCGCTTGCTGATGTAGATCATCTCCAGCAGGAAAGCCAGGTATGCCACTGTAAAACTTCCCATTTCCTTTATGACACATTTGCTCTGACATTATCTGAATCTTTTTTGAAGGATGGGATGTATATTGTGAAAACTAAAATATTAATGAGCATCTACAGAATACATGTTCCAGTAGTGAAACAGATGCAGTAACGGCTGATTTTTTCTCTAAAGTAACCCATTATTTGACTCATACACAATCATTTGGAATATTGGATGGTTAGCAAAACAAACCATTTGGGGGTTGAGTTGATCAGAATTATTATCATTGTAGACTAGTACAAAACGTACGTGCATCTGGAATTCTGTGCATAGATTTATAAGAATGTACATGTGACCAGGAGCAGGCAAGAACTTAGCATATTGCTCACCGTCTTTGGGACTACACTTGAAGGGGAAAATATTGCATTAGCCTTTCTGTCCTCTTGTTATTCTTCCCCTCATTGTAATTGCACACTCCTGCTATAATAGACTCTTGTAAGGCAAGAGCCAGCATGGTGTAGTGCTTTGAGTGTTGGACTACAACTGTGGAGACCAGTATTCAAATCCCCGCTCAGCTATGGAAGCCTGTCAAATGACCTTGGGCAAGTTACACTCTCTCAGCCATGGAGGAAGGCAAAGATCAACCCCTTCTGGATAAATCTTCCCAAGAAAATCCCATGGTAGGTTTGTCTTATAGTCGCCATCAGTTGGAGATGACTTGAAGGCACACAACAACAAATACATTCGGCATCTTGGTGTTCATCTAAGAATAAACAGTATTTGCTGTTTTACACTACTGATCACCCCATTTCAGAAAGCACTTTTGATTGATTCTGAGATTGAAAACTGATCTTTTATGCAGTAGAGGTAATAACCAAAATAATTTGACTGAATCTCCTAATTTCTTATGGCGTATAATGGTAAGATCATGCCTATACAATTTTGATTCTTTTGCTGTAATTTTAATTCCCCCCCCCCCCATTAAGATACATGGGGTGCATGTGCACTGTAGAAATAATGCAGTTTGACATCACTTTTTAACTACCATGGTTCCATCCTACAGAATCCTGGGATTTGTTTTTGTAAGGCACCAGTACTCTGGCAGAGAAGGCTAAAGACCTTGTAAAACTTCACATCCCAGGAAGGAAGGAGCTACAGCACTAACTGGTGTCAAACTGCATTATTTCTACAGTGTAGATTCACCCACAGCATAGATAGGAAACACCTTATTTTCTTCAGATCCAGAACAGCTTTAAGAAGGCATACTGGTGTATAAAGTGTCACCAAAATTTACATTTACTCTGTGTGTGTGTTTGTGGTGCTGGTGTCTGTGTGTATATGGATGCCCTTCATTGGAATTAGTTGGTATTAGATTACAGGCAAGATGACCATATTATTTTTAAGTATGTGTCACCAGGTCATTAATATTTCCTTTTTCTCCAGCCTAAACCTAACCTGGCTAAACTAAGGAGAATGGCTAAAGCCTGGCATCTTTTTGGGAAAGAAAATGATCCTTCTGGGAAATCATGAACCAGATCTCTAAAGTTAACTGAGTGCTGGTGTCACCAAACTAGTTTGGTTCATATTAAGTACCTCCAGATGTCTTGCTCTGGGACACAGTTTACTATGAAAGCAAAGCAGCAGGAAGAACTTCAACATTTTGAAAGCAGCAGAGGCCAGTCCCTCTCTAGTCTTCAGTAGAACCAAAATCTGAGGTCTGTTCTCCTAAAGGAATGGGGAAAGATTCACCCTGCACTAGAACTCGGTGTTTGAAAAGCCTTTGAAAAGCTGTTCTTGATACTCTAACCTATTAATACTTGAAACTGGAATAAGCAGTAACTATAGATAAACTGATTTCACATAAGTGTAACAGTTGATCAGAAATGTTACTTCAGTTAGATTATTTGAGTAATAATGTAGCATGTTTACATCTGTATGTGGTATGGATTATATTTAAATGCTGATTGGTATTAGAGAGCTAATTGAATTGCCATAAAAATCCTCAAAAGGTCTTCAATCTGAATACTAATTGAATGCTGCCATCTTGTATTATATGTTACCTTAGTTTGCCAAAAAAGTGACTTGAAACAAAAATGAGAACAGGGTACTCTCCCCCTATATTATTAAAGAAATCTTTCCCATGACTACAGTTGGCCTTGAACAGCTAGCCTCTAGGTTTCTTTACTACCACTTGCTTCTATTAACAAAGTAAAAGAACCAAAGGACTATGTCCTTATAATGAATTAAAGCAACACTTTTTTATAATTAGGCCATCACTGAATTATGGCCTCTGTAGGATGTTAATCTGACACTGCTTACCTAGAACATTCTCAGGAAGAAATTATTATTTTTAATACAGTTGATAGAACATAGCTAAGACTGCACAGCTCTTGCCAACTGAAATAAACATGGGTCAAAGCAATCTTTTTCAAATATAATAATATTTTCTTCAGTCTTATGTTTTATTTACTTGCAAGTTCTGCCTGGGTAACAAAGTATAAATTATATCTGTAGCTCAAAGTTCTCGATCATCTGGGTGGTAGAGTTCACTCATGAGACGATAGATGTAGGAAGGAGCATTGCCTCCAATGTTTGAAATGAAGAGAGTGATAAGTTCTGGAGGAACATAGTCAAAAACTGGACAATAAACATTGACTTTAGACAGAAGCTCCCCTGAAAGAAAAATATTCATATAACAGAACTGAGTAAGAAAAGAAAAAGGAATTTTGCTTTTCATACAGGAGACTGGAGCTAGAGAAGTTATAGGTGGACCGGACTAAAATTACTGTGAAAACTCAATCATAAATAAGTGAAGCCTCACTGATTTTAGTAGGAGTAAGTTCTACTTATGTAAATCCAACCCTCTCCAGAGCCAATGGCTTGGAGGGAATCAGGGTTATTTATTTATTTATAGCATTTATATCAGTCTACAGGCATAAAGGCTTTCAGGGCACTTCACATATCAATAAAAAAGACAGGACACTGGTGCTGTTGGGATTACTATCATTAACATCAGACTGCAGTCTTATGCATGCTGACCTGGGGAAAAACCCCACTGAACACAGGGGGATTATTTCTGAAGTAAACATGCACATGATTGGGCTGTTAAGAGTTGCAGTTAGTGAATGACTCTAGCTTCCATTTAGGAGTACTTGTTACCATATGATTTTACCTTCCGTAAAAGGCAACACTTCATGTGGTGAGACAAACTTGTGAAATGAGTCATCTTCATTAAGGAACTGGAGAGAATAGAAAAAGCAGTATCACTGTCATTCTTAACAAATGTTTCACACACATATTGTCAGTGCAAATGTCCTTTTAAAAAATTAAGTTCAGCCTCTGGCTTCTCCATTTCATGTCCTTTCTGTGCTGCATATACACAACCATGGTCTATGCCAGGGGTCGGCAACCTACGGCCCACGGGCTGAGTTCAGCCTGCGGAGGCCTTTGTGGCTGGTCCTGCCGCCGCTGTAGCTGCCGGCTGCGCTTGTGTGCCCATGCGCACAGCGGTGGGCGCCATTTTGGAACAAAAAATGGCACCCCTCATCGTGCACATGTGCGCATGACGCAGCACGCCATTTCGGAAGGCCCAATGGCATTGGTGCCGTGCGAATTCACACAGCGATGGTGCCGTTGGGCGTTCCAAAATTGCGCCCCTCGCACGTGCATGCATGTGCACGATGGTGGGGCATCGTGCGCATGTGCGGGGGGTAAGTGCGCGCGCCATCCCCCAACGCCACTTCCCCCCCCCGGCCCCCGGCAAAAAAAAGTTGCCAACCCCTGGTCTATGCCATATACCATGTCTACCTTGTTACGTTTTGTAGGGAAAAAATGTGAATAGCAGCCATACAAAAATCCAGTGCACTGATACAGCCACTTCTCAGTATGACATACTGGGATTTTGCAAGTTGTTTGTACTAACAGAGTTCTGCATTAGTCTGTCCAGTTTGATTTGTCTATATTCTATAACAGTGGCTCTCTCAGGCATTTGTGTTTGCCCACAGAAATATTTAAAGGTCGCTGCACCTACCTGTGGTGTGAGCTTGAACATGGGTGCACAGACAATGAGAGGGGTGGAGTGGTGTTTGGCTGCAAGTGCCAAGGTATGAGTACCACTAACAGCTATCAAGGCCCCATTGGCCAAGATAGTCTTTGTTCCAATGATAACCTGGAAAAAATGCATATGAAGAACAGAGTATCATCATGAATTGGAATGTGTGTAATGCTAATTGGAAATCTTACTTTTAAAAAGCCATGCTAAAGAGTTCCTAATATATCTTAGACAAATAACTAGGTAAAAATAGAATTGTGTCTGGAACAAGCTGGTTGATCTTTATCCATCAATTTCATTCTCCACTATGGGGTTCCCCACATGACGCCTATCCTGGTGTCCTATTTCCACTTCTCCAAAAACGAACCCTAAATAGGAGATGTTGTTTATTTGATCATCCAGTTTTTAGAAGTATTGTTTCCAATATGATGAATTCTACAGCAGAAAAACAATGACTTCACAAGAACAACATGCACCCAAAACAGATGGGCTGAAAAACGCAGTGTGCGGCTACACCAGCGGGATTCACACTGGGGCCATGGCAACTGCACGTGCCTGGCCCTGATCCAGGCCGCTGTGGTATTTTAAACTGGGCCAGCAAAAGGAGTGGTATTTTACTACTCCTTTTTGGCCTAGTTCTTTGGGGAAGATGCAGGTCTGGCATGGTTCCTTCCGCGTTCAGGGTGTGCATCACCTAAATGCTTCACCCCGAACACGGCCGGAAACAGCATTATTTGGCCTGTCTGTTCAGGCCTTAATGTTTTTTTCCAGAAATTGGCCTTCTATAAATTCAAAGGGCTTCTTGTAGTAGAACTCAGTCTCCAGTGAGCACCTCTGTTTTGACATACCAGTAATATCTAAAACAAATGGAGAGCATGAGAAATAAGCAAGATGAACTTGAACTCCTAGCACAACAAAGCAAATATAATAGGCATCACTGAAACCTGGTGGGATGAGTCTCATGACTGGAATGTAGAAATACAGGGGTATAACCTTTTCAAGAGAAACAGGCCAAACAGGAAAGGAGGAGGAATAGCATTATATGTTAGGGATATTTATACCAGTGAAGAAATCCAGGACATCAATCCTGGAAGCCAGGTGGAGAACATCTGGATAAAAATTAAAGGGGAGGGAAACAACAGGGATGTTAGTGTGGGAGTCTACTACACCCCCCCGACTCAGGCAGAAGAATTGGATGATGCCTTTCTAGAACAGATGACCACACACTCAGAAAGGAGGAATATAGTAGTGATGGGTGACTTCAACTATCCTGATATTTGCTGGAAGTCAAACTCAGCAAAATCCTCAAGGTCTAGCAAATTCCTCACTTGCCTCGAAGACAATTTCATTGTCCAAAAGGTGGAAAAAGCAACGAGGGAGTCAGCTATTTTGGATCTGATCCTGACTAACAGGGAAGACCTAGTTAATGTGTTGCAAGTGGTTGGATCCTTAGGCAGGAGTGATCATGTCCTCCTGGAGTTTATTATACAGTGGAAAGGAGAAGCCAGGCATAGTCAGACACACATTCTAGACCTTAGGAAAGCTGATTTTACTAAACTTAGAGAAATACTGGGGGTGATCCCATGGACAGGAGTACTAAAAGAGAAGGGAATTCAAGACGGATGGAAGTTTCTCAAAAGAGAGATACTGAAGGCACAATTTCAAACCATGCCAATGAGGAGGAAAAATGGGAGGTGTCTCAAGAAACCAGGATGGATGACTAAGGAACTTGCAACTGAACTAAGTTTTAAACGGAACATGTATAAGAAAAGGAAAAATGGGGAAATCATCAAAGAGGAATTCAAACAAATAGCTAGCACGTGTAGGGGTAAAGTCAGAAAAACTAAAGCACAGAATGAACTCAGGCTTGCTAGAGAGGTTAAGAACAATAAAAAGGGCTTTTTTGGGTATGTCAGCAGCAAAAGGAAGAAGAAGGAAATGGTAGGGCCACTGTGTGGAGAAGATGGCAAAAAATTAACGGGACAGAGAAAAGGCAGAATTACTCAACACCTTCTTTGCTTCAGTCTTCTCAGAAAAGGCAAAGGGTGCTCAACCTGAGGCTAATGGGGCAGAGGACAAAATAGGAGAATTTCAGCACAGAATAAGTAAAGAGATAGTACAGGAATACCTGGATAATCTAAATGAATATGTCTCCAGGACCAGATGAATTACAACCAAGGGTATTAAAAGAACTGGCAAATGTAACATCGGAACCATTGGCAATAATCTTTGAGAATTCCTGGATACAGGAGAAGTCCCAGCAGACTGGAGGAGGGCAAATGTTGTCCCCATCTTCAAAAAGGGGAAAAAAAGAGGATCCCAACAATTATCGTCCAGTTAGTCTGACATCAATACCAGGAAAGATTCTGGAGCAGATCATTAAACAGAGAGTCTGTGAACATCTGGAAGGTAATTTCATAATCACAAAAAGTCAACATGGGTTTCAGAGAAACAGGTCATGCCAGACAAATCTGATCTCTTTTTTTGATAAAATTACCAGCTAGATAGATGAAGGGAATGCTGTGGATATAGTATATCTTGATTTCAGTAAGGCCTTTGACAAGGTTCCCCATGACATTCTTGCAAGCAAGCTGGTAAAATGTGGGCTAGACAAAGTAACTGTTACATGGATTTGTAATTGGTTGACTGGCCAAACCCAAAGGGTGCTCAACAATGGCTCCTTTTCAACCTGGAAAGAAGTGACCAGTGGGGTGCCACAGGACTCTGTCCTGGACCCAGTGCTATTCAACATCTTTATCAATGACTTGGAAGATGGTATTGGGGCATAGTTATCAAATTTGCAGACAACACCAAATTTGGAGGAGTAGCTAATACTCTAGAGGACAGGATCAAAATTCAAAATGACTTGAACAGACTAGAAAGCTGGGCCAAAGCTAACAAAATGAAATTCAACACAGAGAAATGTAAGGTACTGCACTTAGGGCGGAAAAACGAAAGGCACAGATATATGATGGGGGACACCTGGCTGAATGAGACTACGTGTGAAAGGGATCTAGGAATCCAAGTGGACCAAGTTGAACATGAGTCAACAGTGCGATGCAACAGCTAAAAAGGCCAATTGAATTTTAGGCTGCATCAGTAGAAGTATAGTGTCTAGATCAAGAGAAGTAATAGTGCCTCTATATTCTGCTTTGCTCAGGCCTCACCTGGAATACTGTGTCCAGTTCTGGGCACCACAATTCAAAAAGGATGTGGAGAAACTGGAGCGTGTCCAAAGGAGGGCAACTAAAATGGTGAAGGGTCTGGAAACCAAGCCCTATGAGGAATGACTTAGGGAGCCGGGGATGTTTAGCCTGGAGAAGAGAAGGCTGAGAGGTGATATGATAGCCGTGTTTAAATATTTGAAGGGATGTCATATTGAGGAGGGAACAAGCTTGTTTTCTGCTGCTCCAGAGACTAGGACCCGAAACAATGGATGCAAGCTGCAGGAAAAGAGATTCTACCTCAACATTAGGAGGAACTTCCTGACAGTAAGGGCTGTTCAACAGTGGAACACACTCCCTCGGAGAGTAGTAGAGTCTCCTTCCTTGGAGGTCTTTAAGCAGAGGCTGGATGGCCATCTGTCGGGGATGCTTTGATTGGGAGTTCCTGCATGGCAGGGGGTTGGACTGGATGGCCCTTGTGGTCTCTTCCAACTCTATGATTCTATGAGAATATAGACTCTTTTAGATCAGAAATGAGCAATTTGTGGTCCTACAGATATTGGACAGCAATTCTCATTGTCTGTTACTTTTGACCATATTGGTTAGGGCTCATGGAGTTCAGTCCAACATCTGAAGAACCATATTGTACATTCCTGTTTTAGATTGTATGTTGTAGCAACAACAAAGCAATCACAAAGTGTGCTTGATCAGTCCAATTCCTACTTGTGCTTAGTTGTGTAAGACAGGTGTTTCACTCTTTCTGCTCTATGGATGTGCAGTACCCAACCTACTTGTGGATTTATCAGTTATGAATATAATTTTGTTGTATGCTGCATTCTAAGAAAAGAAGATCCACAGAGCATTCCCTACTCAGGCAAAGAGTTATTCATATGGGGGCATGGGACTGAGAGTGGAGCCAGACTGGAGGGGATAATAGGTGAAGTCCCTGCTAGGTGTGAAAGGAAGTGGTGAGCTGAATATGCTGAAACCCAGGTTGAGCCTATGGAGAGATCAAGGAAGACAAGAATCCTTTGGTGTAGTAAGTACAAAGCCATGTCAATTTTTCTTCAGTGCTGAGGAAGATACTTAGAGCCACAAGTGGTAGGCAGGAGTAAAGTGCAAGCTGGGGAAATGAAACCACTTGCTTTCTGCTGCATTGCCAACAAATTCTGTAATTTTGTGCAAGTTACCTCAAACCCAGCAGTCCTGTTATGCCTACCTTGTTGACACGAGACATGACAGCAAAGATAGCTGCATCACTCATGACAGTGGTTTCTATATTGTCTTTAGCTAAACGAACAGCCATTTCATGACCCTACCAAAAAAAAAAAAAAAAAAGAGAGAGAGATGAGCAATGAAACTTTTCATAGGAAGGGCCAGGCAAGTGAACACACAGTTCATATTATCAAGGCAAGTCACAGGAATGATCCTATTAAACTCTGTCCTTTGTATTGACAACAGCCATCACCTCTTAACTCCAAGAACTTGTAGCCTAAAGTCTGAAACTAGAAATTCAGAGCTATAATGCTTTATTACTGCTGTCCATCAAATACTCACCTGATTCTTTTTTAAAAAAATGTAGAATTGTGACAATGGGTTCTCTATGCTGCCTAAGTATTCTTTGAAAAAATACACACACACACAATCACAAACTAGTCTCTGACAACGCTGGCTCTTTGGCTTAGTAATGGAGATGAGCACCACTCCCTATAGTCAGACATGACTTGACAACCTTGTCAACAGGGAATACCTTTACCTCTCCCTCTCCCTCCCTCTCTCTCTGTCTCTCTGTCTCTCTCTCTCTCTCTATATATATATATATATTTGATATTAAATATTTTAGAATTTACTCCTTTCACACCAATTCTAAGCAACATTTTTCCTCCATAAACTAAAGCACTTCAAATTTCTTTCTGGATCAGAATGCTGGCCTATCTGCACAGCCAGTGATTAATACAGCAACACATAGAAAATACACTGGACATGGTTCTTTGACCTGCATTCCTCTATCTGAAAAATTTAAGATACGTTCCCCAGACTATCTGCTATTTTCAAAGCCTACAAAATGAAATGAAGTGTTCCACAGTAAGCATTGAACAGCAAATAGGTGCAGCCCAGGGAACAAGCCATTACCTGGCAAAAGGGTGCACATTCAGCCACAATGACATGGAATTTCCTTTTGCGTGCTGCTTCCTTGAGGAAAGCCTCCACTGTGCGTGAGTAGCCAATGGTCATAATCACCTCATTGGAGTGGATATGCTCTAGTGCTTGCATGGCAATGTTGTCGGTAGTCCCTTCTGCAAGGAAAAAAAATCCATACATGAGAATATAGACAGACCTAACACCTGCCTCAAAATATGAACTAGATAACTGGACATCAAACAAAACAGAGTATCAAGCTCATGATTTTTCATACTATAAAAAGCTCTCTGAAGATTGGAATACTAACTAGAGCTTATAGCATTAAAAGGAAAATGGCCTGTTGTATTTTAATACATGCTGGGTTGGAGCCATAGTCTTCCATAATAGAAGAGCTCCTTCTATCCACACGCGCCTTCTGTTTCAACAAGGGATTTCGGGTGACAGAACAAAGGCTTGACAATTGTCAAATCTCTTCTTTCCCTATAGTCCCCCCTCTGAAAAGCAGCTCTGGATGGTTGGGGAACCTGGAAGAGTAGGGGAGATGGCACTGGAGGCTGTAAAGCAGGGGTAGGCAACCTTTCCCCTTTAAGGGCCGAGGGACTTCAGCTCCCAGAAGCCTCAGCCATGTTGGCCAATAGTCCCATGTTGGCCAATAGCTCCTGGGATTCTGGGAGCTGAAGTCCCTCGGCCCTTAAAGGGGAAAGGTTGCCTACCCCTGCTGTAAAGGAAGAGAAATATAAGCAAGGATCCATTCTACTTCTGAGCAGAATTCCACTCGGTCAGTGTGCCTACAGCCAGAGAAGTACCTGGACCCAAACCACTGAGAAAATGCCAAATGCTTCTGTTTACAACTGGATGCGAAAGCATGTATGTTTTAACCTACAGATTAGAGATTTTTTAGATGTTGCTCCATGTAAGAAGCATATTCCTGTGGTGCTGTGGCTGGGCTACTCAAGATATGAGTTCTGAGATCTGACATTATTCCATCCGAAACTAATTAGGAGAAAAGTTCTATTTGTTTCCTCTTGCTGCCAATCTTCCTGCAGACAGGAAGACAGCCCTAGGCTAGGGGTGGGAATCAACCCGTGGACCATACACTGTATTGTAGGTAGGCCTAGGATCCCTTATATCCCTTGGGCCACCCACAGCTGCTAGCAATCCCTGAAATCTCCCCAAGTTCAAATTTAAAAGTGTAGCCCAAAATGCAATTATTAATTGAGAAAGAACTCCACAGGATGGGATTTTTTATTCTAACACAGTTTGGACCTCACCCACCTTAAATGCATAGAAACAACCTTCAGTTCCCAGACATAATTTTCAGTGATAATTTGCAGTCCACACAAAAGAAGGCTGAAAAATTAGTCTCTGGAAAGCCATGTGTGTCCACCTAGGTCAGGGGTAGGCAACCTTTCCCCTTTAAGGGCCGAGGGACTTCAGCTCCCAGAATCCCAGGAGCTATTGGCCAACATGGGACTATTGGCCAACATGGCTGAGGCTTCTGGGAGCTGAAGTCCCTCGGCCCTTAAAGGGGAAATGTTGCCTACCCCTGACCTAGGTCATTCAGGATAATCTAGAATGCAACACTTTTGTGAGACTTATTGCTGCTTTGGGTCTCACACTGGGAGAAAGGCAGGATATGGTAAGGTAGAAGGCAGTAGGAAAAGAGGAAGACCCCATTCCAGAAGGATAGATTCAATCCAGAAAGCCACAGCTCTGAATCTACAAGACCTGAGCGGGGCTGTTGGTGATAGGATGAGTTGAAGGTCTCATTCATAGGGTCACCATAGGTACAAGTCAACTTGACAGCCGTTAACAACAAAAATTACATATAAATGTGCATACTGAAATTCTCCCTTTCATTTTATTAGCATCATTCTCATTTCTACAGTTATTTCTCTCACCTAGTTCTATCAACAATTCATTAATGGCTTCAATGATATTGGGCCTAAGAGGGGAATAGTAAGTGCTGAAATCCTCACTGAGACCTCCTGAGGTCAGAAGTTTGTGCAGGGATTCTTGCTGATCATTCTCCTCACTGCGCCCTCGGAGCCTGTGGAAAAAACAGGTCCTTCAATCTGGAGGAGAAAGCACAGAAAATGTAACTCTGAAAGAAGACAGTGATACATGCTGGATTGGGGATTTTTATTCTTCACATAATAGTGTATCTTTGAATTGCCCTCTACTTAGTAAGTGCTTTGGTGATTTTCAATACAGCCATTAAAAAAATAATAAAAATACAGTCCAGAAACAGCCAGGGGACATGATTTCCACCCCTCACATAAGGCAAGCTAGAGCAACTTCACCTGCCGTACTCCTCACGAATGATCTTCAACACTCGTCTCACCATGTTACCCACAGTGGTCTCTGATGGCTGAGCTGCAGTCATCCTCTTACCCTCCTTACGAATAAGTTCCATTAGGTCTCCTGGAATGAGAGAAAGAAAGTCTTAGTAACCTTATTTCACAGTTCACTACCTGCACAAAGGGAAATACACTTGCTCCTTCAACATATATTCAGAAGATAATTCAGCATGTTCTGTTATGTTGGCAGCCCACACAGTGGGAAGAGGCCCACATGGGCTTTTCCATCTTCCACAAAGGATTGTCATGAGATGTGAGAGATTCCGTGTAGATGAGTAGTTAGAATGGCTTTTTTGGTGGTTTAAATCAGTGTAGCCGTATCAGGATAGCACAATCAAACAGAAGCTCCTGCTTAAAAGATCAACCAAAGGGAAAAAGTGTGGGGAGGCAGATAGAATGGAAGGCACAGCTTCTATACCAGGGGTAGGCAACCTTTCCCCTTTAAGGGCCGAGGGACTTCATCTCCCAGAATGCCAGGAGCTATTGGCCAACATGGGATTATTGGCCAACATGGCTGAGGCTTCTGGGAGCTGAAGTCCCTCGGCCCTTAAAGGGGAAAGGTTGCCTACCCCTGTTCTATACCTTTTAAGAGCTGTATAGAAGAAAAATGACAAGCACATCTTTGTAGGGGTTGGGGACAAACAGCATTTGGCATAGTCCTTTTATACTACAGCCCTAGGCTTCCAGTGTAACTAGTTATTTGAGGTTGAAAGGTAAATTAACACATAGAGCAGATTTGTACATGTACAACTGCAATTGCTTCTGGAGATGATTATGAAATTAGTCATTGAAATAAGATTGGAAGAAAAATATTTTGGATCTGATCCTAACTAACAGGGAAGACCTAGTTAATGGGGTGCAAGTGGTTGGATCCTTAGGCGGGAGTGATCATGTCCTCCTGGAGTTTATTATACAGTGGAAAGGAGAAGCCAGGCATAGTCAGACACGCATTCTAGACTTTAGGAAAGCTGATTTTACTAAACTTAGAGAAATACTGGGGGTGATCCCATGGACAGGAATACTAAAAGAGAAGGGAGTTCAAGACGGATGGGAGTTTCTCAAAAGGGAGATACTGAAGGCACAATTTCAAACCGTGCCAACGAGGAGGAAGAATGGGAGATGTCTCAAGAAACCAGGATGGATGACTAAGGAACTTGCAACTGAACTATGTTTTAAACGGAACATGTATAAGAAATGGAAAAATGGGGAAATCACCAAAGAGGAATTCAAACAAATAGCTAGCACGTGTAGGGGTAAAGTCAGAAAAGCTAAAGCGCAGAATGAAATCAGGCTTGCTGGAGAGGTTAAGAACAATAAAAAGGGCTTTTGGGGGTATGTCAGTAGCAAAAGGAAAAAGAAGGAAATGGTAGGGCCACTGTGTGGAGAAGATGGCAAAAAGTTAACAGGGGACAGAGAAAAGGCAGAATTACTCAACACCTTCTTTGCTTCAGTCTTCTCAGAAAAGGCAAAGGGTGCTCAACTTGAGGATAATGGAGCAGAGGACAGAATAGGAGAATTTCAGCACAGAATAAGTAAAGAGATAGTGCAGAAACATCTGGTTAATCTAGATGAATATAAGTCTCCAGGACCAGATGAATTACATCCAAGGGTATTAAAAGAACTGGCAAATGTAATATCAGAACCATTGGCAATAATCTTTGAGAATTCCTGGAAAACAGGAGAGGTCCCAGCGGACTGGAGGAGGGCAAATGTTGTCCCCATCTTCAAAAAGGGGAAAAAAGAGGATCCCAACAATTATCGTCCAGTTAGTCTGACATCAATACCCGGAAAGATTCTGGAGCAGATCATTAAACAGAGAGTCTGTGAACATCTGGAAGATAATTTCATAATCACAAAAAGTCAACATGGGTTTCAGAGAAACAGGTCATGCCAGACCAATCTGATCTCTTTTTTTGATAAAATTACCAGCTTGGTAGATGAAGGGAATGCTGTGGATATAGTATATCTTGATTTCAGTAAGGCCTTTGACAAGGTTCCCCATGACATTCTTGCAAGCAAGTTGGTAAAATGTGGGCTAGACAAAGTAACTGTTACATGGATTTGTAATTGGTTAACTGGTCGAACGCAAAGGGTGCTCAACAATGGCTCCTTTTCAACTTGGAAAGAAGTGACCAGTGGGGTGCCACAGGGCTCTGTCCTGGGCCCAGTGCTATTCAATATCTTTATTAATGACTTGGATGACGGTATTGGGGGCATAGTTATCAAATTTGCAGACAACACCAAATTAGGAGGAGTAGCTAATACCCCAGAGGACAGGATCAAAATTCAAAATGACTTGAACAGACTAGAAAGTTGGGCCAAAGCTAACAAAATGAAATTCAACACAGAGAAATGTAAGGTACTGCACTTAGGGCGGAAAAACGAAAAGTACAGGTATACGATGGGGGACACCTGGCTGAATGAGACTACGTGTGAAAGGGATCTAGGAATCCAGGTGGACCACAAGTTGAACATGAGTCAACAGTGCGATGCAGCAGCTAAAAAGGCCAATGCAATTTTAGGCTGCATCAGTAGAAGTATAGTGTCTAGATCAAGAGAAGTAATAGTGCCACTCTATTCTGCTTTGGTCCGGCCTCACCTGGAATACTGTGTCCAGTTCTGGGCACCACAATTCAAAAAGGATGTGGAGAAACTGGAGCGTGTCCAAAGGAGGGCAACTAAAATGGTGAAGGGTCTGGAAAGCAAGCCCTATGAGGAACGACTTAGGGAGCTGGGGATGTTTAGCCTGGAGAAGAGAAGGCTGAGAGGTGATATGATAGCCGTGTTTAAATATTTGAAGGGATGTCATATCGAGGAGGGAACAAGCTTGTTTTCTGCTGCTGCAGAGACTAGGACCCGAAACAATGGATGCAAGCTGCAAGAAAAGAGATTCCACCTCAACATTAGGAGGAACTTGCTGACAGTAAGGGCGGTTCGACAGTGGAACACACTCCCTCGGAGAGTAGTGGAGTCTCCTTCCTTGGAGGTCTTTAAGCAGAGGCTGGATGGCCATCTGTCGGGGATGCTTTGATTGGGAGTTCCTGCATGGCAGGGGGTTGGACTAGATGGCCCTTGTGGTCTCTTCCAACTCTATGATTCTATGATTCTATGATATCATCTATTTCTCTCTCCAGGAGGGTGATATGACTGAGAAGAACCACAGGATCATCAAGTTACAGGGTCTGGATGGCCATCTGTTGCCAGTACTTTGATTGTGTCTTCCTGCATGGCAGGGAGTTGGACTAGATGGCCCTTGAGGTCTCTTCCAGCATTAGGATCCTATGATTCATAGTTGGAAGAGACCCCAAGGCCATCCAATCCAAACACCGGACATGCAGGAAGACATACAATTAAAGCACTCCCAACAGATGGCCATCCAACCTCTGTTTTAAAAACCTCCAAAGAAGGAGCCTCCATTACACTCCGAGGCAGCTTATTCCACTATCATACTGTCAGGATGTTCTTCCTAATGTTGAGGTGGAATCTCTTTTCCTGTAGCTTGACTCCATTGCTCCATGTCCTATTCTCTGAAGCAGCAGAAAAGAAGCTTGCTCCATCCTTAAGCAAATCTTTAAACATGGCTATCATGTCACCAGTGTAGTGTAGTATTTTGAGCATTGGACTAAGACACTGGGAGACCAGGGTTTGAATTCCAGCTGAGCCATGGAAACCCACTGGGTGAGTTCAACAGATGAACAGTTACTTAAATAACAAGTCATGGCTGAAATGGATCATTTAACAAATCGGATACATGGAAAATCTGAAGAAAAGATCAAGAAGGATTGGGAAACAGTCAATAAATATTGCAAAAATAGATGGAAATAGGATGAAAAATGAATGAAAATAATAACAGGACCAGTGAAACTAAGGAAGCATTAGGAATACTGAAGTTTACTTGACACATAACCATTAAGCAGAAGTAGAATTAATTTCAAAAAACAATCATACAGTACAAATGTTATCAACAGAAGTATGAAACATGAAATAATGTATAAAAATAAGATTACAATAACATCTAGCAGTAGAAAGTTTACTTTTCTTAATTTGGAAGTAGTAACTAGCAAGATGATAAATATAATTGTATATAAGTAAGATGAGAATATTAAGAAATATCAACAATCTGAGATATGCTGACGACACCATAATACTAGCAGAGAGCCTCACAGACCTAGAACAACTACGGTAGTAAGGAAGATCAAAGAAGAAAGTGCAAAGGCAGGCTTACTGTTGAACATAAAGAAAACAAAAATAATGACCACAGAGAACTTACACACATTCAAACTAGACAATGAGGGAATAGAAATAGAAAAAGAGTTCTCATATCTGGGATCAAACTGATTGGAATGGGGACTGCAGCTGGGAAATCATTAAGAATGGGAAGGGCGGCTATGAAAGAACTAGAAAAGATTCTAAAATGCAAAGACATACAACTCAGCACAAAAGTCAGAATCATACAAGCCATTGTATTCCCTGTTACCATGTATGGATGTGAGAGCTGGACAGCTAAGAAAGAAGATAAGAGGAAAATCAAATCATTTGAGATGTGGTGCTGAAGAAGAGTGCTGAGGATTTCATGGACAGCCAAAAGGACAAACATGGGTCCAAACAGATCAAGCCAGAGATATCCCTAGAACCCAAGATGGCAAGACTTAGGGCCTAAGCAGACTACCAGAAATAGTGCACATTAAATTGAGGCACTGCCCTGGCTCAGTGCTAGGGAATCATGGGAACTGTATTTTTTTCTGGGACATTGAGCCTTCTCTGTCAGAGAGCTCTGGTGCCACAATAAATTACAGTCCCCATGATTCCCTAGCACTGAGCCAGGGCAGTGCCTCAATTTAATGTGCACTATTTCTGGCAGTCTGCTTAGGCCCTTAGATTGTCTACTTTGGACACATCATGAGAAGGCACGAATGGTTGGAAAAGACAATAATGTTAGGAAAGGTGGAGGGAAGTAGAAAGAGAGGAAGGCCACACGCTAGATGGAGGGACTTTATTAAAAGAGACCATAAATATGAGTTTGCAGGAGCTGGGCAGAGCAGTAGAGGACAGAGGGGCCTGGAGATGTCTCATCCATAGGGTCGCCATGGGTCGAGACCAACGCGAAGGCAGTTGACAACAACAAAAAATATAACGTGGTATCAATAAAAAAATTAATTAAAAAAACCCCACTGGTTGACCTTGGGCAAGTCACACTCTCTCGGCCTCAGAGGATGGCCAGGGCAACTCCCCTCTGAGGAAACCTTTTAAGAAAACCCCAGGATAATAGGTTCCCCTTAGATTCGCCATAAGCTGGAGACGACTTGAAGGCACCCAGCAACACTATGTCACCCCTCGACCTTCTCTTCCCCAGCGGCTCCTTAGGCCAGCCTCTCCTCCGAGGGAGGGCGCCTCCTCACCGGCCTTTTCCCATCGCCCGTGGGCCACGATCCTCCGGAGCAGCCCCACCGTCCTCCGGGCCGCCTCCTCCGACCGCGGCTCCTTTCCTCCCCGCTTCAGGAGCGCCACGAAGTCCTCGATCTGCCCCGAGAGCTCCGACTCTCTCTTCGTCAAGGCGGCGGTCGACATCTCCGTCTAAGAGCTAAGAAGGAGGAGGAAAAGGAACCAAAGAACAAGGGACTCGGTTGCTGGCCGGACCTTTGAGGGACGGGAACGCTTTTCCGGTTAGGTTTCCTCTCCTCCCATTGGAAGGAGGAGAAGCAACCTACCCGGAAAAGCGTCCTCCTCCCTCAAAGGTCCGGCCAGCAACCAAGTCCATTGGATGGAGGAGAGGTTGTCCTCTGGGTTTGTGGGTGTTGCGTTGAATGGGGGCAGAAGACAACAACCAGGGCTGCAGCTTCTCTTTGTCAGAGAAAATTTGGTCCTCTCTCTCCAGATGTTTTGGCCCAGAGACTAGGGGTTATGGGAGTTGTGGTTGAAAGCATGGTTGTACTTGGAAACAAGGGAGTGGGGGGAGGGGGGGGGAAGAAATCAACTCATTTGAGATGTGGTGCTGGAGGAGAGTGCTGTGGATGGCCAGGAAGACAAACAAATGAGTCCTTGAAGAAAATGGTGAAGCTTCTGGAAACCATGCCTTATGAGTACGTAGAGAGACCTTGTAGCACCTTTGAGACTAACTGGAAGAAATTGGCAGCATGAGTTTTTGTAGGCTTCAGTCTACTTCCTCAGATGCATGAAGTCTACAAAAGCTCATGTCAATTTCTTTCTTTCAGTTAGTCTCAAAGGGGCTACAAGATCTCTCTACATATTATTATTATTATTATTAAAGTCTACAAAAGCTCATGCTGCCAATTTCTTTCAGTTAGTCTCAAAGGGTGGCCTTGAGTAAATGACACTCTTGACACTCTCTCAGACCCAGGAAGCCCTGTGATAGGGTTGCCATAGGCTGCATCTACACTGCGAAATAATGCAATTTGACACTACTTTAATTCTGATGCCTCAATGCTATGGAGTTCTGCAATTTGTAGTTTAGTCAGATATTTAGCCTTTTCCATGGTACCACAACAAACTACAAGTCCCAGGATTCCATAGCATTGAGCCATGGCAGTTAAAGAAGTGTCAAACTGCATTAATTCTGCAGTGCAGATGCAGCTACAGGAGCACCATAAGTCAGACTCAGCAACAACAAGAATTTGGGGAGGGAAGGAAAAGAGTCTGGCCCCATTCTCACTCATTTTGCCAAAGTTGGGACTATTGCCATGCTGCAAAAATAAAGCACGTTGACACCACTTTACCTGTCATGGCTCCATCCTCTGGAATCCGAGGATTTATAGTTTGGTGAGATAGTTAGCCTTCTCTGTCAGATAGTACTGGTGGGTCACCAAACTACAAATCCCAAGATTCCACAGGATGGAGCCATGACCATTAAAGTGGTATCAAACTGTTTTATTTCTGCAGTGAAAATACACCTTTGGATGCCACTTTTTGGGGGACAGAAGTGAAGGGAAGCTGGACCTGTTTAATTTCTGCCTCCCCTGTAGCTGTAAAAGAAAAGGTGATTCTTTCAAATTGTTGAAACTGAAGGAGTGTTTCTATGTAGTTATTTATTTCCTTTTAAAGCTTCTTTAAAAAAAAAATATCCTGCCAAGGCAGCTTCCAAAACTTAAAGCACAGTAATACTGTTTCATGCCCACTTCAGCAGGCATCATTATCAAGAATTTTGTTTATGCCCCACCTGTCCCCTAAAATTGATACTTAAGGTGGCTTATAAATTAAATTATGAGTTAAATAAATGTAATTACTTAAATTATAAATTAAAAGCAATATAGTATAACTAAAAACATAAAAAACATCAACATTAAGACCCAAACTATTAAAATGCTATACATAAATATGATAAAATGTAGTTTAAAACTACAATTAAAACTTGCAAACAAAACAACCACTAATAAAAAATAGCTAAAAATAACATTTACTATCCAAGAAATACAATGGTTCAGTAAACATTTAGAGATGATGGAAAGTAAAACCATCACATTTCAGTGGCCAATAAAATCTGGTCCAAAGAGAAAAAGTGCATTTGCAGACTTGTTCTGAAGTGTGTAATGTCAGGATCCTGACAACGCACCCCAGGTGGCAGTGCATCCCACAACTGTGAGGCTTTGGCCAAGAAAGCTCTGCCTATTTTGCAGTGCAACCTTGTCATCTCTAGCAGGCATATGAAGAGGTTTCAGCATCTGATCTTCATTGTCTGACCATTGTCAGATGGATGGACTGAGAGGTTAGAAAAGCTGCGCCTGCTAACACGTATGCACACCCACACTCACAATTAAAATAATTTTTCACATGGGATAGCAAAGTAGAAAAGATGGAGTTGTTTGATGGAGCAGGGAAACTTTGGATAACCAAGTAATGGGCTTGAGTGAGCAAAGGCTGTGGGCAAGCATGCTATCAAGTAGGATTACATGAATGAGCAAAACTAGCTTGCCAGGATTCTCTGATTTCTGCTTTGAAATTCATTCCAATTTAGGTGTGCACTGGAATGTGAGCTTCCACCCCACTCACCCCATACAGAAATTGGTATATATTTCTGTGTACATGAATCTAAATGGATGCATTTATGTGTACATTTTTAGTGTATGTGTTTTCTTCCATTGGCTAAAGATCATTTATGCATATTTTTTCAAATGTACACATTTATCAACTTTATATTTTGGTGTGCAAATTAGATGTTAAACTCATAAATGTAAGGGTTTCAAATTACAGTACAAATTACCTTCAGGGCAGAATTCTAGTCCAGAAGGTATGAGTTGGAAAAATGTCATCCAAAGTGAACTGAAATGCTTTTCTCCTCTGCCCCAGGAAGGGAAAACTTTGGAGGACTTTCAAAATAAGGGCCAAGAGATTGTGCTGAGTATGGTAGTGGACAAGAAGCCCGTGTATATAAAGAGTAAAATTTAAATAGTAAATTCTTTTCCCCACTATCCTTCCAAACCATGCCATCTGCCTTTCTTGATAGCATTTTTTAAAAATCATGCTTGAACAATATTTTTTTATATGTGGTCGGGGAAGCCAAAAGAGTTTGTAGAAGATTGCTCATTATATGACATTCCAGAGACTACTGCTTAATTCTGAAGGAAGGTAGTATCTAGTCTTCACAATTAGTAGCAAGCTGTTGGTACATTTCCCTCCCATGAATATGCATAATCCCCTTTGAAAGCAGTCTGAATTGGTAGCTCTCACTAGAAGCCAAAATGACTAAACAGAGACTATTGTACTTTGGTCATATCACAAGATGACATGACTCACTGGGAAAGACAATAATAAATTAGAAGGCAGTAGGAAAAAAAGAAAAAAACACATTACAGGTGTATTTATTCAATCAAAGCAACCATGGTCCTTAGTTTGCAAGACCTGAACAGGGCTGCTAATATTAGGATCTCTTGGACGTCCCTCATTCATAGGGTCACTGCAAATCAAAGCTAACTTGACAGCAGTTGTTAAGTCACTCCTTTTAGTAGATAGCTCCATAGTTTAATATGCATTATGTCTTGAGTGTCCCACCATTCAGCTTCACTCAATGACCCCAGCATTTAATATGATAAGAAAAACTTTTCCCTATCCACTTTCACTATTAAATTTTGTACCTCTCTACCATGTTCCCTTTACTTGTTTCTCCTCTTTTCTCAGAGGAGAATTATTCAGCTCTTTTATTATTTTTGTTCTTGCTTTTTGCACCTTTCCCAGCTTCACAATATCTTCAAGTTGTGGCAATCAGATGTGTACACAGTATTCCAATTGTGATCCTTCCTAATAATTCTTTACATGGAATGTGTATTTTTGTATAGTTTCTGGACACTTAGCTGACATCTGTTAGGAGCTTTCTAGCACATCGCTATGAGATCAGACCCTCTCAGTGTATATATGAAGTTAGGATTCTTTCTGCCACTGTTTACTAAATCCCTCCTTCATTTATTTATACCAAACTGCAGGTGTTATATTCATGCCTATTAATTCAATCTTTTGACCTCAACTACTAAATCAACATGTTGTGTTTTCTTGTAGCTTTCAAATGCCTAACTCTTATCTTGTTCTAAGCTCCCAGAGAAGAAAACCAAGTGCTTCCAATAAGGAAAAGACTATTGGTGCAAGACATCCATTATGTATCTTCATCAGCAACTTTCTACTCGGAACAGTGTCCTCCTGAGTATTTATAGGAGAGCAAGAGAACCAATATGGTAAATACAGTACTGTATTGACTTGTTTCAAATCCTTACCCACCTATGAAGCTCACACAGAGTGACCAAGAACAAAAAAGGACACTGCTAAGATAGTCAGTGCATGTTTATTTGATAATTCCATGTGGCTGTCATGTCCAGCATTATGTCAGTTCAGAAATCCAAGCTTCAATAGTAAAAGCCAAGAAAACTTTATTCAGAAACCAAAGATGTTTCCAAAGGACTTATGTATGTATGTATGTATGTATGTAGGACTCAGGGTTGAAACATAAGTGGTTGCACATAGCTTAAAGCACATAGTTGCACATACTTAAAGCACATAGCAATTCAAACTGAGTAAGCTTACATCTTATTCACCCATAGACCTAAACACTCTCACATTCCCTCTTTCCCAGGGCTTACACATTATTTGCCCATAGATCTAAACATTCTCACACTCCCTCTTTCCTAGGGCTTATACTCTATTTGTCCATAGACCCAAAAACTCTCACATTCTCTGTTTCCCAGGGCTGCCCCTCCTTCCAACCCTGTACCAGTCGTTCTCATGAGACTGTCCTTGAAGCTCCCAGCACAATCTTTACTCACCACACATCTGTTCATTAACCATCCCAAGGAATGTATATAAGCCAGTGCTATCAATAACTTGTGACAGCACATCCCATCATCCGGTACTTAATTAAATTCAGCATTAAAATATTACAAGCAGGCAAAGCATATAGCTATGCACTATGGCAGGAAATCTGAGGGACTCGGAGCCTAACAGTGGCTGACTCCCAAGAATATAAGAAGCTGCCTTCTACTGTGGCAGACCATTAATTTGTCTAGCGTTGCCTTGTCTATACTCACTGGCAGTCGATTGTCAGGTTTTCAGACAGGAATCTTTCCTAGGAACATGCCAAGAGGTGAATATGAAACCTGTTGTTGCTTGGAAGGCATATATGCCATCACTGACCTACACATACATTTTCAGCCTAAAAGGCAAGTCAGTCTTTTCATGTAGAAGTTAAGTATACTATTTCACAGCCTACCTTTTCTTACAGCAATGTTAAGTGAGGACAAAACAGCAGGGAAAGTGCTAAGCTCCTGTAAGAGAGTGAGCGATTAAAATGGAGTAAATAAACTATCAAGAGGTAGTTATCTAGTCACTTTAACCTCTGTGGGTGATCTTACTTAGCTAAACAAGTCTCTCTCACACCTTCTCATGGAAATTGTACATCATATTCTCTGATAAGGCTCCCCCAAATCTATCTGGTCACAGGAACAACAACACAGGAATAAGGTGCAAGTTTCATGTATTTTCAGTATTGATAGGTCATGATATAATGATGTTACTTCTGATACTAAGTCCTTACAACCTAATGTTTTATTACCCAGGACCTCAACTATATGAAGCTCTGAGAGTGCATATACACTGTAGAAATAATACAGTTTGACACCACTTCAACTGCCATGGGTCCATGCCACAGAAATCAGAGATTTATAGTTTTTTGAGCCACCAGCACTCTTTGGCAGAGGAGGCTAAAGACCTGGTAAAACTGAAATCCTTAGATGCCATAGGATGGCACTACAACACTTAAAGTGTTGTCAAACTGCATTATTTCTACAGTATAGATGCATCCTGAGTTGTATAATTACTAGAGGTATTTTGCTTCTGTATGGACTCTATTAAGGAGGTCACAGGTATTATTGGGTTGCAGGAATTAAGCAGAGTAGTGGAGGACAGAAGGTCTTGGAGATGTCTCATCCATAGGGTTGCCATGAGTCGAGATCAACTCGAGGGCAGTTAACAACAACAAGTGTCAATTTATCCATTTGAGGTCAGATATTTCAAAAGCTCAATGCTGGTACACTGAAGTAGAAGATAAGACATGTTGTTGTTTTTCTTAGCTGCAAAATCCATTTGCAAAGATAACGATAAATCTTGAGAGTGGTGTCTCCCACTCAGTTTAATTTTGGCAATTCTCAGGAATGTTATTTTGTATAACCCATAACTGTTCCCCAGTCCAAACAGTAATAATCCCTCCACATCTTATTTGAATGAGAGATTTCTTAGGTCATGCTCTTTTTCCCTGTACATGCCCACAGAGAGCTTCCTCTGGCTGTCCACAACCTCTTTGGCTGGGAACGAACTCACCCTTGGTTCATTTCCCTCAGCCTTACAGAAAGGGATGCTATTTAGCACTGTCTCTCATTCTGATCCCCACGTCTTCATTTGTCCTGTGTCTGTCATCTTTCCTGTTGGCTGCCATATCAACGTTTTGGGTTAAAACAATTGTTATTTCAGTTATTTTGGGAAAGTTATTGTAACCTTGGCACCGAGTGCTCTGAAAGCACAAGAGGGAGAGAAGTGATCTTGTAAAGGGAAGAAATAAATTATTTCAGTCCAAATACCAATTTCCTATTCTCTATTCTTTTTGCTATTAACTAGGCACAGATCAGATGCCATTATAAATGACATCTGAAATATATCTTTGTAGTTTCATACAATTGGAAGTTTTTTTGGACATCTTGTCCAAACCCCAGCAAGAAATGACAAGGCAGGATTCAACTGTGGCATTCCTCTTGGTGAAATACCTCCAGCAAAGGCAAACAGACAATTCCTGATACAGTCTCTTATGTTACAAGGTTCTCCAAGTTAAGTTACTTTTTTGGACAACAACTCCCAGAAACCCCCATTCAGCATTGGCACTGATGTTTCTCTAAAATCTGCTTCCTTGCAATTTCTGTCCTTTGATTATTCCTGCAGATTTCAGTTTTCCCCATTGGATCAGTGCATAACAAGTGTCCTTCCTTCCTTCCATTCATATTTTTGTACTGATATGTAAATTGTTATATTTATTTTGTACTGATATGTAAATTGTTTTGTACTGATATGTAAAATTTCAGATGTCATTTTCAAATGAAATAACAAATAATCACCACAATTTTCTTCCCACTGTAGGAGAGAATAAAGGGATGAGGGTGCTGCTGCAATTTTTCCCCTGATACTTTCCAGGTGTCTTCTGTGCAAAATACACAATTTGCTGCACAGAAATAATAATGGTAGTAATTATTATTATTTTGTAAAAAAGAACAACTTTTCTGTGCATTTGCAAAAATAAATTCTTCCCAATAACATTTCCCAAGTGTTAGGAACCTCCTTTTTAGTCAGGAAATGAATAAAAGCAAATATTCTTTCCATCTCTACTTCAGATATTGAAAAGCTACAGCCATGCCTCCTCTTAAGCTTCTCTTCTCCAGGCTAAACCTATCCAGCGTTTCTAAACATTCCTTATAGGAGCTGATATCTTCTGTGTGCATTCTAGTTGGCCAGTGTTCTTTTTAAAAAGTTCTGATTTTAAAATTGAGGCAACATTTTAAAATGTTAAGGCTAATTTTTTTGTATTTGGTGTTGTTACTGTTCCCATTTTATACAGCGTCAATAATGTACAAGGAACTTCACAATGAAATACGAGAGAGATCCCTATCCCAAAACACTTACAACCTAAAAGGAGGGAAAAAGGGGGGGAAAGGGAAGGCCAAGGAAGGAATAGCAAAAGATTAATGTGAAACAAATGCAACTGTGTGTACTTAGGCTTGGATCCAAACTTAGTCTTAGTGGTGAGAGATTCAGAATAGATAAAGGGAAGAACTTCTTCACACAATACACCATTAAAAGTATAGAATTTGCTACCACAAGATGTAGCTGTGACTGC
This sequence comes from Phrynosoma blainvillii, assembly GCA_026167975.1. NCBI lineage: Eukaryota > Metazoa > Chordata > Lepidosauria > Squamata > Phrynosomatidae > Phrynosoma > Phrynosoma blainvillii. The sequence goes on along the minus strand of JANUYF010000001.1, from coordinate 409,316,830 downwards.
CAAGTTGGATGGCTTTTAAGGGGGGTTATGAACATTGATGGAAGGTATAGCTATCAAGCTAGCTGCAGCCATTGTGTATTATCTTGAGTATCAGAGGTATTGCACTCATGTCATGTCTTGCTTGTGGATTTACCACAGACATCTGGTTGGCCACTAAGGGACAGACTGTTTAGCTGTTGTTATGTATCTTCATATTGACTCCAATTTGTGAGGACCCTATCATAGGGTTTTCTTGGCAAAAATTTATTCAGAGTAGGTTGGCCATGGCCTTTCTCTTAAGATGAGAGTGACTTGCCCAAGGTCACCCAGTGGGTTTCAGTGGCTAAGTGGGAATGCAAACCCGGATCTCCAGAGTCTGAGGAGATTATCAGATAGGGAAAATGACATCTTTGTCCCGTCCTCTTTCTGTCCTTATGGTGCAATCGGCAAAAGATTTTCACACAACGCCATGCTTAACCCGTCAGTGTCCCTCATTGAACTGCATTTGACCCTGATCGTGCGAAAGAATTTCCCACAATGTCGCGTTTATCCCGTCATCAACCTGTCATTGAAGTGGAATTGTCCCGTCATTTTGTATTAGTGGGATATCACATTAATACAATTCCACTTTAATGACAGGTTAATGACAGGAGTAGTGCAATGTTTCTGAAATGCTTTAACGTGATTGGGACAAGGATAGGATAAGGACAGGAGAGCGATCTGCCTCGCTCTTGACCCTGTCCCGTCCCCATCTGATAATCTCCATAGTTCAAAACCATATGGGGAGCAGAATACGGGACTGTAAGGTCTTCTGGATTGATTTAGCACAGCTTTTTTATGTCCAAGAGATTTTTCTTGTTGTTATTCTCAGCATGCTGTACATTATGTGCAAGTAACACATTTAGGTCCAAAACACACTGCACAAATAATCCAGTTTGAGACCGCTTTAACTGCCCTGGCTCGGTGCTAAGGAATCCTGGAAACTGTAGTTTATTATGGCACCAGAGCTCTCTGACAGAGAATGCAAAATGTCTCACAGAACTACAGTTCCCAGGATTCCTTAGCATTGGGCCAGGGCAGATACATAACAACAGAAACTGATTATTTCTGCAGTATGTTTTGGTCCTTAAGTAAGGGCCTCTGCAGGCGGCACAAAGCATGGCAGCCACCTCAACCCCTCCCCGAGGATGTCATCAGGGTGTGCACCGTTATGCACGGCGCATGCCCCAAATATGTCCTCTTGGCACAGTGTTGGCATTTTAGCACTCCTTCTAGAAGGACTGACATTTTAGCGCTCCTTCCTGGGCCGGCAGAAGGGAGGATTGGGGCTGAGGTGTGGGGCAGCCTCAGCCCAAATCCTCCACTTCCCAGGGTGGCCCATGGCTGCCCGTCTGCATCTCTCCTAAATTAACTTAGAGCTCCTCTAGAGTGGCCACAAATAATGGGATATCATGGTTTTTACTCCTGTAGTTACCACTTCTGTTTCCAAGATCCAGAGGATGCACTGTTTCACATTTTCTCCTTTTTATTCCTATCAGCAGGGTGGATTTTTTAAAAAATGGTATTTTTATAGTCTGTCACCTTTCTCTTTTTTGTTCCCTTTACCCTTCTTCTGCACATTTTAAGTTGGATCTGCAGTGCTCTTTGTGCATGCACACATGCTAGTACACACAGAGGAGAGAAAAAATAGGATGGAGAGGAAGAGACTATCCCTCTTTCCCCCACTGTTTTACAAAACTTTTCTGTGGCAAGGGGGAGAGGCAGTGGAAAGAGGAAAGGGGGTTGGGGAGGGATAATCTGGATTCCCTGTTCGATTTAAGGTGCTGCAAGACTCTGTTTTTGTGGGTAGGGTGAGGATGATCTCATTTAGCACAATAATAAGGAGGAATAGATCATGCATTCTATTTTGTTTTTTTTAAGAATGTGTGGATGTGAAAATGGGAAAAAACAACTCAAAGTGACAGTAATTCTGGCTGATTGAATCTGAATTAGTTGCCAGTCTGGACAAGCCCTCTTGCCTACCATGCCTAAACATATGTGCTTGACATCCTTTACCTGTTTTCTGGACATACATTATAGATATGATTAAATACACTGTTGTGTCAAAATGAATCAGCTAGCGTTAGCCTATAATGTACTACAGTAATTAATTTTTTTAACATACTTTTTTGTGTGTCAATTTTTTTTAACTTTCATTTATTATGAGCAGGTCCCCAGAAACGGCCAAACAAGCAACAAAGCCTCCGTCCCCAATCTGGTACTCTTCACATTGTTGGACTACGTCATCCAGCATCCCTAGCCACCAGGTGTCTTTGGGTATGATGGGAATTGTTGTCCAGCACATCTAGAGAGACCAAACTAGGGAAAGCTGCAGCATAGCTAGGTAAGGAAGGATATTTCACGAGAACAAGGTAGAAGATTTATAGAGCTCTGAATTTCAAACTCTGATTGAAAAATAGTTGTCATAGCCTAACTGACAGGTTTGTAGTGGTTAGTGGCAGGTATTTATGCATAGAAGAGTGAGCTATAGATTAGAGCCACAGATTGTGAGTGGCCTCTAAATAAAATACTGTACAATCAAGCAAACAAGCACATATACACATAACTAAATGACGTTTTCTTAACTACCGTAGCTAAAGAGTAAAGAAAACACGGAAAACAGATTCTAAGACAGACATTATGGTTCTGCTTTAGTTTTTGCCTATCTATGTGTGTGGTAATGTTAGGGGGTATCTTAAACCTGACATAGGACGTTATCACACAGGGAGTCGCGGGGAGAAAGTGGAAATAAGCGGGCACAAGCGGAAGTCTTTAATTTACGGGATTTGTCCCGTTCCGCCTCGTCTGATAACTAAATTTGAATTTAAAAGGGGGTTAATTCGAACGAAAACCTGATCTTTTCATTTTCGGGATTTTTGAGGATTTGAAAAGATCAGGTTTTTGTTCGAATTAACCCCCTTTTAAATTCGAATTTAGTTAATCAGACGAGGCGGAACGGGACAAATCCCGTAAATTAAAGTCTTCCGCTTGTCCCGTTTATTTCCACTTTCTCCCCGCAACTCCCCGTGTGATAACGTCCATAGTTTGGGGCCTCAGCATGTCTTAACCCTGCTCTGCTAGTGGGGCTATAGAGAAAAACATAAAGAAAAACAGAAGCTGTATTGGGAGGGATGTGGGACTTGTATCAAAAGAAGCCCATATTGTGAGAACATAAGAGACTGCAGAATATGATGATCTATGTTAAGCATCAGGACAAGAGTCTCTTTGGGGAAATGCTGGATTTATTTTGGACAGTGCAATATTTGAAAGACGCCAAGCCAAAATAAATGGGATGGGAAAGCAGCCGTTCCTGGCAGCCTAAAGAAATGGGTTGGTAAAGCCAAAAGCAGCTCCTTTCTCTGCAGTTGCTGGAAGGTGGAAGTTGTTGCTTAAGCAGTTGAAAGAAGACTTGTCTTGCTGTGGAGACTCCCTGATCTAGCTATCTACCATGCTTGAACTGCCTCATGCCCCTTGGGACTAGATCAGATGTCCTTTGGCTGGGAGTAACCCCAGCTTAATCCCAGTGCTGCAGTGGTAAACTTTTGAAGGTGAGGCACACATTGTGACAGTCCCTCTTATAGCTGGCTCTCTAAGGAGAGTCCAAAAATGCAGACAGCTTTGTTGATTTATATCAACAAATCAAATCTGGCAGTTTTCAGCTTTACCAGGTTGTGGTCTTTTGTAAAGCTAATGTATCTTAATTGCCTCTTAAGAAAAATCTATCCCAAAATATTTTGTATGAAAATTCTTACAACTATATAATATTCTGGAAAAATCTCCCCTCCAACACACACAGAAGATTGCAATTATAGATAGAATCATAGATTCATAGAGTTGGAGAACCTTGCCCATGCTACTCAAAAAGTCCCAAGCTCTGTGAGCTTTAACTTCACCATACAGTTGTTTAATCCTAACATCCAACAGATCTTTACAGATTTATACAAGTAAAAAGCTGAGGGATTAGTTCTGTTCAGGAAATAGTAGAACTTTGAATGAGTTGCAGAGAAGTTAATTGGAGAGGGAAGAAAATGATTTGGGGGGAATCTGAGGCTCTGATTTTGCCACCCTGGGGGATTCTGGAAGTTATAGTTTTTAAAAAGTGACTTCCTTCCCAACTGTAAGGAAGGATTAGTTTGAGTTCCTTAAGTTGTTCTCCCTTTGCAGAAAGGACAGAATTGCTTCTCCTCCCTTAATGGAAATGAACATGGAAATCGGTAGCCCTTTTTAGCCACTGTAGAAGGGTTGACTTTCTACAGCTGGAGCCATTGTATGCCCCAGGAGACTTCCTCTTATCTGCGTTTATTGACAGACACTGTAAAGGTCAGTTTATAAGTGGCACCCACTCTTTTCCCAGGCTCCAAAGCCTCCTGTGCTGGCATTGCTCACAACCCAATAAAAACTTAGAGAGTGGCACTGCCAACAACCTGTACTTGGCAGGATTTGCTTGGTTTTGCCCATGCGTCTGCTGGCTCTTTTTGTGTGGTCTACTATCTAATGCCGACCTACCTCTTATCCTTTTCCCTTTTGCCAGCAAGTCCTGTAAACTGTTTACCCCAGCTGCTGTTTTGGATTATAGGCCAGGGATATTCCTGATGTATTGCAATTTGTTAATTGTGGGAGATGAACAAAAAGAAAATGTAGCTGAATAGTAGATGGAGTCCCAAGATCTCAGGGTCTGGATCCAATTCTACCATTATCAGGGGGAAGGGGAAGAATCTCAGGTAAATGCCCTGCTTTGAAAAGTGTACGTGTATATGTTTTTCTCATTACACAGACTTGGCACTTTTTATTTGGATAGCATACATACAGTGTGTAACTGTGGCTGATGTTTAAGTTATAATGTTTAACGACATTACCAGAGCCCACCTATAATATAGGGATGGTAAATCTTGATTTCTTCAAGTTCTGACAGATGCCAAAAACAATCAAACAGTTTTTCGGACCATTGCTTAGAGCCACTTGGGAACACACACACACACCCCGCAGTGATGGGAAACTGCACAACATTCCCACGAAAGCTGTGTAACTTCCCCATTAATATCAATCTGCTGTGATTTCCAGGGCCTGCCTTCTGTAATATAAGGGGCCATCCATATATCTCAGGTTTTGACCCTGAAATCTCAGGACCTGGGTTGATCCTGGCTGGCAACCCTAATTATAGAGGATCCCAGACCTCTCTGCTTGATTGTTGACTTTTGCTTTAAATAAACAGGACAGGCTGAGAGACTTATGAAAAGAGTCACAGAGTCACCAGATCCTAAGAGCCTTGCCAGGGCAGCAGTTTAAAGAAATAGGACTACTTCACAGTGTCGCTATTATTTTGATATCACACAGGGTCAACCGAGGAATTTTACATGGGAATAGCAGGGAGACAGCAGTGTCTTCCTCATGTAACCTTCCTATATTTCTGTAATGTTTGCTTTACCTTTCTGGGGCAATTGTAAGTCTTTCAACATAATAGACATATCATGAGATGACATGACTCATTAGAAAAGATGATAATGCTTTGCCAAACCTGCTTTAAAGGCTGAATGCTGTCCCTTTTCTTTGCTACTGGTGTATCCTTAATCCAGTGTTTATTTGTTTGCTTTTTAAGGCAGCATTTCCTGGTCGGTATCGAGTCTTTTCACCACCAACTTTTTGGTGGATGAAGCACACTTAATGGTCTGGGCAGGTTCATAAAATTTTGTATGTGAATTTGCTGTACCTTTTTTAAACCAACAGAGTACTTGGAAGGGCCCCAAAGGGCTTGTTTGTCCTCCACTGCTCAGTAAACTTGTTTGTCCCCAGGTGCTTAATACAGGCATACCTCAGTTAACAAAAGCCTCTGATAGTGAAGTTCCTTTCTTTTTTTAATGCCTGATGAGGAAACCCTGCCTTTCCTTATCATTTTTTGTCTAGCTGGAAGGGTTTTTTGTTTTTTTGCAGCACCAATATTCAGTAATGTATTTAAGTCTTATACTCGGAGGGGTAGTCCTCACTGGCCAAATAAAGGGGCTTCTATCAAACGGTGGAAAGCGAAACAAAGCAGTGCTCTGGGGCTAAAAACTGGAGCAAAAAGGAGCTGGGATACTCTGAGTCAAGGTGAAAAATGTGCATCATTGCACCAGCATCTACACAGCCTGGTGCCAGTAAGGGACTGCGGCAAAGCAAAAACTTGATCACCAATAATGCAATGGAAAACCAGACAGTCCAGCAGGAGGGCATGGGATGAAGGGTGGTGAAGGGGGCATGTATGGGGGGCCTCCATGATTGTACTTTGCCAATGCATCACTGTGCACACTGATGCACTAATGCACTGTACAGGCAGTGCATTGTATGTGCAGCTGTGTAGCTGATAATAAAAACTGCAATAAAATATAACTAAAGTCATAAAAGGAATGGCAAAATATTACACACACATGCACATGTGCCCTACATATTACTACTTACTCATTAAAAAGTCACAGTAACAGGATCCTGCATAAATTACTGTTCATTGATGGTGGATAATAAATAACATTACTGTATTTCTATTTATATAAGAAATAAACAACTTTCATATCTCATAAAACGAGTTAATGAATCTGATTGTTTCTTGCATCCTTAAGTTGGGCTGTCATAAGAACAATTTCCCCGTAAATTTATTAGCCAGACAGATAAGACAAGTGAAATCATAGACTCATAGAATTGGAAAAGATCACAAGGGCCATCCAGTCCAACCCCCTTCCATGCAGGAACACACAATCAAAGCATTCCTGACACAATCTGCAAAGAAGAGATTCCACCACACACCGATGGAGTGTGTTCTACTATCAAACATCTCTTACTGTCTGAATCCATTGCTCCAGGTCCTATTCTCTGGAGCAGCAGAAAACGAGCTTGCTCCATCCTCAATATGACACCCCTTCAAATATTTAAACAGGGCTAGCATATTACCTCTTAAATTTCTTTTTCCAGGCTAAACATGCCCAGCTCCCTAAGTTGATTCTCATAGGGCATGCTTTCCAGACCTTTCGCCATTTTAGTTGCCCTTCTCTGGACATGCTCCAGCTTGTCAACATCCTTTTTGAACTGTGGTGCCCAAAACGGGACACAGTATTCCAGGTGAGGCCTGACCAAAGCAGAATAGAGTGGCACCATTACTTCCCTCGATCTAGACACTATACTTCTATTGATGCAGCCTAGAATCGCTTTCTGTTACTTCCAGTGTAAAGGAATAATCATTCTGGCTGCCAGACAAAGGAACCCAATTAGATCCTTATGAAGGAGATTTTCATGTTCCCTAGGAAAAATGTGTAACAGAACTATAGCTGCATTTAGAATCACTGCTTGACTATAGTGGAAGAAATTTCTATAAAAACAGACCAAAAGTCAAATGTCATACAGCACAACCATTGTATAAAGATGTGATCCTGGTCATAGCTGACATCACCAACAATGTGATTTCAAATTCCTAGATAAGCATCTTGTACCTGAGAGGGACAGAATATTTATTTTTGCTTTGCTTGATCTGGAACTTTGGGGTGCAAATCAAGCTTTAGGTGCAGATCAGGTTTGGAGAGAGATGTACCCCCTGGGCCTGGTATTCTTCTCGTTTTGGGTTTCCAAAGCAGCAGTAATGGAAAGAATTTATTTGCCACACCTGCAGTGATGAATCCATCAGCAGCCTTTGCTATAAAGTCTATTTTATCCCTCTTGGACTTCACTCTTACATGTTTTTTGGCCTTGGCTCTGTATTGACTTTTTACTGTTCTATCTGGCCTGAGATATTGTGCTGGTTCATGCTGTGTTTTAATGCAGGGGTGGGGATCATGTATCCTGCAGATGTTGTTGGACTGCAAGTGCCAGATGCCCTAAATAGCTGGCATAGACACTGGGGAGGAATTCTGGGAAGTACACTCCAACAACATCTGGAGGGTTGCTTGATTCCTATCCCTGTTTTGCTACTTTTACATTCCCCAACCCTACCCCGTGAGCTGCTTTGAAACTAAGATGAAAAAGCATTCTATGTATTAAAATAGAAAGAATTATTTAATTTTTTTTTTACATTTAAAGCATACAGGAACCTCTGGGATTTGGTTTGAATTATAGTGCAGTTTCTTTGCTTGTGTGTTATGGCTGTAACACCAGACAGGCATCTCAGAGAGATTTCACAGTGCCTCATGAAGGAGAGGGCCATTGAATCTCATGCTGAGGGCTCTTTGTTGTACTTCCACTGCACAGCTGTCACTGAGGCAGTCATCTTCTTTCCGCCTGCCAAGACTGTGTTTCTTATGAAGGGGATCCCAGGAACTATTATGTGAACGTGATTGTCTTCATGTAGCCGTCTAGTGGTTTTCCTTCCTCCTTTCACTGTTGCGTATCTGTGCTCCCCCTTCTCTTTCAGCCTTTCCTCTCCCTCTGCAGCATTCCTCTTCTTCATGTTCAGATGGAAAGAATTGTATGTATGGGGAGAAAGGAAATTATGTGAGACCTGTGCCTATAACTCCATGCAAAATGGGCCCACATCTAGCTTTCTGTATAAACAGACAATCTATTTGCTTCTTTGAACATACACATCACCAACAAAGCAAACTACCTGAAAGGGAAAACTAGCCTTTTTCTGTAACTTACGTGAGGAGGAAATATTTGACTGCTGAATCCCATTTGGCTCTACTTCAGCACTAAAAAAAACCCTCTATCCTTTTTGTCATCTGGAAAAGGAAAAACTAGCCTTCTTCTATGACAACGTGAGGAGGGAATAGTTGACTGCTAAATCCCAATTGGCTCTACTTCAGCATTAAAAACCACTGGCCTTTTTTCAACTGGAAAAGTACAACAGTTGCCTTTAAGACAATAGGCTCCTCTAGATGGGACAAGTGTGTCACGAAGTTGTGGCATTTGTTGCTGTGGGTCTCAGAATTAATAAAAATATCAAAATTACATTTCTGTACATGCAAATCTGCCAGCAATTGGTATATGCTGAAACTTTGCAGACATGATCTGCTGTGATACATAGCACAACTAAGAGGGAAAGCTGTCGGGTTTTTGTTTTGTTTTGCATCCCTAATGATTAAATCCTCACGTTCTATCCATTCTGAATATTAAACTTTATGATTTTTTGGTTAAGTCTTTGTCTAAAAAATAAAATGAACTGAAATTCTTCCCCCTTTGGCACCAGTGAAATTAAACAGGTTTCAGCTCTTCTCAGCATAGAGAGGGCCATGTTATAGCTGCAGATCCTAGATATTAAAAGATTGGTAGGTTCTTACAAACAAAGAAATGGCAACCCTAATTCAGCACTAACATGGTTGAAGACACAGGAGCCGAAACCCAGGGGGTGCATCTACACTGTAAAAATAATGCAGTTTGACACCACTTTAACTACCATGGCTCCATCCTACAGGATCGTGAGATCTGTAATTTTGTGAGGCACCAGCACTCTTTGGCAGAGAAGCCCAAAGACCTTGTAAAACTACAAATCCCAGGATTACATATAATGGAGCTATAGTACTTAAAGTGGTGTCAAACTGTTTTATTTCTACAGTGTAGCTGCATCCCCAGACTATAGAGTTCTGCATCTCCAGACAGTTTAAAGCTCTGGGTCCTGGTTGGACACCCCTGTTTTGGTCCAATGGTGTAATGTCAATGGTGTAATGGGAGCAGATCCTCTCCAAGAAGAAGTAGAATGTAGATCCCTTGCTTTCTTACAGGATTGGTAGTGTATATCACCCACCCTGGCCTCATTTTCTAGGCACAGAAAAAGTTAAAAGAGAGGTGGCCAATATGTTGGGATCCACTTTCTCTAAAAACTCTGGCCTCAGTCATGCCAGCTGGGGAAGGATTTCTAGAGTTCCCCCAAATACATGGGAAAGGAACTACTTGAAATTCTGGTTGGCTGCAGCATAAAGTGGGCATGACAACACTGGTACAGTGGTGCTTGCTTAACTGTACAAAGGGAGCCCACTTTCTGGAACTGTTCCAGAGCCCCAACCACCTTCAATCCAGCCTTGCAAACAGGTTTGTAATGTAAAGTCAAAGGCTTTCACAGCCAGCATCCATAGTTTTCTGTGGGTTTTTTGGGCTATGTGGCCATGTTCTGGAAGAATTTATTCCTGACATTTCATCTGCATCTGTGGCTGGCATCTTCAGAGAATGGTGGCATGGAGGTGTATGGAGTATATATACTGTGTGACCCTTGGTTGAGAGGAAGTGATTTACATGTAAATCCCCACAGACAATGGATCGCTAATTAAATGGCCACAAATCCTCCTCACATATCCTCCCACTCTGAAGCCTTGCCATTCACCAACAGGCCAACACACAGATTAACATGTAAATCATTTCCCCCCAACTAAGGGTCACACAATATATATACCCCACACACCTCCATGCCACCATTCTCTGAAGATGCCAGCCACAAATGCAGGCGAAACATCAGAAATAAATTCTTCTAGAACACAGCCTCACTGCCTGAAAACCCCACAAAAAGCTATAGGTTTGTGATGAGCTGGTGACAGAGGCAGTAAAATTCATGCATTTTGCATTTTCTCACAGTATTGTCACCATGACTTGTCTGGATTCCTGACTTGTACTTATGGAGCCCTTTCAAACTGGCAAAACCTTGCAGATTAGCTGCTTAACATGGGGTTAGATCAGATTGTAGGGCATGGAATGGGTTTATGATATGCCAACTGAAGTGCTACTCCCCTCCAATGTCAAAGATGCTTTTTCAGGGGACAGATTTGGCAGGGAAAAATAATTCACAAGTTTAAAACAGACAGCCAGACACCAGCAGAATGCATACTGGTGAATAGATTAATGGTTACATCCAGAATTTCCTCCTAATAATCCATACCTTCCAAATGTCCCAATCTGGCAGCAACAGTCATTAATCCTCTGTCCTCAAAATCATCTGAAAAAGTGGGAGGATGGAGACAGAGGATTAATGACATGTCAAAATTTTTCTCTTTTCCTCCCACTTTCCTCCTTTGTCCTCAGCTTACTTTGGTTGCTGCAAACCGAGTTCAAAGTGCAAAAGTAGTTTGCACTCAATTAACTCAACAAGGGAGAAAGGAGAGGAGAGCCAGAATCTTGCCCTTCCCAGTAGGTTCAGGCAAAAGCAAACTGCTACAGCCTCTCCTGGCTTGTGTGATCTTCCTCAGTAATAACTTTTGGCATCTCGACCACATCTGATCAATCACACGTTCCTGTTTTCATCTGTGAAATGTTGGAGGGCATGCAATGGCATGACACAGAAGAAATCTGTTTCCTGTGTTCTTTTTAAAGTTTGTATCCTAGAGAACAGGTGCAAAAATGGAAAAGAAAGGACAGATTAGGGCCTAATGCCTGTCCATTCATTCCTGCTCTTGCATAATCCTTGGCTGAGGGAAGCTTGCTGGAGCCTCCTTGGCTGAGGCTCTCCTTATGGGATGCAGGCTTGAAGCATACAATGGGAACATTGTTGGAATGATGGCAAGTGCTCCTCTGGCTCTATGCAGCAAACCCTCTCCCCAAAGAGACAAGAGTTTTGACAGGATGAGATTCTGCTACAGTTACGTCTAAACAGAGTTGAAACAATGCTTACTTTTGTAAGTTTTTAATTATATTGTTCTTTTAAATTGTAAGCCGCTTTGAGTTCCAATTTTGGGGAAAAGTGGGATAATAATAACAGTAACCACCACCACCACCACCATCACCGCCAGTTTTTTAATAATAATAATAATAATAATAATAATAATAGCCTCCCAGGGGGGCATTCTGGGTGTTGCAGTCCAAAAAAGTAACTCTAAGCATGAGGTGAGAACTTTCTACTGCTAATCACTTGACAATTTTCAGCATTGTAATTCAGTTGAAACATATTAGCAGACATGCAGGAACTGCTTTTAAGATGAGGGACTCAACATTGGCACAGGTTATTATTAATATTGCCTCTTGCACTTATTTCCAGAGAGGGGACAAGCTACTTTTCCCATCCATTATAATTAAACCTCCTTCAATAGAAGACTTTTATAAGCACTATGTTGTCTTGGAAGTGCCCTCCATGTGTTCAGTGTAGATTATTCCCATTTAAGTGTACATAGGATAGAAAAATAATATTCCTGAGAGGGCTCAATGACAATCACTGTCTTAATATTTCTTAGTGCTTGATCATGTAGTACATCTCTGACTTAAAATTCCTGAGGAGGCTCAACATCATAGAAGTCTTCCAATTTTGTCAGATCATTCCAGAGATTGCTCCAGTCTTGCTAAGCTTTGCTGTTATCCTAAAATAATTCAGTACATCTGTTGCTACGTACTGAGTTAGAACAGAATAGACTTTTAGGGTGGGAGGAGAAGAGATTTAACTGGGTATTAAGTTTCAATTTTGTCAGCTCTTAAACTGCTTATAGAATCTTACCTATATAGAATGCCTTATGCTTATAGAATCTTACCTATACAAATCCAGCATACTGGACTGAAGTAAATGTGCATTTTCTCCCTCCAGAAGGAAGTCAGCATACTCAACAACTCTCCCAAATACTTTATCATCCCATTCCTTCAGCTGCTTATAAAATGTCCCAGTTTCCCTCTACTTCCCCCACTCTCCTCCTTTGTACTAGGCTTACTTCAATTGCTGCAAACTAAATTCAAGCACCGAAGCAATTTGAACTAAATTCATTCAGTGAGGGGAAAGAGGAGAGGAGGGGACACATTCTTGCCATTGCCAGTAGGTGCTGGCAAAAGCAAAATGCTGCATCCTCTCCTAACTTGTATCTTCTTTCCCATTGATACCTTTTTCCATCTTGATCACACTCTGATGTCGCTTGGCCACATGTGCCAGTTTTCATCTGTAAAATGTTGGAAGGTATGAATCTAAATACCCTAAAGGCACCAGATTCCAACTGATCTTGGAATCTAAGCAGGGTCAGCCCTGGTTAGTACTTGGATGAGAAACTACCAATGAATACCAGGTGCTGTAGGCTATGTTTCAGAGGAAAGAACTGGCAAAACCACTTCTCGGTATTTCTTTTGTAAGAAAATCCTGTGAAATTAATGGGATCGCCATAATTCAACAGGCAACTTGGAGACACATACATACACATGAGTCAGGCTGAGATCTGGAGACCAAAAAAACCAAAAAGTAAATTAAAAAATCACAGTAAACTTAGAAATTTAGGTATATTTCTGACAATTTAACCCTCATCCCGTGTATTCATGAGTCATGACACACAGAACAAGCAAAGAATACAATATGGCATTGGATGGAGAATGAAACTTCCTATGAACCTTTAAGCTTTTGTTTAACAAAACAAATCATTTATCTGGTCCTTACAATTGCAAACTCATTTATTTATTTGTCAAAAATTTTCTGTGTTCCTCCTTCATTATCAAATATATGTTCAAAAGGTATGTATGTACTGCTAATAGAAATAAATATACAGACAACATAAAAAAAATAAAATCAAAATATATTATTGAAAAGAAAATGTGCAGCTCAACTAGTTCGATTTTTTTTTTTACAGCTTGCTCAATACAGCCTTTCTTGGCATACACTTAAAATTGCCTTGCTAATTCTGTACAGGTGGTATACACATATTGGAAGTAATACTTTTTAAACCATTCTAGGGTCCATATATACTAGTGTAACTTGCCTGGGACTGCTCAGATATCCTTATTCTGGTGCCTTGGGAAATCACTAGTAATACTTATTCTGGTTGTTCCAATTTTGCTAAGCTTTGCTGTTATCATAAAATAATTCAGTACATCTGTTACTACATTCTGAGTTATAATACAGCAATAGGACTTTTGAGGGAGAAGTGGAAGAGATCTAACTCTGAATGAATCTTGCCAAGAAAACCCCATGATAGGTTTGCCTTCAGGTTGCCACAAGTCAGAAATGACTGGCACACAACAACAAAGACCAGGGAGGCTTGCACTGAAATAAACTGATTAGTCTTCAGGGTGCCACAAAACGATGTTTTCTTTTCCTTTTTATAGTCCAAAAAAGTAATTTCCCCAAACTGTAACCCAAAGCATTAACCCCATTGGCAGAGAAATTGGTGTCTTTTTATTTCCCTGGTGGAAAGAAAAACCCTCAATTTCTGGCACTGCTCAGCTGCTTCTTTTTCGCTCCCACTGTGCGTCATCATGACAGCTGCTCCCCTGCGCATGCTGCAGGATGTATGTGCATGCATGCACATGCTGTCTAAACAGTGCTCAGGAGCAATGCAAACACAGTCCTGCCAGACGCCCTCAGTCTGCTCTTGCTATGGTAACAGCCCTGCTCAGTTAGCTGGCATTTGGAGCCTGCTGTTTGTTTTTGTCCAGGTTTAGGACTCTGTGGCAGATTAAGCAAAAATACCATGGGAACCAGGCTGCCCAGCTCCCTTAATGGGGTCCACAAGAATGGCCCCAGACTTTTTGTCTGCTCCAGTTCTGAGAATAGAGAGGTCACAGCCAGCCGAGGGAGAATCTCCTTATGACATTATGCCTCCTACCATTTCCGTTTGAGATCCCCAACCCTGGAAAACCCAGACATGGGATGAGCCCAGGGTGTCAGATAGTGATCTGAGATTGTTAATTGACAGAGAAAAAGGGAAGGAGGAGGGAGAGAGAATCCCATCCAAATCAGGCCTGACCTGCTATTGTGCCCTTTTACAACAATTTTATCAGCAGAAATCAGCAGGTGGAGCTTTTTGCGGTATGGAGAGAGAAACCTCCTCACCAGTTTGCTGTCTGCATCTCAAGTCATTGTTAAAAAAACACAGTAATTACAGATGAGGAATCTGTACTCAGGACAAGAGGCTACTGTCAGAACAAAACATAGAGAAACAGAATGGCTCCCAACTGGGAAAGGAGTCAAACAAGGCTGCATCCTTTCACCCTACTGTTCAACTTGTATGCAGAACATATTACAGTGGCCTTCTGTTTTCATGGGGGATCCGTTCCAGATCCCCCCCCGCAAAAACGGAGATTTGCACATATTCAAGCCCTATAGCTTTGAATGGGGTGCACCCCCACACCTACAGGCCTGTACCCCATTGATTTAAATGGAGGTCGCCCCTCTGTGAATATGTAAAATTGCGGACTTCAAATCCGCGAGAACGGAGGGGTGACTGTATAAGAAAAGCAGGCTTGGACACAGAAGAAGGAGGAGTGAAAATAAAAGGAAGGAATATCAACAATCTAAGATATGCAGATGACACCATAGTACTAGCAGAAAACCTCACAGACCTGGAACACCCACTAAGGAAGATCAAAGAAGAAAGTGCAAAAGCAGGGTTAATGTTGAACATAAAGGAAACAAAAATAATGACCACTGAGGACCTTCACAAGTTCAATCTAGACAATGAAGAAACAGAAATAGTGAAAGAATTCTCATACTTGGGATCAGACACTGATAGAAATGGGGACTGCAGTCAGCAAATCAGGTTGCCCAGTCTCGACTCTGAATAAATTACTAGACCTCTAGTCTTGAATGAGTTCCAAAGGGAAGATTACAAAGGTTTCATCCCCAAACCTCCTCCAGCCAATAGGAAGCCAAGCCACAAGAAGAAATAGGAATCTTGGCCAGTCGGAAAGGACATAAAGAGCTCTCCCACTCCCTCTGTGGTCATGGATTGCGTGCCTGCAGAGAGGGCTGTGAGTGCCCCCTCTGGCACGGGTGCCATGGGTTCACCACCACTGCCCTATGGGAGTGACTTAGGGAGCTGCGATGGAGCAAGCTTGTTTTCTGTTGCTCCAAAGAATAGGACCCGGGACAATAGATGCGAGCTACAGGAAAAGAGATTCCACCTAAACATCAGGAAGAACTTCCTGAGAGTAAGAGCTGTTTGATAGTGGAATACAATGCCTTGGAAAGTAGTGAAGTCACCTTCTTTGGAGGTTTTAAAACAGAGGCTGGATGGCCATGTGTCGGGGATGCTGTGATTGTGAGTTCATGCATGGCAGGGGGTTGGACTGGATGGCCCTTGTGGTCTCTTCCAACTATGATCCTATGATTATTACCTGTTGCAGCTTTTCAAAGAAGGGAAAGGGGATGCTCAGTCTGTCAAACGGACTGTAATTGAGTTTTCCTTTCTATAAAGGACTTGATAACCCTACCTGGACCTCAGTGATATCACAAGGAACATATTATTTGTGTGTGTTGTATGCCTTCAAGTCATTTCTGACTTATGGCGACCCTAAGGTGAACCTGTCATGGGGTTTTCTTGGCAAGTTTCTTCAGAGGAGGTTTGTCATTGCCTTCCCCTGAGGCTGAGACCAGTAGCTTGCCCAAGGTCACCCAGTGGGTTTCATGCCTGAGCTGAGAATCACACCCTGGTCTCCAGAGTTATAGGCTCAAACCATTATCCCACACTGGCTATCATCATATTATTTACTTACTATTTATTAGTTACAATTTTAGGGTTGGCTGCGTGAAAACTGGAAAGGGTTCCTGTATCTTTCATGGTTGTATAGAAGAGAGAATTTCAGCCGGTGATGCTTGCCACATAACCAGGGTCCCACTTACACTACTACACAGTTATAATGCTATTATTCCACTTTAACTGCATCCTGGGATTTGCAGTGTAGGGAGAGTCCTTTAGAGCACCCTAGTGCCTCACCAAACTACAAACCCCAGGATTCCCTAAGATGGAACCATGGTAGTTAAAGAGGAATAATAATGCTATAATTGTGTAGAGTGAATGGCCGACAAATAACAAGCAACACATTCTGAAGTTCTCTATTCTACATACCGGTAGATCTTAATGGTACAGGAGCCATCTCTAGTTTTCCATCTGGCAAATCTAAGAAGTTACATGAATATTCCACTTTTCTTCTAATAAGCCCAAGGTGGCACATAAATCTTTCTTTTCCCCAACTTTAGCCCCCAACAACCCTGTAATGTAGATTAGGCTGAGAGAGAGTGATTGGCCCAAGGTGACCCTACCTGTGTGATCCATATGGAGGCCTTATATGCTTGTTTGACAGTAAAGGGAGAAAATAAATGTCAGCAACATGCTATACATTTCAATGAAGTATATAATTTAGCTCTAATGAACCTCTTATATATTTTCAGTAAATATACATTACATTAAAGTTGTTATACATTGAAGTTGTTGCTGAAATAATATACCACCAGCAACAACAGTATGAATACTGGATACATCTATATATATGTGTGTGTATATATATATATATATATATATATATATATATATATATATACACACACACACACACACACACAAATATATATACTTTGTAATATATGTTAGTTTTAATGTTTAATATTGTTATTTTTATAATTGTTTAATTGTTTTTAAACACTGTATTTATAATTTTAAAAAATATGTGAAAGATGAGGTTATTATTATTATTAAAATATCTATATGGTTTTATAGTAGTTTATTCTATACCAGCTTGAATAAAATATTCTTAATGGTCTCACCTACAAGTCATTCATAGATCTGCTGTAGTACAAAAAAGTCCAGGGCCAGCCCGAGACATTTTACTTCTTGAAACGGGACCAATTTTGGGTCTTAAATCTTATTGAATCACAAAGATCTTATTGAATCGGAAAGATCAAATCAACTGGATGAGATCTATTAAACAGAGAACAGATTGCCTCCTGTAAATGATGTCTCTAAGCTGGACCAAATCACACTAGGGGAAGGCCATAAAACACCCTCCAACTGTTCCAATTTGACAGCGACAGTTCTATTAATCCTCTTTTGGCCCAAGCAGACAGCTGCATTTAAAATGCCCCAGGTTCTCTCTCCTCCTCTCACTTTCCCCCTTTGCCCTTGGCTTATTTCATTTGCTACTGAGTTCAAAGTGCAAAAGTAGTTTGCACACAATTAATTGGGAAGAGGGAGGAGAGAGATTTTACCCTTTCCAGTAGCATTAGGCAAAAATGACCTCCTCCAGCTTGCTTGTTCTTCCTCATCAACAAGTTTTGCCCTCTTGAACATACACTGATGTTTCTTATTCACACATATCCCTGTTTTCATCTGTGAAATGCTGGAGGATATGAAGACTGTTTTAGTCATACCAATGCAGTAGCTGTCTCAGTTTAATCGGGAGATACCAGGATAGGATGGAAGGCTATAACCAGGTGTGGAGAGCAAGCCGAATTATGCCAAGCTAGCAACAGCCAATCAAGAGTAAGCTGGTGACAGCCAATAGAATTTAGGGCTGTAGGTGAAAAGAATTCTGTTGCTGACAGTTGGAGTCAGTTTGGATCTGGCTGTGTAAGAGTCCCGGAGTCAGGGACTGTGTGGGCTAAAAATCAGAAGGAAGAGACCTAGATCTAAGAACGAACTCAAAGTGAGGGAGTTTCGGGGATAGATTAAATTGGATAATAGTAAGGAAATGCCTCCTAAGAAAGCAAAACCCACTGGGACAGAAACAGAAGTGTTGGGAGAAGAATTGGTAGCGACTTTGGACACCTCAATATCCGAATCTTGGAAAATAAAAGAGAGGATGGAATTAGCGAGGCTTGAAAATGAAAGGCTTTTAACTTTAAGAGAAAAAGAAAAAAGAGAAAAGGAAGAAGAAAGGGAACAAGAACTTGAAAAGGAAAGAATAAGATTAAGACAAGCTGAATTGGAAAAAAGAGATAAGGAAAGAAAACAAACATTAAGATCAGCAGAGATTGAAAATTAGAGAATTTTAAGAGAGATATTATACTATTATATAATATAATATTATATAAAGGAGATAACATTGACTCCTTCTTCACAAACTTTGAGAGAACTTGTGAAGAATTAAAGGTAAAGGCTGAGGAAAGAATGAGTTATTTAAGATCACAAATCTGTGGAGGATTATCAGAAATATATGCTGAAATAAGGGAGAAGAACCCCAAAACTATGACTTGTTCAAAGAGATGATAAAACAGAGATTTGGGTTAACTCCAGAACACCATCGGTGGGAATTTAGAAGTTTGAAGAAAAGAGGGGATGAAACCTATGCTCAATTAGAATGTAGATTAGATTACCTATTTAAAAATTGGATAAATGGGTCGAAGGTGAATTCAAAAGAGGAAATATAAAATTTAATAGATTTGGAGCAATTTTGCAATATCATCCCTCAAGAATATAAATGGTTGGTGCAAGATCAAAAACCTCAGACAGTGGATGAAGCAGCCCAGATGACGGACCATTTAGTCTTAATAAGAGAAGAAGGGAACAAAAAAGTGTCAAAACCTGAGGTAAAATCTCATTGGAATGACAAGAAGAATTATAAAAACTGGCAAGCTTTGAAAGATAGATCTGGGGATGGAAAAAAATTTAAGTCCTGGCAACAGGATTCAACAAATGAGGCTGAGAGGAAAAAGTTGAGGTTGAGAGAGTGTGACTCTGAGGCCAATAAGAGAAGTAATTGGACTAGAGGTCACCCAGATCTGAGCTATAGAACATGTTATGAATGTGGCAATCAAGGACATTTAAAATATAATTGTCCTAAACTGAATAATAAAGAAATAAAGGCAGGTGCAAAAGCAGCATATTATAGAAAATCATTCAAGCCTACAAAGAAATACTGTTGTCACAAGGAGAGCTTTGAGCCTGCAGTTGCCATGGAAATGACATTTGAGAGAATAACTGACTCTGCCTGCTTACAGTTCCAGGGAGCTTGTTTATTGGTATCAACAGCACCCCAGGAACTTAGCTCAGAGGAACACACAGAAGTTATACAAATAAATGATAATTGTACCTGGGCCTATAGAGTCTCTGGAGCAGAAGTGTATATAATTAAACCACACTTAGCGGAACATCAATACACATGCCCAGATGAGACCATGATTCTGAAGGGTTTAGGAGGGCCTGCATTTTCAGTTCCAGTAGCCCAGTTAAATATCACATTCAGAGGACATAAAATGCCATGGAAGTTTGCAGTTCATTATGATATTCCAGTGCCCTATCTCATTCGGCATGACTTAGGACTTTATCACACGGAGGAAATCTCATGCAGAAATGGGGTTTTAAAATTTTAAAAAACCCACAAAAGTGGGTTGATTTTCACATGATATCATTTCAAACTGTTATTAACCTGAATGGAAAGTATTCAAAAGCTGCTCCTTTTTACTTTCAGAAAATCCCAAAAGTATAAAGGAGCATCTTTTGTCTACTTTCCATTTGGGTTAACAACACTTTAACAATAACGTGTGTGAAAATCAACCTGCTTTTGTGGGTTTACCCCAGCTTTTAAATCCCATTTCTGCATGGGATTTCCCCCGTGTGATAAAGTCCTTAGATAGACACCTTAGATATGCGTTAGTTACTACTAGGCAACAAGAAAGAAAAAATTCCTCAGAACAAGCCAAACTAAAGGAAAAAGCTTGGTCACAAATGATGTTAATATGGCTAATGAATCTGAGGGCAAATTGACTGAGGTGATTGGTGCAGAAAAGCTAACAGAATTTAGTCAAGATGAGAAGAATGGTGAAAGTTTAAAACCTTTGTTCACTCTAGTTGAGGAAGAAGACTTAGAGTTAAGTGAGGAACATCCTCAGAGATTCAAGGTCTTACAGCATAAATTATACAGACAACCTTTGAAATGCAAGCATTACACTCAAAAAGAAATACATAGACAATTAATTGTTCCTATGAAATATAGAAACAAGATGTTGGAATTAGCTCATGCAGAGGTCATTTAGGAATCAAGAGAACTACACAAAGAATATCTCAGAATTTCTATGATCAAGAATGGGAAAAATATCAAACACTTTTATAAGTCTTGTGATACATGCCAGAAAATGGGCACAGGCAGAGACAAGAGTAAAGCAGAGCTTTGTCCCATGCCAGTGATATCACAGCCATTTCAGAAAGTAGACATGGACATAATAGGACCATTACCTCAAACAACTCAGAGAGGAAATAAATATATACTTACGGTAGTAGATTATGCTACAAGGTTTTCAGAAATAGTAGCATTATGAAACAAGGAAACAACTACAGTGGTGAATGCCTTAGTAAACATTTTTTGTAGATTAGGATTCCAAAGTGAAATAATTTTGGATTTGGGGAGTTCTTTTACTTCCAATATGGAAAGTTTGTGAAATTAAACATCTGACTACAACACTTACCACCCAGCGAGTAATGGGCTTGCGGAGAGATTTAATGGGACTCTAATCAGAATTATAAAGGTATATATGGCAGAGAATAAAAACGATTGGGATAACAAGCTTCAACATCTTTTATTTGCTTATCAAGAAGTATCTCAATAAAGCCTTGGTTTTAGTCCATTTGAACTACTGTTTGGTTGCAAAATGAGAGGACCTTTAGACCTTATTTGATATGAGTGGGAGGATCCATTTGGAAATGAGCCCGAAGATGCAGTGACATATGTACAGAACTTGATGACATCTTTAACTGAAGCTTTACAACAGGGGTAGGCAACCATTTTGAGCCGGGGGCCGAGTTGCTGTCCCTTAGACAATTGGGGGGCCGAAGCACTAAAAACAAATAAATAAATAAATAAATAAACAAATAAATATTTTTTTAAAAAATTAAAAAATATGTCTGCACACTCTCTCAGCCCCAGAAAAGCCATGGCAAACCCCCTGTAGAGATTTTGCCAAGAAAACCCCAAAACAAGTAATAACAACAATAATCAATATCATCATGGTGGGTGGCGGCGGCGGTGGTGGCAGGACCAGCCTGGGGCCGGTCCAAAGGCCTTGGGGGGCCGCATCCGGCCCCTGGGCCTTAGGTTGCCTACCCCTGCTTTACAGTGTGTAGGAGAGAATTTAAAGTCTGCTCAAAGTAAACAAAAGACCTTGTACAATAAGAAGGCAAGAAATAGAGACTTTCTACCAGGAGATGAAGTTTTGATTCTTTGGCCAGTGAAAAGAAATAAACTTTAATTCACATGTACTGGTCTGGTTCTGATTTCGAAAAGAATCAATGATGTGAATTATATAGTGGACTTGGGAAATAACATTGGTTGTAAATTGGTTCATGTTAATATATTAAAACACTACCAAAGAAGAGAAAAATTGGTGCTATATGCCATTAAAGAGGCAGAGGAAGAGAAAATTCCAATTCCAAATTGGAAACCTGAAAGTTTTGGGAGGAAGTACACTTCGCTTAGTTCTCATCAAAAGGAAGAAATAATTGGCATGATACACACATATAAGAACATCTTTTCAAATCTACTCAGTAGAGTGAAAGGAGTGTACCACAGTATTAGAACTGGAGATGCCAATCCCATTGCTACTTCTCCATATAGAATAACTGGTCATTTGGCTGATAGCATTGCTAGAGAGATAGAGGTGATGCTTAAAATGGGGATAATTAGACCATTGGAAAGTCCTTGGGCTTCACATGTAGTACTGGTCGAAAAGCCTGATCATACCATCTGATTTTGTGTAGATTACAGGCAACTTAACAAAGTAACTCAGATGGATGCTTATTCCATGCCTAGGTCTGAAGATTTAATTGAGAAAATGGGTAGGCTCAATACAGTACTACTCTCGATTTGACCAAAGGTTATTGACACATCCCCACGAGTCCACAGGATCAGTCAAAAACTGCCTTCATTACCCATGTAGGTTTATTTGAATGTATTGTATTACCTTTTGGTTTAAAGAATGCTCCATCAACTTTCCAACACTTAGTGGATAAGATATTGGCCGGTTTAAAACATTGTACAATGGCCTATATCGATGACACGTGGGTACTTAATAATTCATGGGGAAAACAGTCTTAGAGAGACTTTAAAAGAGTGGTTTAACTGTTAAAAGTTCTAAATGCCATATTGGAAAAAGAGAAAGACGGTATCTAGGATATGTGGTAGGAAGTGGAAACATCAAGGCTGAAACTTCAAAAGTTGAAGCTATAATTAATTGGCCAATTCAGACATCAAAGAAGGGTGTCATGTCAGATCATTTTTAGGATTGGCAGGTTATTATATGAAGTTTATTCCTAACTTCAGTACTATTATAAGTCCTTTGTCCAATTTGAAGGATAAACTTGTTAAAATCCAATGGTCGGAAAAGTATTAACGCCTTTAATGAATTGAAACTATTTATGATTACTGCACCCATATCGGTGGCTCCAGATTATTCAAAAAAACTTTGTAGTAACTACTGATACCTCCAGTGTAGAAATAGAGACAGTACTAAGCCAAGAAGGTAAAGATGGTAAATTGCACCCAGTGTTGTTCCTAAGTAAAAAGTTGTTACCAAGGGAAAAGCATTTGGCCACTATTGAGAAAGAATGCATGGCCATAGTCTGGACCTTAAACAAGTTAAAACCATATTTGTGGGGGAGAAAATTTATGGTAAGAACAGATTATTCTTCCTTGTGTTGGATGAATCACACAAAAGATAGTCCCATTGTCCTGCATCCTTCCGAGGTCGCTAAAATGAGTACCCAGCTTGTTGGGGGGCAATCAGCTCACAGTTGTAAACCACTTAGACATCCCATAGCGCGATATGAAGCGGTATATAAATGAAGCTGCTTTGCTTTGCTTTAAGGTGACGGTTGGTTGTAGTGAGATTTGAGTATGCAAAGTTATTTCCAAGTTTAGAGCTGACAAAACCCCAAAATGAACCACATGCCAAGGAAGGAGTCAAGGTAGCACCCACCACAACAAGAAGAAAATAAAGAAAATAAAGATGCTGCTGTTGGGTACTCATTGTTCTGGGGTATAGAGGGAACTGTGTCCCATCCTGACAAGATGAATTGGGAAGTGTGCTGTCTTCCTGACATGCATATCCAAGATGTCACTGGCACAGAAGTCATCAGGAATATCAGGAACACAGAGTGGTACCCCTTTTCTTTATTCATGTGGGTACCAATGACACTACCATTAACACCTTTAAGCAGATCACCTCTTACTGTGAAGCTTTGGGCAGGAAGCTGATGGTGTCTGAAACACAGATGGTATTCTTGTTAATTCTGCCCGTGAAGGATAGAAGACTACACAGGGATAGGAAGATACTAAAAGTGAATGAACAGTTATATAATGCAGATGGGAGACATTTGGCTTCTGGGACCATGCCTATATGTACACCGATGCACAGAATTTGAAAAACAAACAAGATGAGCTTGAAATCCTAGTACAAGAAGGTAAATATGACTTTATAGGTATAATGGAAACCTGGTGGGATGAACCTGGTTCAAAATAATTAAAAAATAATAGTTGTGGCAGAAAAGGAGGGGGAATAGTGTTATATTTTCAGATAAACCCTTCTTACGGTGTAGTCACACTAAAGCAAAGCAAAGCAGCTTCATTTATATACCGCTTCATACCGCGCTATGGGGTGTGTGAGCAGTTTACAACTGTAAGCTCATTGCCCCCCAACAGTTGGGTACTCATTTTAGCGACCTCGGAAGGATGCAGGCCTGAGTCTAGTCTGAGCCCTGGTTAGTATTGAACTCACAACTTTGTGGTTTATGAGTGGCTGCAGTA
Organism: Phrynosoma blainvillii; assembly: GCA_026167975.1. Taxonomy (NCBI): domain Eukaryota; kingdom Metazoa; phylum Chordata; class Lepidosauria; order Squamata; family Phrynosomatidae; genus Phrynosoma; species Phrynosoma blainvillii. The sequence continues at coordinate 409,292,467 of JANUYF010000001.1, read as the reverse complement.
CAGGCATTTAACCACTGTGCCACAAGGGCACTACAGAATTAAAGCAGTTTGACACCACTTGAACTGCCATGACTTATTGTACAAAATATTGGGATTTGTAGTAGGCGAGGTATTCAGCCCGGTCTGTCAGAGAGCTCTGGTGCCTCACCAAACTACAAATCCCAAGATTCTGTAGGATAGTCATAGCAATTAAAGTGGTGTCAAACTGTTTTAATTTCACAGTGTGGCTATATCATAATTTGTCACAGCATGGCACACATATCTCTGTCCCCCAAATACCTTGCTGTTTCTTTTTACATCTGCCTGGCCATACTGATTTCGATGGCTTCCCTGTGCATTCTGACCTGATAGTTGTTGGCATGGTCCAGAATCTCAGTGTTTTCAAACAGCATTTTATGCCCAGGATGGTTTATGATGTGTTCTGTTACATCGAAATCCACAAAAATTTGGACAACTTTAACAGGAAAGAAGAAACTCTTAAAGTAAACAAGATATGGCTACCAGTCCTACAAAATAAGAGATTCAGCACTCAGCAAAGGCAAATAGAAAACCAACCAGGGTCAGGGGCTTTCCCAGCAGACAATAGGAGACAATCTCCCTGATTGCATATCCTTACCTGGAAGCCATGCCATCAACAACAGAACATACCTATTCAACACAGAACAATACACAATTTACATGGGAATAGCAGACAATACCCTTGATTGCATACCCTGAAGTTAGGCCATTAACAACAGAACAATCCATATTCAACACAGAACACACAGTTCACCTGGGAACCACTCCTCCCTACCCAGGGTCTCACAGTATATATAGACCCATGCTCCTCCAATTCAGTTTTCTCTGAAGATGCCAGCCACAGATGCTGGTGAAACGTCAGAAAGAAACTCTTCTAGAACATGGCCACACAGCCCGAAAAATCCACAAAAACTACAGATTGTATAACTCCATAATTACACACTACAATGTATTATTTTCCAGTGTAAGTTTCTTCTTTCTAAAAGCATGTTTGCTGTGCATTTTTATTAAATCTCAAGAAATCAATTTTCCTTTGATTAATTTTTAAAGTAAAGGCAGAACAGAGTGAATTAATGGTCAAACTCCCATTCATAAAAGATATTCTATACACAGTGGGAAAATATTTCAAAAGAGGGACGATCCAATAGACAACTGAAGATATGCCACAAAAGACTGTTCCTTCCTTTCTAACCAAATGGCTCAAGAGCTACCTTACCCCATAAAAAGGCCCCTTTCCTATGAGCACCAGGATAGCGTCATGATGTATTAAACAGAAGTAAAAACAGACCACATTTTATCTTCATAGCAAGATACCTTTACCACATCTGTGAAAAATAGATGTTTTAAAAGTAAAGCATTCCCCATCATTATTTTACTTGTTGAATTTCTGCCTAGCCTGAAACTGTTGAAAATACAGGGGGTTTTGCCCAAACAAGCTTGCATTCAAGCATGGCACAGGCAATAGGAACATCTGGAACTACTGGTAGAGCTTCAGGTAATTTTCTGTAGATCTCCCAATAGTTTCAGAACCACTAAAATTTGTCAATTTTCTCATTGAATTAGGCTTCTGGAAAAGGTGAAAGATGAGGAGAAGAAATCCAGCAGCTAATTTTGGGTTGAACAAAGTGATTTCCATTCTGGTACTAATTCCTGAGACAAGGACATGCTTCACCAGTATAAACTTATTTTTCCTTGATCTATGTCTATCCCTTGATTCTCTATCCCAGTTCCAGAAGCATTGTTTTGCCTCTGGCCATGGTCGATAAACCTTAAGCTTCTGGGGGGGGGGGACCAAAAAAACAGTGTACATCCTGTAAGTCTGAAGTACGCCCATCTTTTGTATACTTCATTTGTGGGGCCAGAAAGGCATGTAAGTTGGAACAAGTAGTCAAGACTGTCTGCAGAGTCTGCAGTAGTCAAGACTGGAACAGAGATGGGGAAAAGTTGTGTGTGTGTGTGTGTGCCTTCAAGCCGCCCGTCAACTTAAGTTGACCCCATTAATTTCATAGGGTTTTCTTAGACAATAAATATTCATAGGTGGTTTTGTTTTTGCCTTCCTCTGAAATACAGCCTACAGCACCTGGTACTATCCAGGGCTGACCCTGCTTAGCCTTCCAGATCAGATGGGACCTGGTGTCTTTAGCATATTTAGGTCCCACTACTTCCATAATATCCAGAATCCAATTTCCCATACTGACTGGGGGATTCTGGAAATTATGGTTAAAAAAATGAAATGTTCCCAAGTTAAATATTGGGCTGTACAAACCATAGCAAAATGCCTGTGGCTTGTTATCTTCATTCCAATCTCTTCTGGGGACAGAACTGACACTGATCTCTTGCACCAGCCAAATGTATAGCCTGAGCAAGAAAAACAGAGTTGTTCCAGTCATGTGCAGCTGGAGGTGAGTAATTGCTTGTAGTTTCCTGCCATTGCGGACAGAAACAAACAAGTGGCAATGGAGATGAACAAGACAAACCACTTCCCCCAATTGTCATGCCCTTGAGCAAACAGAGCCCTTCTACACCTGGTCTGGAAGAAGCTTAAATGTTATTTTAAAAACAACAACAGAGAGTCTTGTGACACCTTCAAAAGATTATCCATTGTTATTACGGCATAAGTTCTCAAAGACATTGTCTACTACATCAGACGCACGAAATTTTACCCTGTTGGTAGATTATTCACACACTTGAGTGGGGGAATGAGTAGGAAGAATTGGAATCAGGGAAGTCAGAAGGAAAGAAAATGCAAAAAGTACACATGATTATAGTTACACGAACTGTAACCATTTCCAAAACATTAGTTTGCTGATAACACCCTACTACCCTGAAAACATCTTCTCTTACCTAATTTGAGAATCTACAGACAGTTCAGTTTGGTTAGTACAGGGAATAGCTGGGATCTCCAGGTATGTGTAGGAAATAATCTTAGGAGTTTATCACACGGGGGAAATCCCGTGCGGAAACGGGGGTTTAAAGTAGAAAAACCCCGCAAAAGCAGATGTTTTTTCAGACGACGTCGCTGTTAAAAAGAGGTTAAACTGGGGTTAATCTGAACGGAAACCCCTCATTGACTGCTTCTTTTTACTTTCGGGTTTTTCCGAAAGTAAAAAGAAGCAGTTTCCGTTCGGATTAACCCCATTTTAACATCGCTTTCACTTTTCACACTGGGGAATCCCGTTAATAAATTGCTTCCGCTTTTGCGTTTTTTTTCTACTTAAAGCAGGGTTTCTGCACGGGACTCTCCGTGTGATAAACTCCTTACTCGAAATACAGCCTACTTTGTATACTACAGGGATAAAGCAGTTTAACTGTCATGACTCTATCCTATAGAATCCTGGGATGTGTAGTTTTGTGAGTATTCAGCCTGGTCTATCAGAGAGCTCTGGTGCCTCACCAAACTACAAATCCCAGGATTCCAGAGGATAGAGTCATGATAATTAAAGTGGTGTCAAACTGCTTTATTTCTGTAGTATGGCAACACCCTTGTAGAGGTACTGCTGCCAGTAGGTCATACTGGACCATGTTCTATCTCATCATAAAGGAGCTTCCTATGTTATTGTTGCTGTGACGGTGGTACATTTTGGGTTTCTCTCTCTCTTCTTTATTAGACTGAGCCCTAAATGTGCTAGTGCCTAGCTGCTAGTGCACCAGAACTTTTTTCCTCTTCTGTCCTCTGCAGCACTCTGTATAGAGGGAAAATCATTTCCAGACACAGTCTTTTACAGCAGACTTTTTTGGAGGTGGGATGGGATGAACGGTTGAGGGCTGCTGGAACACTCCAGGATTGTAATATTGTCCAGTTGGCCAGAATTTACCTGGATTCTAGAAATGGCACTTTACTCCTATTAACCTGTTAGCTAGCTCAGATGCCAAGCTCTCATTAAACAAACATACAAACAAACAAACCCTTCCATAATTCATCTAGTTTTATAGAAACCAAGATAAGAGGCAAAATATTTCATCACTTTTTACCCAATAGTTTGTGAACCTGCTACAAAAAGTGAGACTGCTACTGCCTTTAACAGTGTGTAGTCAATGTGTTTAAATCATTTACAGCTTGACTAATAGTTGCAGGACTGTATGGATTTATAATTTCAGAGGGACCCAGTGATCTCTGCATTACGAATATGCATACCTCTAGCTCTGAAATACAGGCGGAACCTTGTGTTTTTCCTCACAACAATATTCATTTCAGCAGACTGTGAAGCCCTTTTTGGAGTCACTATGGAGACTATCCTATTCATTTTAAAACATCCCCAACAGGATAAAGTCACGTTTAGTCTTTATGTATTTCAGGCTGCATTCCATCTTAGAAGCATATCGCATTCTTAAATAATACAGCTTACCTGATCCAGTTTAAAATTTAAATTGGATGGCATCCTGATATTATCAGAAGGATTTAGCCACCAAAATCGCCACCTGGGTCCATCCCAGGTTCATCACTGCTCCCAGGGGTGCTTGGCATGCCTCTTTTTGGAAGCCAGGAGTTTTCCAGCTTAAGAAAATGGCCGCTAGAGCGCCCCTGGGAGTGGGGTTGGACCTGGGCAGTGGTTTTGGTGGGTAAATCCTTGTGATAATATCAGGATGCCACTCGATTTAAATTTTAAACTGGATCAGGTAAGCCGCATTATTTAAGAACGCAATAAGCTTCTTATATGCACTTTACTAGAATTTAACCACACAATAATGCTGGGGAAGGTGGAGGGAAGTGGGAAGAGAGGAAAGCCACATGCCATATGGATAGACTCTATTAAGGAGGCCCCGGATACTAAGGGGTTGCAGGAATTAGGCAAAGTAGTGGAGGACAGAGGGTCTTGGAGATGCCTCATCCATAGGGTCGCCATGAGTCGAGATTGATTCGAGGGCAGTTAACAACAACAAAGTTAACACATAGGTATATTGCATTACTGCAGTGAGTCTACTCTAATCAGGACTAATAACTAGATTTTGCAATCTGTATGTGGCTAGGACATGATGCATATATCTGGATCTGACTATTTTTCCTCCTCTGAATGTTATTTTTGCAATTCTTTTTATCTAACTTCTGTAACAGATGTAACAAATATTGATTCCAACGCCTCGTGTCAGGATCTCATACCTAGTAGAATCCTCTTCCTAGCAAAGTTACATGCATTGAACATTTCCATCTCCTGCAGCTGCATGAGGAAATAAGGGTGATACAAAGATGGGAAAAAAGTGTTCTGGGGCACATAAAATGCCTTGGGGTCAATGTAAACCATGGATCAGAGATCGTGCCCTCTATTACATGCAAAGAATATAAGCAAAACTCACCTAATGTTTCTTACATATAATGCACTTTGAAAGGAGTTATTTTGAGTGGGAAACAAGGGAATGAGGAGCTGTTATAGCACATAATTTGCTTAATGAGAAAATAATTTGCACAATATGAAAATTAGGCTCCCCAGATTTGGGGGACAGGAGTGTGGCAACTGGCTCCCAGATTGCTGATGGATGCATTTTTATCAGCAAAATCATACTATTGAATATTGACCAAAAATGGCTCCTCTTCTGTTAACTATTGTCAGAAATTTCAAGGTATAATTCAAGAATGTTCTGGATTAAAATGTTCTGAAATCAAATGGTGACTTGACACTTCTGTATAAATTAAATTTTTCTGAATTAAATATAGCTGTTAGTTTGGGCTTGGGTTTAACTCAAATGGGGACACACATAACCTTTAAAAAAAATAACAATTTCTGAATATCAGATGGCATTCAGCAAAGCTAAATTCAACATAATTCCATCTGCCGTATTATAGGGATGTTTTCAATTAATTGCATATAAGGATTGTGTATGCCCTTGTGGGGAGGGATCAGTTTAATTTTTGTCTCATATACTCTTTTACTGTACATTATATAAGGATGATAGACTAAGACTAATTTTGTTTGTTGTCGTGTGCCTTCATGTCGTTTCTGACTTATGGGAACCCTAAAGTGACCCTATCATGGGGGTTTCTGGGACTGAGAGTATGTGACTTGCCCAAGATCACCCAATAGGTTTCCATGGCTGAGCAGAATTGCATTTGTTTTGTAATGATGTTCTACTATGCTGTTTTAAAAATGTATTTATTTGTATTTACTGTATATATGTTGACTTATCTAGATCAGTGTAAGTACTATAAAGTCTTACAAAAACAAATAGTTATGCTTGCTGGAATTTTTAAAGTTCACTGGCATCATTTTCCTTTGCTTTATCCTTTACATCCTTTGATGTCCCTAAGTTTGTCCCTCAACTTATCCATGGGTTACATCAAAATCTATAATTGTTGTCTCCCAAACCTGCCCCCAACTTATACATGAGGTCAACTTATACATCAATATATGTGGTAATTTTATCTCACTGTTTTATCTTAATATGGCTTGTTCTTACTTCCCAGTATAGAGTGCTTACATTTTTGTTTATAGGTGCAAACAATGTATATGACTGTTGGGGTGTTTGGATTTTGTTTGCTTGTTTGTTTTTCTTTCCTTTTCTTTTGTGGCCTTATGGTTTGTTGACTGTAATAAAGGCTTGACTGGCTGGCTGGCTGAATTAAATATACAGGCACATTAAAGAAGATGAGAGACAGTTGATTGTTATCTCTCCTGGACTTTGAAGGTAGTTTGACAGAGGAATTGTTCATTATTGCATGCACTCATTTTGCCCTTGGCTTTGGTCAACAGGTTGCACAGGTTTTTGCATTTTAACAATGGAATTTTGGGCAACTTGGGCAACTTTAAACTTTTATTTAAAAGATTATGTGCGAACGAAAGCCTGCTAGGCTCCACTTAATTGCACCCTTAATCTTGATTATTAATATCCATGACTATTCCAATTGTGCAGTTTCCAGTTCTTTCCTTGTGGTTTCCTCTTTTCATCTGTTGTGGACCCTTGAATGATCTCAACATTATTAAATTGGAAATGAATAGTAGATGTTAAGGAATTTGGAAATGACGAGAGGAATTTGGTTTCCTAAGGAGCATGTTCACATTTCCTTAGTCACACTGCCCCTTGATTTTGGCAGGTTTTGGTTCTTATTTTACAAGAAACCAAAGCGAGATAAAGAAAAATAATACACCTAAACACTAGAAAGAGCGTCCTGATGGTAAGAGCTGTTAAAGAATGGAGTATGCTGCCTTGGAGTGTATTGGAGTCTCTTTCTTTGGAAGTTTTTAAACAGAGGCAGGATGGCTTTGATTGTGTATTCCTGCATGGCAGGGGATTGGACTGGATGACTCTTGTGGTCTCCTCCAACTCTATGATTCTATGATCCTTTCCAATCCTCCTCGGGGTAGTGGCATCACTGAGGGATGCAAGGGGTGCGAACCACACCAGGTGACACCCCAGAGGAGGGGTGACATCCGGTTGGGCCCTCCTCCCCCTTTGGTGCGAGAGGGCCGAATGTCACCCTTCTTCGGTGCTCCGTCACTGGGCTTTCTCCCTGGAGAATGTGTACCCTTTCCGGCTGCTCCATCGCTGGGCTGCCTCCCTGGAGAGGAAGCCCTGTGATTAAACAACCGTAGGAGCGAATCTGCACCCTTTCCAGTTGACAGCCTCTGCAGCAAGTGACACCCCAACTAAATAACACCACTGCTCAGGGGTCAAAGAAAAGTCTATTGGTTGGGATCCAGCATGTTTATTCCACATTTGGGAATGTCTCCAATGGTTACCAAGGGTCCCCCCATCTCCTGCAGCAGCCCACAGTGCAACCTCCTCTTTCTTCCCAAACAGTTCCCCAATGGTCTGGAGCAGGGAAAATAAGAATCAGCTGGAGGAAACTTTCCTCTGTATCAAAAAAATTTCTGCTGCTAGAAAAACCAAAGCAAACCCATGATATTATCTTTTTTTAAAAAAAAAAACTGAAACATTTTTAATCTGGTTGCTTGTTTCAGATTCCCTTGCAGCAGCATAGGTTGATTATTCCTGATGGTCAGCTGTATGCGATGTGTTAACACCATCTAATTTTGCCTAATATTTAAAAAAACAAAACAGAGGAGACCATGGCCAAGAGACCATGGCCATCACTGTAACTACACTCCCAGAGTTATAGCTCAGTTGCACTATGCTATCCTGTGAAATAATTGTTTTGTTTTTTGTTAACTGCCTTTGAGTCGATCTCAATTCATGGTGGCCCTATGGATGAGACTTCTCCAAGACCCTCTGTCCTCCACTGCTCTGCTTAATTCCTGCAAACCTATATCCGTGACCTCCTTAATAGAGTCTATCCATCTAGCATGTGGCCTTTCTCTCTTCCTCCCTCCACCTTCCCCAGCATTATTGTCTTTTCCAAAGAGTCTTCTCTTCTCATGATGTATCCGAAGTACGACAGCCTCTGTTTGGTCATCTTGGTTTCCAGGGAGGTTTTCGGTTTGATCTGCTCTAGGACCCATTTGTTTGTCCTTTTGCCTGTCCATGGGATCCTCAGCACTCTTCTCCAGCATCACATCTCAAAGGAGTTGATTTTCTTCCTATCATCTTTCTTAATTGTCCAGTTCTCACATCTATACATGGTAACAGGGAATATAATGGCTTGTATAATTCTAACTTTTATGCTGAGTTGTATATCTTTGTATTTTAGAATCTTTTCTAGTTCTTTCATTGCCACCCTCCCAGTTCTTAATCTTCTTCTGATTTCTTGACTGCAGTCCCCATTTCTATCAATGTTTGATCCCAGGTATGGTTGCTGCACACTAAATGTGCATTTCACAATGTGCAGTTAGGTGTAAAATTTCACATCAATGTGCAACACACAGTGTGCATTCTTGTGAAATGTGTAACCATGTGCAGTGGCACCACATGCATTTGTAACTTTGCACTGAGTGCAAATGTTGTGCACTGGTGCAAAAGTTCAGCCTATAAGTATAACAGGACCTAATGTCTGCATAACTCACTAATGGGAATCCAGCCCATGGAACTTCTGCACATCTGTATTGTGTTTACGCTACAAATTATAAACTTGCAAATAAATTATAATGCCAAATTAATCATCCTTTTATACTGTGTGTCTCTCAAAGAGGCAAAAGAGTGTCTTGCTCCTTGGAATTATAAGGAGTTTTATGCATTTTGATCACCAATATAATTTACAGCCTTTCCTGGTCAAATTCCCATTCAGAAGATTGGGCTGAATGAGTTGCCGTTACTCTGAGAAATGCAACAGTGCTTAGCACTGAAGAGTTTGCACATACTTTCTATCAGTTATGATGAGTTATGATGGAATGAGAGGAGAGCAGGGGGGTTTCACCTCCCCATGACTAGACTGGAGGTAATAATCAGAAATAATCAGATGAATTGGACCCCAAAAACTTTTATGTAGTTGGATTCTCCTAGCAATCATAAAAGCTGCTTGCAATCTATCATATTTACACTTACTTGGGAATAAGCTATGCTGAATGTATGGAGGGCACTTCTAAGTAGACACTATGCTTGTCAGTCTTCATTATTAAAGGAGATGGCTGTGGTAATGGATGAGAAAAATAATTTGCTCTCCCACTACAAATACCTGTATGCAAAATTAATAATAGTTGGCCTGGCAATGTTGAGCCTGTCCCTCCAACTTAAAAATGGTCCTAGGATCTCCATAGTGTACAATTTTGCAAGGTACTTTGGTCTTTGCTTAATCTCAAGGCTGTCCACATAACATGGGTAACAGAACTATAACAGACTGAGTTTGTATCATCTCTGCAATCTATACTGTATTGTGATTTTCCTGCTTTTAGGAAGCCACTGTTGGAATAGGGAGCAAGGAACGCAATCTTGCACACCTGCTCTCGGGAAACATAAAAGGCAGGACAAAAGTCACAGCTTTCCTGCCCCCAGAGAGTATATGCTGTTCTTTTGTGCACTTTCTGATGAGTCTACACAGGTTTTCTCCTTCCAAATTTCCTCAGGCTTCTGAGGAATGTTAATGGAATGGGAGTTATGCGAACCAAGCTTACAGATAACATTCCACAGACTAGTTTGCTGTCTCTGATATGTATACAAGAAATCTTTAGCATATGAAATATTATTTGTATTTGTGTCTTGGGAATTATTAATACTTCACTCCATCCATGCCTCTGTGGAGTCTTATGTGTGAGGATGGTCATTTTGAAATCCTGGGTAAGAATGAGGGTTAAATAAAAGCATTCATTAAACTAAAAAAATCAGATATAAGATTTTCTCCACAAAGAAATCAGGACTTCAGCCCTTTATATCATCCAAGCTCTGCTTTATGCACCTGCATAGACTGGAAACAGAAAGCCAGCATGGGGTAGTGATTTGAGCATTGGACTATGGTTCTGGAGACAAGAGCTCAGCTCACCACTCAGCCATGGAAACCTGCTGGGTGACCTTAGGCAAGTCACACTCTCTCAGCCTCAGAGGAAGGCAAAGGCAAAGGCCTTCTGAATATATCTTGCCAACACAATCCCATAAATAGGTCCACCATAAAGTCGCCATAAGTCAGAAAGGACGTGAAGGCACACAACAATAAAAACAAGAAAGGCTGGAAAACAACTCAAATCCTTCCAGCTAAATCCTCCTTGATTTTCATGAAGCCACAGAAGTTATAATGGAGCTACATTGTAACCTCACACAGGGGGGTAGCTATGGGGGTGAGAAGGGCATTGCCCCCAGTAAGAATTCTGCCCCATCTCCATTGCGTTTTCCTTCACTCCTCAGATTTCTAGCATTGCAGAAAGTGAGACACTGAAAATAGTTCACACTTAGCACCCTTATATTTGTGGTGTTTGTATTCCTTTGGTAACTCTGCTTGCCTCCTTTGAGGGAGATGCCTAAACTGTATTTTTAAATGCTCAGCCGAACCTTTTAAATTATTGAAATGCTAGAAATTTTGATGATGGCAGGGATTGAGGGATTGTCCTCATTCCCTCCATAGCTACACTCATTTCCTCCTTCTTTCATTGTAGCCAGGTGGCTAGCTTTCATTCTAAATATTTTGGATTCCCACTTTCTGATGAATAAATTTGATTCTGGTATAAAATATTAGACAATATCTTTGACCAAGCTATCTCTAGGACCAGATTTGTCTTTGTCAGTTCTATTGTTGTTGTTTTTATTGTTACTAAATGCCTTCAAGTTGTTTCCGACTTACGGCAACCCTAAGATGATCCTATCATGGGGTTTTCTTGGCAAGATTTGGTTTGCCATTGTCTCCTCCTGAGTCTGAGAGCATGTGACTTGCCCAAGGTCACTCAGTGGGTTTCATGGCTGAATGGGAACTGAACTCTGGCTTCCAGAGTCACAGTCCAACATTCAAACCACTACACTATGCTGTCAATTTGTCAAACCTGTAAGAACTTTGGAGAATTTGTTTGCTGCTGTACCACGACTTTGGAATACTTTCCTTGGAAAGGTCAAACAGGCTGCCTTTCTTACCCATTCTAGAAGTGTTTTGAAAACATACATGTTTAAACAGTGTATTTGATTTGTTTAATGTGTAATTTGTTGTTTTACTTATCTTTATTTTGACATTGTTGTTTTAGTAATGGTGTGTTTATTTTAACATTTATTTGCTGAGTTTTAAATTTACTGTTGGTTTCTGTTTGACTTTGTATACTGTTGGGGAACAATTTATTGTACAAAAGAGAGATAAATTGACTTTGTACAGCACTATTTTTTTCTAGTGAGTGGACACTTTTCATGGATGCTTTTGCTTCAGATCCCCATACTGGCATGGACTAGATGTCTCTTGGGATCATTTCCAATTACATGATTCTTTATTGTTGTTAACTGCCATCAAGTCGAATTTGATTTATGGAGACCCTATGAATGAGAGATCTCCTTATATTTCTTTTATATAATCTTTCAGTGTTTTATTTCCATCATCTTTTTATTTCCACATGGTCATGTAATGTGTTACCTTGCTGGCTTTAGAGCATCGCCACTCTTGGTTTAAATTTCCCTTTGATTTCTCAGATCTTGTGGAAAAGGTCTTTCGTTCTTCCTTTTTTGTTGTCATCTTCTATTTCTCTGAATTTATTATAATAATAGTTCTCCTTTGCATTATATGCAAAGGAGAACTACAAGTCACCCCGGTTGCTTGGCAGAGGGGCGGGTTACAAATAAATCTATTATTATTATTATTATTATTATTAGTAGTAGTAGTAGTATCCTTTGACTCCTTTTGCTACATCTCTGCTCAACATTAATGCCACACCATTTCTTCTCAGTTTTTCATTTCCTGAGTAAAACACTGTGTAATTATGTGATTCAAAATGTCCCATTCCTGTCCACTTTAGCGTGTTCTCCCCAAGTATTGCAATGCTAATACATTCCATATCTTGTTTTATTTATTAGCTTCCCATGAATCATGCTTCTCACATTCCTTGTTCCTATAACATGTGTTGTGCAGCTCCAGACTTTCCTTTAATCTCTGGCTGTGTCAACAGCTGAAAGTCCTTTGGCTTGAGTCCACTTGCATCATTAGCCACAGTGCTACTCATAGTTGTCCTCTGTTGTACTCAATAGCTTGTTGAGTGCCATCTGACTTGGGAATTTCATCTTCTGGTGTTATCTCGTTTCATCTTGGACTGACTCACTGTAGGCTTTTCATGGTAAAAGACATTCCAAAGAGGTTTACCATGCCTCCTTCTTCACAGTATTAACAAGCATTAGCTATGGTACCACTGCCGTTATCTCTGAGAGATCCTCCGCCATTGATTTCATTTTAGTTTTGGTAGAAATCACTATGGGTTCCAAGATGCTGGAATATTCAGCTCCTCTTGGTGTCTGATTGGTTAATTGAACTTAACTGAGTTACAGTAGGGTTCTGCTATAAAAATCGATCTAACGCCTTTGTTCTCATCCTTACATTCTCACTTTGTTCCTCTTACTCTGGTCCCGAGATCTTGTTTCTGTGAGGCCTGTAGTTCTGGCATTTATGCAGAGGTAGTCCAACTGGCTTTTCTTATTGCCTGCTAAGAGAATATAATTTAGGCTGTTTCTCTGTGAATTCTATTTTTCTACTCATCGTAAACAAATATACCTCCTTATAGCTTGGGCGTGTATGTGTTATTAAGGGAAGAGTCTGGTTCTAAATCCAGCATCTGCTTGGCTTATTCCTGCTGAATATAGTTCACAGTGTCTAGCCTGGGACTCTTAAGTAAACAAAGGGTGTAGTAGGGGCTTGCCCCTTCTTGATTTAGACCCTAGAGATATCCTGTAATGTCTGGACATTTTCTGACAGGGGCTGAGTTGGCCAGAGGGACTGAATGGTGGCAGTCTATCTGACAAGATTGCTGTTAAATCCTTTTTATTTCAGCTATACTGGGTTATGGCCCTTGATGATATTAAACATAAAAAAGCATTCTGCTTCCAAACACAATAGTCTTGGCAAGCTGAATAGCTTCTATAATGTTACTTACAAACTGATATAGCTTTACACATAGTTGGGGCAGATAAAATCAGAGTTGCAGATCTACTGATGTACCCCCAGACCTGCTAGTTTGCATTAGAAGCCATTTGGGGGGCAAAAGTCAGGCTATGAATGAATAGATGGGTAGATATTTTCTATTCATGTGTGTGCATGCATGTCCACATGTGCAGGCGTGAAGTGGGCCTGTTGCTAATATGACATTTCAAATAAGTAAGTGCGGCCACATAGATTGCAGAATACACACCTTTGCCTTCTTTACTAGTCCATAGTTGAATGCAGAGAACCCTGTCTTCTGATCTAGTTCAAGAACATTTCTTGACTCTTTCAAACATCCAGGAGGGAGGCTCCTTAGTATGGGCTTCTTGCTGATCTGTACTACTTCAGAATGTATGTGAAAACCACAAGTTTTTTTTTAAAACCACACCTAAACATTCCAGTTTTTGGGAAAGGAACATTACAGGGAGGAGACTAAGGAAAATGTTCCATGTGCATTCTAAGGTGACACAGCCTAGAAAGGAGATTGTTATCCCTGTTTAGAAACAGTATATTTGTCTAGCAGCTCAATCTCCAATCAAGGATTACCAATCAAGGATTAATTTGGCAGCTCTTGAGGAGAGAACACAAAAGCTACTACCATTTTGCCCATCTTCAACTTTGGAGTGCTTTTAACACAGAGTCAACGCAGACATATAGGTGAGATCTGTGGAATGTCTGGCTACAGCCCAAAACCTGTAAAATTCCCAGCCACAACTGACCTATATAGTGTGATAAGTAGTAAACTCATTTTCTCCCCCCCACTCTGTTTTTCCTTGAGCCAACATCCACATCTGCATTTGTACAGCTCAGAGGATAATAAAATACTAATCCTGATTTGTTTCCTGTGTAAATGCTTCAATAGAAATGATTAATAAGAATGAATATGTACAAAATCAATGCTCTTTCAAGGCACACATCCAAGGGCAGCAAAGCTGAGGATTATGCTGAGAACCTGTATTCTTAAATTTAATGGGGTGTAGAAAAGGAGAGAAAAATATCAATGGGGAAAATGTTACAGAAGAAAGTTGTAAAAATGTTATAAATAGACTTCCATAACAAAGACTGAACGGGACCATATAATAGAGCAGTCATCAGAAACTAGTCCAGATTTTTCTCTACAGTCTGTTTTCCAAGATTTTATCTTAAACAGAGCCATACATTATGGCTGGAATCCTATTGGGGAGTTATAAATGCATAACCACTGTAGTAACACAAGTACGCAGGGAATCGCAGCATGACTGCCCCACATCCCCACTTATCAGGAAGCAAATGTAGCAATTAATGGCGGTCCATTCCTCCAGTGCTTGGGATGCAAGTCACTGACATTCCCCTCCCCTCTCGTAAGCGTTCCCCATTGTGATAGGCAGAAGCAGGGTCCCTGTTACTATCCCCTTCACACTGGAGATCACTCATGTGGGTGTGGAAAAAAAAGTGAGCTGCTTCCCAAGGAATAGCAGAATGGACGCCCATTGATCACAACAGCTTCTGTCTGGTAAGTGGGAATTGGGAGACTTTCACAGTCCTTACGTGTCCCCCAAACTAGGGAATATGTAGGGACTGTGAATATCAGTTACAAGTATGTAACTCTAGGGACGTTATCACACGGGGATCCGCCGCCGAAAACTGAAAATAAACCGGACAAGTGGAAGACTTTAATTTACGGGATTTGTCCCGTTCCGCCTCGTCTGATAACTAAATTCGAATTTAAAAGGGGGTTAATTCGAACAAAAACCTAATCTTTTCAAATCCTCAAAAATCCTGAAAATGAAAAGATCAGGTTTTCGTTCGAATTAACCCCCTTTTAAATTCGAATTTAGTTATCAGACGAGGCAGAACGGGACAAATCCCGTAAATTAAAGACTTCCGCTCATGCCCGTTTATTTCCACTTTCTCCCCGTGACTCCCCGTGTGATAACGTCCAAAGTTATGCATTTGTAACTCCCCAACAGGATTCATAAAATCATAGAGTTGGAAGAGACCTCAAGGCCATCCAATACAACCCTCTGCAATACAGGAATACACAATCAAAGCACCCCTGACAGATGGATATCCTGTCTCTGGAGATTATCAGATGGGGAGGCGGGAATCGGGGAAGAAAAAGGTACTCCCAGCAAAGTTGCATGATTGTGCTGAAGGTTTTCAGATCATGTTGTGCTTATCCAGGACTTAACACATGAAATCTAGAAATGCTCCAGCAACAAACCATTCCTGAGACTTCCCCATTAATGGTTTGTTGCTGGAGCATTCCTGGATCTTCATGGGTTAAGTCAGGGGTAGGCAACCTTTTTGAGCTGGGGGCCGGGTTGCTGTCCCTCAGACAATTGGGGGGCCGAAGCTCCAAAAATAAATAAATAAATAAATAAATAAATATTTTTTAAAAATAAAAAAAATATGCATGCACACTCTCTCAGCCCCAGAAAAGCCATGGCAAAACCCCTGTGGAGATTTTGCCAAGAAAACCCCAAGAACAAGTAATAACAACAATAATAAATATCATCATGGCGGGCGGCGGGGGGGGAGGGGCGGTGGCGGCAGGACCGGCCTGGGGCCGGTCCAAAGGCCTCAGGGGGGCGCATCCGGCCCCCGGGCCTTAGGTTGTCTACCCCTGGGTTAAGTCCTGGATAAGTGCTATGTGTCTGAAAATCTTCAGCGCAATCACACAACTTTGCTGAGAATATGCCTTATATTCCTGGCTTTTGCCCCCATTTGTTAATCTTAAAAACTTCCAAAGAAGGAGACTCCACTGCTCTCAAAGGTCACGTTATCGACTGTTTAACAGCTCTTACCTTCATGAAGTTCTTCCTAATATTTAGGTGCAATCTTTTCCCCTGTACATTGAATCCATCATTCCATGTCCTGGTCTCTGGAGCAGCAGAAAACAAGCTCGCTCCATCCTTAGTATAACATCCCTTCAAATATTTAAACATGATTATCATGTCACCCCTTAACCCTCTCTTCTCCAGGCTAAACATTCCCAGCTTCCTAAGCTGCTATGTGTCTTCACTTAACATTTTTATTTGCTCTCCCATCCATTAGAAACATACTAATCCACTTCTGGCCATTCTGGAAAACATGCAGAGGGTTTAACTCTCCCTGTACCTCTTTCAGTCCTGACAAAAGTAACCTCTGCAAAGCTGCTATTTGCATTCCAAATGTAGTTCTTTGCTGCTTATTTAATGTGGTCTCCCCCATGACATTTCCCACTCTGTGTCCCCAGTGTAACATAACCTGTTACGCTGAAATGCAATAGACTTCTTTCCGAAAAAGTAATCAGAGTGATGTTACAAATCATATACTTATAATGCAGTATATGAATCATACACTTAGAATGAAGCATTAGGAACCGCCTTATTCCCTGAGTCACATATTGGTCTGCCAGTTCAGCAGTTTAGCACAACTTTCAAACTGTTCTGGAGAACCCAGAGTTCCCTGAATGGTTTTACAATCATTTCTTTATGAAGCGATTGCAACAGATGACCCTCCAGATATTGCCAGACTGTAACTCCTATCAGCCTGGGTGATGCTAAGGAAGGGTGTGAGCTGCAGTTCAACAACCCCTAGAGTTCAAGTTGCTCATCCCTAAGCTTTAAACATTTACTTGCTTGGAGTGTATCCCAGAATCTCTTCATGCTCATAGCTTTCCCAAAGTCTTTCTTCTGGGCAGCTGGATGCTATTCATCATGAGGCTCTAGGCTACACCTGGTCATCATTTTTATTTTATAATCATGCCTCTGGGATCTGGAAGCATTCAAAGAGATAAAAACAGAGTGGGAGACCAGCACTTTGCTTTGCAGTTTCCCAGTGCTTGCTTTAATTGATTTATACAAATCTACATCTTTTTTTTTTTAATCTGGAGGGTCAGGGAGTCTGGCAAGCAGTGAGGGAGGTGTCCATCAAATTGGGCACCTCAATGAAATAATAAAATAATGGCACTGGAAAGGATCCCAAGCGCCATTTAGTTCTAATCTCTACCATACAGGAATACACAATAAAAATAGTCATAAAAATGAACACTCAACCTCTGTTTAAAAATCTACAAAGAAGGAGAATCCATCACCTGCTGCAGAATTAATGCAGTTTGACACAGCTTTAACTGTCATGGCTCCATCCTATGGAATATTGGGATTTTAATTTGTTGTGGCCCCAGAGAAGGCTAAATATCTTACAAAACTACAAATCCCAGACTTTCAAAGCATGGAGCCATGAGAGTTAAAATTGTATCAAACTGCATTAATTCTCTCAATCTGCTTCCTAATGCTTATCTGACATCCAAGGAAACCCGAAGGGATCTCAGAGCAAATTAAGAGAGGAATGGTAATAGTTCCTATATAGGTGGCCCATTGCTCATAGGGATGTCCTGATATTGCCAATGCCAATATCAGAGTCCAACAGGGATTACTTGGTGCTACAAATGATGTACTACTAACATATGACTCTACTGATGCATCACAGATGCCCTTGTATCTGATCATATCTTTCTCGAATGCTAGAGAATTCTCCTTGAAATGGCAACTGGAAAAGCCGTTCCAGACACAGACCAACAATTATATACCTGTTGCTTGTTAATGCTTTGAAGACCCAAATTCCCTAATAAACTATCCACACAAACTATCCACACAATGGAAGATCTCCAATTACACTCTGGACAAAGGTTTCCACCTCATTCCCTACACAGAAATGCCTTTGCAGCCTATGAACCTGCCTTGAAAGGCATCTGGTTGCATTGATGCATATAAAGTACCTCTGGAAACATCTCTTTCCATACCCTACTTCTTGTGCAGTAAAATCTTCAGATGAATCTAGATTAATCACTTCCATGAGTACTTTTGTTGTTATGTGCCTTCAAGTCATTTCTAGCTTATGGAAGGCAAACCTATAATGGGGTTTTCTTGGCAAGATTTGTTCAGAGAAGGTTTGCCCTTGCCTTCCTCTGAGGCTGAGAGCATGTGGCTTGCCCAGTGGCCATCTTTACAGGCACATTAATCTATATCTTATTATAATGAAACCAAAGTATGTGCAATTGAAATGATCCTGTACCATTTGCCTACCTCTTCATGTCTCCATCCCCTTCCATTCCTTTGATATTTCCTTGTGTCTAGTTTGTTGCAAGTGCTGGATGCTTATCTCCTATATCACCAGGCCACATTCACAGAATTTGATGGGGGGGCATAGATGTTGTTACCTTTTATTTGTAAAGTCAACTTTGGAGAGCTTGCTTTTTGACCATATGACCATACTGTCTAGGTCTAGGACATTCTGGGAGTTGTTGTTGCGTGCCTCCAAGTCATTTCTGACTTATGGCTACCCCTAAGCAAACCTATCATGGGGTTTTCTTGGCATATTTCTTCAGAGGGGTTTGCCATTGCTGTCTTCTGAGGCTGAGAGTGTGTGACTTGCCCAAAGTGGGGCAAGTTTCATGGCCAAGTGGGGAATCAAACTCAGGTCTTCAGAATCACAGTCCAACCCCAAAACCACTACACCATGCTGGCTCTTTACTACTAGAAGTTAGTAAATAAGTTGTACAACACATGTATAAAAGACAGGTCCTTTCCTGCAGTGGCTCCCCAGCTTTGAAAACCTTCCCTACAGAGGTTTGACTGGCATCAACAACAGATACCTAGCCAGAAATCCTGCGGTTGGCTTGTCCTATAGCTAGCAGCAGAGACTGCTTGATTCCCTATCAGTGGAATGATGAATCTTTTTTCAATAATAATCTGAACTTTTAAGGATCTGTCCAAAATGTGGAATCCTATTTCCAAAACAGATGCAGAGCCTTGGATATAGTTCCTTTAAAGTTCAGATTAAAAAGCAGAGCAGATTTGTCACCTGACTGGCTGGAAATCCACTAGCTACCAGTGGTGGCTAGCACAGTTAAATGAAAAGTAGTGGGGGCATGGCACCTGTAAATACATTATTAAATAAGCTCCATGTCCACCATTGGTTCTGTTCTCCTTGGTAGTGTTTAAGTCATCACCTTACTGTAGGCGAAGAGTCGTGTCATTTTGATTATACCATATTTTTCTTCTTGTAAAAAATATGGAATCTTTCAGTATGAGATTAGAATTTTTCTAAATAAATAATTAATGCATAGCTACTCACAAATCATAAGTACACGGTATGTGTGTTGGAAGAATCCCACCAAAACATGGGGGAGAAGGGTGACAGTGGCAGCTGTGCTGGTCATTAGAAAAAATCTAAAATGCTTAATTTTTAAATCTAAAATCCTTTATATTTCAAAATCCTATATTTGTTGTTTTTGTTTACTTTCAACTGATACCGTATCACAGGCTTGTCTTGGCAAATGTATTCAGAGGAGGTTTGTCATTACCTTCCTCCAGAGAGTATGATTTCCCCAAGATCACTCACTGGATTTTCACAGCCTAGCAGAGATTTGAACCCTGGTCCCCTGGAATCCTGGGTCAACACTCAAACTACTTGTTGTTTCAGTTAATCTCAGAGGTGCTACATGATCCCTTTGCTTACTGATTTTCCAGACTAACCAAGCCTATGTCTTTGAATTCTACTTGTTGCTGTTGTTGTGTGGCTTTAAGTCATTCCAGACTTTGGCGATCCAAAGGTGAATTTATCATAGGGTTTTCTTGGAAGATTTCTTCAGAGGAGTTGCCTTTACCTTCTTCTGAGGTTGAAAGAGTGTGACTCACCCAAGGTCACCCAGTGGGTTTCCATGGCAGAGCGAGGATTTGAACTGTGATCTTACAGAGTCCTAGTCCAACACTCAAATCACTGTCTCCTGGAGTCCTAGTCCAACTACAGCATTGTTAAGTCAAGCAAAAGGGGGCACACAACTATATGTAAGCATTTATTATACAATGGTCCCTTGGTATCCACTGGGGGTTGGTTCCAGGATCCCTCATGGATACGAAAATGTATGGATGATCAGGCCCCGTTAAATAAAATGGTGTAGTAATGGTGTAGTAAAATCATGTCCCTTATATAAAATGGCAAAATCAAGGTTTGCTTTTGGGAATATATATATATATATATATATATACACACACACACACACACACACACATATATATATATATTACAAACTATGGATGGTTGGATCTGTGGATAAGGAATCCATGGATACTGAGAGTCAACTGTACTTCTGTTCACTTCATCAGGCAAGATATTAGTCAGGAGAGTGGAAAGGGTTTGCTCTTTTAACTAAGACATCTGTGTCTTGCTGTCTTGATATGTAATGGAGAGGAAGTGTCTGCAGACTCGTAAATGGAGTTAATTGAGTGACCTGATGGTGTTGGGTTTCATGTAATGATAACACCATTTGGCGGTCCATTTTGAAAATGCCCCCTCATGGACTAACAGTCTGCATACAGTCTGCAGTGTTGTGGATAGTGGCAGCTCTCTCATCCTCACAAACACATCCCACCTTGCCGAGATCACTCTGTCATTTCCACACAGGAAGACCAAAAGCATGACTTTGTTGTTAACTGCCCTCAAGGTGACCTCAACTCATGACAATACTGTGGGTGAGATCTCCAAGACCCCCTTGTCCTCCATTGCTCTGCTCAGGTCCTACAGGTTCAAACCTGTGGCTTCTTTGATGTTGAGTCTAGCCATCTGACATGTGGTCTTCCTCTCTTTGTACTGGCCTCTACCTTTCTCAGCATCATTGTCTTTTCAAACAAATCATGCCTTCTCATAATGTGGCCAAAAGTTTATCATACGGAGGAAAATTGGAAGTATAAATGGTGATTAACGCGCAATTGGGCGAATGGTTTTCACACAACATCAGCGTACAAAGCGCTGTTATCCCGTGCAAAATCCATGATTAACTCACACTTGCGTGCAATTGTGTGAATGGTTTTCACACGGCATTGAGACGAAATGAGATTAAAGTGCCATTATCCTGTGAAAAACCAGGCAAGAAACAACAGTAGCTCATTCACGGAATTTTTCGGTGAATGACTTTTTGCTGTTTCTTGCCTGGTTATTCCCTGGTTGTTCATGAGAAAATGGCACTTGCGTTAATGTCATTTTAAGCATGTTTTAATGTCAATTGCATGATTTTCACGGGTTAATCATTGTTTAAACTCCCAATTTCCCCCTTGTGATAAACTGTTTTGTCATCTTGGCTTCCAGGGAGAGTTGAGGTTTGATGTGTTCAAGGACCCATTTGTTTGTCTTTTTGGCCGTCCATGGTATCCTCAGTACTTTTCTCCAGCACCACATCTCAAATGAATTAATTTTCTTCCTATCTGTCCAGTTCTCAAATCCATACATGGTGATGGGGAAAACAATGGCTTGGCCTATCCTGACTTTAGCGTTCAGAGTCAGTTTAAGCTCTTGTCTAGTTCTTTCATAGCCGCCCCTCCCAGTCTTCTTCTGACTTCTTGAATGTTGTCTCCATTCTGGTCAATATTTAACCCAAGCTATGAGACCTTTGACTATTTCAATTTTCTTGTTATCTAGGATGAATTCTTCTGTGGTCATTATTTCTGTTTTCTTAATGATCAGCAGTAAGCCTGCCTTGGTGCTTTTCTCCTTAATCTTTTCCAATTATTGCTCCATGTCTTTGTTGGTTTCTCCAAGGACGTTATCACACGGGGGCCAGTTTCGTGGTTAAAGAGATAATAAAGTGGAAATAAAGCATCCCAAAAATAAAGCGAAAATAGCGCTAAATTGCGCAAAAGCATTTCTCATGTAATTACAATAAAAACGGAATTAAGTGAAAAGCAAAAAAAAGATATTTTTAATTTTCATGCTCAAGTGCAAAAACCCATAAATGTACTAGAAATGGGCGTGTTTTGTTTTGCTTTCGGGTGACCAGACTCCTCCTTTTCCAGGGCGGGTCCTGCATTTCATTCAACCTTCTCTCCTCTCCAGGAGGAAATGTCAAACTTTGGAGCAGGAGTAAGAAGCATGATTTTCTATTGCTATGTGTGTGTGTTTTTTTAAAAAAGCTTTTCTTGAGTCCTGTCCTCCTGGACAGTCTTCCTTTGGGGTTAGGACCTCTGGTCCCCCTGATGCGGATGGAGAAGAGGGCAGCATCCCTCCTCCTTCCCTCCTCCTGCGGGCAAACCTTTTGCCGAGGGAATAAGCCTGCCGCCTCTTCAGCTGTGAGGATGTCTATGGGGTTGTCCTTTTTGCCTTGGAGAGCAGCCACTTGCTAGCCCAGGTCCTCTTGCTCTGGGATGGGCTGAGAAGCAAGGCGCCCCAAATTGGGGTCTGACTCACTGGAGGGGTCTCCCTTTCTCCCACTTTGTGGTGTGCCTTCAAGTCGCTTCCGACTTAGGGCGACCCTAAAGCGGTGAACCTATCCTGGGGTTTTCTTGGCAAGTTGCTTCAGAAGGGGTTTGCCATTGCCACCCCCTGAGGCTGAGAGAGTGTGACCCGCCCGAGGTCACCCAGTGGGTTTCATGGCTGAGCAGGGATTCTGTCCCACTTCCCCCCCCCCCAAAAAAAAATAGGGACAAAGAGCAGCTTACAAATTAAAACAACCCCCACCCAATCCTATCCATGGTGGGTTGTTGGCATGGGAAACCTTTTCCCTTCCTCAGCCTCCCCCTCGTCTTTTCGACTCTGCAGTCACTCTTTAGCTTGAGGGAAATGTGCCTGTTTGCTCAACTACCAGACAGGAAATTTTAGAAAGAGAAAAGCAGAGAAGCTCATGTCTGCCTGGCATGTTGTCACCCAAGCAAAGCAGGAAGTAAACGCAGCCCCACAGAACCATGGGAAAACCGGGAAAAAGCTTTAAAGGAGATTTGTTTGTGCAAATTTGAATTTCACACTACAGTAAATGCGCAATTTAAAAGTGCAAATGCATTTCCTCTAAACTCCCGAAAATAAAAAGATCTCGGATAACACCACTTTGTGACCACTTTAATGTCAGTTTCTGTGCGAGGTCGGGTGAAATCGTTAGGCGTAAGTGCGCTTTTTGGGGGGGATTTGTGTGGGATAACCTATAGATTTCCCCCGTGTGATAACGTCCTTAGTAGTATTAGGTCATCTGCATATCTTAGGTTGTTAATGTTCCATCCCCTGATCTTCACTCTTCCTGCTTTTGAGAGTCTAAGCCTGCTCTATGTACAGTATTTTCTACATATAAGGAATTCCAAAAGAAGATCAGCATGTGTTTTATAGACTATAGCAAAGCCTTTGACTGCATAGATCAGGGGTAGGCAACCTTTCCCCTTTAAGGGCCAAGGGACTTCAGCTCCCAGAATCCCAGGAGCTATTGGCCAACATGGGACTATTGGCCAATATGGCTGAGGCTTCTGGGAGCTGAAGTCCTTTGGCCCTTAAAGGGGAAAGGTTGCCTACCCCTGGCATAGATCATGAAAGGCTATGGAATGCCCTTAAAGACATGGGTCCTGATGAGGAATCTGTACTCAGGACAAAAGGCCACTTTCAGAACAGAACACAGAGAAACAGAATGGTTCCCAATTGGCAAAGGGGTCAGACAAGTCTGTATCCTTTCACCCAATCTGTTCAACTTGTATGCAGAATATATTATAAGAAAAGCAGACTTGGACACAAAAGAAGAAATAAAAATAGGAGGAAGGAATAGCAACAATCTAGATATGCAGATGCATAATACTAGCATGGACCTGGAACACCTACTAAGGAAGATCAAAGAAGAAAGTGCTAAGGAAGGCTTAATGTTGAACATAAAGGAAACAAAAATAATGACCACCGAGGACTTTCACAAATTCAACCTAGAAAATGAAGAAACAGAAATAGTAAAAGAATTCCCGTACCTGGGATCAGACATTGATAGAAATGGGGACTGCAGTCAGGAAATCAGAAGATTAAGAATGGGGAGGGTGGCTATGAAAGAACTAAAAAAGATTCTAAAATGCAAACATATACAACTCAGAACAGAAGTTAGAATCATACAAGCCATTGTATTCCTTGTTACCATGTATGGATGTGAGAGCTGGACAGTTAAGAAAGATGATAGGAAGAAAATCAATGCATTTGAGATAAAGTGGTGATGGAGAAGAGTGCTGAAGATCCCATGGTCAGCCAAAAGGACAAACAAGTGGATCCTAGAGCAGATCAAGCCAGAAACCTCCCTGAAAGCCAAAATGACCAAACTGAGACCATCGTACTTTGGACATATCATGAGAAGAGAGAACTCTTTGGAAAAGACAATAATGCTGGGAAAAGTGGAGGGAGGGAGGAATAGAGGAAGGTCACATGCCAGATGGATGGACTCTATTAAGGAGGTCACGGGTATTAAGGGGTTGCAGGATTTAAGCAGAGCAGTGGAGGACAGAGGGGACCACCATGAGTCGAGATTGACTTGAGGGCAGTTAACAACAAAAGGTCGAATAAATAGGGTGACAAAATGCAGCCTTGCCTGACCCCTTTGCCAGCTGGGAACCATTCTGTTTCTATGTATTCTGTTCTGATGGCAGCCTCTTTTCCTGAAGTACAGGTTATGCATCAGGTCAATCAGATGTGGCACTCTGATTCCTCTAAGCACAAGCCCTAGCTTTTCATGATCTATGTAGTCAAAGGCCTTGCTATAATTGATAAAGTACATGCAGATTTTCTTCTGGAATTTCCTGGTGCACTTCATTATCCAAGATATATTTGCAAAACAAGACTTTGTTATTGTTGTTGTGTGCCTTCAAGTCATTTCTGACTTTTTGTGACCCTAAGGCCTATCACAGGGTTTTCTTGGCATGATTTCTTCCGAGAAGGTTTGCCATTGCCTTCCCCTGAGCCTGAGAGCACGTGACTTGCCCAAGGTCCCCCAGTGGGTTTCCATGGCCAAGCAGGGAATTGAACCCTGCTCTCCAAAGTCGTAGGCCAACACTCAAACTATTACGCCACACACAGGGTGACCGGATGTCCTAACCACAAAGGAGAACATGGCACTGCAAAATATAGGACAGTCAAGAAAAATGTAGAACATTCCAAAATAAAATCTGAAAAGACCCCTATAAATATAAATTCATGCTTCTTGGTCATGCTCAAAATGGAGGACCTTTTGGAATTCTTCCTGGACAGAAGGCTGAAATGTAGGCCATGTTCTGGAAAAGGAGGACATCTGGTTACCCTGGCCATGCGAGATTAGGCAAGACTATTGCACACACCCAGACAGACTAGGGCTTAGAATAATTACAACTCCCAGCATTTCCCCAACCAGCACAAGAGGAACAGATTCTGGGAGTTGCAATCCCAAAAAGGTATCTTTCACGTAAACCGCTGCCCCCTCTGTCCTGTTCTTCATGCCCTGGTGTCGGTGGTGTCGGAGATGATAGTGGTGGTGGTGATGATGGGCATGACCTTCAGGGAGGTCACCTGCCTTCCTGCCCCACTCAATGACAAATACAGCACTCTTTCTTCTCTCCATTGCCTGTGGGCAGTGGCATCACTAGTGGGGTGCCCTATGATACCCTAAGGGTGTGTGTGACACCACTTCTCCTCAAACAATTACTTTTTTAGAGAAACAGGTTATGCCATTCATCTGTTTCCCTTTAAAATGCTTTAAGAGATGGTGGGAGTGGGGTCAAGCTCAGGGGGAGGAGAAAGGAGAGGCCCTAGAATTTTTAAAAATTAAAATTTCAAAATTTCAAATTTTGATTTTAAAAAAATGAATTTAAAAAGTTATTCTTTTAAAACTTTTCTTTAAAAACATCACATTCTAAGCAAACCTTCACTATGTATCTGTAACCACATTTAGGTTGTGCGTATGATCTTGTAATTTAAAGGTAATTTTAATATTGCTAGTTGTTTAGGTCACAACTATTAGCATGACATTCAGTGGTATGTGGGAATTATGGCTTATACCCCAGAGGAGAGGAACAAAATTCAAAATGACCTTACTAGATTATAAAGCTGAGCCAAAACTAACAAAATGAATTTCAACACGGAGAAATGTAAGATACTGCACTTAGGGCAAAAAAATGAAATGCATAGATATAAGATGGGGGACACCTGGCTGAATGAGACTATGGAGTTTATCACACGGGGGAAATCCCGTGCAGAAACAGGGCTTTAAATTAGAAAAAAAAAACCCAAAAGCAGGTGTTTTTTTCAGACGACGTCGCTGTTAAAAGGAGATTAATCCAAACGGAAATTAGACAAAAACTGCTTCTTTTTACTTTCGGAAGATCCCAAAAGTAAAAAGAAGCAGTGTTTGTCTAATTTCTGTTTGGATTAACCTCCTTTTAACAGCGCTTTCACTTTTCACACAGGGCAGAATGGGAGAAATCCCGTTCATTAAAAGCTTCCGCTTTTGCGGGTGTTTTTTTTACTTTAAAGAGCGATTTTGCACGGGGCTCCCCGTGTGATAAACTCTTATGTGTGAAAGGGATCTAGGAGTCCTAGTAGACCACAAGTTGAACATGAGTCAACAGTGTGATGCAGCAGCTAAAAAGGCCAATGTGATTTTAGGCTACATCAACAGAAGTACAGTATCTAGATCAAGGGAAGTAATAGTGCTACTGTATTCTGCTTTGGTCAGGCCCCACCTGGAATACTGTATCCAGTTCTGGACACTACAATTCAAAAAGGATGTGGAGAAACTGGAGCGTGTCCAGAGGAGGGCGACTAAAATGGTGAAGGTCTGGAAACCATGCCTTATGAGGAGAGATTTAGGGAACTGGGTATGTTTAGCCTGGAGAAGAGATGGTTAAGAGGGGATATGATAGCTCTCTTTAAATATTTGAAAGGATGCCATATTGAGGATGGAGCAAACTTGTTTTCTGTTGCCCCAGAGAATAGGACAATGGAGCAATGGATGCAAGCTCCAGGAAAAGAGATTCCACCTCAACATTAGGAGGAACTTCCTGACAGTAAGGGCTGTTCGACTGTGGAACACACTCCCTCGGAGAGTGATGGTTTTTAAACAGAGACTGGATGGCCATCTGCCAGGGATGCTTTGATTGTGAGTTCCTGCATGGCAGAATGGGGTCGGACTGGATGGCCCTTGAGGTCTCTTCCAACTCTATGATTTACAAGTAAAATTAGTTCCAAAAAGGAAACGAAAAAAGGAGGGGAAAAAAGGCATTCCTAAGGATTCTGTACGGTGTTAAATGGGAGGAGGTCAATAAGGGGAGAGGAGGGGGGTGACACCAACCCTGGCGGGGAGTGGGAAAGATGGGGAAAAGAGACCTTTGGGGGATTGCAACCCCCAGAATCCGTTCCTGTAATGCTGGTTGAGGGAGGGGGCTCGGGATGCTGGGAGTTGCAGTTACTCCACGCCTTCCTGGCTAGGCGTGCATGAGGAGGACCTCACTCCAGCCCCAGCCCCAGCCCACCTCTCCATCCCCAAACTGGTCCAGCCCCGGGGCGGGAAGCCCCAGAGGGAAGAGGAGGAGGCGGCGGCGGCGGCGGCCCTGGACCCTCCTTCCTCGGCCCCAAGGCAGTCAGGGGCGGCCCCCAAAAGCAGCCGCAGGAGTCCAGTCTCACCGAGCGAAGGAGCGCCGTCGGGGAAGCGCGCCTTCCTTCCATCCTTCCCTCTCCTCCGCCTTGGTTCCCACCGACCCAGGATCCCGGTGCCTGCCTGGGAAGAGTCGGCTCCTCTGGGGGAGAGAAGCAGCCCTCGCCGCGTCTCCTCCGGAGCCTCCCTGGGCGACATGCTTCTCAGGAGCGGCGCCTTCCTGGCCGGACTGGCTCTGCTCCAGGTGTGGAGCGCCCAGGTGAGAGGGAGCAGGCTCCTTTCCCTCAGGGAGGCAGGACGTCCACTGTTTGAGTACCCCTTTCCCTCCGCCATCTCCCCTCAGAGCTGAAGGAGTGGGACACCACTCCCTGTCCAGGCCCCCCCCCCAATTGTTTGAGTACCCCTTTGCCTCCGCAGTCTCCCCTCAAAGTTGAAGGAGTGGGGCACCCACCCCATCCAGGGGTCCCCCCAATTGTTTGAGTACTCCTTTCCCTCCGCCATCTCCCCTTAGGGTTGAAGAAGTGGGGCACCCCTGTCATCCAGGAGTCCCCCCAATTGTTTGAGTACTCCTTTCCCTCCGCCATCTCCCCTTAGGGTTGAAGAAGTGGGGCACCCCTCTCATCCAGGAGTCCCCCCAATTGTTTGAGCACCCCTTTGCCTCTGCTGTCTCCCCTCAGAGTTGAAGGAGTGGGGCACCCCTCCCGGTCCAGGGATCCACACCTAGATGGGGAGGGGTGCCCCACTCCTTCAACTCTGTGGGGAGACGGCAGAGGCAAAGGGTACTCAAACAATTGGTGGCACTTGCCCATAGGGAAACCATACCATACTTGCCCATAGAGAAGTATTAGAGAGTGCTCTGTTGTTGTTGTTAACTGCCCTCGAGGAGATCTCGACTCCTGTCCACCCAATGGATGAGACATCTCCATGACCATCTGTCCTCCACTCCTCTCCTTAATTCCTTTTGTTGTTGTTGTTGTTGTTGTTGTTGTTGTTAACTGCCTTCGTGTCAATCTCGACCCATGGCGACCCTATGGATGAGATATCTCCAAGACCCTCTGTCCTCTACTGCTCTGCCCAGCTCCTACAAACTCATTCTTGGTCTCTTTAATAAACTCCATCCATCTAGCATGTGGCCTTCCTCTCTTTCTACTTCCCTCCACCTTTCCTAACATTATTGCCTTTTCCAACCATTCGGGTCTTCTCATGATGTGTCCAAAGTAGACAATCTAAGTCTTGTCATCTTGGCTTCTAGGGATATGTCTGGCTTGATCTGTTCTAGGACCCATGTTTGTCCTTTTGGCTATCCAAGGGATCCTCAGCACTTTTCTCCAGCACCACATCTCAAATGTGTTGGCTTTCCTCCTATCTTCTTTCTTGACTGTTGTTAACTGCCCTCAACTTGATCTCGACTCGTGGTGACCCCATGGATGAGACATCTCCAAGACCCTCTTCCTCCACTGCTCTGCTTAAATCCTGCAACTCCATAATACCCGTGACCTCCTTAATAGAGTCCATCCATCTGGCATGTGGCCTTCCTCTCTTCCTACTTCCCTCCACCTTCCCCAGCATTATTGTCTTTTCCAAAGAGTCCTCTCTTCTCATGATGTGTCTGAAGTACGACAGCCTCAGTTTGGTCATCTTGGCTTCCAGGGAGGTGTCCGGCTTGATCTGCTCTAGGATCCACTTGTTTGTCCTTTTGGCTGTCGATGGGATCTTCAGCACTCTTCTCCAGCACCACATCTCAAAGGAGTTGATTTTCTTCCTATCATCTTTCTTAACTGTCCAAATCTCACATCCATACATGGTAACAGGGAATACAATGGCTTGTATGATTGTAACTTTTGTGCTGAATTGTATATCTTTGCATTTTAGAATCTTTTCTAGTTCTTTCATAGCCACCCTCCCCATTCTTAGTCTTCTTCTGATTTCCTGACTGCAGTCCCCATTTCTATCAATGTTTGATCCTAGGTATGGGAATTCCTTTATTATTTCTATTTCTTCATTGTCTAGGTTGAAATTGGAGAATGCTTGCCCATAGGGAAACATAGGGAATACTGGCATAGTATTCCCCTATGTTTCCCATGGGGAAGTATTCTCCAATGATTCCTTATGGACAAGTATGTAGAGAGATCTTGTAGCACCTTTGAGACTAACTGAAATGAAGAAGTTGGCAGCATGAGCTTTCCTGCATTTTGGACCACAGACTCTAGTCTAAGCCTACGAAAGCTCATGCTGCCAACTTCTTTCTTCCAGTTAGTCTCAAAGGTGCTACAAGATCTCTCTACATACTGATTCTACAGACTAGCACAGCTCTATCTTCGAATTCTATCCTTATGGACAAGTATTCTCTAATGATTTTCTATGGGCAAAGTATGGTTTCCCTATGGGCAAGTACAGTCATTTGTTTTAGTGCCTCCTGTATCCACACTAGAGAAATAATCTAGTTTGACAGCATTTTAACTGCTTTAACTGCTCTGCTCTGGAGCCACCACAAACTTATTCCCAGAATGTCCTAGCATGGAGCTAGGGCAGTTAAAGCAGTATCCAACCAGATTATTTCCCCAGTGTGGATGCAGACTTGAAAAGCCTTGAATATACATATACATATACATATACACTTGTCCTTCCACATTTGTGGCTTTGACTTTTGCAGATTTGATTATTCATGTATTTTATTAATATGTTCTCTCTAGGAATATCTAGGTCCTCCAGTGCAACTCTATAGTCAACTTGAACCCAAAGTCACACTGAAGGACCTAGAGATTCCTAGAGAGAACACTCCACTAGGCATTTGTAGTTCCTCCCGCACAATTCTGTGGTCAATGTCTGGCAGATGTTGACCACAGAGCTGCACTGGAGGACCTAGAAATTCCTAAAGAGGTTTTCTCTCAGGTAAAATCATAGTGTTTTTGTTATTTGCAATTTTTCCACATTCACAGAGGTCCAGTGCCAAGGGACACCATTTTACTGTACCATTGTATTTCATGGGACTTGAGCATCCACAGACTTTGGTACCCATGGGGGGGGGGAAGGAATCCTGGAACTAAAACCCAGCAGATACCAAGGTCCCACTGTACTGATTTTCCAAACTAACATGGCTTTGAATTCTACTTCTTGTTGTTGTGTGCCTTCAAGTCCCTTTGCAGACTGATTTACCAGACTAACACAACTTTGGATTTTACAACTCCCATCTCTGATGTGTAGTTAGGAGATGACTTCTAGTGCTACAGTGAAGGGGATTCGGGAACTTTTGCAAGTGCTGCAGAGGCTTTAACATCTTAGTGCACCATATTCCAAGGCACCATTTTGTTGTTGTTGTGTGCCTTCAAATTATTTCTGACTTATGGCCACCCTAAGGTAAACCTATTGTGGAGTTTTCTTGGCAAGATTTGTTCAGAGGAGCTTTGCCATTGCCATTCTCTGAAGTGGAGAGATTGTGACTTGCTCAGGGTCACCCAGTGGATTTACATGGTTGAGCCTGGAGTGGGAAACAAGTAGCCTAAGCCCTGACAGAGGACGTATTCACACAGGCGGCTCTAAAGCCGCCTGGAAGCCCCCTGGAAGCCATCAGGAGTCATTCCGGCGGCGAAAACAGCAGCCGCCGGAATGACTCCTGATTGCCTCCGGCAGAAGCGCCTGTAATTCCTTTTTTAAAAAGGAATTAAAAAGATGGGGCTAAAGCCGGCTAGCGGCAGGGATGGCGCAGGGATTGCGCAAGATGGGGCGGGGCTTGCTGCGACGTAGTTTGAACACGTCGAGCAAGACCCCGGAGTGAGGTAGGGATGGCGCAGGGATGGCGAAGGATGAGGAGGGGCTTGCTGCGACGTCGTGTGAACTTTTCCTGCACAGAGCCGGAGTGGGGCCAGATGGAGGTAGGAATGACTCCCTTTTTTGCCCCGTGTGAAAACGTCCAGAGTGGTTTGAACATTGGACTGCTATTCTGGAGATCAGGGTTCAAGTCCTTGCTAGGCCATTGAAAGCCAGTTTGGGTGAGTCGTACACACTCTCAGTCCCCAAAAAACC
The DNA here is from genome assembly GCA_026167975.1 of Phrynosoma blainvillii. Lineage (NCBI taxonomy): Eukaryota > Metazoa > Chordata > Lepidosauria > Squamata > Phrynosomatidae > Phrynosoma > Phrynosoma blainvillii. Next base: position 409,260,650 of record JANUYF010000001.1, on the reverse strand, counting down.
CGGGACGGGTGTGTCCTAGGATTGCCATAAATAAGAAATAACTTAAAGACACACAATAATAACAACAGGGGGTCCTTTCCTAGCGTGATGCCTTTTCCGATGTGTCACTTGAACTGCAACTGCCATCATCCTCACCAAGCTAAGGATAATGGAATTGTATCCCAGCATGTCTGGAGGATGCTAAACTGAGGAAGGAGAAACATAAAAAGCTTGGAGGGTGGTGGTGGTGGGGATCCCTGACAGACTCAGGCTCAGGGATGATTTCTTGGCTTGGTAAACTGTGTAAGTGTGGCCCATAAGAGAAGAGATCCAAGATTTCCGGCTCAAAATCAATGGATTTGGTGTTCTTAACATCCTTTAACTGCTCTGCCCAATTTGTAGCTGTGATGCCCTTTCACCATCTTCCTTTGTAGGTGAAAATGGTGGGGATGGGACCAGATCAGCTCAGAGCCAAAGTGTTGCCTTGCATATGTTCTGTGAGGAGCATCCAACAAGTCTGTTATCAGGATCTGAGGTCCAAAACACACTGCAGAAATAATCCAGTTTGACACTGGCTCTGCTAAGGAATTCTAGGAACTATAGTTTTGTGAGACAGTTAGCCTTCTCTGTCAGAGAGTTCTGGTGCCAAAACAAACAATAGTTCCCAGGATTTCCTAGCACTGAGCTAGGGCAGTCAAAACGGTTTCAAACTGGATTATTTGTGCAGTGTGTTTTGGATTTGAATGTCACTGCCAGAATGCTATTCTCTGCCTCTACCTCAGTTTCTTGTTTCGTCCCTTTGGCCCTTGGATCAAGTTAAAATTATTTATTCAACCAGTATGTCACCTGTTTTCCACAAAAATGAGACTCAAGGCAGCTTAGGGTTAAGTAGAGCGTAGTAGTCCTAGGGCCTTTGCAGACTGCCAAAAATAATGCAGCTTGAGGCCACTTTAACTGTCCTGGCTCAGTGCTAAGGAATCATGGGAACTGTAGTTTATTGTGGCACTAGAGCTTTCTGACAGAGAAGGCTCAATGTCCCAGAAAAAAATACAATTCCTATGATTCCCTAGCACTGAGCCAGGACATTTAAAGTGGCCTCAAACTGCATTATTTCTGGCAGTTTGTAAAGGCCCCTACTTAGGTTTTTAAGGAGTGAAGCCGTAAAATGAACAAAAACATACCAAGTGTAAAGCACAATTTAAAAACACACCAGTAAGAGAAAATATAGCACCCAGCCTGTTAGAAACCTTTCTGCAATAAGTGATGCCAGTTGCCGAAGGCTGCATGAATAAAAAACTTTGCCTTTTGGCAGTTCCAGAGCCTGGGAGATACACACAGATACACCCAGACAAACTTTTAGACTATAAAAAAGTAGAATTTGAAGAAGTTAATCTGTTGGACTACATTTCCTATTATACCCCCTTTCCTCTTTCAGACAGTACAGCCACTGGCTATACTGTCTGGGAGTTGTATGCTAAAGTGTGAGCCAGTGTGATGTAGGGGTTTGAGTATTGGACTGGGATTCTGGGAGGCTAAGGTTCGAATCCCTGCTCAGTCATGGAAACTGACAGTGGGCAAGTCACATTCTCTCAGCCTCAGAGGAAGGCAAAGGCAACTCCCTCTGAACAAATTCTGCCAAGAAAATCCCATGACAGGTTCACCTGAGGGTTACCATAAGTCAAAAATGACTTGAGGGGATACAAAAACAAGTAGTTTGAGCCCAACTCTAGGGGTTGAATCCCTGCTATGAGAAACCTCTGAACAATTTTTGCCAAGGTTTGATAGCCTTAGGCCTGTTGTATATCAAAAACAACTTCAAGGTGTACAAGAATGTAACTTTCTGAAACACTGGGACAAAACAAGGATATATATCTATTGAGATCAAGAGCAGCAAGGCTGAATACACCTGAAGGGCTTCTGAAGTTATTCAGTGCAATGGAATGCAAATTGTTCTGCTTGCCTGTCTTCCAACTCTTTGGCTGAATCTCTCCAGTGCCCAGCAGCTAGCATTGAACAAGCAGAGAAGCTACACCAGGGATAGGCAACCTTTCCCCTTTAAGGGCCGAGGGATTTCAGCTCCCAGAAGCCTCAGCCATGTTGGCCAATAGTCCCTTGTTGGCCAATAGCTCCTGGGATTCTGGGAGCTGAAGTCCCTCGGCCCTTAAAGGGGAAAGGTTGCCTACCCCTGAGCTACACTTTGGCTTACTGTGGAAGGCTGCCAAGAAAGAGCACAGGCAGCCTCCCCTTTTCATGAATGGGGATTCCCTGGAAGAGAATCCACACCATCCCCAGCCCAAGGATGTTTTCAGGTGGTTATGATATTGGAGACTAGGGCTGTCATCGCAGAAGAATGCAAAGATATAGCCATGGTAGTCTGTCGAATCAGTATGTAGAGAGATCTTGTAACACCTTTGGGACTAACTGGAAGAAAGAACTTGGCAGCATGAGCTTTCGTAGACTTACTGTATATAATACTCATGTATAAGTCTTAGACATTTTAGTAAAAAAAATTGACCCAAAAAAACTGGGTTCACTTATCCACAGGTCAATGTAAGTACATCGTCCCTCCATTTTTGTGGGGGATCCATTCTGGCCCCCCCCCCTGTGAAAATGAAAAACATAAATATTGAAGCCCCATTGGCTTGAATGGGCATGCTCTTCTGCACATGGCCTCACATTCGTGCCATTATTTTCCTCCTGGCTTCCCATCCGCAGAAATTCAAGACCATGGACGGGAAGTTTGCAAAATAGGAGAGATGACTGCACTGTACTTTAACTTATATATGAGCCATTCCTTTTCTCTGAATAGAGTGGTAAAAGGTGAGAGCATCCTGAGAGTATGGATCCTCTCTACTCTCTCATCTATCCACCCTTTAGGACAGCACAAACAGTTATGCCTGCCAGAATTTTCTAAGTTCTTTGGCATTATTTTCCTTTGCATCATCCTTTACATCCTTTGTTACATGCCCCTAAGTAACAACTTAACAACAGATGATAACAAAATCCATAATCTTGGCCCCAAAACCTGTACTTATACATGAAATCAACATATTGGCAAATATATATGGTAAGTCTACTTCCTCAGATGCATCTGAATAGCAGAGCTTGAGAAAGTTAACTTGGCCCTACTGGCTGGAGGGATTCTGGGAGATGAAATCCAAGGAAGTAACTTTTTTCAAAGTTAGCATTTCTTCAGCCTTCCCAATCTGAACCTCATATAGATGCCTGCGCCAGTTCTCCAGCCATCTTCATATGATTTCTATTGTTTTCCGCCATCAATAATGGGAATACAGTCCTACATTTGCAAGACCTAAGCAGAACAGTCTTTCTTTCATAGGGTCCCCATAAACTGCAGTCAGCTGGATGACAAATTACAACAAACTAGGTCATCTGGGAGCTCCAGGTGATAGGATTGCACACCCTTAATATGTTATTCATCTAAAGCAGGGGAAGGCAACCTTTTTAAGACCTGGGCCAGTCTCCCGTAGCCCAGGTCTCGGCTGAGCCGAGGGGGGGGGGGAATAGTGGCGCGCGTGCGCGCCCTCCGCCACCACCCGCGACCCCCCCGTGCACGCTGCCGCTGTCACCATCGCCAACGCTGCCGCCGCACGCACCAGCGCAGCTGCTGCCGTGTGTGTCGCGCCCGCCATTTGGGAAATCAAAATGGCGGCCGCGACACGTTTGTGCATGCGCAAGAGTACTGTGCATGCACAAACGCGTCGTGCCCACCATTTTGATTTCCAAAATGGTGGGCGTGACACGCGCGGCCGCAGAGTGGCAAAAACACGCTGCCGCCACCGCGGTGGTGCACGGCGGCGACGGTGGCAAACTTCGGCCGGGGCCTTTAAGTCCAGGGACCGAGGCCTTAACTGGACCCCAGGCCGTAGGTTGCCGGTCCCTGATCTAAAGCTTACGTTACTAAAGTGGCTTCTTGGTGGCTGCTCTCAGGCTCTGGAACTCCCTTCCTAGAAAGGCTAGACTGGTGTCTTCCTACTTTTCTTCCATAGGAAGTGAAAAGGTTGTTTTGTTTGTTTTGAAGGCCCTTTGAAGACTGATTGCTCATCTGAAAAAGACCTTGAATAATGGGCTGCATTGTATATGTTGTGTACATATTGACTATATTCTTTGTTTTTTTTATTTTAATGGGAATACTTTTAATTGCTTGCTTTTAATTGCAAGTCTCAGCAGTCTTAGCCAGCAAAGAAAATGGTGAAGAATGATGGTATTTGTAGTCCAGCAACATGGAGAGCCACACAGTTATGTTTTAAAGGGTATTCTGCTATGTTGATACACCAAAAGATAACTCAAAAAGTCTATGCAGTATCTTTGAATTTGTATCCCATATTTACTATTGATTTATGAATAAATTTGATGAAAGGTTAAGGATACTTATATAGTCATGTCAGATAGATAATTATAAGGATACTTATAAAGTCATTTTAAATAAATAATGTTTTAGCACTTCAAATAATTGTTAGTACTTTCAAAGAGTCGGGAACTTTTCACACAGTCATCTAGTGAGATTTAGCTGAATGAAGAGTCTGAAAATACAGAAATGGTGGGCAGCAAACTCACACTGAATGTTACTGCACATGAAAAAAATAACTGCTCTGGAGAGTGATCCTTCATGTGCAGAGCTTAGAAGAGTACAGTTTTTTGACTACAGTTCTCAGAAGCACCAACCCAGTATGCTAGGACTTGCAATATGAAAAAGGTAATTTTCCAGGCTTTGTCTGTGCAGATAGAGAAGTGTAACATGCTGGTAAATGGAGGCGCATTTAAGAAGCTGTGTGTCTGTCTGTGTGTACTTGTTGACCACATTAGTTGCACATTACTGATGATCTCTTTATCCATGTCCAGATACCCATCAGATAGTTGTGCAACCTTCCACTGGGGCACAACACCTTTTGGTTATCCAGCCAAGTGTTCATCCCACTGAGCAATACTTCTTAATTTTAATTTCAAGACACACAGTACTTCATTTTTTTTAAATATATAAATTAGTTAAAATAAATGTAAATCCAGTTTATGTCTTGCTTGAATAAGATCTTGTGAGGCAACAGAGGATAGTGTCAAATCCAGAATTAGAAACTCTGCAGAAGCATCTTTTCTTTTCTTTTTTTTCCTGACTTATGGCGACCCCAAGGTGAACCTATAAAAGGGCTTTCTTGGCAAGATTTGTTTGGAGGAGTTTTGTCATTGCCTTCCTCTGAGGCTGAGAGAGTGGGACTTGCCAAAGGCTACTCCAGTGGGTTTTTATGAATTAGCAAGGATTCAGACCCTGGTCTCCAGAGTTGTAGTCCAACACTCAAACCACTACACCACCCTTTTTAAACTTTATTTTACCGGATGTGTCTGATCCTAGAACCATCAGAACAAAATATGGCTTTAACACGGTTTTTAAAAGAAGTCACTCATCATGACTGTCATCAACAGGAATATCAGGAACTCCTGCCTTCAGACCTATCCTGACTCTTGTCAGAAATCCTTCTTTTCTGTCTTCATTCACTACTTGATCTCATCAAACTTTCCCTACTCTTCCTTGAACAAACTTTTAAGTTTGTTGGATGTGGGAAGCTGCACGCTAGGCTGACATCTAGTGTTTCTAATGTTTCAAGGAGTTTGCAAGGAGATGAGAAAAGTGCTAAAAGATTAATCCTAGCAAGATTTTGGAAGAAGTGATTTGTTTCAGAAATGAAAGGTACTGGATCTAAAGTTTGCTGGATGTCCTCCTACTTGGGAACTTTCCTCTTTCACCTAGGTGTAGGCAACTTCTAGTGGCAGAGCTAGGAGCGCTGGTGTCACTAAGGTTGGTGTCACCCCAGTACGGTAACCCATGCTGATACCCCCAGGCTGCATAGCACATATCTTAGCTGCCCATGGGGCAGTTAAGATATGTGCTATGCAGCCTGGGGGTATCAGCATGGGTTACCATATTGGGGTGACATCACTGCTGCTGCTCAGCAACCCTTTCCAAGTCTCCTTCTTTTCCGGCTCAGCCAACAGTCCCACCAGACTCAGAAAATAGCCCCTTCCCGCTAGAAGCTTTTGGTGGGGTGTTGCTGCTGCCTGGCAGCCTCTTCCATGACTGGTGGGCCTGCTGGCCGAGTAGTAAAAGTCCAGAGGACTTTTTCTTCAGCTGTCCGTAGACTATGGAATGACCTGCCGGAAGAGATTCGACAGGTGACTACGTTGTTTGAATTTAAAAGAGCATTAAAGACCAGCTTCTTCCAGCAGGCTTCTCTTGATGATTTTTAAATTGTGAATTTGTAATACTGAATTTTAGATGTGGATTGTTTTAATATGTTAATATATTAAAATATATTAAAATATCTAATCTTTTTTTAGATTGTAAGCCTGAGGGCAGAGAACTGTGTAATTAACAATTTGTAAGCCACTCTGGCAGAAGAGCAGGGTATAAAAACTGAATGAATGAATGAATGTCGACATTTTACTTGTCCTTTTAAACTGATGTGTGTTTTAACAAGTGTTTTAACTGATGTGGTTTGTTCATTGTTGTCCCCCACCTCCATCCATGGGAACAACTTATTATTATTATTGCGTGGCAGGGGGGCCACAGACTCCTTTCCTTATGCAGAATGGGAGGAATTCACAGCCATAGCTGCCACCACCTCCTCCCTTTCCCAGCCAAGGTAGCCACCCTGCCAGATTTGGAAAGGGTTGCCAGGTGGCAGCACAGCACCCCATCCATATCAGCAACTGCAGCTGGGATGGCAGAGGCAGAAGGGGAGTAATCCACAGCCACAGCTGCCACCGCCATCTCCCTTTCCCAGCAGAGAGAGATCACTGGGAAGATCTTGGGATGGACAGTGAGTTACCACCCCACTGGGTGTTCATCTTCCCCTCTTTGAAGATGGTATGTTTTGCACCCCCGCACTCTCTAGTGATGCCCCAGGGCAGGGGGAGTTGTACCTCCCACTCATGCACATACATGCACACACAATCTCATGCACAGACACACAAGAACTAACGGAACAAAAGTAGGAGAAGGTGAAACGTGGAGGCCTTGCTAATGGTAATACTGTACCAATCCTGAAGCATAGCTTCAATCAGTGTCCAGAATGAAGATGGTTCAATAGCTGCCACAGCAAGTGGAGTGGCCGGCTTATTGAGGAATCTAGTAGAAGTTGAACAGAGGTCCTGTCCTGCTTCAGACTAGACCACATTGCCCATGTGCAGGCTGTTATACTCAGAATCATGTCCCAGGGCAGCCCCTTTGGGATGAATGGATTACCTAAGGGAGCCCTGGTGGTGCAGTGGTTAATTGCTGGTACTGCAGCCACAAAGTTGAGTTCTCTCCCAGGGCTCCAAGGCGACTCAGCCTTCCATCCTTCCATAGGTCTGTAAAATGAGTACTCAGGTTGTTGGGGGCAATTGGCTTACAGATTGTAAACTGCTTAGAGAGTGCTAATTCACAGATAAGTGGTATCACCAGGTGGCGAGCAGCAGCGTCCTCCAGGCTGTGGAGGACCAGTTACCAGCTCCGGAGGACCAGCCCTGGGAGAACACCTGTACAGCCTGAGCTGCCCCTCCTCCGCTCCACCCCCGCAGACGTTGGAGGCTATATAGGGCTGCCCAGAACACCTTCGCCAGCACTAGGTGGCGAGCAGCAGCGTCCTCCAGGCTGCGGAGGACCAGTTACCAGCTCCGGAGGACCAGCCCTGGGAGAACACCTGTGCAGCCTGAGCTGCCCCTCCTCCGCTCCACCCCCGCAGACGCTGGAGGCTATATAGGGCTGCCCAGAACACCTTCGCCAGCACCAGGTGGCGAGCAGCAGCGTCCTCCAGGCTGTGGAGGACCAGTTACCAGCTCCGGAGGACCAGCCCTGGGAGAACACCTGTGCAGCCTGAGCTGCCCCTCCTCCGCTCCACCCCCGCAGACGCTGGAGGCTATATAGGGCTGCCCAGAACATCTTCGTCGGCACCATGCTGACAAGAAAATTATGCTTTTAAATTGTATTTTTAATTACTGTTATTTAGTTTGCTTGTATGTTTGGGGGGATGGGCGGGTGGGTGAAGGAGGGACGGGATTTAATTTGATGTATTGTTTTTAAGTTTTGTAATGTTGTACGCCGCCCCGATTGCCTGGCAGAGGGGCGGGATATAAATAAAAATTATTATTATTATTATTATTATTATTATTATTATTATAAATGTAAATGCTATTCAATGCTATTGCTTTTGCTGCCTCAGTGCTAAATGGTTCTCCCAAGGGAAAAGAATGGTTGGGAGATTGAGGAAATGTTTGGACAATTGGTGTGAATATCTCAGACAAAGAAAAACTCCTTCTACTGGAGAAGAGTGCTTTGTCTGTGTACGCACAACTACCTTCTTCGGCCAAAATCCCACCATCGCCCTCCATAGACAAAAAGATTAAGCTAATGTTTTGGGGTAATTTTGTGGTTGGTGCTTTTGCTTCCTCCCATGCTACAGCCATCCAGATTTCCAGATGTGGTATGGCCAGGTCTTCACAGTGGGGTTGCCTTTCCAGGTTACACACCTCAGCGTCCCTTTTAATATTAAATTGATATCAGATATGAGAGGGGTAATTGGGGGCCTGGGGTAACACCCCCCCAAGGACACCAAAAGGCCACTTCTCACAAGTTTTGTACCTTGAAAAGAAATGGGGGACACAGAAGTGACTAACAGTGCTATCCAAATATATTTAGCTGGTTTAGGTTTATTGGGGACATTTTTTTTTCAAAACTGGAAGTGACTAACTGTCTAATCCCCCCCACAGACAAGCTGAATGTATTTACTCATTGGGGAAGCAAGGGCACTCTGTACCATATTAAAGGATTATAACTGTGGCTATTGAAATTTCTATGCCATCCCTCTATAGAAGGAAGATTAACTTAGATAAAAACACAAAAAATTATAACATCAAAATGCAATTTAAAAAATTGTATTCTTAAAACACCACCCTTTTCTTTCTCTCTCTAGAGGCAAGACATGAGTCTTCAAAAGACCACCACTGAAGCGGCAGGTGAGTGTGATACTTGTTCTTCTCTTACAATGTAAAAATGGCTCTGAGGAGTGGAAGTTATTGGTTGGATTGCAGATCCCAGCATCCTTCCCATTGGCCCTGTTGGCTTGGGACAACGGGGAGTGTGCTGTCTGTTATCTACAACTGACTTCTGAATGCAGAATGGAGAGATGGGATGCCATTTTGTCCTCTCTTTCAGGCATCACAAAGACTTGGGCCAGACCTGAGAGCCATAGCCAGTTAAATTACACAGTACTGGGAAAGATGAACCTGATACAAAGCTGCTTTGTTGTTGTTGTGTGCCTTCAAGTCGTTTCCGACTAAGGTGAACCTATCATGGGGTTTTCTTGGTCAGATTTGTTCAGAGGAGATTTGCCATTGCCTTTCCCTGAGGAAGAGAGCATGTGACTTTATCCGTTATCTGAAGAATCCAGGAATCATCTGTACTCCCAGTTTTATATGTTTTAAGTTCTTTGTTGGCCATGCTTTTGTATCTATCTAGTTGTATCCTTCCATGATGTATGGAATCGCAGCTTATGCCAGCCCTTGGAAAAACTGGTCAATATTGTGTCTGAATACCCCAGTGAAGTTGAGCATGTGTTCAGTCCTTCCTGTGTACCTTTGCGCCGCTGCAGTGGATGCTGCCGAGATGAGAAGCTCCAGTGTGTCCCAACAGAGACTGCCAATGTCACCATGCAGGTAGGAAGTTGTACTACATGGTCCTGATTGTCATGAAACCTCTGGCCAAAGATTTGGGTCCCTATTGTTTCTTTGTGAAATAGTTGCCTGCCCTTCTTTACTTTACCTCAAGGGTGGGCAAAATGTGTCTCTCCAGGGGTGCGTCAACATTGTAGAAATAATGCAGTTTGACACTACTTTAACTGCTGTGGCTGAATCCTACAGAATACTGAGATTTGTACTTTTGTGAGGCACCAGCCCTCTTTGGCAGAGAAGGCTAAAGACCTTGTAGAATTACAAATCCCATTCCATAGGATGGTGCTATAACACATAAAATCTTGTCAAACTACATTATTTCTACAATGCAAATGCACCCTAGATCGTTCTGTGGTCCCTAGCCTTTAGGGTTCCTCTTTCTATGCTGACCTGGTTCCTTCCCCTCCATCCCAAATTGGGTAGTTGATACTTTCAGAGGAGTGTTGGTTTTGCATTTAAATGGGTTAGAAGGGCTTCTCAAGCCAGATCCCCCTTACACATGGAAAATATAAGTAAAGAATAAACATTTGGTCACTTCTGACTTTGGTTTTTTTGGGTGGATACACTATTGGGGTTCACAGAAGTTGACTTGGAGAGTGTAAAAGTTGCCTTTTAGACTGTAATTCCTAGACCCTTCAGCTAACAGGAGGATTCTGGGAGTTGTAGTCCAAAAGTAATTACAGTCGCTTCTCCAAGTCCATGGACTTGGAAATCTGCGGACTTGGAAATCTGCAGAGAGGCGACCGCCATTAGAATGAATGGTGAGTGCATGTGGGGGCACACCCCATTCAAGCCAATGGGGCTTGAATATACATGACCCTTGTAACTTGTGAGGGGGTGTCTGGAACAGATCCCCCGTGAGTTACGAGGGACGATTGTATTACAATTGGATTTTCCCATATTATTTCAAATCCAGAAGTGACTGGAATTTTACTTCTGGTTTTGAAGAAACAACAAGAAAGGACCTGACACATGAAAGCAAGGCTCTGCACCTCAATTTAAAGGAGAATTGCCACTTCTTGAAGTTTCCCAAAGTGACAATTTACATGTTTTGTCTGAATTCCACACACACATCCTGACCAGGGCACTTTGGCTATCCAGGAGGGGCCTGGTGGCTGCATATAGCCTACGGCACTCATGATTTCCACCATTGATTTAATAATCTTTAATAACCTTGTTTGGACTTTGATTAAATGTGGTGGGAGATAGAGAGATATGAACTATAAGGCACAGTTGTCTGGAAAGATTTTCTGTGTGATCACTTTTGAAATGAATGGAAATTGCTTGTTTTGATTTATGGGATGAGATATGTGTTGATGGAGAAGGGAGACAATGGCGAAGAAGTTGCCCCTTAGATTTTCTACCTTAGGCCCTAAAATATCTTGGGCCCAGCCATATGACCGGAACAGAGGAAGAGATAAGTGCTGCAAATGTTCACAGAATTACTGAAATTTTATCCTTTCAGCTTGTGAAGATTAATTCAGAGAATCCTACACATTATGTGGAGCTGTCCTTTGTGGAACACAGGAAATGTGTCTGCAGGTATGTGTCTTTGTTATGTCTTTTGGCAAACCTGATTATGTCATGACTCCTCCTGCTTTTAGTTTGGAAAATTGATCTTTTTAAACAACTGCTTCAGGAATCATCTACCTAACATGGCTACTGTGGAAATTCTGTGAGTTAAAAGTCCAAAAACTAGCTTTTCCAAGCTCTGCTTTCAGACTCTGAAAGCATTACAGTTGCAAAGGGAGCCAGCAGAAATTGTAAAGGAGGCTTAGCCTCTCTAAGTCAAATGCAGATGCTTCAGGCATCATATTAATATATCTTCAGTCTAGTTGGGGTAGATGTTCTCCATTGTTGTCATAGTTTTCAAGCAGATAGTCTATTTTAGCATAAAAAGGAAAGTGGACGAGGGGAAGGGATCTAGTAACACCCTAGAGACTACCGTATATATGTGACTATAAGTGGACGTCATGTACAAGTGGAGGGCAGTTTTGGGGGCCAAAATTATGGCTTTTTCTGTGACCCATAGATAAGTCAAGGGTAAAACTTAGGGGCATGCATCAAAGGATCTAAAAGATGAAGCAAAGAAAAACAATGCCAATGAACTTAAAAATCCAGTAGGCATAACTGTTTGTGTTCACCCTAAATGCTGGATGGATGAGAAAATAGAGGGGGATCAGTGCTTCTAGGACAGATTACACTCTTAACTTGCACCAGAGGATGACTCCTTTTTTAAAAATCAATGTTAAAGTACAGTACTTACTTTGACCTGTGAATAAGTCGACTCAGGATTTTTGGGTCAATTTTTTGACTAAAATTTCTAGACTTTTACATGAGCATATACAGTAACTAATATATTTCAGCATAACCTTTTGTGTACTCCAGTGCACTTCTTCAGACCTTCTGAAGATCTCCACTTCTTCATATCTTCTGAAAAAGTGAATTGCATCTAAAGAAGTGGACTGAAATCCACAAAAGCTTATGCTGAAACATAGCGATTGGCCTCAAAGGTGATATGAGATCTGTTCTCTCCCACTGCCCCATCTTTCCATTTTATTGTCATAGTAAGACTTGCTGATTCTCTATATCTCTTGAAATAGAGATTTGAAACATTGAAATAGAGTGAAACCATTTTCATTGAGTTCCTGACAACTTGGATTTGGCATACCCAAATTAGCAGAAGTAAAATTAAGTTAAACTTTTCTGTGGGTCAGAATGTTGACTTCCAAGCTGACTCAGTAGGAAGCAGTTGTCCTACCATTTGCTTATTGGTCAGGAACACAGAGCACCCTTCTCACTGTATATACAATGTGTCAGAAATAATTAGGATTTGTTGGCTCCTTTAGAGCTTGGGCTGCCAGAGTAATTCTCTTTGGTCTGCCACTCCTTAAAAGTGAGGTGACTCTCCTAAGCTGTTTGAGCAGCCATATGTGTTTTAAAAATCAGCCCTGCCATTCTGTATATTCTCTGTGTTGGATCATCGTCATCCTCACTATCACCATCGCACAATGTCAGAATTTGGCAGTGCATTTTGCATAATTTATCCTGATTTTCTTAGGTGCAGGGAGTGGCAAAGAACTGTGCAGGACACTGAGGTCCCATCCTCAGCCATAAAGATTTCAGCAGACTTCACCCATCTACTTGAAAGCATATATGTCAGGGGTAGGCAACCTTTCCCCTTTAAGGGCCGAGGGACTTCAGCTCCCAGAAGCCTCAGCCATGTTGGCCAATAGTCCCATGTTGGCCAATAGCTCCTGGGATTCTGGGAGCTGAAGTCCCTCGGCCCTTAAAGGGGAAAGGTTGCCTACCCCTGTTATATGTGAACAGTTTGTTGTTGTTGTGTGCCTTCAAGTTCTCTCTGACATATGGTAACCCTAAGGCAAACTTATAACAGAATTTTCTTGGCAGAATTTGTTTAGAGGTCTTTTTGCCCTTGCCCTTCTCTGAGACTGAGAGAGTATGACTTGCCTAAGGTCACCTAGTTAACAGTAATGAGGGCTGAAAAACTGGGCTGGCATCCTGTTCAGTGTTTACTATGTTAAAAGCTAAACTTGTTCACAAGACACACACGTACGTTTCTATCTAGTGACTTTGCTCTCGCAAGCTGAGGCAGGATCAGAACTGCCTTTCCATTGTGATTATGCTTTCACTTAACTCATCTCTGGTCTGTGGAGAAATAAATTAGGCCTCTGGAATCCCACAAATGGCAGCTCACATTTCTGGTAGTAATCTGGGTGGCGGCAGAAGGATGCTGAGAGCACGCCTAGTTGTTTTTATCCCTAGTTATCCTGCTGGTGTATGTGACATGATTTGTAACTGAGGGTGCACCTCTGCCTCGGCAGCAGAAAAGAGCACTCTCTTTTCAAAATGTGTATCCACCTGGTGCTTGCTTCCTAATCCCCACTGGAAGTCACTTGCCACTTGTTGTACTTCTTTCTTTCTTGTTACCATTTACCTCCAGCTTAAATAAAATATTTGGAATTCCATCCCAGGAGACTTTTCCTCTTTGGGACAGTTGATTCATAGTGCCTTGACACTGTAAATTTTGCTTGAGTTTGGGTGCCCATGTAGAGGAGGTGGTTGGTCTAGTGTAGAACTTTGGAAAGTTACTTTTTTGGAGTATAAGTCATGGAATCCCTGGGACAATTTTCCCTGGGAACATTTTCAAGCTTTGGTCTTGTGTGAGGGTTCCTTGTTCAAGCGCAGGAAATGTTGTGAGGATGGGGAAGCCTTGGTATCTAAGGGCATCTAATGTAAGAAAGAAAGATGCTCCAAATTGCTTTTGAAGATGGGATTCATACATATAGCGTAGTGGCGGCTGGTGTCTCCTGTGATACTAGTGTGATGGTGAATCCACTCCAGGTTTTAAAGGAGTTCTCCAGGGTGTTTATGTACCCTATTACTAAACAGTCCCAGCATCTTGGAAAGCTGCTTTCAGGCTAGCCAAAACCTGGAGTGAATTTAATGCCTGACTGATATGGGAGCCACCACCACCAGTGATATTGAATGAATGCCTTTTGGTCCTTTGCAGGCTCAGCATTATAGTATGGCATAGTGGTTTGAATGTTGGACTATAACTCTGGAGACGAGGATTCAATTCCCTGCTCAGCCATGAAACCCACTAGGTGGCCTTGGCAAGTTGTACACTTTCTCAGCCTCAAGGGAAGGCAATGGCAACCCCCCTCTGTACAAAACCCCATGATATAGCCTTAGGGCCACCATAAGTCAGAAATGACTTGGAGGCATATGGCGCGACATTTTGTCAGGAATTCAGGATGCCCCATGCTGGATCTAACACTTTCAGGACTCTCTGGAGTACCTGCTTCATTGCCCCCTTGATTTCTAGGATCCCACTCTTCTTGCTGTGGCATTGCCAACTCTCTGTGTTGCATGTACACAGTCCCAAGAGCTTTCTGGGTCAAGTAGAAGCAACAGCAAATGTCCACAGTTAGGGAGGAGAGTGTTCAAGACCTTCATGCACAGAGACAGCAGTCACTGGTCATTACATTGGGTGTGTGCCTACATGCTTTTTCAGAGGCTGCACCTGTGCCTCTGTTTAGAGTTCAGAAATGTTGCTGTTTTGAAGCTTTCAGCCATCTGTCTCGGGGATCCTGAGCACAGTGGTCCAAAGAAAAAAAAAAGTACACTCTGTTTTTGCTATTTCCATAGTATCATTCCATAACTATCCATGAATGCTGAAGGCACCATATTCCAAATATGACTGTGTAACTCTTCTTCTGCCTAGGCCACGGCAAGATGCTCTGAAATCAGGGAGGTAAGTGGCATTACCAAGGATTTTGGATGTTGGGGTTCTCTATGGTGTCTCGTCTCCTACCCACTCTTCTTTTTCCCTCCTCTTTCCTCCAAAAGGAGGAGGAGACCCAAGGGACGCAACAAGAGGAAGCGGGCAAAGCAGAGAATCAAAAATTGATCTCTATGTGAGTATCAACACCAGGGAAAAGGGGGAGGAACAAATACTATGAGTCATGGGTAGAGATGGATATTTTCTCCCTTAGGGACTGCTTTGACTCCACTTTGCCGATGTGAAGCTAATGAAGAAAAAAACTATTGCTTATCTGGAAACCTGGTATCACTTTGTGCATATTAATAGCACCCATATGGCTTCTGTTTTATGCATATCAACATCACCATGGCTCTGGGTTCTGGCTTTATTTTCTTGATGGTGCCATCAGGTACTCAGACTGGGAGGAAAGTATGGCTCAGATTGCTGCTTTTACCATCAGAATTATTTTTGAGGTTGTGTTTTCATTCCCGGCTAGTAAGCCAATCTGCTTGGTTGCAGACTTAATGGAGAGTAATGCCCAAAATAGGCTCTAGATGCATGAGTACAAATATTGCTTTATGTAACAAATCTTGCATAATATTAGATAAGAAAAAATCCAATTCAGGTAAAGCAGGGGTGGGCAAAGATTGGCCCATGGACTTCATATGGCCCGCAGTGCCCTCCAGAATTTAAAAACAAAACCAAAGAACAGAGTTTTTGAGGCAAGTCTGTAGCAATGTGTGTGGTGCTTGATGATGGTGGAATGCATTTCTAGGCCCTTTCCAGCAACAAGCTCCTCAAGATCCCCACAGCCTAGTTTTCCCCCCATATTGCTAGCCTTGCCAGTTAATTAGAGCAGAGGCAACTTGATAAATTGTATAGACTCTCCAAATAAAGGTCACACCTCTCATTAAAATGCATTTTACTTGCTATATATCTTTTTAAAGCTCAGTTACAAAACCTTTCCATTTTACCCAGCACCTAAAGCTTTGAGATTAAAAAAGAGAGAACAAATGCTAATGGCTTGAATGATTTGTTTGCTTTTGTTGTCCAGAAAGTAAACTTTAACCTTTCAAATGAGAAAAAAGTGAAACAGTTTATTTGAACAGATTGGAGCCCTTATCTACGGGAAAGGGAGGATAATGGAAAGGATTTGAGACAAATGGAGCAAGTTTTCCATTGTGCCTGACGTGAGAAACATGCAGTGTTTCTGTTTTTGGTATAGCTGACAGAGCAGCTTTGCTTCTCCAATTTAGAGACCCCCACCCTTTAAAAGGTATTCTTTTAGTACCCATCAATCTCTTGTCTTTTTCAAAAAAAAAAAAAAAAGGTGCCCTTAAGGAAAAGTAAATAAATACTCCCCCAGAGAGTGCTTTTGTCTGGAATGGATAAAGGCACTAGAATTTAGTGACTATTGTTGTTTATGTAGGCCAGCTTTTAAGATCGGCCAGGCTATAACTCCTGGCAAGCTGTTTGGAGGGAAAATTAAGGCTTAAAGAACAGGGTTGTGTTGCTTGGGAGATTCTGTGAGTTGCAGTCCAAAAAGGTTAACTTTTCCAACCTCTGGTTAGGACAATTAGAACAATGAAATGTGACAGTATGGGAACCTTTTTCTATATGTGTAAATTGGGCAGCTGTCTTGAGAAGCTGCATGCTCTGCTATACAATGCATACTGTGTGTGACAGCAGGAGCTGGTTTGTTATGTTCATAGTTTTGTCAGTGAGGTAGAGTGCTTCCATGGATTCCAGTGCTGCCAGACAAAAGGCATTATGAAACTCTTCTGCCATGCCTTCCTTAATGATTTTTTTTCAATCTGGCAAAGAAAACAAAACATGTAGTGGTAGAAAAACATGGGTTATAAATGGCAGATTAAATTATCTGGAACTCTGCCTCCAACCAGTAAAAGTCCATGTTTGGGACGGGGCAGTGACACAATAAAAGCCTTGTCTGGAGGCATGTGTGTTCATTCAAAGACAAAATGAAGGCACATCTTGAACTCTGTGAGACTTCATTCTGCATAAACCCTATATAGAAGAGACTGCAAAGCCATCAGGGAAAAAGCATTCTAGTTCTCTGAGGATTTTATCACATGAGGCTTTAAATCTGCTAGAGAACAGCACCTTTGGCAATACTTATTGCACAACGTTGTAGCTGTTTTGTCGCTACTTTGCTCTTGGAGCATCCCTTTTCATTGATGGCAAACACCCATCAATAAGGTGGCCCAAACACGCTATTGCAGCATTTCTCCTCAAGTGTGGTAACTTCCTGGCATGGCTGTTCCTGAATTGGGTAGTGACATGGGGCAGGGTCCCTGCACCATTCCCCCTCCCTTTGCCTATGCCAGGATAGGCTTCTCCATGCCCTCTTGGTTTGCCAAAGAAGAATTGACTGCTTCCTTGTGAGTAGGCAGTCATTCCTTTTTTGGTGGTGGTGTGGAACAAAGAGGGAATGAGGAAGACAGCACACAGGGACCCTAAATGGTGGGAAAAGCCCCATCATACTATTGAGGAGATTTGTACTATTAAAAGTTCCAAGACTGGTAGGTTTTCTTTTTCTTTTAACAACATAATTGTGGCAAGACCAAGGTGGGACTGAGGCTATGTGATAAAGTCCTGAGAGAACTAAACTGAGTATTCTAAGCCCTTCTACATGAAAGCAAAAATGGTTAAAGGAGATTGTTTAACTGGTTTCTTAGGGCCTTGGGATTGTACTTGTACAGTGTTTCATAATGTGGTTTTGGGTGTTAGCTTCACTGTTACTTGTTGTTTAATACTAACTTCAGAATGAAAAACTTATTTTAGGATCCCTGACGTTGTTAAATGGTATATAAATACAACACATAGGTGTATCAGTTTATTTATTTGTTTTATATGCTACCTTTCTTTCAGGGTTGGGAGATAAAGCTGCTTCCAACATAATTTTATCAAGGTTCCAATAAAAACACCCATTATGTATATTAAAAGAAAAATATATCAATTATACTGTTGAGACACTTATTAAAACCATTTAAAAACTCCACATGAATAATAAATAAGTGGTAAAATATTTGAAATTGGATGTGCTGGCTTTTAAATATTTTAAATAATGCCTGTTACTTCTGACTGTAATAGGCAGGCAGTTGTTGATGGCTTGCCTGAATAGGAAGGTCTTTACCTGCCAGCTGAAGAAAAACAGGGAGGAGGGTTATCTAACCTGCCTTGGAAGGGAGTTCCATAATCATCCAGAAAGCCTTCCCTCACATCTGCACCAAATACACCGTTGAAGGAGTTGGGACCAAGATAAGAATCTCTCCTGTGGATCTCAATACTTGGGTAGCAGGCTGTGATGGGATAATGCAGTCTTTGAGATAGCCCCGTCAAGTCATAAAGGGGTTTTAGGTCATAACCAGGACTTTAAAGTATGACCAAAATTGAATGATAGCTGACAGAGCTGTTCTAGTAAGGGAGTTCCCTCTAAGTTGTCCTAGTTAACTGCCTGGCCATAGCATTTTGGGGCAGTTCTTCAAAAACGAGCCCATGTAGGACATCCAAATGTGATGTAACTAATAAGGCATGTATCACCATGGTCAAATCAAATCTAGACTTGGATACTGCATGGCTTTCATTTCCTAAAATGTCGTTCATTCTATTCATTTTTGCAGTCAGGGAGAACATTTGGTTTAATATTTTTTTAAGGGGTGGGAGGGTTTTGGGATTTGGATTGTATTTTAATATATTGTATGGAATTTTAACTGCTGTAAGCCACCCCGATTGTTTGACAGAGGGTCGGGATACAAAATAATAATAATAATAATAATAATAATAATAATTGATTTGTCTTGCCCTTTGCAAGAGGAAAAAAGGCTACACCAAAGCATTTTGTTAAAAGCCTTACACTTATTTTCCCCAACTGTCTACCGTATGAAAAAGAGAGATCAGCCTATATAAGATTCACACAGCTTTCAGATATGACAGTATTTCCGAAAGATAATCCCATCTTGATGGCGATGATAACATAAAGCCATCTGTTGTCATTATTCCACCTCTATAGAGCAAAGAACAAATTTTATACAGAGCAGAAAATATAGTTTAAGTTGTCCACTTGATGCTTAACCTTTTTGGTGTTGAATTTATTCTGTGCTCTCTTTCCAGGTGTGCTGTTTGATGACGATGGTTGCGTTGTCAGCAGAGGGCATGGCCATGATAGCTGCATTTATTACTCGGTCCTCCTCAACAATTTTGTACACATGAACCAATTACATTTTTGACTGATGAATTCTAGGGGACTCACAGCAGCTTGCTTGCTTGCAACTCCTGACCAAAAAAGGGAAGAACTGAGACAACATTGCAGTAGGAATATATCATGCCATTATGAAGGACATGCTTATTGTAATCGCATAAGAGGATGTTGCTGTGGGGCCAGGTGACTGCAGCTGTTTGACAGGAAGTTGTGTGTTTGTCTAGATCTGTGCCCCATGTTGTTGTTATGTGCCTTCAAGTCGTTTCCGACTTATAGTGACCCTAAGGCGAACCTATTATGTGATTTTCTTGGCAAGATTTGTTCAGAAGAGGTTTGCCATTGCCTTCCCCTGAATTTGAGAGCATGTGCCTTGCCAAAGGTCACTCAGTGGGCTTCATGGCTGAGCAGGGAATTGAATCCTGGTCTCCATAGTCCAACACTCGAACCAGTATTTCGCATTGATAATCTGCAGAACATGGATTAAAAAAGAGTAGTTGTCCTGGCTGACAAGTACAACATTATGTAGTTTGAAGAACCAGCTTAGTACTGAAGCTGAACTGTCTGGATGCTACAACATCCTGCTGGGGAATGAGATATAAAAAGTACACAAAACAAAATAGGTTTGAGCCAAGCTTCACCAATTGTTGGCTGAGTTTTGTTTTCCATAAACCCTGCTGCACTCAAAACACTCTTGATGATGGACTCGTATTTCAAAAGAAACCATACTTCATCAGCCTCAAAAACATCTAACAAGATCTTTTGCTTTGTATGAATGGATGGGCTAAAGTTTCTTGTCAAGGAGCATCCTAGAAATTGTGGAAAGAGTTTTTTCCATTCTAGGGCAGCAAGTCATATTCCAAAGGAAGTGCTAGCATGAAGAGCCCAAGCCCAGGAAATAATGGGGATGGGAAGAGGGAGGACAGTATATGTGGTGTTCAACTGCTTTGTATTTAGTACATAAATAGCATTTCTACATAAGTAATTATTTGACTGGAAGAATCAGTTCTGGGGGCCATGCAAGACGGAGAGGCTTAAATACTCCCAAATCCTAAAAAAGGAATGTATAATAGTGTTTAGAATAATTTTCCCCAGTAGAATTAGAGCAGTATCTTTGCTTGGCACACAGAGTTTGGAAAAGTTATTATTTTGGACTACAAGAATTTCTCAGCCAGCATAGCTACTACAGCTCCCCTAGAACTGAAGAATTCTGACTAACGTAGTCCACAAAGTAATTTTTCCAAATTCTGTTTTACATTACAACAACTGTGCATATTTTTGTTGATGAAGTTGGGCTCTGGTATGATTTGAATTGATTTTTATAACATAAACAAGTGGAGAGTTCTGGTCTAGCCCTGTCCTTTTCTCCACTTACTCTCAAACAAGTTAGTTCTCATTCAAGAAGTGATGCTTTATCATACCATGGTTGACAGTGATACCTATTGATAATGCAGTTCATTGTTATTGGGTATCTTCAAGTCATTTTTGACTTATGGCAACTCTTATCATAGGTTTTTCTTGGTAAGAGTTGTTCAGTGGGCTTTGTCTTTGTCTTCCCTTGAGGCTGAGACAGTGTGCTCAAAGTTACCCAGTGGGTTTCCATGGTTGAGTGGGAATTTGAACCCTAGTCTCCCAGTGTTCTAGTCCAACATGCAAACCACTACACCACATTGGCTTTCAGTGCAGTAGTACTCACAAGTCTCATTGCACAAGCACAATGATGCGAAGACAATTTGCACTCTTGGAGATGGCAATAAAGCATAACTAGGTGGGCTATAAAAGAATAGCCAAACTCAGTGAGGATAATTGCAAAGCAAAAACTTAAATTAGCTCTGGGAAGAAATCCTGATATCGTTGAATAATGTCACATATTTTTAGAGTGCAGGCCCAAATGCCCAACCGAATATTAGGACCTACTACAGAAAGACAGAGAATAAGAAAAATGCTTACAATATGCATAGGTATAAATCAAGGGCATGCTTGCATGCCAATTATCATGGATCCTGAGTTCTTTAGCATGGAAAAATGTTGGCTAAGCAGTGAGCTGGGCGATACTGCTTTGTGATTTAAATAACATTAGGAAAGAGGGTGCTATTTATTCTTCTACATATCTTAAGAAGTCACTAGAAGAAATTAATGTCTAGGATAATGGCCAATAGTAGACTGTGTACTTTTTCTCCAGACCTCTTCTCTTCTGCAATCTTCTGCTTAGCCTAAAAACCTACTGCAGAAGGCCCTGAAACATGGAGTAGATTTTTGGGTGTCACAGAATGCTGCAAGGGGATTGCCAAAAGTCCTGACACTACTACAAGTACCAGTTTCGATTTAGGCCTATGTTGCATTTTTCAAAGATCACAACTGTTGTATGGAATATCTTGCTAGCTGGAATAAAAATACCATATATTCAAAACCATCTAGGCAAAATTATGCAAAATACAAAATACTAGTAGATGTTAAATTATAAAATGTACTGCCCACCCTCCCCTCAGCATTCATATCTGTAAGAGGTTCTTCGTGAGAACGGATAATGGAGTATTCCCTTGTATGCTCACCACATTATATTGCTCTGCAGTATAATAAGCAACTGCTGAATGTGGGACTAAACTGATCTTTGAATGGGTTTTGTTATTATATTACAGTCAATGGATTGCAACTTGGTATTTATTCTGGTCTTGTTGTAGCAAGACCACTGCATCTATGGGGTGTGGAGGAGCTTAGGTCCTTGCTTTTCTGTTCAGTGCAATGCAGCAACATTCCAAATAAATTCTAAATAAAATGTTGTGAGTTTCATATTTTGAAAATATTTTTGTTAGCTCACCCTAATTCATCTTCTGAAAAAGCAGCTTTAAAGAACAAGTGAGTCTGCCTTCTGGGAATGAATGAGTCCATCATGCACATTGTGATCTCTTTCAATTGTTGAATGACTTACCACAGAAAATGATGGCCCACTATGCTAGGCAGTCAAAGGTTTGGGGAAGCAAAGATGTTTGATCTGTCCTGCTTCCTATGTGCTTTTGAGGAAGTACTGTAGTTTAGTACTTATGATTCCTCATCTGCAAAGCAGATTAGGCCTTCTGTACATGTGAGGAGACTTACAAAAATTAAATAGGTCAAGACAGCTAGCATGCTGACACAGTGTGGTAATGCTGAGCAGGTAAGTATCTTGATGGTAGTATCTGATCATTCCTGTTTATGCAAAGTTCCTATCTGCTTCCCTCCAGTGTCTATCCTGGTAGATAGACACTGGAGGGAAGCAGTTACAGATGAGAGTACTCAACCAATCCCTGAAGGGACATTATTTGTGTTGGATGTGACATAAAATACTTGCCAGGAAGCATCTACTTACTAGATAACTCCAAGGAAGTTCCATGGCCATGTGTATAGAAATGTAGAGGATGTTATGGTTAGGATGATGGCAACCAAGGAGTATTTCTTACTCTTACACAGTAAGCATCCACTCCCAATGCTTGGATGTTAAATTCTAGTAGTCATTTATTTTTTAAAAAATTGCAAGCATCAAGGCTAAACTAACTTAAATTATGATTGCAACTGATTTAAAGCTAAAATCATTCATTTTGTGGTATAACTAACTTTTTAGTTATTTTTATAGTTGTAGGAATGTGGCCTCATTAAATAATGGAGGAAGAGCATCACATGTTTCAGGTAGATTCAGAAGAAGAGGCCATTGTCAGGACACAATATGGAGAAACAGAATGGCTTCCTAGGCCATATACAACGAACAAGAGGCAAGGATTATAGTAAACGGGGAGAAGACAGACAGATGCCCAATTCAAAAAGGTACACGGCAAGGATTTCCCTTATCACCTTTGCTCTTTAGTCTAGTAACAGAAATTCTCAACAAAAAAATTAGAGAAAATTCGCAAATACCAGGGATTAAAATTAAAAATCAAGAATATAAGATCAGGGTCTATGCGGACGATATGGTTATTATTTTAAATAACCCACTTGAAAATATATCTACAATGATAAGTACAATACAAGAATATGGAAAATTAGCGGGACTCAAAATTAACAAGAGAAAAACAAATATACTTACCTTAAATATGTCAACAAGTGACAAAGAAAAATTACAGGAAACGTCAGGTTTTGTGATTCAAAGAAAAGTAAAATACTTAGGGATTGAGATAACAGCCAAAATTTCAGAGCTATTTAAGAATAATTATGATAAAGCGTGGCATGAAATAGAAACAAACTTCAATAATTGGTCAAAATTAAATCTTACATGGCTGGGGAGAATTTCGGCAATTAAAATGAATGTGATTTCTATGATGATATTTTTATTTCAATCACTCCCGATAATTACGAATGATTTACCATTTAAAAAATGGGAAAAAGATATGAATTTTTTCATCTGGAACAAAAAGAGACCAAGAGTTAAGATGAAAACTCTTCAAGATACCAAAGAAAGAGGTGGTCTTGGAATCTCTAACCTTAGGTTATACTATCATGCATGCTGTCTAGATTGGGTCAGAGACTGGATTCAGTTAAAAAATGAAAAATTATTACAATTGGAAGGATATGACTTGCCATACGGATGGCATGCATATTTGATTTATGATAGGGATAGAGTAAATTCAGAGTTCAATAATCATTATATCAGAAAATCCTTGCTTAGAGTGTGGAAAAAATATAAAGCAATATTCATGCCAGAAATACCTAAATGGACATCAGTCAATGAAGCATTCTACAGACGAGAAAGAATGATAAAAGATCAATGGGTTTCTTACAATGATCTCTTAAAATACGACAATAACAAATACAGAATGAAATCAATGGAGGAATTGAAGGCGGAAGAAATGAGCTGCAACTGGTTTTTATACAGGCAGATTTGGGAAAGATTTAAAATGGACACTAAGCTATATCAAATTGAAAAAGAAGAAAACCAATTAGGGAAGATTTTAACAAAAGAGACACAACACATCATTTCTAAAATATACAAAGTTTTATTGGAAAGGAATATGGAGGAAGAAACAATTAAACAATTTATGATATCTTGGCCACAGGAAATCAATAAACACATTATGTTAGAAGATTGGGGAAAAAATTGGACAAGAAGAATAAAGCATACATTAAATCAAGAAATTAAAGAAAATTACTACAAAATGCAATTTAAGTGGTATCTAACACCAGAAAAAATCTCAAAGATATACAAATCTAAGAAATACTCTTGTTGGTATTGTGATAAGGAAAAAGGCTTGTACATACACATGTGGTGGAACTGTGATAGGGCTAAGAAATTCTGGGTGCAAATTCAGAGTGAAATCAGCAGAATTATAAAAATAAAAATAGAACTGGAACCTACTACGTTTCTGCTTGGTATGATAAGCTATGATTTAGAGAAAAAATATGGAAAAATTATCTTCTATGTGCTATCGGCCGCAAGAGCGGTTTATGCAAAAAAATGGAAAAACCAAGCAGAATTACAGATAAGAGAATGGCAAATCAAATTGTATGATATGATGGAGTTAGATAAACTAACATGTGCTTTAAGAAATCAAACAAATGAAAAGTTTGAAAAGGAATGGCTACCGGTTAATGATTACTTGACAGAGTTATGGTTACTATAAATAATTATAAGAAGATGAAATTAATAGTCTAACCAGAGTCAATTGATGAAAATAATCAAAGGCATTAATACTGTTTAGAGATGGTGATTTAGGAGAATTAAATACAAATGATCATGATGATTCCAATAAAAATAGACGGTATGGTTAATATATATTATGACAATGATAATATACTGGATGTGTTAATCATAAACAACACGAAAGTATGGGTAGATAATGAAAGTCTAATTATATTACTTTAATGACCAAGACAAAGGATGGGAAGATTTTATGTAAATTATGTATAGTTAGTATTTAGTTTTTTAATATGTGTGTCTGACTGTATGTTTTGTCTATGTGTAAGTAATGTGCTTTTGTTAAGTTTGCTATGTATAAAACTAAATTAATTTTTTTTTTTTAAAAAAGAAACAGAATGGCTTCCAATTGGTAAGAGGGTCAGATAAGGCTGCATTTTATCACTCTGTTTAACTTATGTGCAGAACATGTCATACACAAAGGTGGATTACACCTGGAGGAAGGATGTAGGAAACCTGGAGGAAGGAACACCAACAATTTAAGATACATAGGTAAAGATAAAGATATTCCCCATTGACAGGGTTGTCAAGTCGTGTCTAGCCATAGGGGACGATGCTCATCTCCGTTACTAAGCCGAAGAGCCAGCATTGTCAGAGACTACTCTGTGATCATGTGGCCAGCATGATTTCAGAGAATGCTGTTTACCTTCCCACCAAAGTGGTACCTATTTATCTATTTGCATTTGCATGCTTTTGAACTGCTAGGCTGGCAGAAGCTGGGACTAGTGACAGGAGCTCACACCATCATGCAGCATGTAATATATTACATATATGTGTGTGTGTATAAAATATACATATATACATATAATATGTAGAATAATAAGTAGAGAGATCTTGTAGCCCCTTTGAGAGTCACTGTAACGAAGAAGTTGGCAGCATGAGCTTTCCTAGACTTTAATAATAATAATTAGAGAGATTTTGTAGCCCCTTGGGACTCACTGAAAGAAAGAAGTTGGCAGCATGAGCTTTCCTAGACTTTAATATTAATAATAATAAGTAGAGAGATCTTGTAGCCCCTTTGAGAGTCACTGTAATGAAGAAGTTGGCAGCATGAGCTTTCCTAGACTTAAATAACAACAACATGTAGAGAGATCCTGTAGCCCCTTTGAGACAAAGGGGCCACAAGATCTCTACTTACTGATCCTACAAGGGCTATATCTTTGAATACTACAAGTCCCAGAATGCCGCAGGAGGAGGAGGAGGCGGAGGCAGCCGCCAGAACCGTTAGAGTGGAATAGGGGCCCTTTCTATAAGAGCGTAGTGCCGTAGCCTCCTCAGCCGCTTGCTCATTGGTGCTTTATTCTCACCGGGCGGGGGCGATGAGCGCATCCGCAGCCAATCAGGAGGCCGGGACGGTGTTTCCCCACCAATCGCAGTCGGCCTGGCAGGTTGCGGACCCCGCTGGGATCTTTGAGGCAGCGATGGGCGCCGGTCCTCCTCGGCTTCCTTCGTCCCTTTGCGAGGCTCCCAGGCGCAGCGACGGCGGAGGCGGCGTCCTTTAGGTACTTCCCAGTGGTTAGAGCCCCCTTCTCCCCGAAAGGTGGGCCTGCGCCTTCCTCTGCCCCGCTACCCTTGCACTGACTGCCATGCCCATCATCCCCTGGACCTGATCCCTTCCGATGGGATGCCTTGGCTCAGATCCGAGGCTGGAGCGGGGTTAGTCCATCTCTTCTCCTTGCATCGCTTGGGGGCTTCCATGGCAGGGAGGTGGTGTCTGTGTTGTCTTGTGTTGTGTTGTGTGTTGTGTGCCTTCAAGTCATTTCCAACTTATGGCGACAAAACACACAACACAACACAACACAACTTGTGTATGTTGTGTTTTGTCGCCATAAGTTGGAAATGACTTGAAGGCACACAACACAACACAACACAAAACACACAACAAAACACACAACACTGTTGTGTGTTGTGTTGTGTGTTTCGTTGTATTTTGTGTTGTGTGTATGTTGTGTTGTGTTGTGTCGTGTGTTGTGTGCCTTCAAGTCATTTCCGACTTATGACAACCCTATCATTATTATTATTATTATTATTATTATTATCCTGGTTTTTTTTTTTTTTGGAAAAGTTTGTTCACAAGGCGGGTGGTTTTTTTGGCCATGGCCACCCTCTGAGGCTGAGAGAGTGTGACTTGTCCAAGGTCACCCAGTGGGTTTCCATGGCTGAGCTGGGATTCAAACCCTGGTCTCCAGAGTCCTAATCCAATGATCAAACCGCTGTGCCACTGGCTGGCCTGCTAATAAAAAGCTACAGAGACTCATATAAAGATAAATTTCATGCTTCTTGGCCATGCTCTAAATGGAGGACATTTTGGGATTCTTCCTGGACAGAAAGCTGAAATACAGGGCATGTCCTAGAAAAGGAGGACCTCTGTTCACCCTACTCCCTCCCTCCCCCAGCTCCCTCTTGTCTAATGTTTTGCCATTGTAGCACAAGCTTTAGCCCTGTTTAAATATTTGAAAGGATGTCATATTGAGGATGGAGAAAGCTTGTTTTCTGCTGCTCCAGAGAATAGGACCTGGAGCAATGGATGCAAACTACAGGAAAAGAGATTCCACCTCAACATTAGGAGGACTTCCTGACAGTCAGAGCTGTTTGACAGTGGAATATAAGTTGCCTTGGAGTGTATTGGAGTCTCTTTCTTTGGAGGTCTTTAAACAGAAGCTGGATGGCCATCTGTCAGGGGTGCTTTGATTGTGAATTCCTGCATGGCAGAAGGGGGTTGGACTGGATGGCCCTTGGGGTCTCTTCCAGCTCTATGATTCTAAGCTTGACGGTTCCTGGCAAAGTCCTGCACAGCCTCAGAGCAGCTGTGGTTGGGTTTCCTGTTTTCTCAGCACACGCAGATAACAGCGAGAGCCCAAAATAGACACTTGACGTTTCATTTCTCCTTCCACAAATGGCCCGAGCGTCGGCCTTCTGAAATCCCGCCTGCTCAGATGTTACAATATCATTCAAAATTCATAAAACGGGGATACCTTTACGGCGACAGCCAAAGTGCACAAAATACACGTTGTACCAAAATGCACAAAATGCATGCCAGAAGGAGTAGCCTGCCTACATAGATATCCCTCCATACCCTTTTGACAAAATGCAGGCCTATGACTAACATTGGGCCTTTGCAGACTTCCAGAAATAGTGCAAATTGAGTCCACTTTTAGGGTTAGGGTTAGGGAATCATGGGAACTGTATTTTATTGTGGCACCAGAGCTCTCTGACAGAAAAGGCTCAATGTCTCAGAAAAAAAAAATTCCCATGATTCCCTAGCACTAACCCTAACCCTAAAAGTGGACTCAATTTGCACTATTTCTAGCAGTCTGCAAAGGTTCATTGTCATTCTCCCCCTTTTGCATGATTTTTAACATTAGAATCAGTGTGCCGTAGTGGCTTGAGTGTTGGACTGCGACTACGGAGACCAGGGTTCGAATCCCTGCTGGGCCATGAAACCTACTGGGTGACCCTGGGCAAGTCACACTTTCTCAGCCTCAGGGGATGGATGGCAAGGGCAACCCCCTCTGCAGAAACTTGCCTAGAAAACCCTGTGATAGGTTTGCCTTAGGGTCACTATAAATTGGAAACAACTTGATTTTAAACACTTTTGCCTGATGAAGAAGCCAGTGGAGCTTTGAAAGCTTGCGACATGTATTTTGTGGATTTTGGTTGGCCCCATAAAGGTATCCCTGTTTTGTGGATTTGGGATGTTATTGTACCTTGCTGTATGGCCAACACAGCTACCCCTGGATATATTTCTTGCGGAAATGGGTCATCCACCGCACCCCATATTTTGAAGCCTGGCTATCATCATGTCTGCAAAGCATAGCCTGCAGCGTTGGGCTGATTAGTTGGCTAGAAAACATCCAATTTCCTATATCTAGGAATACCTTGATTATTTCACTTTTGTTTTAGAATAAAACAGGTAATTAGTTATAGTGCAAATATTTGCAGGCCATAGGTGGTTGGTCAGGATTAGTTAGAGCAGACTTTCCTGATCTGGTTGTTGTTGTTGTGTTCCTCAAGTCTTTTCTGACTTACGGTGATCTTAAGGTGAACCTATCACAGAGTTTTTGGGGGGCTGAGAGAGTGTGCCTTGCCTAAGGTCACCCAGTAGGTTTCCTTGGCTGAGTAGGGAATTAAATCCTGATCTCCAGAGTCATAATCCAATGCTCAAACCATTATGCCACATTGGCTGTTGGTGTGCTTTACTTATAACCTGCCTTTTCCTCCACAAATGGAGCCGTAATAATTGAAATGATTACAAGATACAGTCAGCCCTCCATTTCCACAGATTCTGTATCCATGGATGAAAGCACCCACAGCTGGAAAATATTTTAAAAATATATAAATTCCAAAAAACAAACCTTGATTTTACCATTTTATGTAAGGGACACCATTTTACTACGTCATTGTATATAATGGGACTTGAGCATCCCTGGGTTTTGGTATCCACAGGGATCCAAACCACAGCAAATACCAAGGGCTCACTGTAGTTAAAAACATACAAAAAGTTAACATTAAAACAGAAGACTGTTAACAATGGCTGCATCCACACTGCAGAAATAATCCGATCTGACATCACTGTAACTGCCATGGCTCAGTGCTATGGAAGTCTGGGAATTATGGTTTGTTGTCACTTTGCTGTGGTGCCACAACAAAACTACAGAGAGATTGAGAGAGAGAGAGAACATGAAAATGAACATAAATGAAGATAAATAAATAAAAATCCTGTATTTTTGGACTGAGCCCTTCATAAAGACAGAAATGTGTGCATCATATTATTTATGAATGTGGGCAGTTTGTAAATTTTACAGAGAAACACATGGGTAGGTTAACGGAAATCAATGCTTTCATTTGGTATTTAGGTAGCACACAAACTTGTTAAGGGCTACTTCCTGATTGTCAGCCTTGCATGTCATGAATTTTGACTGTCCCTTATTGCTATTTTGAAAACAGTACTAATCCTGCTATTTGCCTTTTCCCCTCTGGTCTGTTTTGAAAACAACAATAATCCCACTCTGTATCACAAGCTCTCTTTCCAGGTTGTTTTCATCTCTGTTCTGTAGAATGCTTTGCTGTTTCTCTAGACTATTGGGCCTATCCTCCTTTGGTCTGTCTTTAATTCTTTCTTTGTCTCTGCAGGAAATAGGCTGGCAGGGATTTCTTGAGAATGGCCAGGTTTTAACCAGAGAGTCTTTTGAACCCCTGACTGGACATGGATTCAGAGTCCTGTACCCGAGCCTTCTCCCAAGCACGAGTCTATCTTGAGCAGATCCGAAGCCGCGTGGCACCAGGAGGTGTTGATGTCCATGGAACTGGGAAGCGCGACTACCTGGTGGATGCTGCTAAGCAGATCCGTCTGGCTTTGGAGCGAGATGTCAGTGAGGACTATGAAGAAGCTTTCAATCACTACAAGAATGGGGTGGATGTGCTGCTCAATGGGATCCAAGGTATGGTAGGGGAATGGAGGAGTGAGATGTGAAACATGCATGGGAATAATAATTTAATATAACGTGTGTGTGTGTGCGGGAGGTTTACCTCCTCTTTAAGAGTGCCTCAAGATCCTTTGGTTTGTCAATAGTTGTGTTCCAAATTAATTTTTAAAATTCACCACAAGTGATCACACAGGTTAACTAGCTTGCAATTTAAGACCCATTATAATGTAGTGTTTTGAATTTTGGACTAGGAGTCTGGAAGATCTGGATTTGAATCACTTCATCAGCTCTGGAAACCCACTGGGTGACCTTGGACAGGTCACACAAATCAGTCTCAAAGAAAGGCAATAACAAAGCTCCTCTGAATAAATCTTGGCAAGAAAACCCTGTGATGGAGTGACATAAACTTGAAGGCTCATAACAACAACAAAGGCTGTCTTTCTCTGCCAGAGTAGAAGTGAGAATGCACCATTAAAAACAACTGAGAAAACTGGTTCATCATTAATAGAGATTATTTATAACATGCTTGTATATAAACATTTCAAAACAGTATAAAATGTTCAAAAAAAGCATACAGTTAAAACAGTACGCAAAACCTATATACAATATCTGAATCATTCACAAAAGTAAAATACACTGGACTGTTTGAGGGTTGACTGAATTACACAGGGGAGGGTTGCCTTCAAAATGCTAGAACCAGCATAGAGTGAGAGCCAGCATGGTGTAGTGGCTTGAGTGTTGGACTTGAACTCAGGGAGATCAGGATTTGAATCCTTGCTCAGTCCATGAGTGACCATGGGGAAATCATACTCGGCTTCAGAGGAAGGCAATGGCAAACGTCCTCCAAATAAATCATGACAAGGAACCCCAACGATAGGATTACCAGTATCATGAGCTGGAGTTGACTTGAAGGTACATAATAACAAAAATGGTCACTATACAGGCATCCAAGCTCCACAATACCTGTGTTTTTTCACAAGCAGGAATGGTAGGATTAGCTTGGAAGTCTACAAGGTGAGCATCCAAGCAGGCACTTGTAAGCTAGTTAGCATGTGGCCATCTGTGGTGAATGAAATATATATATCAAGCTAAAATAACAAATTTTAGCCAAGTCTTGGATGGGGAGATGAAGCATAAAGTTTTGCTGAAGCAGAACTATGCACCATCTCCCCTGTGGCAGAACTCATCTGTCTCTTGGGGCTGTCTTGACTTGGCCATGCAGTGGACAGTGCGGTATGGTGGAAGAGTTTCTGGCTATACTCCTGTAGTGGGATGTACACAGGTACACAAAGGTAGTGATGTTGGATTTTAGTAGTGCAGCGTGCTTGTAGAACCAGCAGAGCCAGGGAACAACAACAACAAAAACCCAAGCTTCTTAAAGTTGAGCTTTATTGTTGCAGAAAAATAAAACTAAGCAAAGTAAAAATACATTCCACTATAGGGTCACATCTTGCTGATGTGGCTGGACAAAAAAAAGTTACAGATCCATGTTTCCAGATCCTAAGGTTACATTGTAAAGCTATATAAGCATGTTATAGATCCATTGCGTGAAGTGAAGAGAAGAAGACACATTCAGGAAGAACATGTAATATCAACAATTCCAAACAAAGGGTTTCTCAATCCTGTCCATTCTCCATCTTCTGGGTGTTACCCCCCCCCCCCCGCAAGTTGATTGGATGTAATGTGTATGATGTTTGTTAGCCCAGCCCCTTGCTGTCCATCATCCACCACGTGGTTTGTTTCCCAGGCTAACAGTGTTTTGGGTACTGTTATCTGAACTTGGCTGCCTTTCCCAGCTAGAAACTTCTGATGTTATGACTCTCTGGCCACCTGGACTGAGTTGTTATTGTTTGCCTAGATGTTGTTCCAATGAGGAAAATTACAGACACACACATCTCTACATTTCACCTTTGACTGTATAACCCATCTATATTCTAACAAGTGGCACATGTAACAGTAGATGTGTCATATCAATTTGGACAGCAAATGGGAGATGTCATGTTTGTATTCTCCCTCATATTTAAAAAGAACAAAAGAAAGACAGTCTCCCTGTAAGTTAGAGAAAGCAAACAAACTAGCATGCCATGCCCATCCTTGTTTCCTGTTTTGTTAGTTTTCAACATGGAGGGAGATTATGTTTTTGAACATAACAGGCTTTTGAAAAATGAAATCCTCAACGTACAACAATCTGGAGTGATACAGATAATTCTACCAATTCAAGACTCTGCAACTTCATTCCCATACCTCGTTCTGCTGCCTAACTGGACAAAATTCTTGACCATCCAGATATTTAGACAACACCTGAAAAATGTGCAGATTGGAACAATTGTCTAAAACGTATGCAAAATAAGAGAAATTATGTA
This sequence comes from Phrynosoma blainvillii, assembly GCA_026167975.1. Taxonomy (NCBI): domain Eukaryota; kingdom Metazoa; phylum Chordata; class Lepidosauria; order Squamata; family Phrynosomatidae; genus Phrynosoma; species Phrynosoma blainvillii. The sequence goes on along the minus strand of JANUYF010000001.1, from coordinate 409,227,997 downwards.
AACGTTAATAATGTATAGGGGCCAGTTTTATTAATCTTATTGTTTTACAGAATTAGAATTGTCTAGCTTAATTTTAATTGTGGAGAATTCATATTTTTGGTTACAGTGCAAGTATGATGTTTGAAAGAGCTAATGATCTCATTTATTTAATATGAGGATGGAGAATGATTAATGCACCTGACTCTCTTACACAGTTGATACTAACAAAGAGCGCCGTGAGGCTGTGAAGAGAAAGATCACTCAGTATTTGAAGCGTGCTGAAGAGATCTTCAACTGCCATCTGCAACGGAGTCTAGGAAATGGAAGTTCTGCTGAAACGGTGAGGACTTAGCAAAATGGCTGCCTGGCTAGTATAGGCCTCCAGACTATGACATTGATGCTTTTGGAACAAGGCAAATGGTCACGCCATGATACAATGATACATGCAGGTCCAATAGGTAAGAATGCTATTTGCCTGACTCTGCCCAAAGCTTGGAAAAATTACTTTTTGGACCTTAGCCCCAGATTCTCTCAGCCACAGTGTCCACTTTTCGTAGGTGGGACATTTTGGAAATTGTACTCCATAAAGTTATTTTTCCAGGCTCTTACCCTATCTGGATACAGATGCTGTGGTATTTAAGGACAAGGATGGACTAGTTTTGACCTGTCAGACATTACAGGACTTTAGCTCCCATGAGACCTATCCAGTGGTGAGGGATGTTGAGGGTTGGAGTCCAGTAACATCTAGAAGGCCACAAATTGCCCATTTCTGATTTAGGACGAACAGGGACAGCTAATCATGTCCCACACTTGACAATTATCTGAAGTTTTTCATAAGCTTTTGTACACTTGGTCTCCTTCCTCAGATACATGGAGTGAAGTGTTGCATCCATGCATCTGAGGAAGTAGACCAAGGGTACAAAAGTCTACGACCAAGTATTTCACACAGTATCAAGGGTGCTAAAAAGATCCCTTTGCATGCTGATATTCCAGACTAATGGCTCTGAATTCTACCAATAAACTAATATGTGTCTGTGTGTGTTAAAGAGAGTGGGAGAGGAGAGGTGGGGTTTTTAGTGAGTCTTTCATGCTTCCCAAAGTCCTGAACCAAGAGTAGAAGCAAGCCAACAATAAATCTGGTTACCGGTTTCCAGTTCCTTATTTGCACAAAACCTGGAAAGTGAGCTTAGTCAGTACAATGAATAAACACCTTAGGCAGGGGTCGCCAAGACATTTTACTGAGGCAGAGCAGCATAGGATGCTCCTCTCTCACCCAAGGCCAATGAAGTTATTTTGGTCCTTGAGGCAGAACATTTCATAAGCATCTTTTCTCATTGCTTATAGTAAAAAGAACAAAGTAACTGACAATTCCCACCCCTTTATGGAGTCTCCTTCTTTGGACACTGGATGGCTACCTGTTCGGTGGGTGGGTGCTTTGATTGTAGGTTCCTGCATGGCAGGGGGTTGAACTGGATGGCCCTTGAGGTCACTTCTTGCTCTATGATACTGCAATGCCCATATCTGTTGCCTGTGGGAGCCACATTGCTTTATAATATAAAGGTAGGGGTCACCATATATATATATATATATATATATATATATATATATATATATGTTCCTTATTCCCCATCCATTTATTTCAATGTCCCAAATTCAGTGGCTACTCCTCACTAGAACTAGACCCTACAAAATTAAAGGGAATTTGGTAAATCAAAATTTATGTAGGTTGCACTGATTCCATAGATCTACTGTAATTTGGACTAACCACTGGATCGATCCGTAGGGAGAGGCGGGAAATATAAATAAATAAATAAAATTATTATTATTATCTAGGCCTTCAGGTCCCTATCTGTTTACTGATTGAATTCAATTTTGAGGTTTTGCATACGTAAGGAAATGAGAACTGAGAACAACTTGAGCATTGTAAAGGGAAGTTCTCGGCTATCTTTTTGTTTGTTGAGAAGTGTATTTTTAGACTTTTCCCAGTTTTGAGTAAAAGAGTTGACTAGCTCAGAGCCAGGATATTCTATTTTATAGCATATAGGGCATTGCTGCAATTTTAAGACGGGGGTGGGAATTAGGCTAGCATCCTGTTGAGATCCTTGTTGGCAGAGGCAGTAGCATGGTGGCAGGAGTAAAAATACTGGGAATAGCAGCTGAGAAAGAAGGAAGGCAGATTTCCCATGGTCATCATTAGAAGAAGGTGGCTGCTGGCTGCAAGCTGCTTATTTCTCCAGTGTCTGCTTCTGCCTCCCTGTCTTTGCAGCTGTTGCACAATCTGGGTAAAAGTGCACCATATGTTAATATAGTGGACCATTACACTGGCATAGTGAATTGACAGGATTCCAGAATTATTTTTAGATCAGTTCATCTTGGAGTGGGGAGAAGAGGCAGAACACAGAGAGCTAGAGAATACCTATTGAAGCAGAGAGTACTGAGCATCCAGAGGTACTTTCATACTACAGTTATAACACTGAATTTTCTTTAACTGTCATGTTTCCATCCTGTGGAATACTGAAATTTGCAGTTTAGGGAGAGTTAGAATTTGCTGCTAGAGAGCTCTAGTGCATCTCCAAGGATTCCATAGGATAAAGCCATGGGAATTAAAGTGGGATCCTAGTACCATAATTGCATAGCGTGAAGGGCTCCCAGGCCTGCTGTACAAGTGTGGAAACTGCATAGCCCAAAAAACTAGATGCCTTGCTGCTATGGCAGCTGAGCAGTTTCATAAGTGCATTTTCAGTGTTGAAAGCTCAGAAGCAAGAAGGTTGTCAAACAGGATTTCCAATGATTGTTTCAGGGTAATACATCAATACAAACCAACCAAATGAACTGGTGTCCTCCTTGGGTACTGCCTTTTGCCCTGGTTACTTCCATGTTTGTTTCTTACTTTTATATCATTGGACACTTGCATGTATGTTCATGAGATCACCATACTTTCTCCTGTGAGCAGGCTGAATAACTGCATATGGGGGACATATGCTGAAGATAAGGACAGGTTCCCAAACTTGATTCCCCAGATGTTGTTGGATCTCATCTCCCAGAAGCCCAACCCAGCATGGCTAGTATTCATGGGTTCTGGGAGTTGCAGTCCAACAGTATTTCAGATTTCAAGTTTGGGCACCAGTACCTTACAGTAGTTAACATCCACACTGGAGTTTCATACTCATAGTTCTGAGTAATCTGTAAACAGGAACAACTTACAAGTGCTGGAACTTTTCACAAAATCTGTAAACTACAAACATAATTGAGTGTGTGGATCCCATTGGGAGAGCCAGCAATGTGTAGTGGGTTGAGTGCTGGATTATGACTCTGGAGACCAGGATTCAAATCCCTACTAAGCCATGGAAACCCACTGTGTGATCTTGGGCAAGTCACACACTCTCAGCCTCAGAGGAAGGCAAAGGCAAACCCCCTCTGATCAAACCAGGGTACCGTAACCTGTTTAAGTATGTTATAAGTTTTATATTGTTTATGTTTTTATTCTATGTTTATTGTTATTTTAATCATGCGTTATTTAATGCTGTTTTAAGGGGGATGGGTTGGTCGGATGAAATGATGTGGTTTTTTTTACTGTAAGTCACTTGGATTGTCGCCAATAAGTGGGATACAAATAAATTTTATTATTATTATTATTATTTTTATTAAATCTCACAACTCTGTGATAAGTTCCCCTTAGGTAAATGACTTGAAGGTGCACAACAACAAGATCCCATTCTTGAATGTTGTCATTGCCTTCCTCACTCTATGACACACCATTTTCCGTAGTTTCCCAAATGAAGATGTTTCTCAATTCTTATTGATTGGCAGGGTTACAGCAGCCTTCGCTTCCGTCCAATCAGGACACTTAGCGCACCCGTTGAGAACCTGAGACGCTGTAAAGTTGTGGGAATAATTGATAAGGTAACCTAATTGTTTGCACCTGAAATATCTCTGTTGTTTAGGGCAACAGAGATAATGTAGCAACTGCAACGAAGAATTGTGGGGAACCTCAAAAATTAGACTATTTATATTGGCATATGCTTTCTAGGTTACAGCCTTACCATAACTTAATGTTTCTGATGAAAAGTTAGGCCCAAACTATATTTTGAATATGGAACATGCAGTTGAATCAGTGCTTTTTAATTATTCCCAGAAACCCAATCCAGATCAAGGAACCTAAACTGGTAAAGGTAAGAGGCTTTAAACCCTGTACCTCCAGCTAGGTTTCCACTCTGGCTTCCCCAGTTCACTTCCCACGCCTGCAGTTTGCACTGTAAAAAACTCCCAGGGAAATGAATAGTGGCTTGCTTTCATATGTAAATTGCAGGTGTGGAAATACTAAGGCTACAATGGCAGTTACAAGGTTAAGTCCCCCATAGTACCCATTTTAGGGTTCTGATCTTGACTTTGCAAATAAAATTTTGTTTACCTGGTTCCTAAAAGTTATAACTGGAGGACAGGCATGCAGATGTAGAGTAGGATTCCACAATCAGGGTGCTACCACCTAAAAGGCCTGCTCTCATGTCCTTACATTTCTCATGTCACATGTTAGGATCATGTTATTCCAAACTAGAAATTCCCTTAACTAGTTTATTAGATAGCATATCTTGCAGCTTTGCATGCATGCAGTTATGTATCTTGTTTTTTCAGAAATAATTACAAGCATACAAATTTTGTTGTGTTAATTCTAATGGGGAATGCAAGACATGAGCAGACCCACATTGTGGTCAGAATGAAAATCCATTCTACGCTAGGCAGCAGAAGATTTGTTGATGCTAGTAGAAGTTTTTTTTAAAGCTTCAAGACATCATGGTGGGGGAGAGGGAAATAATTTTGCAAGAGTAGGGCCTTCTGCCAGTTTATATCAAGGTTCTGGCATGTTGGGAGCAGACAACCCTTTAGAGGAGCATGGAAAAGGTTTATAGTTTTGGTACCCACATTCTCCCAGCTTTCTGGGAATGGTTGTCCAAAAAGATAAGGTTTTCAAATTGTGCTGATCTTTTATATTCCTTGTAGGTACAAATTGTGCAGGATCCAATCACAGGAGGAACCTTTATATTGAAGGTATGTGCCTTCCTCTATCTTCCTTCCCATTGGTAATGTGAGTTATGGTGCTAGCACAGAAATAAATGCTGGATTAAAAGCTAAAATCAGATGTGTATGGGAAGCCCAGAGCAGCCCATACCCTGCTTTACCTGTGCCATTCAGTGGACTTTATCACACAGGGGAAATCTATAGTTTATCCCATACAAATCCCGAAAAAAATGCGTAATTACACATAACGATTTCACACGACGTCACACAAAAATTGCTATTAAAGTGGTCAGAAAGTAGTGTTATCCCAGATCTTTTTACTTTCGGGATTTTAGTGAAAATGCATTTTCGATATTACTGTAATTGCGCACTTACTCTAGTGTGAAAGTCAAATTTGGTTTATTCACACAATAACCCTTTTACTTCCTCTTTTGCTTGGCCGACAAACATGCCAGGCAGACATGAGCCTCTCTGCTTTCTCTTTCTGCGCATGTGCAAGTATACCATTTCTAATATATTTACGGATTTCTTTCACTTCTGTATGAAATGTAAAAATGCCTTGTTCATCTTGTGATAACAAATTCCACAGAAGCCACTGGGATCCAACAAAGACTGCTCACTGGTGGAAAGATGCTGATTCACTGATTCCCCCTTCCCCCAAAGCCACCTGTGTTAATCTCTCATGCTGTTCTGGAAGATTTCCAGTCCACCGGATAAGCTTTTCAGAGACTCAGAGAGGCTGTGATAAGGAGGAAGAACCATCCTTTTCTTTTAGCATAAGAGTTCTGCTAAACACTAATTTGTAGCCAGCCTGCTGAGTCTGTGGGAAAGTCCTTCAAGAGATCTCTTAGGGGGGAAGCAGATGGGCAGCCGTGGGCCGCCCTGGGAAGCTGCACCGCGGGGCCGAGGTATCCCCACACCTTGGCCCCGCGGCGCAGCTTCATCGCCCCTGGAAGGAGCACTAAATTGGTGCTCCTTCCACAAGTCACCAAAAGCGCGCTGCAAAAGGCTGCCGGCGCACCTTCGGCGACTCTTCCGCTGCAGCGTGTATGGACGCTGCAGCGGGAGGTCCTCCTCGGAGCGCCGGCTGTGTGGAGGGCTGGCTGCTCTGAGGAAGACCTGGGGAAGGGGTTGGGGCGCCCACCGTGCAGCTGCCCCTCCCCTTCCCTGCCCCCAAATCGGCTCTTTAAGCCGTCTGCTTCCCCCCTTAATCTCTTACTGCTCCAGAGAACCAACAGAAGACTAGGGGGGCATTATACGTGTTGTGTGGAACTCGTGCTCAGTTGAGGTCTGCTAGCTTTGGGTAAACATATGCAGACTGCACTTCTTTATATACAATAGGAATGGGAAAAGTACATATTCCCCAATCTTCACAACCCTCCCCTAATTAAAAAAAAACAATTGGACATTATTTTACTCCCAAATGACCAAAAATAATGGCATATAGCCCCAGAATGGGTTGCATTGTCTTTTCCTTCCCTACTTTACCTGAAAATGAAACATTATGTCACTTCCAATCTGGTGGAAATGCACCAGTGTGGCCTGCTGGTGTGGAGGCAGGAAAAAAAAATTGGCTGCTACTCTCTGCACAGTTATCCATGTCTGACACTGAAGTGAGGGTGGACAGGCAAAGATGAAGGAGGAGGATCTGTACACACAAGAGAGCAAGGTTGAGGGGACCAGGAGAAGTACGGGAGGGAATTGAGGCATTGAAGTGGGTGGGTGAGTGGTCCCTGCAGTTATGAGACAGTCACGTCAGTCTGGTTAATGGGAGTCTGGCTCTTGCCCCTCTGGAATAATCTATGAGTTTTTCTTTCCCAGTTATGTCCAGACAGCCAATCAACAACTCTATGTTCATTTTCAGAGCCTCCCCAAGTCCCACATGGAGACCCGTAGGAGACAGACAATCATTCCGCATGGAGTCCCTTTCATGGTTGAATTGTTGTGCTACTCTGTAACCGAGGACTCCATCTTCCTTCGCTTGGAGCATGTAAAAGGTGAGTGGTACCAGATGTATGGCTCTCCTCTATGTAAGGCTGGTGAGATTCAGAGCTACCTAATATTGTTTTCATATCATCATAGAATCATAGAGTTGGAAGAGACCCCAAGGGCCATCCAGTCCAACCCCCTTGCCATGCAGGAACTCACAATCAAAGCATCCCTGAGAGGTGGCCATCCAGCCTCTCTTTAAAGAAGGAGACTCCACCATTTTCTGAGGAAGTGTGTTTCACTGTCAAACAGCTCTTACTGTCAGGAAGTTCCTCCTAATGTTTAGTTGGAATCTCTTTTCCTGTAGCTTGCATCCATTGTTCTGGGTCCTGTTCTCTGGAGCAGCAGAAAACAAGCTTGCTCCCTCCTCAATATGACATCCCTCCAAATATTTAAATAGGGTTATCATATCACCTCTTAACCTTCTCTTCTCCAGGCTAAACATACCCAGGTCCCCAAGTCGTTCCTCATAGGGGATGGTTTCCGGACCCTTTACCATTTTGGACACCCTCCTTTGGACACCCCCCAGCTTGTCCTTTTTGTCCTTTTTGAATTGTGGTGCCCAGAATTGGACACAGTTGTAGTGATTTCAGACCAGGACTCTGGGAGACCAGGATTTGAATCCCTACTCAGCCATGGAGATTTACTTCTCAACAGCCCTCCTCTGAATACATCTTGCAAAGACAACCCTGTGGGGGAGTCTCCATAAGTGAGAGTCAATTTGAAGGCACATAATGACAACAACAAGAGGAGGGAAAGGAACATTTTCAGGGTATGTCAATGAAGGTCTTGAACTACAGAAGCCGTGGAAGTTTATAGTGATTCTCTCCCGTTAGTGATGTTGAAGGGAGGAAAAATGTTTTAAAAGTGCTCTGGTTATTGTGAGATGGAAGAGCTTAGCAAGTACCAACTTCTTTGTATGTTTAGTATGTTGGTGATGAAATATAAGTGATGATGTCCAACACGTTTGATTTGGAAAGACCATGGAAAATACAATATGGCAGCACTGGTAGATTAAGACTGGTCATGAGAGCAGGCAAAGGAAAAGCGAGGAAGATGTAAACAGAGGTACAAGTCTGTGATGCAAATAACATGCTAAGATTTTAAGGGGAGTCTCCAGAGCCAGATGCTTCAAAAAAAGATGAAAGAATCAACTTATCCAACAATTCTTTGAGGGTAGGGAAGAATCATGGCAGAGAAATTAGTGCTTGCTTAAACTCTGCCATCTCACAATAACCAGAGCAGGATCTCTTGGTGGCAGAATTCAGAGACATAGCCATGTTAATCTGAAATATCAGCATGCAGAAGGATTTTGTAGCACCTTTGAGACTAACTGAACAAAAGAAGTTGCAGCATGAGCATTAGTAGACTTGGTCTACTTCCTTAGATGCATGAAGTGAACTGGGGCCCAAGAAAGACCTTTATAATCACACTCAATGGCTATTCATACAAACTGATTATACAGCTTCTTCTTGGGCAGTTTACTCCATGCATCTGAGGAAGCAGACATAAGTCCAAAACACACTGCAGATGTTCCAAACTTAATGTGATGAGGACAGAACTGGATGAAAAATAAAATATGCAACTCAAAATGACATGTCAGAAGTATGAGATGTTAATCTGATGGACATGACCCCTCATCTCTACCCCAAAATAACTCTGTAGGGAATAGGATTGTAACATCAGAATCAGCCAATACAGTTATATAGGCAATCCTTGACTGAAGAGCTTGAGCACAGGTGCTTTGTTTTGTAGTATAGACCAGTGGTTTTCAATAAATCCCTGACAATTGTCAATACTGGCTGAGGCTTCTGGGACTTAAAGTTCAAAAGATAGGGAGGACGAAAGGCTGAGAACCAATTGTATAGACAACCCTTGTAACATCTTTTCTCGCAGACTATTGTGGCTCATTGTGTTTTTGTTCCTAAGTCAGTCAGTTTTTTCTTAATGTGAAGGCATTAGACGGGCTGTTACCTGGCTAGACTTTTCTCAATAGGCTTGGGAAACCTGTGATTGTTATCCACTTCCCTTCAACTCTAATCAGCCAAGGGTACATCTACACTGGAGAAATAAAGCAGTTTGAGACCACTTTAACTCCCACAGCTCAATGCTGTGGAATTCTGAGGTTTGTAGTTTTGTGAGATATTTAGCTTTCTCTGTCGGTGGTCTGGTGCCCTGCCAGACTACAAATCCTAGAATTCCATAGTATTGAGCTGTGGAAGTTAAAGTGGTCTCAAACTGCATTTCTGCAGTGTGGCAGAGGCCTCTATTAGTGGTGAGGCGTGATGCGAGTAGTAATTCAGGATTATCTAGGAGGGTGAAGACTTACCATCCCTCCTTTTGAGGCTTTCTGTCTGGAGAACTGTTATAATTGTAGTTGCTCTGTGGGACCACAATGAGTTTAGAATTTGGAGCTGTTCCCAGTGCCTGTGGTTGTTGTGACATGTAGTAGGAGGGCATTAGCCTGGGGAAGGGTGATTTTTATAATACTTCTTACTAGACTTATGCACAGATACAGTAGGTTTTTTAAAAAAATGATTATGCTTTTTTTTTCAAGCAAGGATGATTCATGCTTTTAACAATACTGCTAGGAATAGGGGGAATTTTTATTTTCTGTTTTGTTGGGTATTTTGAAAGCTTCTTATCCTGTCTTTTCAATCTTTTCAATTCAAAAGAAAAGCAAATCAAATGATTCATGGGATCGGAAGGGACCCTAACGGCATCTAGCCCCATCCCCTTTCATGCAGTATAGTCAGCCCTCTGTGTCCACAGATTCAACCATCCACAGCTTGAAAATATCCAAATAAAATAAAATTCCAAGAAGCAAACCTTGATTTAGCCATTTTATGTAGGGGACACTGTTTTACAGCACCTTTGTATATAGTTGGCCCTTTGTATCCACAGGGGATCCATTCCAGACACACACACCCCTAACAGGTAAGAAAATAACTTGTGATCTCAAGTACCATTGTCCCCAATGGTGGCATGATGTGCACATGGCCGCTAACACAGCTGTGAGCATGCACCACCATTGAGAACATTGGGGCTGGTCGTCTGTGGATGCTCAGATCTGTGGATGACAAGCCCACGGATAACAAGATCCTACTGTAATGGATCTTGAGCATCCATGGATTTTGATATCCACTGGAGGTCCTAGAACCAAACCACAGTGGATACCAAATGCCCACTATATGCAGCTAAAGCCCTCCAACTCTTCTGGTTTAAAGATCTCCAAAGAAGGAGAGTCCATCACCTTCCATGGCAGTCCATTCCACTATCAAAGAATCCTTACTGTCAGGAAATTCTTCCTAATGTTAGGTGGAATCTCCTTTCTTTCAATTTGAATCCACTGGTTCATGTCTTAGGGGGGTTGCAGACTGCCAGAAATAGTGCAAATTGCGTCCACTTTTAGGGTTAGGGTTAGTACTAGGGAATCATGAGAATTATTTTTCCCCCTTCTCTGTCAGAGAGTTCTGGTGCCACAATAAAATACAGTTCCCATGATTCCCTAACCCTAACCCAAACCCTAAAAGTGGACTCAATTTGCACTATTTCTGGCAGTCTGCAACCCCCCAGTCTCTGGAGTAGCCAAAAACAATCTTGCTTTACTTTCTACACAACATCCCTTCAGATATCTAACAATTGCTATCATGCTACCTCTCATCTTCTCTTCTCCAAACCAAACATTCAATTTTCATTCTTTCTGTTGTCTTTCCCGATTTCATTATCACAGTCTGTCATTGCCCTATGCAGCAACTGTAGTGACAAGGATGGCTGGGGAAGAGACATAGCTGTCAGGAGAGTTGGGGAGCTGCAATTGAAATGTTCCAGAAAGCCATTCTTCTTCTCCCTCCTTCTTTATCTCCTGCAGGAGGAACCCTCTGGTCCCATCTTCGTTCACATCCTTGTTTCCAGCACCTTGATTCCAGCACCTCTGACTGTTCCTGTCCGTTGAGGAGTCCAACACTCGGCTTGGCTTTGGAGCACATCAGAGAGGAACAGCACATAGGAAACTCTCAAGAAGCTTATTCTAGGCCCCAGCAGAGCTGCAGTGTCCAACCTGAGAAGAATGTTGGCCAGATCCCTACTTCTTCAAATCACTGCCTGTTGAGAAGTTCTGACCGTTCAGCATCTCAGAAGAAGTCACCAAACCACACCCATGCCAGAACAGCAGCTGAATACAGGGAGCATACTGGAGCGCCTGCTGGGTCACAGGGAGTTTGTGGGGGGAAAGACTTAAGCACAATGTACACTTTGACTGCTGCTACAGAATTGAATTTTAAACCAGCACCTCAGGGACGTAGTCACTTGGCCAACCAGGGCGTAACATTCGAGTCAAATGAATCCCTTACCACAATCAATGGCATCAGCAGCATATCTGAGAAAGCAAATCCTCATCAGGAACCAGCAGTACAAACAGGTGAGAGATTTAGCCGGGCTATCTGGAAAGCAGCAAGAGGATGCAATACACCAAAGACAGAAACTCGGAGTCGCAGGCTCTGTAAACTTGGACATCACCCAGCATCTCTTCCACGGCAAAATCTGGTGTGTCCTGGAACTCCTCTACAGAACCACCACAGTCAGGAGAGTCAGTGGGAGATATCACACAAGACAGAAGAAGGGCACACTCAGCAGGAAAAGACTGTTCCTGATAGCACACTGCACAAAAGCCAAATTCCATCAGAGCAATACGGGCCAACAGAACATAAGACTTTCCAAAAGCTTGGCCCAGTAGCCTGGGACATTAATGAGAATCAGGTGCAAATTTGGGCAGCAGAACTCCTTTTGGCTCTGGAGGGTCTCCATCAACAAGGAGTCCTATGCCAAGATCTCAGCCCACGAAACCTGCTGCTAGATGATGCTGGTAAGAGTCTCTTGATAAATGGTTAGAGGACAGCTTAAGTCCACTATTTAGGAGAGTTGTAGAATTAGGCTTGTTTTTGAGCTTCATGGCACAAAAGAAACAAAAATGTCCCAAACTGTAATTTAGTCAATAGTCTTTTAATGCTAAAGTCAGTTGGAACATGTCTCTCACATTTCCCTGAGGCCCTTTCATACTACGTAATTATAGCACTGTGATTCCACTGTAACTGCTATGGCGACAGCCTGTTGAATCCTGGGATTTGCAGTTTGGTGAGGTGCCAGAGCTCTCTGGCTGAGGATCCCCAATACCCCTCTCTAAATTGCCAATCCCAGGATTCCATAGGCTTCTATACTAGTTTCTATACTAGTTCAAGTGAAACCACAGTGCTGTAACTGTAATGTTAAAGGGCCAGTGTTTTTCACAAGACCTATGCCCTATTCCTTCCTCTATCACAGGGGTAGGCAACCTAAGGCCCGGGGGGCCGGATGCGGCCCCCAGAGGCTTTTGGACCGGCCTCAGGCCGGTCCTGCCACCGCCGCCGCCCCCCGCCGCCGCCGCCTGCCATGATGATATTATTGTTGTTATTACTTGGTCTTGGGGTTTTCTCAGCAAAATCTCCACAGGGGTTTTGCCATGGTTTTTCTGAGGCTGAGAGTGTGTGCATGCATTTTTTAATTTTTTAAAAATGTTTTTAAATTTTAAATTTTTATTTATTTATATTTTATTTATGATGCTTCGGCCCCCCAATTGTCTGAGGGACAACAACCCGGCCCCCGGCTCAAAAAGGTTGCCTACCCCTGCTCTATCATAATTTAACAGAACAGGCACCAAAGGTAGACTGGAAGAAGTTTGAGATTTGCTGAATTTAAAGCACTAGATTTGGGGAGATACTTCCGTAACTTTCAGATTCATCCTTCTCGATAACATTTTCTTTCTGTGGTGACAGAAGCACTGTTTGTAGTGCGTGGGTTGAAAGCGACTAGGGAGGTGAAAGGCAGCTGAAATGTGAGTAATGCTTCTATTATTGTCGTACATAGCTTTGAATACCGTCTTGATGTTCTGGGGGTTTATAGGTCACATTCGTCTTACTTACTTTGGCCAGTGGAGCGAGGTAGAGCCACAGTATTGCAGTCAGGCACTAGAAGATTTATACTGCGCACCTGGTAAGTGAGAGATCATCTGTTCTTCCATGGCCCCCTACAGTTAGCAGCAATGGAAGCATTTGTCCTCCCCCACTGCTGCTCCCAGAATCCTCACCCTGACCTTGAGAGGAAAATGTTAATAAGAATAAGGTATAACTTTGGCCAGAACTGATTTTGGCTCTGGAGGGTCTCCATCAACATTCAAAGTGCTGGTCTTGGCCTATAAAGCCCTATACAGCTTAGGTCCAGACTATCTGAAAGACTATATCTCCCCATATGAACCTGCAAGAATTCTAAGGTCTTCAGAGGAAGGCTTTCTCTTGATCCCACCACCATCACAGGCTCTCTTGGTGTGGACACAAGAGAGAGCCTTCTCAGTGGCTGTTTCCAGTCTAGAACTCCCTTCCATGGGAGGCTAGGCTGGTCCCCTCCCTGCTTGCCTTTCGGCAGCAGGCAAAGATGTTTTGTGCAAGCTGGCTTTTAATATGTACTTATTGTCAGGGAGGCTTTTATATGGGGTGTGTGCTCTAGTTATGTCTGTTAACTTTTGTATTTTTAATGTAATTTGATCATTTTAATGAGATGATTTTCATTGTTTTTAATTTTTTAATCAATTTTATCTGTGAGCCATCTTGGGTCCCCCTCTGAGCAAAAGGTGGCTTATAAATAAAACAAAATGAGAGACCCTTCTCTCTGCTGCGAATGCATTCTTTGCCTGTGCTGTTACAGCAGGCTCCTGGTGTAATTGTTTTTCAGAAACTGCTTTGTAGCACTTGTTCCTTTTCTCTGCAGAAGTGGGTGGAATATCTGAGCTAACAGAAGCCTGCGACTGGTGGAGCTTTGGAGCACTTCTCTATGAGTTACTGAGTGGAACAGTGAGTAGTTTGAAGCTTGTGTTACTTCTTGAAGGACAATCTGATACAAGGAAACCAGAAAAGTTGGAGTCACGTACAAAAACTCCTTGATGTATGAAGCATTACATCTGTGTTGCTAACTAGGTAACAATTACCTGCACCATTTTGTTGTCCAGTATTAATTCTGATAAAATATGTGTTGGCTAAGCCCATTTTGTACACTAGTAGAGATGTAGCTAGCATTGCAAACTTGAGTTGCTCTCAGACTGCTATACTTGGCAATGAGTACCGTATTTTTCGGCATATAAGACGCTCCGGCATATAAGACGCACCCAATTTTAAAGGAGGAAAATCTAGAAAAAAAAAGATTCTTAACCAAATACTGTAGTAAAATATTTTATATCAACTGTATAAAGTTAACAGCAGTTTAAGAACAATTTTAAGTTGTAAATGTAAATTTAAGCCAGCAGCAGGGCCAGGTATTGCACAAATTCCCTGCCCAACTTTCTTGCAAGTCTCCTGTCGCCTTATGGTGACTCCATGAATTTCTTAGGGTTTTCTTAGGCAAGAAAGACTCGAGAAGTGGTTTTGCCAGTTCCTTCCTCTGAAATACAGCCTGCAGCACCTGGGATTCTTTGGCGGTCTCTCATCCAAGGACTATCCAGGGCTGACCCTGCTTAGATTCCAAGATCAGATGGACTGGTACCTTTGGAGTTTTTAGGCCATTGTCTTATGGAGTAATTTATGGCTTATTTTGACCCTACCATGAGGGTTTTCTTGTAAGATTTCTTCAAGGTTTTTTTTTTTGCCATTTCCATCCTCTGCACCCTCTGAGGCTGAGACAGTGTAACTTGGCCCGGGTACTACCGTAATCCAGTGCCTTGGAGTAATTTCTGGATCATTTGGATCCTACCATGAGCGTTTTCCTGGCAGATTTCCTCAGAGGAGGGAGTTTGCCATTTCCACCCTCTGAGGCTGAGACAGTGTAACTTGGCCAGGGTACTAATCCAGTTCCTTGGAGTAATTTCTGGATCATTTGGATCCTACCATGAGCGTTTTCCTGGCAGATTTCCTCAGAGGAGGGAGTTTGCCATTTCCACCCTCTGAGGCTGAGACAGTGTAACTTGGCCAGGGTAATAATCCAGTGCCTTGGAGTAATTTCTGGATCATTTTGATCCTACCATGAGCGTTTTCCTGGCAGATTTCCTCAGAGGAGGGAGTTTGCCATTTCCACCCTCTGAGGCTGAGACAGTGTAACTTGGCCAGGGTACTAATCCAGTGCCTTGGAGTAATTTCTGGATCATTTGGATCCTACCATGAGCGTTTTCCTGGCAGATTTCCTCAGAGGAGGGAGTTTGCCATTTCCACCCTCTGAGGCTGAGACAGTGTAACTTGGCCAGGGTACTAATCCAGTTCCTTGGAGTAATTTCTGGATCATTTGGATCCTACCATGAGCGTTTTCCTGGCAGATTTCCTCAGAGGAGGGAGTTTGCCATTTCCACCCTCTGAGGCTGAGACAGTGTAACTTGGCCAGGGTAATAATCCAGTGCCTTGGAGTAATTTCTGGATCATTTTGATCCTACCATGAGCGTTTTCCTGGCAGATTTCCTCAGAGGAGGGAGTTTGCCATTTCCACCCTCTGAGGCTGAGACAGTGTAACTTGGCCAGGGTACTAATCCAGTGCCTTGGAGTAATTTCTGGATCATTTGGATCCTACCATGAGCGTTTTCCTGGCAGATTTCCTCAGAGGAGGGAGTTTGCCATTTGCACCCTCTGAGGCTGAGACAGTGTAACTTGGCCAGGGTATGAATCCAGTGCCTTGGAGTAATTTCTGGATCATTTGGATCCTACCATGAGCGTTTTCCTGGCAGATTTCCTCAGAGGAGGGAGTTTGCAATTTGCACCCTCTGAGGCTGAGACAGTGTAACTTGGCCAGGGTACTAATCCAGTGCCTTGGAGTAATTTCTGGATCATTTGGATCCTACCATGAGCGTTTTCCTGGCAGATTTCCTCAGAGGAGGGAGTTTGCAATTTGCACCCTCTGAGGCTGAGACAGTGTAACTTGGCCAGGGTACTAATCCAGTGCCTTGGAGTAATTTCTCGATCATTTGGATCCTACCATGAGCGTTTTCCTGGCAGATTTCTTCAGAGGAGGGAGTTTGCCATTTCCACCCTCTGAGGCTGAGACAGTGTAACTTGGCCAGGGTACGAATCCAGTGCCTTGGAGTAATTTCAGGATCATTTGGATCCTACCATGAGCGTTTTCCTGGCAGATTTCCTCAGAGGAGGGAGTTTGCCATTTCCACCCTCTGAGGCTGAGACAGTGTAACTTGGCCAGGGTACTAATCCAGTGCCTTGGAGTAATTTCTGGATCATTTGGATCCTACCATGAGCGTTTTCCTGGCAGATTTCTTCAGAGGAGGGAGTTTGCCATTTCCACCCTCTGAGGCTGAGACAGTGTAACTTGGCCAGGGTACTAATCCAGTGCCTTGGAGTAATTTCTGGATCATTTGGATCCTACCATGAGCGTTTTCCTGGCAGATTTCCTCAGAGGAGGGAGTTTGCAATTTGCACCCTCTGAGGCTGAGACAGTGTAACTTGGCCAGGGTACGAATCCAGTGCCTTGGAGTAATTTCTGGATCATTTGGATCCTACCATGAGCGTTTTCCTGGCAGATTTCCTCAGAGGAGGGAGTTTGCAATTTGCACCCTCTGAGGCTGAGACAGTGTAACTTGGCCAGGGTACTAATCCAGTGCCTTGGAGTAATTTCTCGATCATTTGGATCCTACCATGAGCGTTTTCCTGGCAGATTTCTTCAGAGGAGGGAGTTTGCCATTTCCACCCTCTGAGGCTGAGACAGTGTAACTTGGCCAGGGTACTAATCCAGTGCCTTGGAGTAATTTCTGGATTATTTGGATCCTACCATGAGCGTTTTCCTGGCAGATTTCCTCAGAGGAGGGAGTTTGCAATTTGCACCCTCTGAGGCTGAGACAGTGTAACTTGGCCAGGGTACTAATCCAGTGCCTTGGAGTAATTTCTTTCCACCCCCGTCCTGGGTGCTCCAATGGACTCTTCCTGGGATGGGAGGATGTCCTCTGACCCCAGGAAGAGTCCATTGAAGCACCCAGGATGGGGGTGGAAAGAGGAGGAGCACATTCAACTAGCCAGGAAAAGAGGACTCTTTCCACCCCCGTCCTGGCTGCTCCAATGGGCTCTTCCTGGGATGGGAGGAGCCCACTGCAGCACCAAGGCTCAGGCTGAAATGAGGCCTACTTTTAGCCTAGGCCTCGGCAGTTTGCCCTCAGCTTTTATATTCGGTTCATTAGGCGCAGCAACTTCCCCACCCTCCTTTTGGGGAAGAAAAAGTGCGTCTTATATGCCGAAAAATACGGTACTTTCTTTGCCACAGGACACTTTTTTTTCCTAAACGGCCCATTTTCTCTCTTACAGTCTTTATCCCAGTATCATCCCTCAGGAATTCATCCTCACACCCAGCTCCATCTTCCAGAAAAACTTAGCAAGTCTGCTTCCTCGCTGCTCTCAGAGGTGAGGCTGCTGCCCCGCTGGCAGAAGTGCCAAAGAGGCTATAAGAAACACGGGTTACTTGCTGCTATGTACTAGATGTCTGAATGACTCTCCATCTGACTTTTTTTTGCAGCTGCTCAGGTATGATCCCGAGCAACGTTTGGGCTCTGGAGAAGATGGAGTGAGCAGGATCAAGTCACATTCATTCTTCAGCACCATCCAGTGGAACAAGCTCGTTGCATACTAAGAAATGAACAAAGGACATTTGGGGGATGCGGGTGTGAGAAAAGTTAAGCTGAAGAATACAATACCTGACAGTTTTGTGTGTTGGGCTACATCCCACACCTGTGATGACCCCATAGCCTTCCAAAAGCACCTCTCTCCCTGTAAAAAGTGTCCTGGGCTTTATGAACCTGGGCAGTGCCAGCAGTGTTGTTCAAGGAAATCCAGAGCTGGGTAAGGACTTATTTTCAGACCTTTATCTTAGTCCTAGTAGAGGTTCTGTGATGCATGGTATGTGCAACACCAAATATTAGATTCCATCTCCCCCCCCCCCCCAATCTGATGCTCCTTGAGGAAAGAAAGTTGGGTGTTGCCCTTCCTTACCATATTCTCCCCTCACACACAACCCCAAAATATACCCCTCTCACCATACCAGGTTCTATTTGCTTGCCTTTCATTCCTTAAACTTTTCATATGATTCCAATAGTCTTTCCTTGCCCTGTAGGTGTATCTGCCCTTTCACTTCTTACCTGTATCTCTGCATTATTTTTAACCTCAAAGCATCCTGCTGCTGCTATTCCAGCTTGACCCATCTCAGCTTACTGATGCATTTCTGATAAATGACCACTAGGTGCCACACATTTCACAGCTTGCATGCATGCCTTCTGAAGATGGCTTCTTCTACAGAAAGTTGACTATATATTAGAGAGAAAGTGAACCAAAGGCACTTCTTATGATCCCTTTCTGTGGATCTTCCATTTTCTTGCCGGTGAATGTATTGAAATCAATAAAAGACTCACAGCACAACCAAACACTTGTGTGACTCTTTGGAGACATTGCAAACTGTCACAGCCAAGGGTCCCATATAAGGGCCTTGTCTGCATTCCAGTAGTGGAACAACAGTTTTACTTCAAGCTTTTACTACCCTTTCTTTCTCTAACTAGATGCTGTTCACAAACAGTGAGTATATGCTGAACAGCCATATAGCCTGTCCTGTCCTAGTTAAAAAATATTCCAATGTTCTATGTTGCTCAATGAGAAAAGTTCCATTTCTTTGCCGTGTTGATTGAATTTTGATGCTGTTGCAAGACCTATTTTCAGTTTAACCCAGCTGCTAAACTACATGAATAAACAATTTATTTTTTAAAAAAACTGGAATATAGTTTGCCTCTTTAGCAGCATTAGAACTGTAAAGAAACTGCTAGTGAATACATACACCTCTTTTGAATAATGAGTGCAAGAAAAATACAGCAACTAACCTACAAGAGTGGAGAAGAGAGTCAGCAGAGATAACTGAAAAACATGGGACTTCTGTCTTGGAAGCTGGTACAAGGTGATATAACCCAACAATTGTGGATTGCTCCTCCCTGCTCCAGATAACAGAACAGCTATCATACAAATTATTTAAGAACTATGGCTGTTAAACTGGGATGGGGAATATATGGCCATATTTGATACACTGTTAACTCCCTTGATCCCTCAGCACCAGCTATACTGACTAAGGCTGTTGGAGTTGCGGTCCAACACCACCATATGATGTGTGCTTTTCTACAAAGGTAAAAACTTGAGATTAATGCCTACTACAGACTGTTAACATGACAATTTTGATGAAGCCATTGGCCAATTCCCAGTTCCATGCAGAGGCAATAACTGTAAGAACATCACGAGCAGAAGAGAAAATAATCACTTTTGCAAGGAACAAGGGTGTATAAAAATTAATCACCAGGAATGGCAGACCAGGATCAGGAATAGTCCCCCAGCTGTTGAACAATTAAAAAAAGTGATCACCCACTTTCAGTCTCTGCCAATGATAAGAATGATGGAAATGAAATTATCGCCACCTAGAGGGTCAAAGATGAAAGTGCAAAGGCAGATCTGTTGCTGAACATGAAAACAAAAATAATGACCACAGAAGAAATACACAAATTCAATCCAGACAACGAGGAAATTGAAATAGTTAAAGAATTCCCATATCTACAATCAAACATTGACCCAAATGGAGACTGCAGTCAATAAAAGACTAGGAATGGGAAGGGCAGCTATGAAAGAACTGGAAAAGATACTGAAGAGCAAAGACATACAACTGAGCACTAAAGTCAGAATCGTTCAGGCCACTGTATTCCCAATTACCATGTATGGAAGCGAGAGCTGGGCAGTGAAGGAAGCAAAAAGTGGGAGAATCAACACATTCGAAATGTGGTGCAGAAGAGTACTTAGGATACCATGGACAGCCAATAAGACAAACAAATGGGTTCTTGAACAGATCAGACCAGGGCTCTCCTTGGAAGCTAAGGTGATCAAGTTGAGACTATCATACTTTGGCCACATAATGAGACGCCATGGATCACTAGAAAAAACAATAATGCTAGGAAAGATAGACTCAATCAGGGGGTTATGGCAGGATCTGGGCAAGGCAGTAGAAGATAGGGATTCTTGATTTCTCAGCCACAGGGTCACCATGAGCTGAAACTACACATTCCTTATGTTGTATAAGATCATTTATAGAGGCCAATTCCATTGTGTCATTTCAGGCTGTAATTCAAGATATTTCCTCCATGAACAGGCTGCAGATTGTATAAGCAGAACCAAGGCTTTCTGGTTCATTCTTGCAGCATGAGGCTTTTTAGAGGATGCCTTTTATATTTGAGGAATGCAGTGGCCCAAGTGGTTAAGGCGCTGACTGTTGATTGCAAGATCTGCAGGTTGGCAGTTCAAGGCCCAGGTGCTACATGATGGGGTGAGCTTCAGCCACTAATCCCAGCTTCTGCCAACCTAGCTATTGGAAAGCATGCAAATGCAAGTAGATAAATAGGTACCACTTTGGTGGGAAGGCAAACAGCGTTCTGTGAAATCATGCTGACCACATGATCAGAGTAGTCTCAGATAATGGTGGCTCTTTGGCTTAGTAACAGAGATGAGCACCACCCCCAACGGTCGGACATGACTTGACAACCTTTTTTACCTTTTACATTTGCCTTCCTGGTCCTCTTGGAAATGACAGTAGATGGCAGAATGGCACCCAACAAGTGGTAGTTGCCTCATTTCTATACATTCTTACATTAGTGCTCCCAACCTCCACAAATATACCATAGGTACTTCCTTTCAAGAGCAACCCCTTAGGTTGATGGAGAGCTGCTAAATTTGGGGCAAAGATGCTCAGAAGGGCCAATTATGCACAGAGTACTACACACAATGTTTTAATACCTATCCCATGTTAAGAGAACACAGAAATATGCACTATACTCCATGTGCTGTCATCTTCCTCCAAACACAATCCGAAATTGTTCCATGCCATCAGCCTCATCTTGGAAGATACTCTGATCTTTTGCATCACAGCATGGAGAAATTTAGGGAAGACCATCCTTCAAGCAAACCATATTCCGAATTGCATCATCTGCCATACGATGAGATTGTACTGCAATTTTTCTATGTAATAGTAAAAACACAAAAGCAAAATACTTCCAAACAAAAAATAATGGCTGAGATCCTGCATGGTCAGGCATTGCTATGACAATGGAGCACTGTTATTGTAGCAACTTCTACTGATGTCTCTCCCTCCCCCCCCCCCCCAAAATCCTACATCTTAAATCAGGCAGCACCTCAAACAAGGTTTTTGAGGCTCTGCTGATGGAGGGAATAACTACTGCAGTGCACACCCAGTCACAAGGCAGAGTGATACAGGCAGCTGGACAGATTCTGCAGGGTCCTGATGCAACTGCTTCTCTCAACAGACCTGTGACAAAGAGCACAGCAATCATTATTTCCCAATGCTCTGATCTGCAGCACCTTGGAAGCACCTTATTTGGGGCACTGGCTTATGAAGAAGGGATTGGGGGTCACATTTGTTCATTAAACAACTGTAAATATGAATCCCAAAGGCTATGAGCTAGTTCATCTAGCGTATCTGAACAGGAAGCTAGGCAATCTATCTGTAGTAAACCGGGGAAGGGGGAGAGCAAATAAACCATCACCAAAATACCTCAGTATCAATTGCTGATGCAACCATTTCCAAAAGCTCAAGGGACTAGGACAGATTTTGAATGGTGCCTCAAAGTTTATTATAGCCATCTTTGCTATGACTCTCTCTACAGAGATCCCAAGATCACTTATGTGGTCAGCCACCTATGATCCTACAAAGGAAAAGTTAAAGCTTTAATGAACGTAGGCAGATTTTAAATTGGAGAGTGAGTTATGTACAGCCCCCAGATATTCACATGTGCATTTCTACACACACACCCCAGGAAATTTTTAAAAAATGGCCACCAAAACTAAGGTGATATAACTACTCATATGAACACTGCAAGTCATACCACATCACCATCAGCTTCACAACCACCATGGAAGAGGCGGGAAACAGGCCATGAGTTCTGGGGCCTATGTATGAGTGGATGGCTGTTCTTTCCTGGACAAGTAAGGGCTACCTCTGCAAGGGGTGTGTCAGCAGCAACTAGAAAGTCTCAATAGCTCAGTAGCTTCCACTCTTGCAACTAGAAGTTGCTTACCTATTTTTATTCTTAAAAGGTAAAACCTAGAATATTTTCCTAGTTGGGTGTCTCCTGTTGTTCCTCCCTCGTTTCGTGGGTTGGCATACATCTTTAATCCAGACAACTGGGAGACTGAGGCTGGCAGATTGCTTGAATTTAGGAGTGCTGGGTTGCTGCAGCCTATGTTGATCAAGTGTCCGCACTAAATTTGACATCACTACCACAGCTGCAGAGGTCAAGTCCTGCTCTTTCCACCCTGTGTGTGACTGATTATAAATACAGTTGGCCCTCCACCCTCACGGATTTATCTATCCAGGCTCCTCTGTCCTTTGTGAGGCTACCAGCCCATTTGTTAGATAGAGAACATTGAATTTCTCAAGAAGCCTCCATGCTGCTGCATTAGGAACATGGAGGCTTCTTGAGAAATTCAATGTTCTCTGCCTGACAAAGGGGCTGGTAGTTTCACAAAGGACAGAAGCAACCTGGATCTCAAAGGAAGTATCTTTTTTGTATTGCTAATGGAATTTGAATTTTATTTCCTGAACATTATGCCTTTATTTGCCAGAACCCACATGGCCAGGAGTGGCCTGCCTACATGGATAGCCCTCCATACCATCTTAAGTGAGAACGTCATCATCATTTTAACAAAATGTAAGCCTGTGACTAATATCATCATATTTTTCTTTCCCCTGTATGATTTTAATACCTTTGCCTGATGAAGCAGCCAGTGGAGCTTCAAAACTTGCGACATGTTTGTTGTGCATTTATCGCTGTTTTGTGGATTTGGATGTTATTGTACTTTGCTATATGGCCAAAAGGCTACCTTGGATATAGCACCAATAACTTAACTTTACATTTGAATTAAAATGAGCTGGCTCACATGACACACTGGAAATTCAAATATCTAGAACTGAGGTATCAAGAGTTTATTTCCTCTACTAACAGCAGGGATGGCCAACATAAAATCAGCTCATCTTTTTTCCTTCATGCTTATTAGCAGCTGAGACATATTTTGGAGTATATTACTCTCCTCTTTTAAATCCTACTCCCCCAACACACACACACATACATGTCTCATTTACATGCACACATGTAATTTCCTTTTTTTATTTTGTTTAAAATCTGTCCGTTAAATACTTTAATTACAAGTTCTGTGCGGCGACAAGAGTAGTAAACCCTGCAGGCACTAGCAACCCTCTCACTCAACAATACATGTGTGCCTAATGTACTAAGGATATGTCCCCATGAACCAGTAGTCTTGGGTTAAGATACATGCCACATGTGACATGGCCAGTCCGAATTTACATTACCACATAATCAGACCAAACTGCTGCAGACAAGAAGTTGATGGAGTCACCATCTGAGGATTAGATGGAATACAGGACAGCTGTAGAGGGTTGTTTCCTCCCCCTAATCCCTGACAATCAATCAGTTTAACCTGGCCCTGATAGACACCAGTTTGGCCCTATTAGGGTAGAACAAAAAGGAAGAACATCTGGATTTGTCACTGCTATTTTCTTGTTCTTGAAGGGACTAGGTTGGAGGAAAATCTATGAAAATAGTCCTTAACACTGCCTCTTGGCAAGCACAGGGTGTAGAAAATGACAAGGGAGGCAGGATCCCTTAGAAGTGCCTCACTTTTGCTAAGGTCAAGAAACCACAAGGTGGCTAGATTAAAGATCTCCTCTCCATTACTGGAGGTGTAGAAGACCAGGCACTGCATTAGAGTCACTTTATAAGTTCCCAGGCCAGCTTCACTTACAAGAGAGCTCAAACTTTCAGATGAAGCAGAGACCCACCAACAACCCTTCCTCTCTCTAGTAGCCTGCATGGCTGATAGTGAATTAAAGCTGAAATTCTGTGCAAGACCAGCTTGGGAAAGAAGATCTAGCTAAACAGCACACAGCTTCCCATGACATCTTAGAAGAGAGTGAATTTACATCTATTGGGAGTGAGAAGTAAAAGAGGGAATGGCAGGTTACATCTGTACTCATGAAAAACTGTTTGTCTGTCTTAGGGAAGAAAATGAACTATCTTTGGAAGAGTCAGGAAAAGTGGGTGGCACACTACCCTGAGGGTTCTGTTCAAAGCACCTCCTGCCACTATGAGGAGGAGGATGATGCTGGAATGAAGCCCTGCTGATTCCTCACAGTCCTCTATTCTGTCTGCTGGTACTGTATCCTTCCTTTGCTGGCTGGGGAGAGTGAGGGAGATATGCTGCTGCCCATTTACAGGTCAAGCAACAGGACTCGAGGATCTTCCACCACGGCCTTGATCTTACGCAGGAAAGTCACTGCCTCTCTACCATCAATCAGACGATGATCGTAGGTCAGGGCTACAAACATCATTGGTCGCACCTCAACCTAAAGAGGAAAAATAGCATAGTTACACTCATCGTTATCTTTGGCAGTTACTTTAGTTCCTTTCTTCAAGGACAAGGCAAGTTAACTTTTAAACAAACTTCATATATTCCAATGGCCCTAGCATAACCAAGAAACAGAGTGACTCTGTCCTCCCTTTCCAGGACATGTGCTACATTTCAACGTTCTGTCAGGAAAAATACCAAAATGTCCTCCATTTTGAGCATGACTAAGAAGCCCATTGAGTAACACCATGTTTGCTCTTTCCCTTCAAGAAATGCATCTACTTGGTAGCATGTCCTCGCTGAACATAGGGGGATAGAATGGATGCTTCTAAAGTTCTTTTTCCTAGGAGTAGCAGTAGGCAAGACTTATACCCAGAGCTCGGGGTACATTTGTTTCTCTGAGGGGAAAAGGGCAGCAAACTTTTTAGGAAATGGGCTGTTTGAGGACAATGCAAATATTGAAAGAGTCCCCCCACTTCATTCAGTACAAAGGACAAAAATGAAAGGAATGATTTAAATATAGATTCATTCAAGGGTTTGCTGCTATTAAAGTATAATTTTAAGTATTTGTCTTGCTCAGAATTCTGTATGTATGTTGCAAGCCAACAAGACATTTTAACAAAGACAAGTTCATCAGTAAAATACAGTTGAGTACATAATACAGCATATATTATATAGCTGTAAATAAACAATCTGAAATGCATTTATATTTATACTAGTAGTTTAGCTTTTATTTTGTTATGTCTTACATTTTTAATAATAATAATAATAATAATAATAATAATAATAATAATAATAATAAAGTTTATTTGTATCCCGCTTATTGCCAGACAATCCAAGCGGCTTACAATAAAACCTGTATAACATATCTCTAAAAAGAAAAACCAACCCACCCCCTAATCAACCTCTACTGCGTTCTTCATCCATCAACAACTGATGGGGCCACGAGAGGAACGCAGGATTCAAGGAACCCAAGGCCGGGGTGATTAGTCTGGGAAGGCCTGCCGAAAGAGATCCGTCTTGACAGCTTTTTTAAAGCTGTCCAGTGATGTCAACTGACGGATCTCGTCTGGCAGGCCGTTCCAGAGTTTGGGGGCAACAACAGAAAAAGCCCTCTGGGAGGTCGCCGCAAGCCTAGATTTTTGAGGCTGCAGCAAATTCCTCCCAGAGGACCGGAGAGCGCAGGGAGGATTGTATGGAAGGAGGCGATCCCTGAGATAGCTTGGACCCAAGCCATTTAGGGCTTTAAAGGTAATAACCAACACCTTGTACTGGGCCCGTAAGCTAATAGGCAACCAGTGGAGGGACCTCAAAACCGGGGTGATGTGGTCCCTCCTAGATGTTCCAGAAATAAGCCTGGCTGCCATGTTTTGAACCAACTGAAGCTTCCGAACCAAGCACATGGGTAGCCCCATGTAGAGCGCATTACAGAAGTCGAGGCGTGAGGTTACCAGTGCATGCACAACGGTCTCGAGATCCCTTACTTCCAGAAAAGGGCGCAGCTGGCATATCAGCCGAAGCTGATAGCAGGCGCTCCTGACCGTCGCATTTACCTGATTTGTCATCAGGAGCGACGAGTCAAGGAGCACCCCCAGACTGCGAACACAGTCACTGGAGGAGAGTGCGACCCCATCCAGGACTGGAGGTTGCAACCCAATTCTTGGTTTCGGGGCCGCTACTGTGAGCACCTCCGTCTTGTCTAGATTCAGTTTCAATCTGTTTTTCCTCATCCAGCCCATTACCGCCCGAAGACATTCATTGAGAGAGGAGATGCCATTGGAATTCGAGGCCAATGAACGAGACACGGAAAAATAGATTTGGGTGTCATCAGTGTACTGATAACACCTAGCACCATAACTCCGTATGATCTCATCCAGCGGCTTCATATAGATGTTAAATAACATTGGGGACAAAATAGCCCCCTGAGGGACCCCACAAGTGAGTTCCCTCTTACTGGAGCTACTGTCCCTGAGCAGCACCCTCTGGGACCTACCCGAGAGGAAGGACTGGAACCAATGCAAAGCAGTGCCCCCGACACCTAACCCCTTCAGGCGGTCCAAGAGGATGCCGTGATCTATTGTATCAAAAGCCGCTGAGAGGTCCAAGAGCACCAACAGGGTCACACTACCCTTGTCAATGCTCAGACGCAGATCGTCGATCAAGGCAACCATGGCAGTCTCGACCCCAAAGCCTGTCCTGAAGCCGGTTTGAAATGGGTCTAGATAATCGGTTTCATCCAAGACAGCTTGGAGCTGAAGAGCAACCGCCCTCTCGATTACCTTGCTCAAAAATGGCAGCAATGACACAGGCCTATAATTTCTCATATCCAGGGGGTCTAGGGAAGGTTTTTTCAGAAGCGGCCTCACAGCCACTTCCTTCCCTGAAGGATGCACTGATAATATCCATGAGGAACCTCAACAATGTATCCCCCCCCCCCCCCCCGGACGGCCAGCCATGATGGGCAAGGGTCAAGAGGGCAGGTCGTCTTCCTCAGCTTACCAAGCAGCTTGTCCACGTCCTCGGTACTCACAGATTGAAGCTGATCCAGTATAACTACATCGATGGAGTCGCTGGACGCCTCGCCTATAGACTCTGTTTCAACAGTGGCATCTAAGTCGGCTCTTATCTAAGAGATTTTATCTGCAAAGTAGTTGTTAAACGCGTCACAGCAGGCTGTCACGGGGTTAAGTAAGGGGTTTGGCCCAGGAGGCACCTACGTCATCTCCCTCACCACCCTAAACAGCTCTGCTGGATGGGACTCTGCAGACGCAATACGTGCAGAGGAGAAAGCTCTCTTCGTTGCATGTATTGCCTCCCGATAGGAACGAAGAAAATTCCTATGGCGAGTTCTGTCAGATAAGAGTCGAGTCTTCCGCCACTTGCGCTCTAGCCATTGTCCAACCCACTTCATCCTTCTAAGCTCTGGCGTATACCAAGGCCTACAGTTGAGAGCGGGATGGCAAGGGCACTTAGGAGCGATCGTGTCAATAGCCCTGGTAAGGCTGGTGTTCCAAGTATTAACCATTTTTCTTGAAAGTCTTGAATTTTAAGGTGTCTTGTCCTCCTTTGCAGTTATGACATCTGGTCAAGAAAGGACCCTCCTTTCCACCAAAACCTACTTCTTCCAAACAATTTGAGATTTTATTGTACACAAACCATTTCCAGCATATGCACCCTAATCAGAATTTCTTGCCAAATATTCATACACCAAAGTTCCAATTAGTGAACCTTTTCTACTGTACTTGGGAGGTATTAAAGCTATCCTAATTTCTTCCACTTCACTAGACTAAAAGGCCCTTGAAATGTTACTATAATCATATGGGAAATGCTGCCATGAGCAGATCCAGTATAGATAGGAATTTGTCCACTGAGGGCCTTTGCAGACTGCTAGAAATAGTGCAAATTGAGTCCACTTTAAGGGTTAGCGTTAGGGAATCATGGGAACTGTATTTTATTGTGGCACCAGAGCTCTCGGACAGAGAAGGCTCAATGTCTCAGGGGGGGAAAAATGCCCATGATTCCCTAGCACTAACCCTAACACTTAAAGTGGACTCAAATTTGCACTATTTCTGGCAATCTGCAAAGGCCCTGAGTCAGGCAATTTAAAAGTCATCCCAGATGAGCAGCCATGCAAGTCGTGGAAAGGTGTCTTGGGTAATATTTTAAATGTTGCTTAAGCTGAGTACATTGGAACCTTGCACATGGTACATACTTTGCCTCCAATAGCAACAGGCCTGTCAAAGATGCCATGCATGCCCAGGATAGCAGACTGAGGGGGGTTGATGATGGGCGTTCCAAACAGGGACCCAAATACACCACCATTACTGATAGTGAATGTACCACCATCCATATCTTCAATGGCAAGCTCATTCTTGCGGGCCTAAAATGAGAAAAAAAGCCAAGAACATCACAAATTTACTCAAGTTGCAATATGTAAAGGAATCCCAAAAGAGAAAAGAAAACAAGGTAGAACAAAAGGAGTTTGCCCAGCTGCTTCCTATCATTTCCAAGTAAGATAAACTCTCTCCCTCTTTTAAGCCTTAAGCATTATTAGCATGTGAACAGTTCAGATACTTCCCCCACTAGAGCACTGTTATCTGCAGATCAATAATGACTGGCAAAAATACTGGGCAAGATCCAATGCAGCACTTCTGGTAAAGAAACAGTGGAAGCCAAAAGGAGTGGGGTGATCTTCTCTTCCCACTCCAGGCTCCTGAAGGAAAACACATTCTTTAGTGCCAGTGCCACACTGATATAGGCCATTAACTGGAACTCTTTAGAGATCACAATTTCAGAACACAGAAACAATACCTTCTAGGCTGAAGATGTCTAATTCAGAAGCTACATTATGACAATATAGTGGGGGCATAGTAAACTGTTGTGTTCAGGCAGCTTAAGACTGTAATAGAATCTACATTTTCCAATATGGAGCACACAGACCAGCAGCTCCAAGTAAGATAAGCATCATCCTAATTTGCCACTGCGATGTCCAACAAACCATTTGTGTGTGTGCAGAAAAGGATCACAATTATGCTTGGGACAAACTTATTCTCACTTCTAACTCGACTACCACATAAAATGCTTTTGTCCAAGAAAACACAGGAGAAATACTACTACTGATGACTGCTTGAGAAGACTAGCCTCAAAATGTTGAGAAATGTGAATTCGTCTATTTTTATGCATAGATGATTAGCATTATCAAGAATGCTTTTTGTCCAATGCAATTGGACATAGTGATGAGCACTAGTTTACATTACTTCTTAAAAGGTAATCTTCCGTCTTTGCAAACTTTCTATCAACAGCTATTAACCCATGACAGCCAAAGGCACCTCCAAGTTTGAAGGTGCTGTACCTCAGATGTCCAGATGGTGGGATTCAATCTTGAGTCTGACATAACTAGAACGGGAACATGATAGATCAAGGCTGTCGCTTTAGTGCCATGTTTATGTTTCCTGAAGGCACTCTATTGATTAATATTCAAACCAGAACACTAGACTAGACAGATCCTTGCTCTGCCCTAGTAGGAGTCCTATATTCAACCCAAAGTTTGGAGTACAACTCCCCAAATCTCCCAGCCAGTGAGTCTATCCTACTCACTGGAAGATTCTGGGGGCTATAGCCTGCAAAAGTAATTTTTCTAAACTAAGTTGTATGAAATTAGAGACTGTGCAGATTTCAGATTTTTTTGGGGTCAAATAGCTGAACCAGAGTCTTTATCATTCCACCCTCTTAAATGCAAACTCTCCATGTTTATTCTTTTCAATTGCCACAAGAAGAAACTGCCCTCTCTCCCTCTCCTTCATTTTCGCCCACTTGGGATGGCCTTATGATCATCACCGATTACCTTTTCTCCTAGTTCATTGATTGCTCGCTCAATGTCAGCAAAATTCATTGTTTCTACATTTCTGATGACAGGGACCACAAGACCCTATAGGGAACAAAGATCACTGGGTAAAACAGGACATCCATAACATCATATAATATTATAGCAGCAACCAGTGTAGTGGGGAGAGGGGGAGGGACAAGCCACTTTAGGCAAAACGTTGGACTACAAAATAATCACAAACGAAAAGTAAAATTTTGGCTTTGCTAGTAATATATTCCTGCAATGTGTGCAACAGGTAATTAGGAGAAACAATGGACTAAATGTAAAAGGATTGTATGATTTCAGAAAAAGGAGCCTACAGGGCTTCTGGGTGTATCATGTCCCTTGACGTCAAGAAAGGAAGGCAGAGCAAGATAAAAGATTGTCCCGAAATACATACCCTAGGAGTGGCCACTGCAACACTTATATCCACATATTCCCTGTATACAATCTCTTTGGTTGTATCATCAATCACTGGATTGAAAAAGAAAAGCAAGCTGTTATATAACATCACAAGAGGAGGCAAGGCTCTACTGAATATGGCCCAAAGTAAGAACTCAGCCCTATCGACATCTCTGCTTTTCAGGTCATGGATAATTAATACTGGAATCCTGGCCTGCAAAATGTTTCTACCATCCACTAGGTTATGACAGGCAAACAAACCTTCAAACAAACAAACTCTCAAACAAACAAGGACTGCAGTTGCTACTGGGGGAGACTACTGCTTCCAACCCACATCTCAAAAGTGAGAAAAGATTCCATTTTTAATTTATATCTTTGCCAGAGGGCTTGGAGGGATACACAGTCTTGTTACATTTATGGAGAAGTTTAGATAAGGTAAGGGAGGAGAAGAGAGTCTGCCTGACTTCCCTTTGCTTTAGCCAAATCTGTATCCAAGTAAAAAAATTTATCCTTTTTTCAAGTCTTCTATGCTTCCTAGAGGGCCTGGGAGACAGAGGGGGAAGCAGACGAGGGCGTCCGGGGCGCCGCGGGACGGTGCGCTGCGGGAGTGAGGCATCCACACCGCGGCGCACCGTTGGCGCCCCTGAAAGGAGCGCTAAATCAGCGCTCCTTTCAGATGTCAGTGAAAGTGCGCCCCAAAAGCGTAGGGCGCACTTTCACTGACTTTTCTGCTGCAGCGTGTGCGGACGCTGCGGCGGGAGGTTGCCCTGGGAGCACCGGCCGTGCGGAGGGCCAGCTGCTCCGAGGGCAACCTCGGGAGGAGGAAGGGGTGCCAAGCGTGCGGCTGCCCCCTCCTCTTCCCTGCCTCGGAGACGGCTCTATTAGCCGTCTGCTGAAGCCCTGAGTACAGTTTTACTGACATGTACAAAAATTTGAAGAAGGGAAGAAATATCGTGAAAATATCTTGTTAAAAGGTATTTTTAAGGTAGCATTATAAGGTAAATATAAAATGTCACATTGTGACATCTTCCCATTCCTGTTATTAACCAAATAATGCTCATGCTGCCAACTTCTTACTTTCTTTCAGTTAGTCTTAAAGGTGGTACAAGATCTCTCTACAAACTGATTATACAGACTAACATGGCTGTATCTTTGCATTCTACCACTATGAAAAGCACCAAATTTAGCCAAATGGAGTGGAAATCCATAAACTGCTTCAAGAAACTTGCCCAGCTACAGACAGACATCTTCTTTCTCAACAAATGCAAACAACATGATGTCATTCCTAAAGGCCTGCGTGTGAAGAACCCTTTACAGACTACTTACCACACAGAATACAGTGACAAACTGTGCACTATTCTTTCCAGGAAACTACTTAAACATCTGATAAGCATTATGTACAGTAGACAAGAAAAGATCAAAAAGGAAATATTCTATGTAGAAACACTAGTAATGAACCACCCCTCTTCACAAGCCAGCAATGAACGCAATTTCTCAAACATTAGGAAAACCATTTATGAGATGCAGTTCTCGTCCCTGATGAAAAAGGAGAATAAACTTGTCTTCCTACTGAAAGACTCCACAACCAACAACAGGAGTTCCATGATTCCAGACAACAATATTATACATTTATTAAGCCACAACCTGATTCAGGCAGAGGAGTCTGTTTTGTCAAGGGGCTTATCCTTCTGTCCCTCCAAACCCACACACAATACGTTTCTGCGGTGATCTAGAGGTCTTCTTCTGATGCCCATGCCTCAAAGAATACTTCAGTGACTATGACACCAGTCAGGAGAACAACACACAAGAATCACTCCTGTCTCCTCAAAACAACTGTAGAAACTACAACAATATATCTCAGATCCAGAAAAAGAAGAACTCCACATGGACTCCTCCTGATGGCCAGTGCACGGAACTAGACTTCTACATAGAATTCTTCCGCCGCCATGCCCAAACAGAAATAATCAACAAGAGATAAAACTTACAACAGAATCTCAGTTGCAAGGAACAAGATGCCATATACAATCTCAAGAACAACTCCAATATTGTCATCAAAGAGTCTGACAAAGGAGGAGCAGTAGTCATCATGGATATATCTACCTACATACAGGAGGCTGAAAGACAATTGTCCAACACCATATTTCACAGAATCCTATCTAACAATCCCACAGAGAAATATCGGAAGGAATTACACAGGCTGCTCAGGGAATTTCTCATGGAGACACAAAACCAAATTCTTATTGACACACCCCAGGAGCCCTAACGAGGCAGTCTACCTATTACCCAAAATACATAAACAGGGCAACCCTGGATGACCTATCATCTCCAGCATTGGAACACTTACAGTTGGTACTTCCAAATATAGGGACAATATCCTTAAACCTATGCCACCAACACCTTCACCTATGTGAAGGACACCACAGACTTCCTACAGAAGGTACAATCCATCCACAACCTTCCAGGAAACACCATCTTAGGCACTATGGAGGTGGAATCCCTGTACACCAACATCCCAAACAAAAACGGAATACAAGCTGTCAGGAACATCATTCTGGATGGGAACTTATCAGACCTACCCACCAAGGTCTGCCATTTTGTACTCACACACAATTATTTCACCTTTGGTCACAAGATATACCTCCAAGTTAATGGCGCCTCCATGGGCACGTGCATGGCACCACAATATGCCAATATCTTTATGGCTGACCTAGAACAATACTTCCTTAACTCCTGCACCCAGAAACCACTCCTCTACCTGAGATACATAGATGAAATCTTCATAATTTGGACTCATGGAGAAGACTCACTCAAGACATTTAACCAGAATTTCAACAACTTTCACCCCACCATCAACTTTAGCGTGGAACTATCTATAGAACAAGTTCACTTTCTGGACACCACAGTGTAGCTACAAAATGGACATCTAAACACCACACTACATCACAAACCCATGGACCGCTACACATATTTACATGCCTACAGTTTCCATCCTAAATACACCACCAGATCCATAGTCTACAGCCAGGCCCTCTGATACAATCTCATCTGCTCAGATCCACAAGACAGGGATGCCAAACTCAAGGAATTACAACAGACTACAGTACCCACCAAATGAAGTAAAAACCCAAATAAACAAAGCAAGGCTTGTACTCAGGACTGATCTATTAAATAACAATTTGAAGAGAGAAAATGACAGAACTCCACTAGTGGTCACATGCAGCTCCCAACTGGGACCTCTCAGACACATCATCAAGGAACTACAACCCATTCTGGACAATAATGCTACTCTCTCAAGGGCTCTGGGTGGCAGACCTTTACTTGCCTACAGACAACCTCCAAACCTCAAACAGGTACTCACCCACAGGAAGACACATAACACAGATGCAAACAAAGGTACTAAGCCTTGCCACAAACCTAGATGACAACTTTGCTCACACATTTATCCAGGAAATGTCATCACAAGATCTAATGGCATCATCTACAATATTAGGGGGACCTTCAGGTGCTCATCCTCCAACGTGATTTATGCCATACTATGTCATCAATGCCCATCAGCACTCTACAATGGGCAAACAGGCCAGTCCCTACGCCAAAGGATAAATGGACATAAATCAGACATTAGGAATGGGAATACCCTAAAACCGGTGGCAGAACATTTCAGTCTCCCTGGGCACTCCATCTCAGACCTCAAAACAACGGTCCTTGAACAAAAGGACTACAAAGGTAGATTAGAAACAGAAACAGCAGAATTGGAGATTATCCATAAACTACAGTCCCTCAACAATGGGTTGAACAAGGACAATGGCTTCCTGCCCACTACACACATTTCAACACTATCTGATCCCATCCTCAGGGGGGCATCAAACACTCATCAATCCACCCACATCATGGGTTCTCCTTATGCTAACTGGGTCTGCAGGAGCCAATATTCTTTTTCAGTTTTCTTCCGTTAAACTCCTGACCTCCTGTCTGTCCCTGACTTCCATTCCATCAAAAGCATCTGAAGAAGTAGACTGAAGTCTACGAAAGCTCATGCTGCCAACTTCTTACTTTCTTTCAGTTAGTCTTAAAGGTGCTACAATATTCTCTACATACCCATTATTAACCAGTTAGTTGCACACCAAATCTGATTCACACTGCTAGAGTGCTTGTCATTCACAAGCCATGTTCATTGGAAGGAGAAATCCTCAGTTTTTTTCCAACTTCTCCTAAACACAGTACAAGAGGGGGAAATAATTCCTCTCCCCAAAACCCTCTGTTCAACCTAGAAGACCAAGGAGAGGAATATGGTATGACAGATAAAAAGTGACTGTTTTGGAAGCCAAGCTGATATTTTTGGAACCCTAAGGAAACATAATGATGACAGAATGGATTAAGATGCTCTTAGGCTAGAGTTAAGTACACTAACTCTGAAAATCCCAACTGCTAGTGCAATTTCACAGTTGGGCAAAAGCCTGAGAAATCCCAACACCTATACAGACTTGGACTTGCAAACTTCTCGGCCATCTTTATCTCACAAACACAGGCCCGGGTGTTCTCACCTGCATTCACAACGGGTTGCTCTTGCAGGGCAAAGGCTGAAGCTTTCACAAAGGCAGACATGAAGCCCAGTTTCATGTTGTGCTTCTTTAGGAAAGTGTCCCTGTGTCGGGCTCTCATGTCCTGGATGTTACTGAAATGATAGCATAAGAACACTTATGACCAGCAAGATCATAAACATCACCAAGGTCAGAAAAGTTCTTGTTTTCCCTGTCTACACAGGTCCCAAATCTGCAATACATTCTGCCTGACCTATATTTGCTTTGTGGATCAACTTACATCTAAAACATGGCTTGCAATTTTTTCATGCTACAGCAAGTATTAACACTATGAAACAAGAAAAAATCATTCAGCAACAGTGAAAATTGAAAATTCATGTTGCCTGGACTGTTTTCCACATTAGAAGATGCACTGGGAGATATAAAAATTTTCAGTATTCTTTCCAAACTTGTTAAAATTGTATTTCTGCTAGGCAAGACTAAAATTAACATCCAAAATGGCCACAATGCAATATTTTTTTCTGTTTTCTACTGTTTTCATAGTAAAATGACACAAAGATGATAAGGTGGCAGGAACATTTCTTAGCACAGCATACCCCAACTTGGCACCTTATGAGTATGTTTGAATATAATTCCACAGCATCCAATCAGGCTACAACCATAGAACTGCCACCAAAACAAATTTTTGTTGGTCTAAAATGCCCATGATTACTCAATGTCCTCTTCTGTGTGAAAGTAAACTACCAGCCATGAGCAGATTCCAAATTCCTACACATTATCTCAGGAAGAGGCCACAGTTCAGTGGGAGAACGCAGGTTTTTTTTTTTTTGTGGTGGTCCTAGGTTGAATCACTGGAATACCCAGTAAAAAGACAGCAAACCTTTGTGCCCAAGAGCTTTGAGAACTGCCACCAAGCCAGAATATATTATATTGAGAAGAAAAGACCAATAGCTTTAAGCTTAAGAAAGAAGCTTTAGGATAAATTGTACTGAGAAATAAAGAAATGTTTGTTTCCTCTATCTAACCTCTTATGCTTTTAAAAAAATCTAAAAATTAAACAGTCTAGTTTCTTTTGTCATACTTTAAAAAACAGAAATCACGAATTGGGGGCTATATCCTTTGAAGGATCCCCAACACAATGAGTCTTTGAAAAATATCTTTTAATCAGAAGACAGAAAACAGCCATTTAAACCCTTCACTTAGTGGAACCAAAACTTGCTGCATAAATTGAACTTTGGGTTGACAGTTCTGGGCAAATAGTGAAGTTGTAACATTCATCTACCTTTCAGACAATATGGCTTTCCAAGGCAGTTTTTGGAAAGTGAAAGTGTCCCTTTGGGTTTAGACTGTTTGTTTTCCTTTGTTTAATCTTGTTTAGAGCTAGGATTACTGTCCAAAGACATTACTGCCTCCCAAGATACACAGTCTGCTAGAATGAAGTAGTTTGAGAGGAAGAAACCATTATGAGCACGCTTCACATCAGACTGTGACCCCCCCAGTGGGAAGGCAAAAGTCCCTGCCCAGGTCCTTGCAAGTTGACTACATGGCATTCAGGCTGGGGACAATCAATCCAAAACAGATTACTGACTGCAACAACAGCCCAGGGCCAGAGTAAAGCGACACCTCCATTAGCCTCTAAGCGGAGATAAGTTGCAGCACTTCCTCTCAAATCATGATTGTTTTGCCAACCTTATTATTTCAAGCACAAAATATTTACATGTTTTGTCTTAAGAAGCAGGATAGGATTTCATGGGGCAATTTGATTTGGGTACCATTACCCTTAATGCACTGAAATAGAAGCTTCCCCCTTCACAAATCCATTAGTACTCAGGCCACACAAGCACTTGGTTTGAACACTGTTGGTCTCCCACTCCCAAGTAAGATGCGAAGGCTGAGTGGGGCCCCAGAAAACCTTTTTGGTAAGTTGCATTGCTGAATATTTGGGTTCATTCCCACTTGCATTTAAACCGGTTTGCAAGTTGCATCAACATCGGGTCTCTGAATTGATTCAGCACGATGCATAGTGCCCACTATGGAAACAAATTATTTCCATATTCCATGGATTTGTGTCTTTTTTGACATGACTATCATTCCCACTAGATTTGTGCAGCTTCAAAGTAGAGAGGATTGGTGGGAGATAAGAATAGAGAAGAAAGGAAAAGTATGTAGTGAAAGGTAAGAGGATGTTGAGAAGGGGGAGAGGGTAGGAAGGAGGAGAGAGGTTGAGTAGAGGAACGAAAGAAGAGGATGGGTTGAAGATGTGAAAGTAAATGAAAGGAAGGGTGTATGTAGAAGACAAAAAAAAGAGATAAAGGAGTGGAAGTAGGATGTCAATGAGCTAAAAGAATTTTGAATACATCCTAATTTGAGTGTGTGTTAAATATGAACTATGCACAATAATTTTTTTGTAAGCCTTTTATGTATATGTGTATAAATGTGTTTGCATGTTGTCTTTTTTTAAACTAATAAACATTTTAAAAAAAATGCATGCTCATTATCAATCGCAATTGATTCGTCCTTGTTTTTTTTTAAATGTCAATCATATGATGCGCATAGACATGTCAGCGGTGATGCAACCATGCATCATACCAGCAACACATTCAAGAAAACATGTAGGATGACATGACCACATAAGAACTAAACACACTCATAGAAATGTAAATGTCATGCTTCCTAGTCCTGCTCCAAATGGAGGACCTTTTGGGATTCCTCCTAGATGGGAGGCTGAAATGTAGGATCTGTCCTGGGGAAGAAGGATGTGCCTGGGAGGGAATTGGGCTTCCTGCCAAAGAAAGATATTGAGGCTGGTGCTATGGCTTGACCCGGGAACCCTCCACCCCTCCTCACTATGGGGGTTACCTTCCACTTTGGTGAGGGTGAAGATAGGGCTGTTGCAGGCACTTAACGGGGTGACTTTAGCAACTGGAGGCTTCCTCTGAATTATTTACTTCCCCTCAGCAACCCAGACTGCTCCCTAAGTGTGTCAAGCCCACCGTTTTCCCCTTGAGCAGCCTGGCTTGGGAACTCCTCCTCCTACAATCCCTAGTGGCCCTCTCCCTGGGCTGGCCCCGGGGTGGCACCTCGGGGGTTGGAGTCCCACCGCTTTCTCCCAGTTCTTGACGAGGCAGCAGGGAGGACTACAATTCCCAGCATCCCTCAAAGCCTGGCTTGCCACTGCCTCCTCCACCTCCAGCTGGCTCCTAGGCTGTTATTGTTGTTGCTGAAAGGTTAGTGGAGCAGCTGGTTGCTCTCTAGTTAAGACATCTTCTGTACTGAGGGAGGGGGAAAACTTTGGCGGCTTTTCTCTTCTTGGGGCCGTTGCAGGCGCAGAGTGGGGTGACCCTGGCCAAGTGCTCCTTTATGGTGAGCCGCCCTGCCAAAGCCCTCCCGCGGGTCGCCTACATCCTGAAGCCATCTGCAGCATGCACCTGTAGGTCACACCATAAAGCACAAAGGCAATGATGGGGGGGGGGGGGAATGGTGGATATATCTGCCAACCCTCTGCCATTAGTCCCTCCCCTCCAGTGCGATGTGAATCAGATTTGAACATCATTCACACTTGTTTTCAAAAGAACCACCAAAAGACCCATCTTCAAAGAGAGCATTTTTTTTGCATTTGCCTCACGTCACACATGAACTAGCTAAACAGAGTAGGAACACAGGAAAAATGTAAGTGAAATGGTGGTGGAAGCTTTTTAAATACTTTTGCAAGTTGGAGATTCTTACTTCTCAAGACTCCACTCAGTTCTATCAGTACTGTTCAAAATACACTCCCAATAAGCTGGCCAAAACCATTAATTAGCCCAGGACATCACTAATAAACTCTGAAGAGATGAGTAACAATGAGAACACAGTAAGTAAAAATTCCTATGTAATGATGTGGGCTTATTGAAGATTTTCATCTTACCTCATATCAATTTCATTAAACGTGGTAAGCATGGCACATGTATTTTGAGCCTCTTTCAGGCGCTGAGCAATGCGCTGACGCATCCGATTCATCTTCACCTTAAGGGGAAATGAAAGCAATAATTTCTCCATTATCTCCCATCTGGAATAATGCAAGTTACAGAGTTTTCCTTCCTTCTCTTTCATCTGATCAATATGATCAATATGGTGTAACAGATTAGTACATCAAGTAATATAATTAGACTGACACTTCTTTTGAGTAATGAACCCAGAAATTAGCTAGAGTGACCACCAAAGAAATATTAAACTGAAGTGAAGCTACAGCCATTTCAGTCCAAATTAAAACATGTCAGAATTTGGGTTTAAGAGATGGTTCCAATGAGAAAGCTAGCAGAAAGGACTGTAAAGCAGTCAGTCATAAAAGTGGTAGTACAGACAGCTAGTTAACACAGACAAGGATTTACATTACTGATCATCACTTGCACACAGAACAGTATGTAAAAAAAAAAAATACAATACAATACTAATGAATCCCTCTCTCCTCCACTCAGCTACAACTTATTGTGTTATGGAGAAAAATTTGATCACCATATTTCATGAAGCTCTGAACAGAATTTTGTTAGCCCTTTCTCTCACTAACCCAGCACCTCATTCAGGAGGTGGGTAACCCATACCATTCCCCACCAGACTGTGAAACCTGAGAAATTTACCCTTTGTTCCAATCTGGCACCTTTGTTGACTCCAGGTTCCACAGCAGGAGCAGCTGCTGGAGCTGCAGTTGGCTTTACTGCAGACACTGAAAGGAAGTGGGGAAAAAAGGTCAAGAGACTGAAACAGCAAGGTTACTGGCCACTTGGGACAGAGAGGGAACACTTATTTGGGAACTGATGCTTGAAGCACAGAAGACAGCAAGACGAAAGTGACTTAATTAGTGTCTATGTAGAATTATGCAATCTTCACTTCCAACTCTGATTCTATGACTGATCCTCTACTATAAAGGTGATTTGTTAAGAAAGACTAGAGACTATTTTAGTCTCACCTGGCTTAGCATCAACTGGGAGTGCTGACACAGGGGGCACTGGAGGCATTGTTGTGGGAATTGGTGCTGCAGGGGGAGGTGCCACAGGAGCTGCGGGGGCTGCAGGCTCTGGTGCAGGGGCTGCTGCTGGTTTGGCCTTGGCAGGTGCAGCTAAACAAGAGAAAGATGAAAGATAGTTACGACTGCAGATAGAAACCAGATATATTTTTTCTCACAATTCATTTAAGAGTTTCCCATCATTGGTAGAAAAGCATTCTTTGGGACCTAGATATTTCAAAAGTGCTCTGTACTACGCTGGAAGACTGGGGATCTCAAAATGGAAAACTAGTGGGGAAGGGTGAGGGATCTTTGATTGATGGATAAACTCTTATACAACATTTATTCTTGTACTAATTATAAGAAAAGCAGAACATTCTACCATCATTGAGGGAAAGAAGGCAGGCCATCTCCATCGGGCCTAGCCTGAACAAGAAGAAGGGCCCTCCCTCCCTCCACCATCATCGAGGGAGAGAAGGAAGGCCAGCAACATTAGGCCTAGCCACAGTAAGAAGAAGGGCCCTCCCTACAGTCCATCTGCCTTGGTCCAGGCTTTAGAGGGAGAGAAGATTTGCTGGACTTATTCCTCTTCCCAACCAACATTCCCTTCTCCTTTTGAGTCTTGTCTTTTTAGATTGTAAGCCTGAGGGCAGGGAAATGTCCAATTAACCATTTGTAAGCCGCTCTGATAGCCTTCTTGGATGTGGACTGCCTTCATTGATTATATAAACACTAAAATACATCAACTGAAACCTCTGGTTTCTCATGCTGACTGTTGGGAAGATGTGTTGAATCTCAACCATCCCATCTCCCTGGGTCCACATCCAAGGACATGCACTTGTTAATAAACTTTTTACATGTTTATACATTCATGTAATTGTGGCAGTCCAAATGGCTGATTGTCTTTTCTTGCAGAGGTATACATCCTGCACCCAAATGCTTGATATTGTTTGTACTGTTTACTGTTATGGATTTTCATTTTTTTTCCAATAAAATCATTTTTAAAAGCTGTTCTCTGCTAGTCTTGTTAATGATTGGTCTCATTAGTGAGTACCATCCACAAAATAAACCCTTAAATGTGCTGCTGAACCAATGCTCCAAGATCACAAGCCAACTGGTCTGTGGGGGAAGCTTGTTTATCAATTAATTTCTGTGTCAGTTTGAAATATCAATATTGACCTTAAAAGATGTAGCACAATTTGAGACCAGATTGACTTAAGATTCAAGTAAGCCCATGTTAACTCTACCTAAGCCCTCCCCTGAGATAGGTACCTGAGACAATACTGTCAGGCCCACTATTAACCAACTGCCATTAACCAACTGGTGTTCTCAGTGGTTGGCTCCACAATTGCGGAACTCATTCCTCATTGGTATCTGTCCTCTTTTCCTTCCTTCCTTCCTTCCTTCCTTCCTTCCTTCCTTCCTTCCTTCCTTCCAAGACTTTTCTGTTTTGGAAAATCTTTTCATTGTCTTGCTTTGTTAAGTTCTTATTTTAAACAGCTATCTTTCTTTTGTTGTTTTAAAGTTTTATGCCCGTTGTAACTTTTTGAATGCCTTCTGCTTTGAAAACTGTTAAGTACATGAATAAATTCCTAATTAGATAATAATCTTTGGGGCTATGCAGATGAGCAGGAAAAGTGACCTGAAGTTGCCTTTTCCCTAAGCTGCAGCAACTGCACTGCCTGCCCTGAGGTTGTCCTAAATGAGGACAGAGCAACCGCACTGGAGGGAATCAATGCAGCTTTTCCGAGGCTGTATTGAAGCCCCAGCAACCACACCGCCAGCCCCAAGGACGCTGCAAAGGAAGATGGAGTAACCGCATGGGCCAGCAGCAGCTACTTTAATTTTTTTCTCAAACGCATACGCACATGCACAGGAACATCTCTCGACACCTGCGCATCTGTGCAGGAAAAGATCCCTGTGCCCTTGCACAGGACCTGTCATAGACTAGTATACAGTCTGTCCCTCTCTATGTACAAAAGTGACTGAAGTTTGGCATCCCTGTGCACCTGCGCAGGACCTGTCATACACCCACAGATCATGCAAGGATTCACTGACCTCTGCTTCCCCCCAAGGAGTGGGTGCAGTAGACAGGTGCCACTGTCTGATTGTGCCACCCTTGGAGTGAAGCAATGGGTTTGTTAACTGAAAAGACACTCCATCATCCTTTACAGAGCATGTCCTACACAGATCAGGGGGGAGGGGAGAGGTACATGCAAGGGAGGTTTGTGTGGACAGACTTGATACATGTAGCTGGTGGTCATGCAAGGGACATGGTCAACAGGACACACAGACAAACATTACTCCAGGAGCTCCCCCCTCCATCATGCCAGGATGTGGTGTGCAAGTCTTATGCACACCTGCACAGAAGAGGTCACAAAAGCCTCTTTCATGCAAACTGCTGTGCATGCTGACAGCAAGCGTACATCCAACAAAATGCATTTATTGTCATAACAGAGGACAATTACTAGGGCACATGCGTAGGGTTACAATTAGGGTTAGGGTTCTAATATTCAAGTGCACCTGCGCCAGTGCATCCACACCTGGAAGCATAGGGTGCTTTAAATTAAAGCTTGCATCGTAGGTCGCATACTCTGGATCGCTGAGTCAATTTGTGCTGCACGAGTGACAGTGCATTTATACAGCCATTTTCTAGTGCATCAGTGTCACTGCATATATACA
Organism: Phrynosoma blainvillii; assembly: GCA_026167975.1. Lineage (NCBI taxonomy): Eukaryota > Metazoa > Chordata > Lepidosauria > Squamata > Phrynosomatidae > Phrynosoma > Phrynosoma blainvillii. Next base: position 409,185,589 of record JANUYF010000001.1, on the reverse strand, counting down.
CACATGCGAAGGTGTGCATCTTTACTGAAGGAGAGGAAAAAAGTGGCTCCTTTTTGGAGCGGCTTTTCTCGGCATACAATGGCTAGAGGGTGCTTTCCTGGAGACTTTTAGGCATGCATTGTCTAAAGGCCACACCTACAAGTCACCCTCAAAGAACTCCTTTTTGCCCGTCTGCATAGCCTCTTTGAAACTGTGCTCTTCCATTAATACAAGTAGACAGAAGTATCACAGTTGGATTTTATTTTGCATCCATTTCATTTTTCTTGTCTTCCTCTTCATTCTGGAGCAATCTAGCTTTAACCTTAGAGAAACTACAGTCAAAGTCTCAGTTTTTGCAATCTTGATTTCTGAACATACTTCTAGCACAAGGTAGTCATTAGCAATAAGCATGAGAGCACTAAGATCTTCTTGCCTTCCTTAAAATCTAAATGTTTGACAGTCTGCTGTAGCTGCTACGGACACAAAAACAGCAACTGCTTCTGAGTAGCATGTCACCACATTGCATCCTCCCTCAAATAATCATTTGTTTTTTCTCTGTCTTTCAACAAGCCATAATGCTTTCCTATACTGCCCCTCAAATATTGCAAAATGTTAATGTGACAGTTTGGTGTTGGAATTAGGTAGGTCAGTCAGAAGTGTACTGAATTGCTAAATCTTTGTTTCAATGCATGTTTTTTTAAGCTGCAAAATTTAAAGTTTCTTAAATTGAAATTACTAGTAGCTTCAACATGGAGCCAGTATGGCATAGTGGTTTGAGTGCTGGACTATGACTATGAGTGAAGTTCGATTCCCCACTCAACCATGCAACCCATTGGGTGACTTTGCACAAGTCACATGCTCTTAGCCTAAAGGGAAGGCACCAGCAAACCTCCTCTGAACAATTCTTGCCAAGAAAATCCCATGACCTTAGTGTTGTCGTAAGTTAGAAATGATATGAAGGCACAAAACAACAACACATTTTCAACAGATAATCTGGAAAAGTGAGATGAATGGTCAGTAACATGGTCCTAACTTACCTCCAGTTTTCCTGAGTTTAAACAAAGGTGTACCTCCTTCTACTTTCCCTCCATCAGGGACCAGAAGTGCTTCAATTACACCAGCTGCTGGAGCTGGAACCTGCACAGATGTCTGCAGATAAGAGAGGATTGAGTTCCCTGCTATCAGTGAGAAAATAGGGGGACTGCTTGAAGTGCTAAGGAAATTAATGATACATGTCTGAAATTGGCCCTCTAGCAGAAATTATGAAAAGAAGAACAACATTCTACATATATCCTGGAAAATATGCATCAGGAACCAAGCTACTGTACTTTACTGTATTAAGAAAATGGATACTGATTACTTTAAAATAATTATTCATTGCTTTAAAAGTTTCTGAAGAAGCCAATAGTATACATTTTTAATAATTACCCTTGTTTTCTTCCCTATACATAAAACAGTTCACTTTCATTCTGTGAATGATGGAATAGATACTAGCTCCTATCAAGCATAATTGAAATATTTTTTTATACTCAGAAGTCAAAATATTAAATAACTTAGTGGAATTTGCAAGTTGTTGTCTCTTGCTTATCACTGCCCATTTAATTTTTTTCAATGCTGTTTACACATATAAATAAAAGTGGAATTTTTATATTGTATTTAATGATGGTAGTAATAATGACAAATTAAAAAGAAAACTCCCCAGTATATTTACCTTGTCTGTTTCAATCTCACATACCACTTCATCTTCTGCGACTGTATCTCCCACAGCTTAACAATAAAAAGAACAACAGTTAACTAAGGGGGAATGTTCTACTGTCTTTTTTAGGGTGACAGCAATGCTTCACTGCAAGTTTTAGTTCTTTAAATTTATTTTCATAAGATGTATAGTTGGCCCTCTATTTTCATGGATCCCTTATCCAGAGGTTCAACCATCCATGGCTTGAAACTATTAAAATAAAATAAAAAAGCAACCCTTAATTTTGCCATTTTATATAAGGGACACCACTTTACTGCCCCACTGTATTTAATGGGACTTGAGCATCCACCAATTTTAGTATCCATGCGGAAGTCCTAAAACCAAACCCCAAAAGATACCAAAGATACTGTACTTGTAAAATCATAACCATAGGACAAGATAATCTCTCTCTCATCAGAAGTTTCCTTTTATAAATCACCAATTTTCTAACCTACATTGCTTGGCCAACTTTATCCATGAGTATCCAGAGCTCCTTTACCCAATTAAAATTTCAGTACAGTCCCACAGAAGATCAAAAGAAGGATATATGGAAAAAGAAAAAGAAAAAAAGAAATCCAGCACAAAGACCAAAGGGTGGAGCAGCCTCTCACCTTTCTCCCACCGGACATCTCCCTCTGTGACTGATTCTGCAAAAGCTGGTGTGTTCACTGTAACAATTTCCTCCCCTAGAAAAGAAACATAAGCTTATGCATATAATAAAATACATCACATTTTGCCTTTTCAAACTCTGGGACTTCAACAAATAAGTGCAATTTTCAGAAAAATACTGGTATGTCAAGGAAATAATCACAGCAAGTACAGCCTTAAATAACTTGCCACTTGCTTCCCTGCAGCTCTTACTGTTCAGAACTTACAGCCTTTACAGACTGCCAGAAATAATGCAGCTTGAGGCCACTTTAACTGTCCTGGCTCAGTGCTAAGGAATCATGGGAATTGTATTTTTTTTTTCTGGGACATTGAGCCTTCTCTGTCTGAGAGCTCTGGTGCCACAATAAACTCCAGTTCCTATGACTGCTTAGTGCTGAGCCAGGACAGTTAAAGTGGCCTTAAGCTGCATTATTTCTGGCAGTCTGTAAAGGCCCTTTGGTTTGGAACGTCTGCATGGTGCCACCTGTCTTCCAGCCTTAGCTTCAAGCCAACTGTTCTTCAGACAATTTTTAGTTTCTTTTCCCATAAATCAGAATTTGAGGCTTACCCAATGCAACTAATTAGCAGAAAATTCAGAACAGACAAAGAAAGATTTCTTCTTTATGCAATACATCTATAAAATGAACTGCTGCTTTCCGGTCTGGCACTTTAGGGCACGGTGATCTAGTTACTCTTGCTTCTCCCTTTCCTCCATTGTCTGTGTTTATACATCATACTAAATCATAGTGTAACAATGAGGAGGAATGAATTGCCATGAACCTTGGCCCATGCCACTAGTTTGGAAGCTTCTGCTTCACCACAGCTTGTGTGTCATCTAAACCTGGCAGTGCAGTAAACTCTGCTTAGTTTAAAACTTGTTAGTTTCTGCAACTATGGCTTTGAATTGGCCTCACTGAAATTAAACACTGTGAATATTAATCAAGGTTTGTCTATCCGGATAATACAACACAGGTGGAAATGAAAGCTTTCAAATTTCTTAGTTTGGGTTAGAATTTGCATGGCACATGGCTGGTTATAGCTCTTTCCTGTTTATTCAAATCACAATAAACTATGTCTAAGATTTAGCATGATACAGGGATAGAGCTATTATCTTTCACACAATTGAAACATAAATCATAACTTCTTCAGAACATGAAACACTTCTTTTAGTTTGCATTCATCTGTATTATATAAAAATGCCTGAACTGAGGCACAGGAAAAATACAGTTAGCCCTCCATGTTCATGGATTCTGCATCCACTGATTCAACCATCTATGGCTTGAAACTATTAAAATAAAATCCAAAAGCAACCCTTGATTTTGCCATTTTATGTAAGGGACACCATTTTACTACACCACTGTATATTATGAGCATCCTTGGATTTTGGTACCCATGGGTGGGGGAGTTCCTGGAACCAAACCCCAGCGGATACAAGGGCCCACTGTATCAAAAAGGGATTTAACATGCCAAATCCCAGTCTATAGTAAAGCAACAGTAGAGCATAACAATCAGCAATGTGATAAAAAAACAAAACCCAAATCCATTTTCCTATTACTTTGTCTTGCCAAGAAAATGCCATGATAGGTTCAACTTAGGGTCCCATAAGTCAGAAATGACTTGAAGGCACATAACAAATTACTTTGTATCTGCATGTAAGAGCTTAAAATAAGAATGACAATGTGGATTTCAGCTGAGGAGCAAGACTACATGTACTTCAGTAAGGAGGAAATCTGCATGTATTCCAGATCTCTCCAGTTACAGTCCTCTGAGTTACTTACGGCATACTGCAGTGCTTCTGAAATAACGGACAGAGAAGACATGGGTGCTATTTACCCTGGAGAGGAAGAAATAAGAGCAAGATCTAGTGATATCCCATAGAAAACATCAAAGTAAGGGATGGGCAAGGTGCACTTTGTCAACTTCCAAACCATTACAGAGAGATGACGTATTGTGAAAAAATTCTGCCTGAAGCCCATTTTTCACCCCCTGGAAAGCAAAGCAAAGCAAAGCAGCTTCATTTATATACCGCTTCATATCGCGCTTGGGATGTCTAAGCGGTTTACAACTGTGAGCTGATTGCCCCCCAACAATCTGGGTACTCATTTTAGCGACCTCGGAAGATGCAGGCCTGAGTCGAGCCTCAGCCCTGGCTGGTATTGAACTTGCAACCTTGTGGTCTATGAGTGAGTGGCTGCAGTACAGGCATTTAACCACTGCGTCACCAGGGCTGTTGGGAGGGAGAAAGATAATGCTAAACCCAATTTCATCGCCATGAGCTCAAGGCTGAGCCTCATGTAGGCACTCCAAACATCTGCATTTACAACCATTTGCAGATCAAAAAAGCCAGGCTTAGGAGCTGCAAAACAGGACATTCACACCTAAAAGATTTATGAGCCAATCAGGATGTGTCCTGCTGAAAAGATAACATCAGCATCCTATTTCCCCTCTTTTGGAAATTGTCTACTTCAAAGCATCCTTTGATATACAATAGCAACTCTTTGCCTCAGCTTAGTCTTAAGGGTTTAAATCTTGGGAAAGGGGGAACTCTGGGTAGATTCTATGATGGTATTGTCCCATTGTGGTCTCTGACTAGAATTCTCAGCTCTATTCTTTGTCCTTTCCCTGACATAATGGATCCCTCTTCATTCATCTTGGAGCAGCCTCCTTTCAGGTAACTATCACCCTTAGAAAGCCTTATGCTTCCTATCCAAGTTACTCCTGAGTTCTTGTGTGTGTGTATGTAGGTTAGGGTGTTTTTGTACATTTGATTCTCTGTGTATGTGTGTGCTTGCTTATTGATTTATTTTTCTCTCTTAATAAAAGTACCATTATTTTGGACAAATGCTGTCTCTGAATGAACTGCTCCCTCTAGCCCCCTGCATACAATAGGTTGGATCCTATTTACTATTTTTGAGCTAATTATAAATTCCCCAAGGTCAACTTCTTATTACAGTTCACTACTGGCTATGACTGGAGCAAGCTATAATCCAATACCTAGAAGGCCCAATGTTGCTCATCTCTCTTAGAGATTTTATATGTCATAGAGCAAACAGAAAGTCAAAGTATGGCAGCCATAGCACTGCAGCATCATTCTAGAAAATGGACTGTGCGTATGATAGTAGAACCATACATGTACATGCAATGAAGAATTTTTCAAACAGGCTGCAGGTTCCAATAAAAAAAAGTAGCCATGTACATAACCCCCTCTCTGGGACTGTAATATAATTAGGAACTGGTGGCTGTATTAGCTATTCCCAACTGTAATATGTTGTGGTAGTTTACATTTGCTGACTCTGTAAGCTGTATACTTACAAATGCTTCTTGCTGTTGGCATAAGCCAGCCCCTGGCATCGAGAGACACCTATAAAGCAGAAATAACTTCAACTAGAAATCTGGTTATTTTAGGTTACTACAATAATATGTGGACCAAGACAAAAGATTTAAGTACTTATAAAAAGTTGGAAGATTTTTTTCTGAAAATCACTGGGCTCAGGCAGTAATTATAAATCTTATTGTTTCCCTAACCCTCAGCAATTTTTAAAGTATTTTTGTGAGGGGTAAAATCAGTACTTGTGCTAGAAAGCGAAGTATTGTCCAAAAAGGTAGACAACACTGATAGCAGGAATTAAGAATACATCAACACAAGACTGACCCTGAAAAATTTCTCTCTGTTTGGACTATCTCCTCCCACAACCTCATTACCCATAGAATCATCCTATTCATCTACATTTGGGAGAAGTACCTAGTCAATTTTCCATTCTCTATAATCCTTCCCTATTTTGGCAAATTGGCAGAAAAACCTACAATGTAGCATTTATAAAAAAATTGAAAGTATGGACCAATATGAAATGCTCATTCTGTCAGTTAGGATGAACAGTGTGTGTCTGTTCTAAAGTTAAATTCCACCAAGTTCAGAAGAAGATACATCCAGGTAAATGAACACAGGATTGTAGCCAAAGTTATTACATTTTCTGTGGATCATAGGAGGCATTAGATCTCAAGCAGAGGAACTAAGCAAACTTGAACAGACTGCCAAAAATAATCCAGCTTGCTCCAACTACAAAGGCAGAAGAAGAATTTGAAAGATTCTATGCTGGAATCCAGAAGGAAATTGATCACACACTAAAACAGGACTTCTTGTTAATCATAGGCAACTGGAATGCAAAATTAGGAAATAAAGCAAAATCAAAGATTGTAGTGGAATTAGTCTAGGATCAAGAAATGAAGCAGAATGACTGACTTAATTCTGAAAGTTCAACAGTTTGTTCATCACAAACACATTCTTCAAGCAACCCAAGAAGTGACTATATATATGGACATCACTTGATGTTCAATATAGAAATCAAATAGACTACATAATTGGAAGTAGAAGATGGAGAAGCACCATTCTCTCTACAAAACCAATTCTACAACCAGGAGCAGATTGTGGCATAGACCATGAACATTAAAGGAACTATCATGCGGAAATACAACTTGAAGAACATCCCTGTAGAATTTAAAGATAACGTGAAAAACAGATTTGCACTATTAAGCCTAAATGATTACGAGCCAGAAGAACTCTGGAGAGACCTAAGTGCAACTGTACAACAACTTGCACACAGAGACAAGGAGAACTACTATAATAATCAATGCAGAGAAATAGAAAGGGAAAACAAAAAAAGGAACAAGAGACCTCTTCCGCAAGATCCAAGAAATCAGAGGGAAATTTAAGCCAAGAGGATGCTATACGACCAGCAGGGGAACATATTACATGACCAGGGAGAAATAAAAAGAGGATGGAAACAATACAAGGGAAAACTATATAAAAGAAATGGAAGGATGACTAATCCATTCAAGGAAGAACACATGAAGACAATCCTGCAATTTTAGAAAGTGAGGAGGAAGCTGTACTCAGAACACTTGGCAAAAATACATCACCAGGAACAGATGGCACAATACTAGAGCTGCTTCATGCTACAGAGAAAGAATCTACTCTAGTTCTAACTAAAATTTGCCAACAAATATGGAAAGCGAGACAATAGCCCACAGATTGGAAACACTCAATAAACACTCCAGTCCCCAAGAAAGAGGACAACATTAATTTCCCATGCAAGCAAAGTGATGCTCAAAATTCTGTAACAAAGACTTTTACTACACATGGAGTGAGAAATGCCAGATGTCTCTGTTGGGTTAGGAAAAGGAACAGAGATTATGGATCATTTGGCAAACACATGTTGGATAACGGAACACACTAAAGAATTTCGGGGGGAAAAACAGCCTGTGCTTTAGATTACAGCAAAGTTTGGTCATGACCTTGAAAAACTATGGATTTCTCTTAAAGGAGTGCGTGTGATGCAACTTTTGATTTTTTGATTGTTCTGATGCATAACCTGTACTCAGGACAGGATGCTATTGTTAGGACAGAATACAGAGAAACTGAATGATTTCCAATTGGCAAGGGAGTTAGGCAAGACTGCATTCATCACCCTGTTTGTTAATAATAATAATAATAATAATAATAATAACAACAACAATAACAAAGCAATTGGGGCAGCTTCCAACATAAAAATACAATACAGTAAGATCAACCCCAAACCCCCACCCTCCCACCTTTTGTTTAACTTGCATGCAGAACATATCATACATAAAGCAGGATTGGACTTGGGAGGAAGGAACCATGAAAATTGGAGGAAGGAATATCAATAATTTAAGGTATGCAGATATACCATACTACTAGCAGAAAACAGAAAAGACTTGGAACAATTACTGAAGAAAATCAAGGAAGAAAGTGCAAAGGCAGATTTACAGATGAAGATTAAGAAAATAAAATGAATGACCACAGATTATTTCCTTAACTTTAAAGCAGGTAACTAAGATATTAAAATAGTTCAAGATTTTCCATACCCTGGCTCAATCATTAATCAGAATGGAGACTGCAGTAAAAAAATCAGAAGACTAGGATTTGGAAGGGCAGCTATAAAGGAACTAGACAAGATCCTGAAGTGTAACAATATATAATTGAATATTAAAGTTAGGATTGTCCATGCATTGTATTTCCCATTTCTATGTATGGTTGTGAAAGCTGGACAATGAAGAGAACAGATAGGAAGAAAATCAACTCATTTGAAATATGGTGCTGGAGAAGAGTTCTGTGGATACCATCGTCTATAAATTGGTCCTAGAGCAAATCAAGCCTAAACCCATCCTAGAGGGCAAGATGATTAAATCAAGACTGTTGTACTTTGGCCACATGAGAAGACATGACTCACTAGACAATAATGCTTAGTAAGGTAGAAGACAGTTGGAAAAGAGGAAGACCACATTACAGAGGGGATAGACTCAATTAAGGAAGCCACAGCCCTGAGTCTGCAAGACCTGAGTTGAGCTGTCGAGGATAGGATGATGTGAAAGTCTCTCATTCATGGGGTCACCATAACAACGGTCTTTAAAACAGCTTGCATCCAAGCCATATATGACTCGGTAGGTCACAACCAGCACTTTGAATTGTTCCAATAAATGTGTTGGTAACCAGTGAACTTGTCATAATAATTAATTTCTTTTCTTGGTCAAGAGTCTGGCTACAGCATCTTGAATATGCTGAAGTTACTAATCTAAACACTTTCCAGAGTGCATTACAATAAACCAAATGGGATATGACAAAATGTATCTGTATAGCCAGATCAGACATCTTTGGGAATAGGTCCAGCTAGTGTGCTAGTTTTAACTGTGTAAATACACATCCAGTCACTGCTAAAACTGGAGCATCTTGCTCAGGGCTGAGCCCAGTGTTTTAACTAAGCTGCAATGTTGAGTTTTTAGCAAAGTATAAACTCAAGGTTGGTTGGATCCCTATTCTATGATCTGCTTTTTGCCTGACCAGGAGCTCTTCTGTCATATCTGGATTAAGCTTCAAATTGTTCAGCTTTATCCAGTCTAAACAAAAGAATTAGCTGATTACAAATATTATGCTTGCCCTATGATAGCAGCAAGAAAAGAATCAAAAACTGGTGGTTATGCTTTCTCTTCATTATGCTTTCCCTGTGTTATCTCTTTCAACTATGTTTGTCTGCAAACATATCTGATGGTTCAGTGGGCTCATTACCCTATAGACAACAACTTTTAGATGTCTCTAAGCAATTTGCTTAACAAATTAATTCTTAGTGGGTAAAGTGGCCTTCAGAAAAAAATGAGAATGATTTTTTATTGTACCTTCTAATTATATTTTGGTCAGGTTTTTCTTATTACACTGACTGTGAGACCCACAAGTGATTAACTCCAATATAAGACTCACCAGAGAGTGAACGCTTCCCCTGTGGACAGTTCCCCTGCCAAAGAGAAAAATGATAAAATCACCATTGCAAAGAGTGCTCAGGTATAATTCAAGGCAGATTCATCTCATGACATTTCACATTTTACATTAGACAAACATTCTAGGCAGATTAATGATCTTTCATATTTTGCATTAGACAAAAATATACTTGGACTCAAGAGGTCATGGTGGCTCAATAATAGCATGTGAGTAACCTATTCTGTCAGAGAAAGAAGTTCTAAGTTAGCAACACCATTTTTTCATAGGAAAAATATGTCCAGAAGGTTTAGGAACAGAGATCCATTTTTTTGTTTCCTGTTATGTTCACAAGATTATGTTTAATGGGACTTAGTGTGCACAAGGTCTTAATGAACGACAAGAATGACATACTGAACCTTACAATAGTTGTATATACTTTTATATTATGTGATAGCTAAATATAAAAGTATGACAATCACATAATTTATAATTTGGATCTTTAATCCAAAAAGCAGTGATTGGTGCTATAAAGATTTATTTCAAACACTCAGGTTAGGAAACAAAGTATTCCTTTGAGGTATCATGAAGCCCAAACCTTTAGATTCTGCACTCTTTGAAGTGAAAAGCTTTCTGACTGTAAATTCTGCCAAGAGTGTTAAATTTGACACTTTTGTTTCAATCAATTAACAATTATATACCACTTTTGTACAAACATTTAAAAGATTATTTAAATGCAATGCAGAGGAAAAGGTGGGTTCAAATCCACAGTTAACCCCCAATGATCTTGAAAATTTGATGACCATATTTTGCAACCAGAAGGTACAGTAGATTAGTGTGATAGTACCATGTTCTGGCAGGAATTCCTATTATGATCAAGGAAACTTTCAACTAATGATTGTACCTTCTGCTATTTTCTATATACACAATATTCTATATACAGAGTAAATAACCAAGAATAGTTGTAATGAATGCATAGCCTGGATTGCTATCTTTAGATATGTCCATCTCAGACATTTCAGAATATGTACGGTATACAGCAATTAAAGCAAAGCACAATACAAATAATTCAAAAATGCAGCACTACTCTGTGCTTCTGAGTACACCCACTAGAACTCCTTGATAGAACTGAAGCTTCATGTTACGTGGTTCCTGAGTTAAGTTTTTTAAAAATTTTTGTTGTTGTTAAGTGCCCTTGAGTTGATCTTGACTCATGGCAGCCCTATGGATGAGACATCTCCAAGACCCTCTGTCCTCCACTGCTCTGCTTAATTCCTGCAACCCCTTAATACCCATGATCTCCTTAAGAGTCCATTCATCTAGCATGTGGCCTTCCTCTCTTCCTACTTCCCTCCACCTTCCCCAGCATTATTGTCTTTTCCAAAGAGTCCTGTCTTCTTGTGATGTGTCCAAAGTACAACTGTCTCAGGGCCTTTACAGATTGCCAGAAATAGTGCAAATTGAGGCCACTTTAACTGTCCTGGGTCAGTGCTAGGGAATCATGGGAACTGTATTTTTTTCTGGAACACTGAGCCTTCTTTGCCAGAGAGCTCTGGTGCCACAATAAACTACAGTTCCCATGATTCCTTAGCACTGAGCCAGGACAGTTAAAGTGGCCTCTCAGTTTGGTCATCTTGGCTTCCAGAGAGGTTTCCATCTTGATCTGCTCTAGGACCCATTTGTTTGTCCTTTTAGCTGTCCATGGGATCCTCAACACTCTTCTCCAGTACCACGTTATCTCAAATGCATTGATTTTCTTCTTATCATCTTTCTTAACTGTCTAGCTCTCACATCCATACGTGGTAATAAGGAATACGATGGCTTGTATGATTCTAACTTTTGTGCTGAGTTGTATATCTTTGCATTTTAGAATCTTTTCTAGTTCTTCCATAGCCTCTTCTGATTTCCTGCCTGTAGCCCCCATTTCTATCAATGTTTGATCCCAGGTATAAGTTTCTATGAAATAAAAATGAGATCTACTGGGGTGCCTCTTATGTGACTTTTCACAAAAAATGAAAGCAGGGACAATACTGTCAAGAAACAAGTGTTCTCATTTGTAAAAGATATAAATCCTGCATTCATGGAATGACAGACTCACGTATTGAGAAAAACAACTTTTAAAAAAGACATGCTCTTAATTCCATTCTATGATGCCCAAGTCCTTGGATATCCTCAGAACTGTACTCTCCAGAAGAGCACCAAATGAATTATCATTTAAGACCACTTTATTCCAAAAACAATACGTTTTCAAGAAAAACAACAGAACTCAGTTCCTCCACATAGATCATTACTGAACCCATCTTATCACTATTCACTGCTTTGCTTGTACCACACACATGATTCTGTATGTACAGTCCAAGACTACACACACCTGTGTGTACTCATTACTTCCATTCCTCTCCTTACTCTCATGTTGGAACATCATTAATTCAAGAGAAAAGAAGTTTTAAGGTTTTAATAGTCCAAAGCCCAAGCACTGATTAGTTTAGTTATCACAGTGGAACAGGAGGTCTCCACTCAGAACATGGATCAAAGGTCTACCCATGGCAAAAAAAATTCTATGCTCATCCACTTCCTTTCAACTGTTTCTTCTATCTGCAGAATGCAGATATATTCTTAGCCACCTTTCCTCTTCCAGTCCACTCCTTTCAAGTCAATCTACATTCTGTTCTTCATTTTTGCACCAATAATCTCACATTGTCAATGTCATGTTCTCTCATCTAATCTCCAAAACCACACACTTGGCTTTGCCAATGCCTTTATATTTGTTATTCAACATACTGTAACTTTTTAAGGGGTGGGATGGTTGGGTTTGGGATTGATTTTACTGTATTGTATTCATGTTGGAAGCCACCCCGATTGCAGAGGGGTGGGGTATAAATAAATATTATTATTATTAACGTTCCCCGATCTCCACCCATCTTTTGTTCAAGTTCTCCCAACAACTTTTTACTTATAGTATTTGAAAGCCAAAATACCTTATGCCTGAACTATTCAGTCATTCTTCGTGAAGCTGGGAGTGGTTTGACAACATACCAACAAGCGTTTTACTTTTTCCATATCACTTCCCACAACAGAAAAATCATAGCAAATTCCTTCATTCTTCCAATTCCAATTAAAAAGTTATGAAAAAGGAGGAAAAAACCTGGTGGGTACATGTTAACTGAGAGCCAGTGTGGTGTAATGGTTTGAGCATTGGACTATAACTTTGGAGACCAGGGTTTGAATCCCTGCTCAGTCATGGAAACCCACTGAGTGACCTTGGGCATGTCATACTCTCTCAGACTCAGAGAAAGGCAAAGGAAAAACCCACTGAACAAATCTTGTCAAGAAAAACCTGTGAAATGTTCACCTTTGGGTTGTCATAGGTTGGAAATGACCTCAAGGCACACAATAACAAAGACATTAATTACAATTAATGAGCATGCTGCCAATGGAAAGTATCTACTGGGCCAAAATACAAAGTGTCACTGTGCTGGAAGGGTTAGTGTGAGACTAGGACTTGAGAGCTTCTGGTTCAAGTCTCCACTGTACTATGAATTCATCGAGTGACGTTGGGCCAACCACTCACTTTCTCAGCCTAATCGGACAGTGTTATTGTGAGGATAAAAGTGGGGAAGAGAAGAGCCATACTGGAGGAAATGTGGGATATAAATTTCCTCCAGTCACTAGAGGAAAAGTGGCATATGAATATAATAGTAAACAAATGAGTGAACATCATAAAGGCTGTGTGTGTGCACATGCATCTTCAAGTAGTCCCTCAGCTTACAGGAACCCCATTGCTGTCATGTGCCTTCGTTTCTGATTTATGGCAATCCTAAGGTGAACTTATCATGGCGTTTTCTTGGTAAATTTCTCCAGAGTGGGTCACCAGTCGGTTTATATGGCTGAGCCAGGATTCAAACCCTGGTCTTCAGAGTTGTAGTCTAATCCTCAAATTACTACACCATGCTGGCTTTCAAAAACCTCATTACAACATCAGAAATACACTGTGAACCTCTGCAGCGGTGCAACGGTAGCAAGAAGAATTGTTAATGGGGATCTTATTTCACATACTTCATATAGGACAGAGCCAGTGTGTAGTGGTTTGAGTGTTGGACTATGACTCAGGAGACCTATAATGGGGTTCAATTCCCAGCTTGGCCATGAAACCCACTGAGTGACCTTGGGCAAGCCACACTCTCTCAGCCTCAGGTGAAGGCAATGACAAACCCCCTCTGAACATATCTTGCCAAGAAAACCCCATGATGATAGGTCCACCTTAGGGTTGCCATAAGTCACAAACAATTTGAAGACACACAACAACAGTAACAACAAGACCTCATAAAGCTTCACCATTACCTGGGCCTGTTAGGACAGATGAAATTGAAGTTCAACAATATCAAGAGGGCACTAAGTTGCTCACTCGTGTGTTGACAATGCATTTTGTGGTGTGTCCTGGGAGCGTGCAAGTACGCGAAAAGATAATCACTTGCTGATACAAACGGTGCTTGTATTTCTGTTGTGTAATTGTGGAAACTTGATCACACTCTCTCAGCCTCAGGGGAAGGAAATGACAACACTCCTCTGAATAAACCTTGCCAAGAAAACCCCATTATAGGCTCATCTTAAGGTCATGATAAGTCAGGAAGAACCTGAAGACCCCATAAAGATTCATCATTGCCTAGGCTTGTTAGGACTAATGGGACTTGAATCTGAACAACATCTAGAGGGCACAAAGCTGTTCCTTCCTGCGTATACAATGCATTTTGTGGTGTCTCAGCAATTTTGGAGAAAGTGAAGCCTAATCACACACTTTCAGCCTTAGAGGATGACAATGACAATAACCGCTCTGAAGAAACCTTGCCAAGAAAATCTCATGATGATAGATTTGCCTTAGGGTTACCCTAAGTCAGAAATGACTTGAAGGGCACACAACAACAACAAAGACCCCATAAAGCTTCACCATTTCCTGGGCTTGTTAGGACTGATGGGACTTGAACATCAACAACATCTACAGGGCACCAAGTTGCTAACTCCTGTGTAGAGAAGGCATTTTGTGGTGTCTCAGCAATTCTGGAGGAAGTGGAGCCTAATCACACTCTGTCTAGCCTCAAGGGAAGAAGGCAAGGGCAAACCCCTTCTGAAGAAACATTGCCAAGGGGACATACTAAAACAAATGGCAGTACTTGCCCATACAGAAACCATACTTGCCCACAGAGAATCATTACGGAATACATGGCTATAATTACAGAATACTTGCCCACAGAGATACACTGCTTATAGGGAAACATAGGAAACATCTCCAATGATTCCCTATGGGCAAGTACTGTCATTTGTTTTAGTACATCCCATTGCCAAGAAAACTCCATGATAGGGTAGCCTTAGGGCCACCACAAGTCAGCCAGCGTGGTGTAGTGCTTTGAGTGGTGGACTGTGACTCTGGAGACCAGGGTTCAATTCCAGTTCTGCATGGCAGGGGGTTGGACTGGATGGCCCTTGTGGTCTCTTCCAACTCTATGATTCTATGATTCTATGAAGCCCTCTGGGTGACCTTGGGCAAGTCACACTCTCTCAGCCACAGGGGAAGAAGGCAAGGGCAAACACCCTCTGGGGGAAACCTTGCCAAGAAAACCCAATGACAGGGTCGCCATAAGTTGAAAACGACTTGAAGGCACACAACAACAACAACAACAAAGACCCCATAAAGCTTCACCATTGCCTGGGCTTGTTAGGGCTGATGGGACTTGAACCTCAACAATATCTAGAGGGCATTAAGTTGTTCACTGCTGTGTAGACAATACATTTTGTGGTGTCTCTTGTGGTCAACCTGGGAGCAAATAAGTACTTGGAGCGATAATCACTTGCTGGTGCAAAACAGTGCTTGTACTTCTGAGGAACGGGAAGCCTAATCACACTCTCTCAGCCTCAGAGGATGGCAAGGGCAAGCCTCCCGTGAACAAACCTTGCCAAGAGAACCCCTGGGCAGGTTCGCCTTGGGGTCGCCCTAAGTCGGGAAGGACTTCGCCATCCAAAGACGGGCCTCGCCTCCGAGGAAGGGCTCGCCGTGCCTCCAGCCGAGGCGTCGGGATACTGGGCGGAGGCGGGGACGGCTCTTGCCAGGGACGAAGAAGAGCCGCCTCCCCCCATTTCCTAGACGGGTCTCCCCTCAGCAACGAAGCACAAAATGGTGGCGAGCCCGGTCTCTCCTTCCTGTGGGTCTCGAAGAAGGGGGGTTCCTCCCTGCTTTGCCTTGTCCTCCCCGTTGCCCTTGGAGCCCGTCCGCTCGCTCTTTCGCCCGGCAGCCGCCCTTCCTAGCCCGGTTGGCCGGCCTCCCTCCCTCCCGTCCCTCCTTCCCCGGGAAGTACCTGCCGGATGC
The DNA here is from genome assembly GCA_026167975.1 of Phrynosoma blainvillii. NCBI lineage: Eukaryota > Metazoa > Chordata > Lepidosauria > Squamata > Phrynosomatidae > Phrynosoma > Phrynosoma blainvillii. Next base: position 409,169,605 of record JANUYF010000001.1, on the reverse strand, counting down.
CGCAGAGGGACCGGCCAAGCACCCGGTTGAGGCAACGAACCCGAGCCAGAGAGAGAAACAGCATCGCGGCGGAGGAAGGTTGAGCCCCAGGGCGCGCACCGGAAGCAGGCCCGGCAGAGGCCGGAAGTGGCCTGGGAGAAACCAACTAGGGCTCAAGGGGGGAGTCGGGCATAAGTGGGTTGTACCAAGTCGTTGTTGTTGTTCCCAAGGTCCAAAACACACTGCAGAAATAATCCACTTTGAGACCGCTTTAACTGCCCTGGCTCAATGGGAGGGAATCCTGGGAACTGGAGTTTTGTGAGGCGTTTAGCGCTTCTCTGTCAGAGAGAGAGCTCTGGTGCCACAATAAACTACAGTTCCCAGGATGTCCTAATAGCACTAAGCCAGAATTCAAAGATATAGCCCCTGTGTTAGTCTGTAGAATCAGTATGTAGAGAGATTTTGTAGCCCCTTTGAGACCTAAGAGACCACTTTAACTGCCCTGACTCAGTGCTAGGGAATCCTGGGAACTGTAGTTTATTGTGGCACCAGAGCTCCCTGACAGAGAAGGCTCAATGTCTCAGAAGAACTACAATTCCCATAATTCCCAATAATTGAGCCAGGACAGTTAAAGTGATCTGGAGCTGGATTATTTCTGGCAGTCTGTTCAGGCCCTAACTGGAAAAAAAAAAGTTGGCAACATGAGCTTTCCTGGACTTCAATAATACGTAGAGAGATCTTGTAGAGTTTGATGCTACTTCAACTGCCATGGGTCCATACTAGGGAATCAAGGGGTTTGGGAGTTTGTTGTGGCACCACAGCGCTCTGACAGATATTTCACAAAACTACAAATCCCAGACTTCCATACCATGGAGCCATAGCAGTTAAAGCTTTTTCAAATGTTATTTCTGCAGTGTACATGCAGCCATAGATATTTATAAACCACTCATATCTAAAAATTTCAAAGCAGTGTACAACAATCACAAAGCATACAACAGACATACAAACATTATACAATATCTGCATCATCCACAAAAGTAAAATATATTGTAGACTGAACTACATGAGGGAAGAATTCAGAGACATAGCCATGCTAGTTTGGACTATCAGTATGTAAAGGAATCTTGTAGGGACTAACTGTGGAAACGAAGTTGTAGCATAAGCTAGGTCCACAAACTCAAATGCATGGAGTGGAAATAGAGGGTCCAGAGACAGACTTATAATCCCTAATGGGTTCTTCACTCTCAGGCCTCTCAGAATGGTATCTTATTGCTTGCACTTGTTGAGAAAAATTATGTCTGTCTGCACCTGAGTAATCCATCAGGCTAAATTTGGTGCTTTCCATGTTGGTAGAACACAAAGTTATAGCCATGTTAGTCTGGGGAATCAGTGTGCAAGGGGATCTTGTAAAACCTTTGAGACTAAGAGCAAATACAGAGGGACCGTAAGGGGTAGCTCTGTGCTGCCCCTAGGAGTGGCGGATTGGGGCCGCAGCAACCACACGCCGTGGCCCCAATCCTCCTTTTTGCCGCCCCCAAAAGAGCACTCCGCCCCAACTCCAACCCCAGGCCAGCCTAAAATGTTAGTCTGCATCCCCCCTAACTCACAGAATCGGAATTGGAAGAGACCACAAGGGCCACCTAGTCCAACCTCTGCCACGTAGGAACTCACAATCAAAGCGCCCCCAATAAATGGCCATCCAGCATAGTTTAAAAACCTCCGAAGAAGGAGACTCCATCACTCTATGAGGGAATGTGTTCCACTGTCAAACTGTCTTACTGTCGGGAAATTCTTCCTAATGTTAAGGTGGAATCTTTTCCCCTCTAGTTTGAATCCATTGTTTCATGTCCTGTTATCTGGAGCAGCAGAAAACAAACTTGCTCCATCCTCAACATATTTAAACAGTGCGATCATCACTTTTTTTAAACCTTCTCTTCTCCAGGCTAAACATACTCAGCTTCCTAAGTCACTCCTCATAGGACATGGTTTCCAGAGAGAAGCTAGTAACACAAGCTCTAATAGACTTCAGCCTAGTTCTTCAGATGCATCGGGTGGAAATGGAGGGTCCAGGTGAAGAACCCAGTATGTACTATATAGATCTGACCTTGGATCCTCCATTTCCATCCCATGCATCTGAGGAAGTAGACTATAAGCAGAAACAGGCTCCATAAAATATCAAAGACTGAACAGCTCAGGTAACTCAATAGTCCCAAAGTGCAGAGCTTTATAAACATAACTTAACCACCAAGCTTTAGCTGGTAGCAAAGAGCCAGTGTGGTTCCTTCAGAAGAGCTGAGATATGCTGCCACCCTGAGATCCAGCCTCAGCGGGACCAGGAGCACAACAACTGAATTCGGATTAATTGGAGAGCCAGGTGCTATTCACGTTCAATCTGTTTCCCTCCAGTGCAATCCGGATATGAAATTGCATTGCCCACATTACATTCAGAAGGCACTTGAATGTACTTGATGTCAGTGAGACTAGACATAAAGGAGAAGGTGCTTTGAGAAGGGAATGGTTGTTCCTGATGTGTAAACTCATCTCCTATCTTCCTCTGCAAAGTTTTATATTGTTCTAAAAGCTGCAAAATTAGACAAGAGTTAAACAAACAAACAAAATAAGTGGTTTCCTCACTCAAATAGCAGAGCGATTAGGTGTTTCAGACTTCCTGTGCACTGATAATATTCAAGAGGAGTTTATTTAAAGGGAACTTGACCTCTGCATCTCTCTCTCTCTGCATATTCATGGTCTTCCTCAAGCTGGTTGGCTGTTTTTGGCCACCCACACATCCCCCCCTGTAGTAGTGCAGGGATTAAAGGAGTCTTGAATGACAGCAACAATGATCCAGGGCTCCTTTCCTCATTCAATAGAAGACTCCACATGCTTTGAAAGTACATGGTAGTTCTTTGTCTGTGTACCTATGGCACCCAAGGTGAGTGTTCTCTCTCCTTGAACACAAGCAAAGAAGAATCCATGGTCAGTAGTGGATAATTTGTCCTCAGGTAGATTTTGTGTGTTGAGAGGAACTATTTTTTTTGACAATTAACCAGGAAATTTGTGGAAACACTTGATTTTAAGGTATCTATTTCTTTGTTGTGTTTTCTAATATTGTACATTCTCCTTTTAAATTCTTTCTAATTACAATTTGGAATTAGATAAAAGTACTTTCAATCATTTTTGGTGTCTTATTATCCTTCCTTTGTCCTAATATAGGATCTAAGGCTGTTTAGGATAAATGGATGGTTAAGAGAGTTAGGGACTACCTATTTGGTGTATAGTTCAGGAGGATTTGGGAACTGCATAAGACTCATGTGAGCTTTTCTGGGATATCTTTTTAGAAAGAGGGTGTTTTGGAGATAACTTCTGGTTGTTTGGCTACCATGAGGGAATGGTTATACTATGGTTTAGGGTGTGGTTATACTATGAAATTATACCATGTTGATATTTTAGCTTCCCTGGCTCCATTGTATGGAGTCTTGGGATTTGTAGTTTTCTTGAGTACTTAGAATTCTCTGCCAGAGAGCTCTAGAGTGTTAGAGAATTCTAAGTATCTTTACAAATATCAGAATATCATAGGACGGAGCCATGGTGATTAAGTGGGATCAGATTGACAAAACGGTGCAATGTGGATTTGTTGTTATGTGCCTTCAAGTTGTTTATAAAGTCCCTAAGAACAAACCATCACAGATTTTTTTTCTTAGAAAATTTGTTCAGAGGAGGCTTACCATTGCCTGACTTTGGGCAATGTGGATATCCTCTTACTATTTCATGATCAGTCTTCTCCAGCCAAGTTCCCCACAGAGATATTGGACCACAGTTCCTTAGCCAGTCTTCTGAGCCAAAATGACCACTGACCAACTGGATCAGAATGATGAGAGACCAACAAATCTGGAAGGCACCAGGTTAGAAAAGATGTCAGATCATGACAGAAAAGTTTGGCTACTTGGGGTGACAAACCTTTTGGGAAAACTTTATAAATATTTTCCCACTGCATTTAGAGGAACTTTAATATTTTTATTTCCGAAATTGGGGGATGAAACCATCTGATGCACACACATACAGGGACAGAGATGGCCCTACTATTGGGAAGAGTGTAGCAACTGCTTCAAGTGACAAATGCAGGGAGGCAGCATAGTCCCTTGGGTATTTTTCCTAAGCTCCCTGGCTATTCCCTTAAATTGGAGAACAGAACTATGTGGCCTTGCCTGTACTAATTCCAGAGACTGGTCTGCTGTTCCTTGAGATACTGAGGGATGCTATTCCATTGTCAGTAGTCACCCAATAGCTTCTGTATTTGAAAAACAGGAAGGTGGTCATCTTGTCCTTTAATTCAGGTAAAAAATTATCTTGGGGGGGGGGTTGCAGACTTCCAGAAATAGTGCAAATTGAGTCCACTTTTAGGGTTAGGTTTAGGGAATCATGGGAACTGTATTTTATTGTGGCACCAGAGCTCTTTGACAGAGAAGGCTCAATGTCTCAGGAAAAAAACAGTTCTCATGATTCCCTAGGACTAACCCTAACCCTAAAAGTGGACTCAATTTGCACTATTTCTGGCAGTCTGCAACCCCCCCTTGGTCAGCCTTACAGAGTAATGATAAACAGAAAATAAAACCAGCTTATATTTAAAATACTTTACCTACGTACTCTTTTAAAATATGTGTAGTCCTTTGAATTGTAGAGAAAACATGGAAGTGTGTGCTCTTGTGTCTGTTTTTACTGAAGTTAAAAAAAACCCCACCATCAGAAGAAATCCATATGCCAGTGCCATCCATGTTTATCACTTCTTTTGCTCTTCTTGATGAACATTGTCCCATTAATTTCCCTCTTTCCCAATTCAGCACTATTAACCTTTTCTTTCAGTTTTCTTTTCAAATAGCTCCTTGGAAATAGGCAAAAAACAAACAAACAAAAAAACCCCTCTAACCACATTGCGGTAGTAAGTGAAAGGCACAAAATACATTATGCAAGGTTTTGAAGTTCACAGGCTTCTTCAACAAGCATGGATGTTAAAAATCATTTTAGGGGGGAAATGTCTGATGAAGAAGGCTGTGAACTTTGAAACCTTGTGTTATGTTTTTTCAGCCTGTTGAGTGACCCAATAAAAGTATCAGTAGAATGTGATTTTTGCATTTTATTATTTTGTTGTGTGGCCAGCCCTCTGGATATATGGTCCTCGGAAAGTTGCTTATATAAGCTGTGCAAAAGAGCATGGACTTTATTGCCATACCAACATTAGTTTGGCTCTGTTAGCATAGCAAAGACACAACAAGCATGCCCTAAAGCAGTGCTTCTCAATTATTTTCTGTCATGCCCCCCCTAGGAAGAAGAAAACATTTCGCACCCCCCCCCACGCGAGTGTAAATAGTATCTGTACAGTATTTGCCGAGGTCAAACGAGCCCCCCTTTACGGAGCCTCGCACCCCCCCTTGGGGGCGCGCCCCACTATTTGAGAAGTACTGCCCTAAAGCAACATTTCAAAAATTTGTGAGACTTTCAATTTTGGAAAAATGGTACTTTTGAGAAAACAATGGTGTGTGATGTGGCTTAGTTACAGTGGACAAATCTTTAGAATAAAGGGTAAATAAACTGGGGAATTTTAATTAGGGGTAACAATTAAAGGGGGAAATATATTGAATGGCTGCCTGCCTGGTTTTAGTGCCTGAGGTAGAAGCTCCAAAACTGCAAACCCACCCACTATGGTTTTACTAATAAATGTGAAACATATTATACGATGGAAGTCTATGCTAGCTGCCTAAGACACATTAATCTATATGTTATTATAATGAAGCTAAGGTATGTGTAATTGGAATTAACCCATATTACACTTATCCCTCCACATTTGTGGCTTTGACTTTTGCGGATTTGATTATTCACGGATTTTATTAATATGTTCTCTCTAGGAATATCTAGGTCCCCCACAGTAACTCTATGGTCAACTTTAACCCAAAGTCGCACTGAAGGACCAATAGATTCCTAGAGAGAACACTCCATTAGGCATTTGTAACTCCTCCAGCGCAATTCTGTGGTCAATGTCTTGGAGATGTCGATCACAGAGTTCCACTGGAGGACCTAGAGATTCCTAGAGATGTGTTCTCTCAGGTAAAAACATTGGGTTGTGTTTTTATTTTTATTTTTTGTTATTTGCAGTTTTTCCACATTCACAGGGCCTAACCCCTACTTCTTCTGCTCTATCACTATTGATGGTGCTCAGAATCTGCCACCTGAAGTGACTACTTTTGTTTGTTGCAACAGGACTTACTCTGTGAAAAAGTAGGCAAAATAATATTAGGAAGAAGAAAAGGAAGGAATCTACTGCCTACTATATATATGCTGAAGAAAGGACAGGAAGCTGAGATTTGACAAGGGGATGGATTTTAATTAAATATTAGCCAATTCTTTTTTCTAAGGACGTTATCACACAGGGAGTCGCGGGGAGAAAGTGGAAATAAACCAGACAAGCGGAAGTCTTTAATTTACGGGATTTGTCCCATTCCGCCTCGTCTGATAACTAAATTCAAATTTAAAAGGGGGTTAATTCGAACGAAAACCTGATCTTTTCATTTTCGGGATTTTTGAGGATTTGAAAAGATCAGGTTTTTGTTCGAATTAACCCCGTTTTAAATTCGAATTTAGTTATCAGACGAGGCGGAACGGGACAAATCCCGTAAATTAAAGTCTTCCGCTCATCCCGTTTATTTCCACTTTCTCCCCGCAACTCCCCGTGTGATAACGTCCTAAGAACAGTTCAGCAATGCCATTGGGTGCTTCTTAAAAAGTGGCTTCTATCTTTACCAGTCAAACAGGAACAGTCTTGATTTATTGATTTGGAAGGCATTGCATATCTGTTCTGTCTTTCCCTCCTTTGTGGATTTTCTGTGGTAATAAAATAAAATAAAAAATTTAAAAGTGAAAACATAAGGAGGTAACAAATGCAAGACAACAATATTTGGCTCACTCACTAAATTTAATGAACTGTGCAGGGCAATAGCATAATAAAGGCTTTTTTCTGGGAGCACAGATCAACTATGAGAAGTAGTAGAACCTATTCTTTTTCCGAATCCCAATAGAATATACAGTACTAGATTGGCTAATGGGGAGAATGCTCATTCTTATGTCCTTGCTGTTCTTTGAATTTATTTCTTTCCCAGCTGGCCGTGCTAATAAAACCAAAAAGGACAAACTGTACTACAGCTCTTTATAGGACCTATATAGCATTAAGAAGTGTATTGCTTTTGAACAGAGCACTCCAGAATATGAATACCTTTCCTGCGTATAAGACTACTTTTTTATCTGCAAAATCTGTGGCTAAAGTGGGGGGGGGTCGTCTTATACGCCGGATATAAGGATAATGAGGATAGAGGTGCTAAAACTCTATATTTTGACTGGAAAAATGGGGGGGGTCGTCTTATACGTGGGTCGTCTTATACGCCGGAAAATACGGTATATAAAAAGGCCTCTGGTGTTGGAGTTTTCTTGTTATCCCTATCTGTCTTGTCTCATTAGATATTAAGCCTGAGGGCAGACAGGAACAGTCTTTATTTATTGATTTGTAAGACCAATGGAAGCAGCTTTTCCCAATGTGTTATTTTCCGGAGGTTACAACTCCCATCAGATCTTGCCAGCATAACCAATGAACAGGATTCATGGAGTTAAAGGTGTCAGTTTGGTATGCTCTAAATATCTCCTTTCTAAAGAATGGATTATAATTGTTTGAAATTAATAAGTAAAACCTTGGGGTAAATTGTAAAATGTTACCTTTCCATTGCTATATTTTTGTGATTTCTGGATACCAGAGTTTTCTGTTTTCTTATAAATGGTTATATTTGAACAGAAAGAGTTATTTTCTTGAAAAGTGAAGGCTAATAATTGTGTGTCTGTTTAAAAAAACCCCTACTGGTTAATTATTTTAAAACTTTTTTTCTTTGCTGCTCTAGATTTCCTACCTATCAGAAGTGTAAAACACCCCTGCATTTCTGGTCTCAAAATCATGGGTTGTGGCCAAACCTCAATCTTACTACCTAAATAATTTCTGTTGTTTTATTGGATGCCAATTCATAATCTCAAAGAAGAAAAAGACATGAACGAAAACACTCTCTCCAACCTATATAATTATAACCCCAGTTCTGGATATATGGATGAGCAGAAAGGAGAGCTTTGTGTTGAAAGAGACCATTTATTTTCTTCTGCTTCTTACTATGCAGCCATAATATCATACCTCCTTAGGCATCCGGAAGCTAACTGTGAGTTGGATCCAAAATGTCTTCTTTCTTCCTCCCAGAAAACTGAACTGCTGTTGCAAAGTGGTAGGAATGGTGCTTCTTCTAGAGAAGCCTCATCCTTGACTCAGTTACCTGGTTATGTCTTGAGTGACTCTAGTGAGTTCCATCATGATCACTTACAAGCTAAGAGAGCCAGGGTTGAAAATATTATACAGGGAATGAACATCATGCCAAACCCAATAGGGCCTTGTACCTTAGGGAAAGATCAGCACCATGCTGATAAAGCAAAGAAGGGCTACCAAGATAACAAGAGAAAGCAGAAATCTCTTCAACAGTCAACTCTGCAGCAGACGTCTTTGGCAAGAGCAGGTGGAAACAGCATCCAGTCAGAAGAATACCACCAGTTGAAAAATCAACTCCACGTTTTGCAACATCAGCTGAAGCAACTTCAAGAAAGGTTCTCCCAGCCTTGTGAGCTCCACATTTCCAGTCTGAGTCAAGAGATTGTGAAGAAAACAATGAACACACTGAAGGAAAAATGTGGACAAAGTCTGGACAACAATAATTGCGCTGTCATAAATGACCAACAAAGAGATTATTTCCGAAGAAGTATGCCTGTGACGAGAGGCCCTGAATTGTCAGTGAAAATGGATTCACATATTTCAACTCCAGAAGAAAGAACACTTTCAGATATATTAAAACAGGAGTTAATACGAGGCCTGACACAGGCTGTGGACTCCGTTTTGAAAAAGGTATTGTCTAAATCACCAGGCCTCCAGTCCCAGTTGCCCACTGGCTCCCCAGAGAGAGTGTCCTCTATTGGAAGAGAATGTATAGGTCCTAGAGAAAACACATCCCGGAAATGGCTTTCAAAGATCTCTTCTAATGAAGGGTCAATGTCCATAATCACAGGAAAACCTCCGGTCTTTCCTCCTTCTTCCATCTACTCAAAACCTGAAAGAAAATCCTGCCAAGTACTACATGGGAATTATCCCTTAACCATGACCTCCTCCGAGGTCCAAGAAAATGGCCTTCTTAGTCAAATGTTACTGTGTGGTCAAGATGGTCATTGGGGCAGCCCAACTCCAACAATGGTCTCTTCTCCAGAGCCACAGCAACCAATAAAACTGAAGTCATCTGTCATGAGACAGCAGCAATATCCAACATCCTGTAAATCTCTGGAAATAGAAACATTGGCCTCTCTTCCAGCTTCAAAGGCAGGGTTTGCTGAAATGTGTGCTCTAATGGATGGGGTGTACTTCCCCTCAATACATATATCCTTTAGTAGTAGTAGTAGTAGTTGCTGCTGTTATTGTTGTTGTGTGCCTTCAAGTCATTTTTGAATTATGGCTACTCTAAGGTGAACCTATCATGGGGGTTTCTTAGCAGGTTTCTTCAGGGGAAGTTCGCCACTGCCTTCCTCTGAAGCTGAGAGAGTGTGACTTGCCCAAGGACACTCTCCTTTGGAGGCCCTCCTATATATTCAGCATCTAGAACAGGGGTGAAAAACTTGCAGCCCTCCAGGACTGTTGAACTGCAGCAGTTACTGGTCCTAGTCAATGTAGCCAGTGATGAGGAGTGATGGGGGCTGTAGTCCAACGACACCTGGAGAGGAAGAAATGGCTCATTCCTGATTTAGATCTTCAACCATGTATGGCTATTGGCTATTCTGTGCCGACTTCTCATACAACAAGCGTGGGGATAATTTGGCTTTCCAGATATTTTGGCCTCCAATGTTGGTCCTACCCAACCTGGCCAATGGTAAAGAATGGTGGAAACTGTAGTTCAGCCGTGGATCTTTGTCATGTTGACAGGCGAGATAAAATATGAATGTCACCATTAGCTAGTGTTTCTGAATGAAAACTTGAATATAAACCTCAGATGTAGCAAAAACCCCAACGCTACTTTGAAAAGAGTCAATTTGTAATGGGGAATTGTTGGGCAGGGATGGGATGAGTAGGTAGAGAAAGTGATGGCCTCTTTCTGCCCTTTGCTCTTCCACAGATCTTAATTATAAGGAGGAAAGTGGAAGGGAAATTAGAGTAGAGAAGGAGTAGGTGGGAAAAGGTTAAGTACTCCTTCGCAGAGCTTGAAAAAGCTAGTTGGACTATAACTCCCAAAATCCCTCAGTCAGCATAGCCAGCGGGAGTTACAGTCCCCAAATTGTAACATTTCCAAACTCGCCCCTTCCCTAATCCAGATGGCCTCACCCCAGTCGCTTTTTATGTCACAAAACTGACCACTAGCACATTTATTACATCCTTTCAAAAGTAATGTTTAATTCCGTTTTGAGTTATAATGAATATATGTCTGGACGTTTGGTATCTGGAATCTGAAGTCTCTGTCGCATTACACATGTATACTGCTATGATCCCACATCAGCTGCCATGGCAACATCCTATGGAATTCTGGAATTTTCAGTTTAGGGAGGGGTATTTAGAATTTTCAACCAGAGAATTCACCAGACTGCAAATCCCAGGATTCCATAGGCTGATGCCATAGCATTTACAGTGGAATTGTTGTGCTATAATTGTGTAGTGTGAAGGAGTCCTTACTGATTCTCCACACTGCAGTATAATAAGCATGCTACAACCTAGGCTGTGCAGAGTCTAAATATCCTAAAGGTATCTGATCACGGAAGCTAAGCAGAGTCAGCCCTCGTTAACAATTAGATGGGAGTCCACCAACAAATATCAAGTGTTGTAGGCTATATTTGGGAGGTAGGAACTGGCAAAACTACCTTTGAGTATTTGTTGCCTAAAGAAAAGAAAAAAAGGAATTTATGGGGTTGCCATACATTGACAGACCAATTGAAGACAGACAGACGCAACATATGCTGTACCATTTTATCTTCTAAATAAATTGTAAATTTCTTCATGAAGTCTGGATAAGAAATATAGGAATGTTTATCCCATAGAACTGTGCGATAGAGCTAGGAAGACTCTTCTTTGCAAAGGCATTTAAATATATCGGTATGTGTCATCCTGATTTAAGACAGTGACATACAGAATGCAGGAGAACAAGATGCTTCCCCATGCCAAAGATTTTAATGCTGTAACCCGACAGAACAACTGCACCTTTAAGAGCTATGCAAAAGGATAAATTCTGCAAAGTGCAGCTTCTCTAATTTTTGCAAAGCTGTGATGGAAAGAGCCAAATCTACTCAGATTTAGCATTCTGTGCGATTTCTTTATAGAGCAAACATGATTTTCAAGGGCAGTTGAGTAAATGATACCAATGAATTGTGTTATTCCTGGAGAGGATTACTAGACTGCTTTTACTACCCTGGTCCCTAGATGTTGGCCCTCAAAGTCCTCCCTGGTAGAGAGCAGGACGAGGGAGAAGACAGATACCCTTATTCTGTTTAATGAAATTTTATGGTACTTTGTTTTGCATCTCAGTCTGTTAAGGATGAAAGTTACAGGAGCCCTGTCCTGTATCCAAGTTGGCAACCCTATCAGCAACTTATGATCTTGTGCTAATCTAGTTCAAGTTGGCTACAGGGAACAGCAAGTGATTTTCCCTTGACTCTAGATTACACTCAGGAAGCTTTGACGCCTGGCCATTTGAAAAAGGCTAAACTGATGTTCTTTTTCTCTCGGTACCCTACATCTTCTCTGCTGAAAGCCTACTTCCTAGATGTCCAGGTAAAACTATTCTGCTTCATAGAATCATATCAGTATGTGTGCATGTCAGTGTGTAGCAAAGAAAACAGTTTTAGACTATACTATTGGTGCTTATCATGTTAGTCTCCAGCCCAGTCTATTATTTGGATTAGATGTATTAAGTGTGTGTGTGTGTGCATGTGTGTGTGTGATGTCCTGGTTCCATCTCTGATGGAGAATGGTAGGATATAAATAACCAAAATAAACATAATAATCTACACTAACAAGGATCCATACTCTCTTGTTTGAGTTGAATCAAACATACACAAACATGCTGGCCATCAGAACCACCCACCCCCACCCCAGCCCCAAAATTGTTATTAGAGCAAGACCTTTACTTAAGCCAGCCAAAAGGTCATATGAGTGTTCAAGAATTCCAATTCTGCAGAACTCTGTATTGGGCTAGCTTGGGAAAACAAAGTTGGGTGCGGAAAGAGGGGAAAAGCTGGCTGATGTTGAAGCCATGGCTATCTGCATTTAATCAAATGTGGGATTTAGTTGCAAAGATTCAAATTAGGACTTTAAAATCCTGCACTTCTTGCAAGAAGGAAGTGAACACCAGATATCTTAAAGGGTAGTTGATGAAATGTTAGTGACCTCTAGTGACAATTTGCAGAGCAGCCACCTTTTCATGTGCTTTGACACCTTAAACTTTTCATTTAAAACAAATTTATTGTGGCATGATGTTTTGGAGATTGGAATTCATTTCATCAGAGGTTTGTTGCTGTTGTTTTGTGCCTTCATTTTTGACTTATGGTGACCCTATCATAGTGTTTTCTTGGCAAGTTTCTTCAGAGAGGGTATGCCATTGCCTATTCTGAGGAGTTTATTACACGGGGGCAAACTGCAAAAATCCCGTGCAGAAACGGGATTTAAAAAGCGGGGAAAACCCACAAAAATGGGTAGTTTTTGACACACAGTAGGGTTAATGTAATATTAACCTGAACAGAAAGTAGATAAAACCTGCCCCTTTTTTACTTTCGGGATTTTCCGAAAGTAAAAAGAAGCAGATTTTGTCTAGTTTCCATTCAGGTTAATGTGTTAATTCTCATTAATGCTAACGTTGTCTGAAAAACAGCCCGCTTTGTGGATTTTTTCTATTTTTTGTTCAGGTTAACCCCGAACATTGTCTAAAAAACTACCTGCTTTTGTGGGTTTTCCCCCCAGTTTAAATCCGGTTTCTTCATGGGATCTGCCCCATGTGATAAACTCCTAAGGCTCAGAGAGTGTGACTTGGCCAAGATCACCCAGGCGATTTCCATAGCCAAGCTGGGATTTTAACCCTGGTCTCCAGAGTCTCCCCTTTAAGGGCCGAGGGACTTCAACTCCCAAAATCCCAGGAGCTATTGGCCAACATGAGACAATTGGCCAACATGGCTAAGGCTTCTGGGAGCTGAAGTCCCTCGGCCCTTAAAGGGGAAAGGTTGCCAACCCCGGCTTAATCCTTTAAGTGCCACAAGATTCATAGAATCATAGAGTTGGAAGAGACCACAAGGGCCATCCAGTCCAACCCCCTGCTATGCAGGAACTCCCAATCAAAGCATCCCTGACAGATGGCCATCCAGCCTCTGCTTAAAGACCTCCAAGGAAGGAGACTCCACTACTCTCCGAGGGAGTGTGTTCCACTGTCGAACCGCCCTTACTGTCAGGAAGTTCCTCCTAATGTTGAGGTGGAATCTCTTTTCCTGGAGCTTGCACCCATTGTTCCGGGTCCTAGTTTCTGGGGCGGCAGAAAACAAGCTTGTTCCCTCCTCAATATGACATCCCTTCAAATATTTAAACACGGCTATCATATCACCTCTCAGCCTTCTCTTCTCCAGGCTAAACATCCCCAGCTCCCTAAGTCGTTCCTCATAGGGCTTGGTTTCCAGACCCTTCACCATTTTAGTTGCCCTCCTTTGGACACGCTCCAGTTTCTCCACATCTTTTTTGAATTGTGGTGCCCAGAACTGGACACAGTATTCCAGGTGAGGCCTGACCAAAGCAGAATAGAGTGGCACTATTACTTCTCTTGATCTAGATGCTATACTTCTACTGATGCAGCCTAAAATTGCATTGGCCTTTTTAGCTGCTGCATCACACTGTTGACTCATGCTCAACCTGTGGTCCACATGGATTCCTAGATCCCTTTCACACGTAGTCTCATTCAGCCAGGTGTCCCCCATCATATAGCTGTACTTTTCATTTTTCCGCCCTAAGTGCAGTACCTTACATTTCTCCGTGTTGAATTTCATTTTGTTAGCTTTGGCCCAACTTTCTAGTCTGTTCAAGTCATTTTGAATTTTGATCCTGTCTTCTGGGGTATTAGCTACTCCTCCTAATTTGGTGTCGTCTGCAAATTTGATAACTATGCCCCCAATACCGTCCCCCAAGTCATTAATAAAGATATTGAATAGCACTGGGCCCAGGACAGAGCCCTGTGGCACCCCACTGGTCACTTCTTTCCAGGTTGAAAAGGAGCCATTGTTGAGCACCCTTTGCGTTCGACCAGTTAACCAATTACAAATCCATGTAACAGTTATTTTGTCTAGCCCACATTTTACCAATTTGCTTGCAAGAATGTCATGGGGAACCTTGTCAAAGGCCTTACTGAAATCAAGATATACTATATCCACAGCATTCCCTTCATCTACTAAGCTGGTAATTTTATCAAAAAAAGAGATCAGATTTGTCTGGCATGACCTGTTTCTCTGAAACCCATGTTGACTTTTTGTGATTATGGAATTACTTTCCAGATGTTCACAGACTCTCTGTTTAATGATCTGCTCCAGAATCTTTCCAGGTATTGATGTCAGACTAACTGGACGATAATTGTTGGGATAATTCTTCCTTGTTTCTGCTGCAATTAACTAAAATAGCCATCTTCTATAAATTTGTCATGCTGATTTACACACAGACACACAGTTACAATGGATGGGTTGCTGCACTGGAAGTGGGGAATCTCTGACCCCATGACAAAATGCAGCCTCTGGACTCCCCAGTCTGACCGGCAGAACTCTCCTGGATTTCCACCTCAATAAAGCCTGTTCCACTCAGAAGGGAGATGCAGGGGTAGGCAACCTTTCCCCTTTAAGGGCCGAGGGACTTCAGCTCCCAGAATCCCAGGAGCTATTGGCCAACATGGGGCTATTGGCCAACATGGCTGAGGCTTCTGGGAGCTGAAGTCCCTCGGCCCTTAAAGGGGAAAGGTTGTCTATCCCTGTGCTAGACCATGAGAATGACTGGAGCCACATTCTCAAGCCTGCAACTCAGTCAATTGGCTCACCCAATTGAGAATGTACCCCATAACACTTCATTACATGCTGTTTCCACAGTTCTCCCGCTGTATCACTTCTCAGCTTATCAAGTGGTTTAGCAACTTCCGTGAATTTTATTACATCCAGATGGAAAAGTTTGCCAGGCAAGCCCTCTTGGAAGGTGTCACAGATCCCAGTAACCTCCTTGTGACCAGAGATTCAGAGCTCTTCCGAATTCTCAACGTGCACTACAACAAAGGGAATGATTTTGAGGTGAGCCCATCCTTGGCAAGTATTCCTCATTTTAGGGATGTGCCTTATTCTGAGAATATGGCCTCTATTTTAGAACAGCTGTCTGTGACATAAGGTGTGCCTTGTTATTCCAGGACACTAGAATTAAAGAGAACACTGTGGAAATAAAAGGCATCAGAGTTTATTCACACCAGAGTAACACATTTGTCCCTGTAATATGGTGATATGACATACTCCAAGTATATGTGAATGATGGAGGGGGCTGTTTTACAACAGCATCTTAAACCACATTTCAAACTTTTATATGTGTCGTTGCTAAACTTTAAGCCCCAATTGTGTGGGTTTTTGGCTGGAATGTTAGTGGCTTGTGCTGGTATAATCTCATCATATAAGTATAAGTACTTTCAAATGCATTGTGGGAGGGACCATCCAGTGTCTAGCTTAAAACATTTTAACCACTTAAACCAACCAAAAGAGTAGTAGTAGTAGTAATAATAATAATAATTTTTATTTATATTTCCCGCCTCTCCTTGCGGATCGAGGCGGGATTACATCAGTAAAAAGTAACAGCAATATACAAAATACAGGAATACAAAAAATATATATAATACCAACAATAAAATATCAACATGATAAAAATTCTAATAAAAATAACCCAATTGTCATCCACACTCAAAAGCCGTGTAATCAATCAAGATAAATTAAGGGAATCGTGGGTAGGCCCACTGGAAAAGTTCCATCTTGAGTGCCTTCTTAAAGGTGTCTAGATTGGTAGTAATACGGAGCTCCTCTGGCAGGCTGTTCCACAGCTTAGGGCAGGGGTAGGCAACTTTTCCCCTTTAAGGGCCGAGGGACTTCAGCTCCCAGAAGCCTCAGCCATGTTGGCCAATAGTCCCATGTTGGACAATAGCTCCTGGGATTCTGGGAGCTGAAGTCCCTCGGCCCTTAAAGGGGAAAGGTTGCCTACCCCTGGCTTAGGGGCTGCAGCTATGAACAATCTTTGGGAAGTTACATTAAGTCTGGTTTTTTTAATGGTCAAGCAAGTTCTTCCCAGATGTTCTGAGAGCTCGGGGTGATTATGCAGGGAGAGGCGTTCCTTCAAGTAACTCAGACTCAAGCCATGTAGGGCTTTAAAGGTAATAACCAACCCTTTGTACTGCGCCCGGAAGCTAATCGGCAGCCGATGAAGCAATTTTAGTACAGGTGTTATATGGTCCGACCTAGATGTTCCGGTGACCAATCTGGCTGCCGCATTTTGAACAAATTGAAGCTTCTGAACTTGGTACAGAGGTAGCCCCATGTAGAGCGCATTGCAGAAGTCTAAACGAGAGATTACCAGGGCAAGTACTACTGCTTCAAGGTCCTTTCGGTCCAGGTAGGGACGCAGTTGGCGTATCAACCAAAGTTGGTACCAAGCACTCTTGGCCATCATATCCACTTGATGTGACAACTGTAGAGATGAGTCCAGGAGTACTCCCAACCTGCGAACTTTGTCCTTTAGGGGAAGTGTGACCCCATCCAGGACTGGTTGACAAAGCTTCCTCCCCAGGCTTGGGGTACCTATTGCGAGTACCTCCATTTTCTCTGGATTCAGCTTGAGTTTGTTTTCCCTCATTCAGCCCATTACTGACCCAAGGCAGGCTGCCAGAGGAGCGATGCCATCCTTAGTCACCGCAGTAGTCAGAGACATAGAGAAATAGAGTTGGGTGTTATCAGCATATTGATAACACTGCACCCCATATCTCCGGATGATCTCTCCCAGCAGCTTCATGTAAATGTTGAACAGCATAGAGGACAGAATAACACCCTGCAGGATGCCAGATGTCAGCTCTCTCTTGGAAGAGCAACTATCCCCCAGCCTCACCATCTGGAATCTGCCGGACAGGTAGGACTAGAACCACTGAAGAGCAGTGCTCCCAATACCTAACTCCCTCAGGCATTTCTGAGTAGGTTGCATAAGTTAGGAAAGTACGTAAGTTCTATTCTTCAAGAGAAGAGCAAATGTAATTTTCTGCCTGTTCAGAATCTACACTTTTCAAGGCAAACTATACTCTCTGGGGTAGAGATAGACTCTCTCAGGTGCTTCTGTACCATGTTTTTGTCTTGTGAAGATCAGTTCACCCCTATATCCAGATGCCAAGTGGAGCAATGGTATGTTTCATATCCCTAACTTCCTTGTTCTCTTTCTTGGCAGGTTCCTGATGCTTTCTTGGATGTTGCCAGTCTGACCCTTCAGGAGTTCTTTAATGCAGTCAGGGAAGGAAAGGACTCAGACCCTTCCTGGAAAAAAGCAATTTACAAAATAATTTCTAAACTGGATAGTGAGATCCCAAATGCATTTAAATCTTCCAATTGCCCTAAGGAATTACTCTAAGGTTAATGCACTATTATGGTGCTTGGCATGTCACTGTGAGATAGAGTGGTCCCTTGAAACAAGAGTAGTCAGAATCAAGGTGAAGCTTTCACTACATGCCTGTTTCATGACCAAAATCCAGTGTAAAAAGTGAAACCTGAACTCAAAAGAACCTAGTGCCATCAATATTCCTAATACTTTATGGAGTAAAATACACAATGCTGTTTCTGGGCAGTGGCAGGGACCTCTTCTTTTCTCTCTGCTGCCTCTTCGTGGCTACTAGTATATTGTTGATATCACACAGTCCAAATTCTCCTTCATTCATTTATATCAATTTATTCATTTATATACCTATTGAGTTAAGCTACACTGTGGTAGCTATACTGTGGTCTTGCAGTTTCCTAGCAAAAGTCAGGCATGGCCAAGTCCAGTAATGGAACTAAAGTATACCACTAAAGGCATAAAGCTGCAATGCTATACACATTTTATTGAGAATATGTTCCATTAAACTGAACAATTTTTTTCTTCTGAGTACAATCCTAAGATTGTCTGTTTTACCAATTTCAGTGGAAATTTGGCATGTACAATGCAGTGCTGGATTTTACCCAAGTTTTTAATTTTAATGATCACTCTGGATCACTTTAATGATACTTCTGGAGCACTAGGCATGATCACATATCCATGGAAAATTAATGTCACTGTAAAAGAGGACCAGTAAAGGGCCCATCATGCCACGTAAACCTTTCAGGGTCCAATACGTAAAAAATTAAGCTTTCAGTAAGCCCAGCTCTACTTTTGCTATCTGACTAATCTCATTTTATTTACTTTGTGCAAGCTTCAGAAACAAAACAGTGAAGCTGTAAATAAGGATCCGCAAACTCTTTCAGTTCCAAAGTATTGAATGTGCAATTCCACAAAAAATGTCTCTGAACAACCTGCCTCATTGTACATATGCATGGATATTCACATGTATAGGATACCTTGTATTCAATGGAACTTTGTTGTGGTTAAAGATATGCAAGGCTGCAACCCTTAAGTAATTTTGGAATGCTTTAAATTTGAATGTGACTTCTTCTTAAATGCTTTTCTGTATGTTTACAACCAAACATGGCTTTGGATGCATTGCTGTGTCAGAGGGAGAATCTTTGAGCACACTTCTTCCACTTTTCCAAAACTTGCTGTAAGAGCCCATTGAACATCTAAGTCTATCCCTTACAAGGAAAAATGGTTTGGTGTTCCATTTTGGTGTCAAGATTTAGAAGTAGCTAATTCACATCAGTTCAGTCTTCTTAAATTGTATAGTGTATGTGTGTATATGTGTGTGTGCCTTCAAGTCACCTGTAAACCTATAGCAATCCCCTTAAATTTCATAGAGTTTTCTTAGGCAAAGAATACTCAGAGGTGGTTGAGACAATTCCTTCCTCTGAAATATAGCCTACAGCACCTGGTATTCATTGGCAGTCTCCCATCCAAAGTACTAACCAGAGCTGACCCCACTTAGCTTCCAAGATCAGATAAGATCTGGTGCCTTCAGGATATGTAGACCCTCAAATTGTATACACTGTGGGTGAGATCCAGAATCTGTCCCAAGCAGTGGGAAGGACATTGCATACAGTTTTTAATCTCATACACTCCAACTGTCCCAGTTTGGCAGGGACAGTCCTGATAATCCTCTGTCATTCCACTTTTTCACCTGCTTTTCAAACCTTGTTTATCTCTCCTCCTGTTCTCAGTTTATTTCATTTACTGCAAACTGAGATCAAATTCCAAAAGTAATTTGCACTCATTTAACTTAGCAGGAAGGAGAGGGTGGAATCATGTCCTTCCCAGTAGACTCTCAAAACTTGTGTGTTCTTCCTTACTTTCCCCATTATGACCACACTCTGGTGTTGCTTGGCTATCTGTGTCCCAGTTTTCATCTGTGAAATGTCGGCGTAGTAGAGTATATAATCTAGCCAAGGAATGTTGTTAGCAAAATGGAAATGGTGATCTTTGTTGATTTACACACCCCTTGCAATCCTTCATACCCTCGGCCACTTTGTACTGGAGGTCTGGGGGAAATTTTCAGAACCATGGCAGCAGTGGCACTGAGGGCTGTATAAGGAGTGGGCATCTTAATGTTCTTTTCCCCTCATTTTCTGTCAATGGCAGGGTGAAACTCTGCTGAGTGGATGTTCTTCTCAGTGGAAAAGGTGCTGGATCCAACCTCATATGTGCAATTTATCATGCCATAAACAAGGTTTACTAAGTAAAGTCAGGGGATAAATCTGAACTGTACTGCGGTTAGGGAGAAATAAAAAGAAGTGCAAAAAATAAAATAAAAAATAAAATAAAAATGACTTGACTTTTCTTCTTAATCTTATAGTTACAGATTGCCACTTTTCTGTTATGGATCCACCTCTAAGCCAGGCAATTGGTAAAGTTTTGCCAGTGCACTTGGTGTACCATTGGTATTCTACATCTGTGGTGTTGACTTTTGCAAATTTGATGATTTGCAGATTTAACTGCTGTCTTTTTGCTACGACTCTCTGGGTCCTCCAGCATGACTGGGCTGGAAGTTGACCAGATTCACACTGGAGAACCTAGAGATAAAACATTCTAAGGTCAAGTTCCAGCTGATGTTGACCACAAATTGTGCTGGAGGACAGAGAGATTTCTGGAGGGGTGTTCTCTCAAGTTAAAAAAAGTGTTTGTTTTTTTTATTTGTAGTTTTCCCACTTTCACGAGGGTAATGTACCCCAACCCCAGCAAATGTGGAGGGTCCACTGTAGTTGGAATCCTTCTATAGTCATAGTCCAGTGCTCAAACCACAACACTACAGTGACACTTTTCTAATTGCCAAGTAGAAGCTGACTGCCTTTGAATGTCTTTTACCTCAAAAGAACTACGATGAGATAATTCAAAATGAAACAAGTGATAGTGCTGGAAGATGGTGGCAGCTTATGGCAATTTATGTCAACACATGTAAACTCAGGTTAAATCTTGGTTCTTTATAGTTGTGTGTTATAGTTGGGGAGACTTGAGGTTGGGGAGGAAGTGCCTTAGTAGGTGTTATGGATGTAAGTTACCTTGGGTCCTGTGCAAGGAGAAAGGTGGGATATTAAATAACTCTGTGCACCGTTATTGCTCTATTTTGGGAATGGTAGCCTGCACCTGGAAAAGGAGGCTCCATTCCAGAAAAGGCAAAGGAGAGTCAAGACCCATATGATGGAGATCTTTGGTAAAACTGCTTGTGTGACTCACAGTGATCACCTTCCCCTCTCTGCTCTGCCTTAGGTTTCCAAACTGAACTTCCAAATTTTCCACACTCAATGGACTTCATGTATGGAATTTGGGCCTTGCTTTAGCCATCACCCATCTTGCTTCAGGCTCTAAATTCCAATTAAATTCTTGTTTTAAAAAAGCCTTCTCTGGTGTGTAAGGTGGCCCATAGGACCCTCAAGATGTGGCAGTACTGGATCTCTGTGCCCCCTAACATCTTTGAAAGCTCTGGGGCCCTCAAAATTGCACTGGGAGGCCATATGTGGCCCATAGGCCATACCTTCCTTACTCTTACCCTAATAAGTGGGTGCCTCAGACTTACTGGTTAGTGCCAAGTAGAGTAAGGAGAAGCTAGGCAGACTTGACTTCAAGGCACCCCAAGTTGTGAAGGATGATCAGAAATTATTACAAAGCAGGAGTATGTGTGTGTCTGAGGAGAGGAGAGGAGAGGAGAGGAGAGAGACAGATAGGGTTTGCCACTGAGAGAGATAGGGCCTTTGCAGACTGCTAGAAATAGTGCAAATTGAGTCCACTTTAACTGCCCTGACTCAGTGCTAGGGAATCATGGGAACTGTAGATTATTGTGGCACCAGAGCTCTCTAACAGAGATGGCTCAATGTCTCAGAAAAAAATACAATTCCCATGATTCCCTAGCACTGAGCCAGGCAGTTAAAGTGGACTCAATTTGCACTATTTCTAGAGTCGGGGTGGGGGGAGCAAATGTGTCTGGATGATGTTGACCAACTAAATGCATGGAGATCTGATAATACCTAGCTGGAATTCTGTTTGGAACTAAGCACTGAAACTGGTTAAAACATCAAATGATCTGCATCAAATAACAAAGTTGAACTGTTTGTAAAAACTGTTAATCCAGTCTCTGACAGGCTTTCTTCATGCTTACCATTAAATAAACCACTTTTACACACACTGGTGCACACTAAAGTCACCTGGAGGCCTAGGACCTAAATCCAAATAGGGATCAGATAGGGGAACCATAGGGCAAGGTGAGAGCGGTAGGCAGCCAATGCTAGCATCTGCAGGGCCAGCCGTTGGAAGGCATACCAGCTTGATAAATATGCCTTAAACTATTTTATAGCCCCAACATGGTTCTGAAGGCTCAGGAGCCTCAGCTTTTGTTCGCGATTTAGTGATGAAGTGATTAAAGGAAATAAAGTCCTATGAGAAATTATTGAGGGAGGTGGGTAAGTCTGGCTTGGAGACGAGAAGACTGAGAGAGGCTATCTTGAAATATCTGAAAGGATGCTGTGTGGAAGGTTAAGCTAGTTTTCTGCTTCTCCAGAGAGCAGAACTTAAATCAATGGATACAAATGGCAAGAAAAGAGATTCCATCTAAATATTAGGAATAACTTCTTGACCTTAAAAACTGTTTGAGTTGTGGAATAGATTGCCTCAAAGAGTGGTGGACGTTGGATGGGCATCTCTCAGGAGTGCTTTAGTTGTGTATTTCTGTATGGCAAAGGGCTGGACTAATGGACATTTGGCCCTTACAATTCTATGAATCTGTCAAGAACTGCCTTTTCTCCCCAGAGGTCAGTAAACAAGTCTTCTGTATTGCAAACAGTAAAATTTTAATTCAGAAAAATCATAGGTTTTAGCAAGAAGACACTGCAGACAGAAGTGCCATCATCCACATGCATTGGCACATTAACAATATCTTGTCCCCCAAACTTAATGGGCTTCATTTTAATTCATTTATGAATTAAAACATACCAATCCTCTCTACTATATTAGCCTTATTCCCCCAGCCCACAATACTGTCCAGGCCTCATCTTTATTTTCTATTTCCCACAAGCAGAGTCTGAGAAAATTCCTCTCCTAGACATGTGCACATTCCTGAGCCAGGCAACAACCACTCTCTTTGAACCACCAACAATAATTTACACTAATACTGTGCCTCTCATCATATCCCAATATACTCTTAACATTCATATAATTCTTCTACATATCTAAAACACTCTAATACCCATTTGAACATGCTTATACATTACAATTCATATGCCATGACAGAATATGCCAGATTCTGACAGATTGCTAAGTGTTTGAGCAGAATGAGCTGGAGCTGTTTTTCTCCAATAAGTGCATCTCCTTGGACCACAAGAGGAATCTTTCTTTCCTCATGAGAGAAATCGGGAAAATCTCCTTCCTCCTAGTCTCTTACTCCCCCATTTACTATGGGCAAGATCCTACTATGTATGTTTTCATTCTTCTTAATAAAATTTAAACCTAGAGTCCTAGTCCAACACTAAACCGCTCCAGCACATTGGCTCTCAAGGCAATGTCTATGGCCCAGTATAAACCATTCTCTTCCATCGTTCTCCATTCAGCAGCCACACTATGTAAATGGCACATATTTTGGATGTTGCTCTTATTACCAACATGTTTGTGTGGCTGCTCATAAAGAAATGCATGGCCCTTGACATTTCATACAAAAAACAAACAAATCCCAAAACTTGTTGTTGACATATCAATTCAAATGAGTCATCAAAACCTTACAAATAGATGGGTCGCATGGCCCGTAGTGCTTTCATCATGACTGGCAATTAGTAAAGCAGTACCATTAATGAATATTATTCCACCTCTCAGCCAGTATGGGGCCCAAGGCAGCTTACAATAAAAATTAAAACCTAATACTGTTAAAATAATTGATAATTCACAACTTCAAAAGCAATTACATAAACAATCATATTAAAATATTCATGGAAAACAAAAAAGGCAATTAAAACAAAAACAAAAAGGTAAAAACGCAGCACATCTCAATTAAAAGGCCTACATTTTTAGCCAGGGTTGAAATTTTATTGGTACATTCATGTGGATACAGACCTCTTATGAAACAATTAATGCCATTTTTTGTTAACATCCACTGGTGGATCAGAGTTCAAGAACATAAATATACACTGGAAATTGTTACACACTGTGTTGAACCACAGCTCCATTTAACTTTTGTTAATTGCCCTTGAGTCGATCACTATGCATAGCAACCCTGTGGATGAGGCATCTCCAAGTCCTCCACTGCTCTGCTCAGGTCCTGCAAATTCAGGCCCATGACCTCTCCTAATTGAGTCCATCCATCTGGTGTGTGTTCTGCCTCTTTTCCTACCTTTCCTAGCATTACTGTATTTTTTAAATCAACTGTGCCTTCTCATGATGTAGTCAAAGTATGACAGCCTCAATTTCATCATCTTGGATTTCAGGGAAAGTTCTGGCTTGATCTTTTATTGGACCCACCTGTTTGTCTTTCTGGCTGCTCACGCTATCCTCAGCACTCTTCTCCAGCACCACATCATGAATGAGTTGATTTTCCTTCGATCTGCTTTTTTCACAGTCCAGCTCTCGCATCCCTACATGGTGATGGGGAATACAGTGGTTTGGATGACTGTCACTTTAGTGTTCAGCTGCATGTTTTTATACTTTAGGATCTTATCTAGTTCTTTCATGGTGGTCCTTTCTATTCCTACCCTTCTTCTTATTTCTAGATTGCCATTTCTGTTTTGATCAATGTTTGATCCAAGGTAAGAAAACTCTTTGACTATTTCAGTTTCCTCATTATCTAGGTTGATCTTAATGTAGATCCTCCATGGTCATTATTTATGTTTTCTTTATGTTCAGCAGTTAGCTTGCCTTTGCACTTTCTTCTTTTATCTTCTGTAGTAAATGCTCCAAGTCTGTGATGTTTTCTGCTAGTAGTATAGTGTCATCTACGTATCTTAGATTGTTGATGTTCCTTCCTCTTTCTTCTGAATCTAAATCTGTTTTTTAAGATTATATTCTCTGCATACAATTTCTGTTCTAACAGTAGCCAGTCTAGTCCATGTAATTTAGCATTGTACAAAGCAGGGGTGGGAAAAATGCAGTCTTTCAGATACTTATGGAATTGTAGTTACAAAACATCAGGGAGGGAGCACTTTGCCCACTCCTAGAACAGGGATTTGCAATGGCTCTCCAAAGAGCCCTTCTCAATTCTAGTAGGAGATTCCAGGGTGGAACATGGGAACTTCTGCATGTTTACCATTCATATAGCTTTGCCATTAGGTTACAGTCCCTCTCCAGGCCTGCTCTAACCTTTAACCATTGGTAAAAGGTGAATGAAATAGTAAAAACCTTGTACATTAATTATTGGCTGGTAAGCTGTTCATCAGTCTCAACAGCATTAAGGAATGGTATACTTACCTTCAATTAACAATCACTGTTTCACAAAGCTACAATACATATGCTATGTGGATTTCATATAAATAGTTGGCAATATCTTCTGCAGCATCTTCAGAGGTCACAAAAGTTACTTACAATGAGAGTAACTTTTTGCTCATTATTATAGGGCACTGTAGATGTCAGTCTGTGCCTATGCAAATTATGAATTGAAGAACCCAAGCAGTTATTTGGGTGGCCCTAAATTGGATCCTAGGCATTGCCATACAGAGACATTTGTTTTTTGATCAATACAAATTATGTTGGCAGTACTGGAGCATCATTATTTTATAATGGTTGAAATTTACATATTTTAAATTAAATTTTGATATAAAACCTGTTAGACTTTTTCTCCTCTTGGATACAAATATGAATTTGGCATCTTTAAGAGGAATGAATCATTGACAAATGCATCAAAGGATAGGTACTTCTGTTATGGAGCATTCAGTCCCAGACATTCATGTAGGTAGTAGATATCTACATATCTATGCCAATAAACTATACCATTAAACTCTAGTTAATTGCCATTTCATTCCCTACACAGCTAGAGCTAGTACAAAGGACCTGTAGAGCACAGAGGAACTGCTCTGATTGTAATATTCTACCTGTCACCTGCTGGAGAGTATGAGAGGTATGGGAATTGGCAGCATCGACTTGAGTATCTCAGGCTGAAGCCATTTAGAACAGAGACAATCAAAACCAGCATCCTGAAATTGTGATTATGTGACCATGGACGGCAGTACCGTTTGAGTCATGCAGTAGTGGAGTATATTTCTCATGACCTGCTATCAGTCAAGAAGGCCAGGGTACTGCATTGTCATACTTCATGTGCACCATACTACAACACTTTAACAGTCTAAAGATTATAGAAGGCAAGAAAGAGACTTACTAGATCTGCATTCATTCAAGTCACTTCTGACTTAAGCCAACCCTATTATGGGTTTTTCTTGGTAGAATTTGTTCAGAGGGGGCTTTCTCTTTCCTCTGCGGCTCAGAGTATGACTTGCTGAAGGTCACCCAGTAGGTTTCCATGGTTGAGTGGAGATCTGAACCCTGGTCTCCCAGCATCCTAATCCAACACTCAAACCACTACACCAACATGATGACCATGTGGGAAGATCTTTTTCAGAGTTAAATTTCTTCAGCACGTCCTAGTACAGTCCAAGCAAGGATGGCTTGTGACACATTTGCTAAGCAACACTTTAGAGGATACACAGTATCTGGAGCCCTTTTAGTCTCAGTCTAGGCTGGGCTCAGGGGCAAAATTGGCATCCATCATCCTAATGGATAATCTTTATCAGAAGATGAGGGGATGGGACCATGTTGCTCTCAGTCATAATACAATTGGCAATATCCAGATGAACTATTTCAGGATGTCATATAAGGTACTGTTTGTACCTGACTATGGAAAGAGATTGAAGCATCTTTGAGACTAACTGAAATAAAGAAGTTGGTAGCATGAGCTTTTGTAGACTTGAGCTTACTTCCTCAGATGAATTTGTTTGTACTTGAGGATCCAGATCTATAGAAAAGTACTGAAGGACTGTGTCTCAGCCTCTTGACCGTGGTGGTGCATAGCAGTGTCGTGTCCCCAATGCTATTTAGCATTTGTATGAAAGCCAATTCGGGCTAGGTGCTATCTGTACTCCAATGACATATAATTCTACTTCTGAAACATTCAAGTCAAGTGTGTCTGTGAATGACCTAAAGACAGAGGTTCTTTGCTTAGTGCCTCTTGGGCCAAGAAGCTGGGCAACTTACCTGTTCTGGATGGGGTTGTGTAATCCCTGCATGTACAGGTGTGTAGTTTGGAGGGTCTTTGGGATACATCTCTGCCACTGGAGGCTCAAGTAGCCTCTATATGGTAATAAATACCTTTTATGAACTGGTACAGCAGTTATGATCATTCTTGGACATGCCTTGCTGATGTTATGTGCCTTCAAGCCATTTCTGATGTATCACAGGGTTTTCTTTGCAAGAATTGTTCAGCTAGAGTTTGCCCTTGACTTTCTCTGAGTCAGAGAGAACGTGACTTACCCATCACCCAGTGAGTTTCCACGGGTAAGCAGGGATTCAAACCCTGGTCTCTAGAGTAATCGTCCAATGCTCAAAGCACTAGAATGCCTAGGCAATCTGAAATGATCCACATACTGATAACGTCAAGATTGGCCTACTGTAATGCTCTTTGTTGGGGCTTCCCTTAGGATTCATTCAGAAGCAACAGCTATGGGCCTTTGCAGACTGCCAAAAATAGTGCAAATTGAGTCCACTTTAACTGCCCTGACTCAGTGCTAGGGAATCATGGGAACTGTAGTTTATTGTGGCACCAGAGCTCTGACAGAGAAAGCTCAATGTCTCAGAAAAAAAAAATACAATTTCATGATTTCCTAGCACTGAGCCAGGACAGTTAAAGTGGACTCAATTTGCACTATTTCTAGCAGTCTGCAAAGGACCTTAGACTCTAATCCTACTAGGATATTCTTGGTACTGTATTCCCACCCATGTACTAAGTAAGCACAATCCTACTTAAGTTTCCAAATGAGATGAGTGTTCATGGTGGTCACATCTTACTCACTATATTATACTAGTTTGCTCATGTTTATTTCAAAGAAGTGTGGTGGATCGATGTTGTCAGTACATTGAGATTCCACCTATACATTAAGAACTTCCTGACAGTAAGAGCTGGTCAACAGCGGAATATGCTGCCTTGGAGAGTGGTGTAGATTCCTCTGAATGTTTTTAAGCAGAGGTTGGATCTGTCGAGAGTGCTTTATATCGTGTGTTGCTGAAAGGCAGGGGGTTGGACTGGAAGGCCCTTGTGATGTTTTCCAACTCTATGATTCTATGACAATACTCAACTTTATTTGTTACATTCAAATCAGGTGTGCTCATGAACGACCTAGACTGTCGTGGTACCTGCTACATGGAATGATTTTACTATTGTGGAGTGTTTCCACTGACAACTTAAGACTTATTTGCACAGGCGTTTGCAGGTTTGTCAGTACTGCCAGATATATCTGTTAGTGTGAATGAAATATTTCATTATTTTTATTGATCGGTTTTATTGTACTATGTTATGATTTTATTTTGTGAACTGGCTTGGAATTCTCTGTGAAAATGAAAAGCAACATACACAATTTTAACAAATACATAAATACCCTTCAAAGGCTTTTAAAAAATGAACCAGCATTAGGGATGGAACACAAATTTAATAAAGGACAACATCTTGAGGTTGCAATTTGTAATATAATATTTATCTTAACAAACAAGTAGCTTCTTTCAGCTCCTGTCAATGTCCACATTCCAATGAATTGTGTTGGATTCTGTTAGGAATGGTGCACTCACCTCTTGCTTATAACACAACACTGAATGAAACAGGAAGAATAACTGATGCTAGTTAAACACTTTTGTTGCATAACAGGCAGTAGTTGTGTAAGTGAAACACAGCTTTTCAAGTAAATACATCAAAGCAAGCAGATATAATCAATTTAAGTATATTGCTTAAGTATACAGTATATAGGTAATGCCATCCACAGATACTGCAAGAGGGTTATCTCATATTTAGGATACCTTCTATCTCTGAATTCTGTCACTGAGTGAAGAGATCATGGGATTATATGAATTTATTTTAGTTTAATGCTACATTACCACCTGTGAAGACTTCCTCAGGAAAATCAGGGTCTCCAACAGGGCAGTTAAGTGCTGTCCTGTTGGAAGAGTGACATTGCTGATATTCCACTTTGTTCATTGTTAAAAGCTAACATGCCTATTTTAGTGTGAATACACTGAACACACAGAGAAAATGCAAGATTAAAATGCAAGAAAATAAAGTAAAACACCAAAGTCTGGAGATAGATGCACATATGACAGGAGAAAAGACTTGAGTACAGAATTGTCACAGTGTAGGTACAATGACAGAACTCAAGTGAAGGTGAGAATGCCCTCCACTGTGAAGTTGTATGGACACTCTGTTTGATGTGTGCTCTGTGAGGGCTGTTTCACACATGCAAGCCATTACCTGACGTGATAACACCGCTGAAGTGTGTGTGGGGTGGTGGTGAGGAACTGCTTGAAATGATGTTTAATTAATCAATGATCAAACTATATACCTCCCTGTATTCAAAGATTTTAGGGTGATATAAATGTATGCTCATCAATCTGAAAATAAGATTCTGGAAAATGGATGAGTTCAAATTATAATGCACAATTAAAGAAGGAATGACAGAAGAAATTGAAACATTTGTTCTCTATGGTTATGCAAAATATTTTGTAAGTGCTGCTATTTTTGAACTGCATTTAATATACTTTGGTTCTGGATATTTCTTCAACTGGATAAAGAAGATTTACTTTCCATAGAGACCAGAGAACTGTGCTAAAGGATTGTTGTCTGCTTCAGACCTGTAATTTTAAAAATGCAGAAAAGCATCTCTAATCCAGGAATCACAAGAGTTCTGTGCACACAACACATTTTGTTGCATGTGTTCAAGTTGTTTCTGACTTGTAGCGATTCTATCATTGGGTTTTCTTGGCAAGATTTATTCAAAGGGGTTCTGCCCTTGCCTTCCTCTGAAGCTGGAGAGTGTGACTTGCCCAAGGCCACCCAATGCATTTCCATGGCTGAGCAGGGATTTGAACCTTGGTCTCCTGGAGTCCTAGTCCTAGTCCAAAAGACCATGCCAGCTCTCATGATACATGTACATGCTATATTTTAGCAACAACCTCCACGCTAATACATTGTTCTGAGTCAGGATTAAAACTTACATTATGCCCACTCCCCCATCTCTTCCTCTGTTGCAGTTATAAGATTACAAGTTTTTGCTTCCATTTTCAGTTAACTACAGGTTATTTTTATGCTTGAACCCACACAAACTGTAATTTCTTCATAAACCATGGTTTAAAGTTGGCTTAGTTCCCTAAACTATCATTTTAAAAAAGTCCATGTTCACTTACCTTAAAAAAGGAAAAGAATGCTTTCTCACAGCTCCACCATAAGGCAAGGAAATCAAGAATGGCTCAATCACATTAACTAAAGCAGCTTAGCTTTCTGTCCAAACAAGGCCATTCTCTTTCATATAATCTTGCCCCAGAAATTGTGGTTCTCAAAGCAAGTACATTAAAGGATAGTTTCTGTCATTCTAATGCATGGCTGTGTCAGTAAGTGGAATGCATTATATGTCAAGTTATGTGAATGGCACAACTGCACAGGAATGCATAATGGTAAGTAGAGACATAAATCAACTAGGAATCTCAGCTTTTTCTTTTAAGATTTTTTTTTCTGATCGAAATGTCAGAGGTGGCTGAATATTACTTCAATGATTGGGATAATAGATCCCTTCCTATCCCTATGACTGGCAGAAAGCAGAATGATGAAAAAAACATTGCACACAGTTATTTAAACAGTTCATTGATTTCAACTGTTTGTGATACAGAATTTAGATTACCTGAATATAGCATCCCTTCCCCCTTTAAAACTATTCAGTACAAACAGACTTGTACAAGTGAAACACTTGTCGCACATCTTATGTTGTCCTACTCCTCTTTCAATTCAGATTGAAGTAATTATGATGTACTTTAATCAGTTGCATAAGCTGATTACAGTTGTGAGACTTTGGATGCAAAAGTAATCACACACACACACGCACACAATCTACATCTTAAGTTCTATGTATCTATGTCTGGAATCAAAATCTATACACTTACCTTATTTGTGTATGTATCTGTGAAGTTCTGGATTTGTTTATATTATGGACAAAGTGTTCATTTCTATTATTTCACATATTATAGAAAAGGTTGCTATGCTTACATTATAGACAGTAAGGTAATGTATTGTAATGTATGGCTACGTATTGTATTATATGAAATAAGGCCAGTGGTGTCTTGGGAGGAGGTAAAAGCATGTAACATTGAAGCCAACTGGCAATTGGTTGAGTGTTTGAATGGGATTTTTAAAAGGCTGTTGTGTATGACACCCAGAGATATGAATTAGGGTCAGTCA
The DNA here is from genome assembly GCA_026167975.1 of Phrynosoma blainvillii. Lineage (NCBI taxonomy): Eukaryota > Metazoa > Chordata > Lepidosauria > Squamata > Phrynosomatidae > Phrynosoma > Phrynosoma blainvillii. The sequence continues at coordinate 409,138,442 of JANUYF010000001.1, read as the reverse complement.
GAGTTACAAAGTAGAATTAAGAGCAGTGACAGCTACCTGAATAGTCAGGGATAAGCTGAACAGAGTAGGGAGGAATCTGTTGGGGTATTTGAAGAAGGCTAATTAGAATAAATATATACATATAAGTAACTGTAAGGTCTAGGCTAAAATATTGTATAGCAACCACATGTGTTTGATCAAGTAATTGTGAATAGTTTCATTATCTTCTTCTATTAAATAATCTTGTTTATAAACATACATCTGTTGGGGTCACTATGATGAGATTAAGTTATTGATAAAGACAGGCACAGTGGTGTTTGTAGATATACAACTATAGTTGCTATTTTTTGAGAACTAGTAGGTGGGAAAGGAACTCATGCAAAAGTGATTTTTATAAGAGGTAACAGCAACCATTTAAACCAAGTGTTCAGAGAAAGTGACAGCAGCCTAATCAGAAAAGTGTTGACAGTAGTGGGGTAGGAAGAGATCCCCACAGATTCCCACCAGCACAATAGTATTCTGCTGATCAAAACACATCAAGAAATAGGAGTGAGACTGTTCTTTTGTGCTGTATAAAATCAGGGTACTAGCACGGTCACCAGACTATTGTCAGAGTAATGTTACTCACCCATAACAAAGTGATGCATTCATGCTCCATGGTATGCAATCCACTCATGCTTGATACATGGTATCTCTAACACCAATTGCAATACAGATGAAATCAGCATTTGAACAGCAGTAGTAGCAGCTTCCTTACTCCAGTCTGTTAATGCTGGGCAGGAACAGTAACTGAAACCGTCTGTTCTGAATTATCTTTTTCCTGCTCTGCCAACCTGTAGAATAGTTGACATGGCAAAGATACAGGCAAGTGCTAATGCAGATGAACCCTGTGATTTTGATGTGGTCACTAGAGCAGCAGCGAGTTAGCTAAAATAAACTTGACCGGTGAAGAAATTATAACACCCACAAAGTTTATTACTGCACCTACCAACGTCAAATTTCCACCTAAGGTGATTCCAGGACTAGTTCATCCCACTGTATGTGTGGATTTTTATACATGTCATTCTTCATTTTTAAAAGAGCAATGAAAGAAGGATGTAAGTTAGCTGGGATGTTACTGATGCATTTGATAAGGGACTAACAGTGGTCTGTATCAATATAAATGTGTGGAAACTTAACAGACAATGAGGTGAATGAATGTTAAGAAGCAAATCATCTTCATGTTTGGAAGCCAGGCCTATTGAGGATGTAGGACATTTCACGTGCCATAAAGGATTGCTGTAATATACAAACCATTGTGTTGAAGACCAAAAGGACTATCTAATCCAATATTCTGTCTTTGACAGTGTCCATAAAGATCCCACTGGGAAACTCACAAAATCAAATGGAAATTGACAGCTATTAATCCCAGTATCTGGTAATGAGCGATTCCATATTTGTGTTTGTTGGAAGAAACTTATGCATTCTCTTTCCTCTCATTATAGATAGGGATTCCAACTTAGGTCTTTCTCTCTAAGACTGTCTCTCTCCTAAGATTCTAAACAGTTAATATTATAGCTGGTCTCTAGTCTGACTGTTCGTAAAACAGTCTCTTCTCCATCTTCCTGCTATATAAAAGATTGTAACATTTTCTCTCTTTACCTAAACTATCTTTAGTTAGATTAGGTTTTAGTTATGTAAATATTTATTAAAGCCATTATTATTTTTTTAAACCACGAACTACATGTTTGTCATTTTTGAGTTAGTCTTTATTCTTTAGGAAGGCAGATTTAGAATAAATAGTCTGCCCACACTTTTGCTGTTTCTGCTAATGAAAGCTGGACTCTAACTAGTTCAACTTTCATACTTGCACATATTTTGTTTCCATTAAAAGGGTGAACACCCTGGGAAACTAAAATTGCACCCCATGGTATTTCTGTGCATGGATCACACCAAATTTCAGCATGCCTAAGTTCTAGAATTGCCAGAAACCCCCAATAAAGTCTGACTTTTAACCATAATGGTTTAAGTATGTGCAGAAATGAAACTAGCAATAGTACAACTATAATCTTACAGAAAGGGAGCCAAAACCATCCTACTTTGTGAAATAGGTATGCAAGCAGCACTCCTCAGATATCATATGGCAGATGCTGCTGCCACACCCCGCATCACTTATATGCACAGTACTGGACACCCAACCACTTGTCCAGCATACTGATGACACCTGACTGTATATACTCGTGCACAAGTCGACCTCATGAATATGTTGAGGGAAGGTTTTGGAGCCAAAATCATGGAGCTTGATATAACCTGTGGATAAGTCAAGAGTAAAACTTAGGGGCATGTAACAAAGGATGTAAAGGGGAAGACACCACATCCTTCCCTCCTTCTCTGGACCTTTCCCAACCACCTAATACCATTTTCCTTGTGCTGGAAGAGAACGCTTTAATATCAGATTGAAAAGGGAGGGAAGTGGAGTTCAATGGAGTGTTTGTTTGTTGGTGGGGAGAGTGATCTGGATGAGGAGAAGGAAGATTGGAAGAGAAGGTTTTAACATCGGATTGAGGAGAGAATCACATCTTTCACACACACACACACCTCTTTCAGAAATCACTGCCAGGCATGGAGAGTGGGGCATGGGACACAACTTCTATCAGGACCTTTCTAAGCATTATTACTGTTATTGACCCGTATATAAATTGACTCAGGATTTTAGGGTAAATTTTTGGACATAAATAGTTTGACTTATAGTCGCGTATATCCGCTACCTATGAATAAAGTACAAATAAAACAAATAAGAAAAAGTGATACAAATATAGAAAAGAAAGGTTAACATGAAATTCAAAAGTCCAGTAGTTTCAACATATTTTGTACATTGCCCCATCCATGGGGATCCACATCTGTGACATATGCTTTCCAAGTCAAAACTACATTTTCAAGATATTTTCCTCACTGAATCACAAGTTCTTTCAAACTTTACTCCCAAAGGAGTAAATTAATCAAGGTTTATTGGGTCCCCATACAATTTTGTTCCTTCACCTACACTGCTGGATGTGCTAACAGCTGAATCCAAATAGTATCAACAATGTAAAAGGTGGTCTACAGACTTAAAGATTAGACTTAAAAGCAAGGGCACAGGAAATTAATAAATTTTCTTCTTGATTTGAACAGGGATCTTAAAATTCTAATGAAGTCTAGCAAACACCTTCCTTTCATTTAAGAGACATTTAATGTACCTGATAACTAAAAGGTTCTTTTATGGTAATAATATCAGTAAGAGGTACAAATAATCTAGGTGTGACATGAGGAAAAGTTCCCATGTTCTTTTTGTGTGTGTGGAGAAAGCAGGGGGAAAACCCTAAAGATATTTATACCATGAGTATGGTCAAAATTTGTTCAATGTAACATTAATTGTTCCATGTTTACTCAGCATATTAGGTTGACTAGAGGTAGGACATAATTCAGTTTCTTTCCAGAATGCTACATTCTGAGCTGAAAGATCAAGATGTCCACTTCTAATACTCTGTGAACAGTACCACTGCCATTTAAATGATGGAGGCTGTTAAAATGTAAATTGCTCTTGGTAAGGATGAGATGCCATTTTTGCAAGAATTATTTAATTCATAATTCATTTTTTCAGGTAGAAACCTACCAAGCAGTGATCAGAAGCTTGACATTTAATTCTCTTTCAGGATGCTGAGCAAATGGAATGAAAGCCTTCAGAACATATGGCTATACTTCATTAGATATTTACTTATCTCCTGTTCAAATAGCCATTAATATCCAAAGTATGAGTAGTAAGTGAACATCATCTGCACTAAATTTGGCATTTCATTTCATTTCTTTCCCTTTTCCTGTCTTGTTACAGCAAGGTTCTTCTGATTCAATCAAAGTGATGATACAGGACTTTGAAAATAATGTTCCAAATGTCTGTGAATCACTTCTACTTTAGTCATATTTGTAGCACTAACAGTCACATAATGGTCTATCTTTGCTAGAACAGATCAATCTAACTGAGCATCTTCTCTCCAACAATGGCCAGCCAGATGTTTGCAGGACATCTATAAACTGGACACGATCTTTTACATGAGCTTTTCTGACATCATTTTATCATCTGAGACAATTTCAATATGGTGGGCAGATATGGTACTTAAAAAAAATCCACTTCAAAAAGTGATGAACACCATTTTGGAGGAAGGCGTACCAGAAATGTGGAAGGAAGCTGAAATTATAGTCATCCCTAAGGAAGGCAAATTGAAATCAGAGATAAGGAATTATTGGCTGATTTCCCTTCTAAATACAGATTATAAAATATTCTCTAATATTTTAGCAAGTAGGTTCAAAAAGTATTTAATGAATTGGATAGATGAAAATCAAAGAGGTTTCCTTCCCAAAAGACAAATGAGGGATTGTTGGAGATACTTTCTTGATATCTGTTAGGATTCTCAAGAAAGACGAGAGATTGTTTAATCTCACCAGCAGAATAAAGCACAGCAGAATGAGGAGCAGGAACACACTAGGTCCACCTTAATCTCCACACCCACGCGTCTACAAAAAACAACTCAGAGATTCCAAGTAGAGAAAATAAAATGATCTTTACTTACAAAATCATGTATATAAAAATATACAGGTCTAGCTTCAAGTTGCAAAGAGAAGAAAAAAGTAAGAAAAGTAGTTCTACATGCTTCTAAGAAAGTTCTGCTCTAACATGCCTGCTGGTCGCCCATGTCTGGGCAAAGAAAAAAGAGCGGGAACAGGAGGGTAAGGAGGATTCTCCAAGCATAGGCCAAAAGGGGAAGTGAGCTCAGTTAACAAACAGGAAATGAGGAGGGGCTATTAGTGGGTGATGAAACTAGCATAGACATGCATACTTATATTCCTAGAAAGACTAGCATGCGAAGTTGCTATATCCCAACACCCCTTCTCAACTGAGCATGCACCCCAGGCCCAACTTGACTCGTAGTCTCTGGAAACCATCTCTCGGCAACGGTTTAATCAAGATATCAGCTGTCATCTCAGCGGTTGGACAATAGGTAATCTTGATCAGGCCTTTCTTCATCAACTCACGCACATGATGAATCTTCATATCAATGTGTTTGCTTCGTCCTGATATATTTTCTACTTGAGAAAGTCTAATGCAGCTTTGGTTGTCTTCAAAGACTTCAATTGGCTTCTTTTCATTAATTAAAAAATCGAGGAATAGTTGATCAATCCACTGTAGCTCTCTACAGGCTTCTGATGCAGCTATGTATTCTGACTTTGTGGAGGATAAGGCCAATATCTCTTGTTTTCAACTGGCCCAAGAAATAGGTCCATTGCCATACAAAAATAGATATCCACTGGTAGAATGGCGATCTTTAACATCATTGTCCCAGTCTGCATCAGTGTAGCATACAAGGCTCGGGTTATTGTTGGCTGGCAACTTCAACTGAAGATCCATGGTTCCTTTTAAGTACCTTGCTACTCTCTTTACTGCAGTCCAGTCTTTTTGGGTAGGTGCATTGACCTTTCTACAAAGAACTGTAACAGCAGCAGCTATATCTGGCCTGGTATTTGTGGTCAAGTACAGTAGTTTTCCTATTGCTGTTCTGTACAAATCAATATCTTTTAGAGGTTCTCCTTGTTCATTGTTCTTAATAAAATCTGTCACCATGGGCGTTGCTACAGGATGTGCATCCTGAAGTCCTAGTGTTTCTAACAGATCAACAATCTTTTGTTTTTGACTCAGTAGGAAGGATCCATCTTGTTCTCTTTGAATTTGAATCCCCAAGTAGTATGTGGCATTTCCAAGTTCCTTCAGTTCAACTTCTTTATTCAGGTGATTCACAATTTCAGTGTAGTCTGTATCTCTTTGTGTGGCTATGATTAGGTCATCAACATATGTCAGAATATATGCTAAATGTCCATCCTTGGTCCTTGTGTATAGACATTTGTCTGCTTTTCCTTGTTGAAAGTCCAACTGTTTTAGCATCTCATCCAATTTTTCATTCTAAGCTCTGGCAGCCTGTTTAAGTCCATATAGCCCCTTCTCAAGCTTACAAACGTGGTGTGGTCTTTCTTTGTCTATAAAACCTGGAGGCTGTTTCATAAAATTGTCTTCTGTAATCACTCTATGTAGAAATGCTGTCTTTACGTCAACATGTCTGACGTCCATCTGTTTTGAAGCTGTTAGGCTAAGAAGTAATCTTATAGTAGTATGTTTTACCACTGGTGAAAAGGTCTCGTCAAAGTCTTCTCCATATTTTTGTGAGAAGCCTTGTGCAACAAATCTTGCCTTGTAGCGCTCAATTTTTCCTTCTCCATCTTGTTTTAGTCTGAACATCCATCCGGATCCTCTAACTTTCTTTCCTGGTGGGAGCTCTGTAAGTGTCCATGTTCCATTTTTGTGTAGTGCCTCTATTTCTTCTTCAGCAGCTTTTCTCCATTTATCTGCTTCATCAGCAGGCATCCTTTCAATTTCTTCTATGTTTGATGGTTCTCTAGGCAATTCTAACTTTGTAAGATAAGAAAGTCGGGTAGGTGGTATACCTCTGTTGGGTCGCAGTAAGTATCTGGAATCTTGCTCTGGAACCTCGCTTGTCTCTGCAGCATTCTCCGGTCCAGGCATCTCATCTGCTTCATCTGCATCCCCTTCTGAAGATGTAGAGCAGGGGTAGGCAACCTAAGGCCCGGGGGCCGGATGAGGCCCCCTGAGGCCTTTGGACCGGCCCCAGGCCGGTCCTGCCACCGCCCCCCTGCCACTGCCGCCGCCCACCATGATGATATTGATTATTGTTGTTATTACTTGTTCTTGAGGTTTTCTTGGCAAAATCTCCACAGGGGTTTTGCCATGGCTTTTCTGGGGCTGAGAGAGTGTGCATGCATATTTTTTTATTTTTATTTATTTATTTATTTGTTTGTTTTTGGTGCTTCGGCCCCCCAATTGTCTGAGGGACAGCAACCCGGCCCCCGGCTCATAAAGGTTGCCTACCCCTGATGTAGAGTCTGCTTATGCATCTTTTCTGATAGGGACAACAATTGGCTGAGGGTTGAACCTTGATGTTGCATCTTTCTCATTTGAGAAGTTCAATGCACCATCTTGGTCATCTAAGGATTCAAGAATAGTTCCTTTCTTCTTTATTCTGCTTCGTTCATCAAAGTAAACCACATGCCTGATGAACACTTCACCAGTCTTTAAGTTCATCACTTTGTATCCTTTTGATGCAGACGCATATCCAATGAAAATACTTTGTTCTGATCTGGCGTCCATCTTGCCTCTCTTTTGTGAGGGTATGTAGGAGTAGGCAAGACTGCCGAAACTCTTGATGTGCTTCATGTTTGGCACTTTGCCATGCCACAGCTGGAAAGGTGTCCGTGTAGTGCCCTTGGCTGGCAATCTATTCTGAAGGTACGTGGCCGTCATGATGGCATCTCCCCAGAACTCGTTAGGAAGACTTGCATATGCCAACATGCACCTTGTCATCTCCAGGAGAGATCTTAGCTTTCTTTCAGCTGAACCATTCTGAGCCGGTGTGTATGGGACACTTCTTTTGTGTTGAATTCCATGTTCTTCCAAGAAGGATTGAGTATATTTTGACAGATACTCACTTCCACAGTCCGTCTGGATGGCTTTGGGCCTTTTTTCAAATTTCGTTGTCACCATTTCAACATATTTCTTTAGCATCTCTTGAGCTTCACTCTTTTGCTTTAGAAGGTAGGTGACACAGTATTTCGAAAAATCATCCATGAATATTAGTATATATCGGTTTCCACCCATTGAGGGAAGAGAAAATGGGCCACAGATATCTGAATGGATCAAATCCAGTACCTGATAGCTTCTTTGTTCAGTACTTGGTCTAAAAGAAGGACTCACTGCCTTTTGTTCAATACAAACTCTGCACCTTTCAGAGTTTTCATAGCCTTGGGACTTTATCTTGATCCCAGTAGCCAAATTTTGGTTTTTGTAATTGAAGAACTGCTTTGGTATCACGATGGGCAAAGCATCTGTGCCACAGCTCAAGGCTGTCCTCATCCATTGAAGTGCATTCACTTGTGGAGCTGAAAGGTTTTCATATAAATCATCACATTCAAATGCTTGTGCATATATGACATTGTCTTTAGAAACTGTACATTGTCCATCTTTGAAGTTGATTTCAAATCCCTACTTGTCTAAAACTGACACACTGAGCATTATGTCCTCTCAAATTTGGAACATACAATGCATTTGTGATAGTATTTTCAATGACTCTATTACCAGGCACCTTGAAAGGTAGTTTAAAGTCTCCTTTTCCTTCAACAATCAAATGCTGATCTCCTGCAGTCTCAATGTATCCATTAATATTTTTATCAATTTTATCAAAATAGGACTCACAATGTGTAGAATGTTGTGTACAGCCTAAATCAATAATCCAAAAATTTGAATTATCTGTTAATGCCAGTGGACAAAGCTTGTGCCTTTGTGAAAAAGGTCTTTCCTCTCTCTTCCTTCCTTGAGTAATTGTCCTGTTTTTCTCTCCTAAAGTCAGCTTGAAGATGGTCATCCTGTCTTTGTGTCCTAGAATCAGCTTGAGAATAGGTTGAAGAATTCTTAGGAAGCGAGCAATTCCTTGAGATATGCCCCTTTTTATTACACCTATAGCAGGTAACCTCTGATTGGCCAGTAGGAATGGCTTTTTTTCTCCCTGGATTTGCAAAATAGTGAAGTGAAGCAGAAGCTTCTTGGCTTTCATAGTGGTAACTTCCTGTTTCTGTGATGCATTCCTCTCTCAATTTACTTAAAACTTGGTTGTACCCCATTTCTGGCAAAGCATTAATGACTGTACAAAAGGCATCAAATTCTTTTCCCAATGTTCCCAGTAAATAGGCAATTTTAAGGTTATCACAAGGTGTAAAATCACAAAGAGTCATTTTTTCAAACAGTTCTGTTACATGGGAGATATGTCTTTCACAGTGTTGTTTAGAATTCAGCCTAAGATTCATAACATCTTTCATGATAAAAGAGAGTGATTTAGTGGTCTTCTTTCCAAAATTTTCCTCAAGCTTTAAAAGCATCTCTCTGACAGTCTTGCAATTATGTACTAAGCAAATTAAGTCTCTAGACAGAGATTCTTGCACAATATGTCTTGCAATTGCATCTTCTTTCAACCAAACTAATCTTTCTTTTTCTGTAGTTGGGATTTGAGAGTCCACACAATGAAATACCCCATGGGCTTGAAGAAAAACTTCTAACCTTGTTTTCCAGTCAGAGTAATTATCTGGGGTGAGCTTTAATCTTGAAGATTGTAAGGACAACTTTGCAAAAATAGCCAGCCAAAATCAAAGCTCAAAACACAGTATCAATAAAAAGCATCAACAGCTCAAAAGCAAAAATTAAAACTCTCTCTGGTAGACACGGGTTATTAAGGGAGAGTGGACAAAACCGCAACAATCAATAACAACTCAGCTAAGTAAAGCAGCAGCATCCAAAAAACAGCAAAAGGCAAAATACTCGAACAATTTAGTTTTAAATTGTTCCCTTCTGCTCGGAGCACCTGGGCCCTATAACCTGTTGGAAATATTTTCTTGATATCTGTTAGGATTCTCAAGAAAGACGAGAGATTGTTTAATCTCACCAGCAGAATAAAGCACAGCAGAAGAATGAGGAGCAGGAACACACTAGGTCCACCTTAATCTCCACACCCACGCATCTACAAAAAACAACTCAGAGATTCCAAGTAGAGAAAATAAAATGATCTTTACTTACAAAATCATGTATATAAAAATATACAGGTCTAGCTTCAAGTTGCAAAGAGAAGAAAAAAGTAAGAAAAGTAGTTCTACATGCTTCTAAGAAAGTTCTGCTCTAACATGCTTGCTGGTCGCCCATGTCTGGGCAAAGAAAAAAGAGCGGGAACAAGAGGGTAAGGAGGATTCTCCAAGCATAGGCCAAAAGGGGAAGTGAGCTCAGTTAACAAACAGGAAATGAGGAGGGGCTATTAGTGGGTGATGAAACTAGCATAGACATGCATACTTATATTCCTAGAAAGACTAGCATGCAAAATTGCTATATCCCAACAGGGATAATCTTAGAATAGTTATAGACATACTAGAGTACTATGAGAGGCATAGTGATAAAAGCATAGGAATGATATTTATTGACCTGGAGAAGGCGTTTGATACTGTAAATTGGCAAGCATTATACGAAATTATATAAAAAAATGGAATTAGGCCCTAATTTTACAAAATGGATAAAAGAAATATATAAAGAGCAAAGTGCTAAAGTTATTATTAACAGGGTAAGATCTAACTATATAAAGATTACTAGAGGAATGAGACAAGGATGTCCTCTCTTCCCACGTCTATTTCTAGTTGTGATAGAAAGGTTAATAAAAGAAATTAAAAACCATGAACTAATTCAAGGAGTCAAAATTAAGAAAGTTAAATACAAGACAAGGGCCTTTGCCTATGATTTGGTCATATTTCTGGAAAACCGGGTTAGTTGTGTAGAAAAGGTAATCGAGGTTATAGAAGAGTTTGGGGAGATAGGACGCAAACTGAATAAGGAAAAATCTGAAATTCTTACAAAAAACATGTCTAAAAGCAAAGACTTAGAATTAGAGGAGAAAGCTGGAATAAAATTATAAAAGAAAGTAAAATACTTAGATATAACAATCACAAATAAAACAGACTTATTTGAAAACAATTACAATAAAACTTGGATGGGAATTAGAAAAGATTTGAAACATTGGAGTAAAAGACAATTATCCTTGATGGGGAGAATCTCAACGATAAAAATGGTAGTTTTACCCAAAATACTTTTTTTTTAAATTTCAAATGATGCCAGTAATGATTAAGGACAATTGTGTTAAATTATGGCATAGAGATATAAATAGATTTATCTGGCAAAACAAGAGGCCAAGAATCAGACTAAAACTTTTGCAAGATGCCAAAGAAAGAGGAGGACTGGGATTACCTAATTTAAAATTGTATTTCGAAGCATGTTGTTTTACATGGATCAAAGATTGGATATTACTAGAAACAGAGGAGTTATTAGAATTGGAAGGTGATGGTTTATGTTATGGATGGCACGCATACTTGGGATATGATAAAATTAAGGTAAATAAGGACTTCAATAATCATTGCACCAGCAGGTCGCTTTTGAGGATCTGGAATAAATATAAATTAAGGACTATGCCAAGATTTCCGATGTGGTTTTCTCCCCATGAAGCAATGCATAGAAGAGAGATGAGACACATAAATAAATGGTTAACTTATGATAAGTTATTAAGGAAAGATGAAATGGGCAATTATAACATGAAAACACAAACCAAATTAAGTGAAGAAGGCTATATACTTGATTGGTTTAAGTACAGGCAGCTAACAGAATGTTACAAATTAGATCTAAAATCTCAAGGAATTGATCTAAAACAGAATGAGATGGATAAAATTTGGCTAGGAGATAATAGTAAATGGATAGGAAAATTCTACAAATTACTACTGAAATGGGATTTAGAAGATGAGACGGTAAAAGAAAATATGGTTCAGTGGGCAAAAAACTTTGGATATCCAATAGAATTTGGAAAATGGGAATTCGTTTGGACAAAAGTACTGAAACATACAGTCTCACAAGGTCTTAGAGAAAACTTTTACAAAGTATATTTTCGCTGGTATCTAACTCCGGTAAAGATCGCTAAAATGTACAAAACAAGCAGCAATATCTGTTGGAAATGTGGGAAGGAACCAGGTACATTGTATTACTGCTTATGGACGTGTAAAGTAGTTAAAAAATATTGGATAGAAATAAACGGAATCAAAAATTCAATTATTACAGAAAAAAATATTGATTCGCCCAGAAATATACTTGTTAAACATGTGGGACAAGGACCTAGAAAAGGAAGCAGGTAAAGTTATATTTTATTTAATTACCACTGTGCGGATAGCAGTATTACAAAAATGGAAAATGAAGAATGTACCAAACATGAAGGAATGGATAATCAAACTTTATGATGCAATAGAAATGGATATATTAACACAGTATTGAAGAGATAAAAAATATAGAAGAAGAGCTTAGCGAATGGACACCAATTTTAAAATACTTGAAAAAACAATGGGGAAAATCAGCTGTAATTAGCTACTAATTAAAGAGAATAATTAATAAGCGGAGGTAGTAGAAAGCTTAAAGAAAATATCAATTTAAGCATAAGCATCACCAAACGACAAGTAATGTAAGTAATTTAACGAGTAATGTGAATATAATGAGTAATCCGAAGTATTTAATAAAATTAATATCATAGACATAAAGAGTTTAAGGAAAATCTCTTTTTTGGGAAACTAAGGTATAAAGAGACAAGTAAGCAAAAATAGTAAAAAAGATAATAAGGTTACATAAGATTAAAATAAGAGGAGTAGATAGTAGGTATCTAATATTAAGGTTACTAGAAAGACACATACAAACACATATGGTACACAAAATAAAGAGCTAACTAGTCTACTAGGATAATGTATATACTAAGGTATTGTATTGTATATGTGAGTGAGTAAAGGTTAATTTATATTTTATGAGAACAAAGGAAGGCTATAAGAACAAGAGATAATCCAGTGAGGACAAGAAGTTAGTACCAATATATGTGAAGAAAGAAGGATGAATGAAGGAGAGAGGAGGTGGTGGTTGACTTGAGGGTATGAGAAAGTTGAAGAGGGTGTGTGTATGTAGATAGGAGAAGGTAGGTAGGTGAATGAAAGGGAAGGATGAAAAGGAAGGAAGGGAGAGAGTAACTGAAGATGAAGGATAGAGGAAGGAATATAAGGAAGAAGGATAAAGGGGGTGAGGAAAGATAAAGGAGAGGTAAAGAAGAAGGAAAGAATAAGAGGGATGGATAATTAAAGGTGGTATTGCTTTATGCAAAGTACCCTCACTGGACATAAAATTTAAGATTATATGTACACAAAAAGTAATGATGGTATATTGCATGAGTAATTGTGGATTTGTAACAAGTTAACAATTGCTTGTGTTTGGAATGATTGTATGTTTTAAGGTTTTAACAATAAAATTTATTTTAAAAAAAGTTTTCCAAGGGAGTTCTGTTTGGCCCCTTCTTTGGTAGCTTTAAGATGGTTGGTGAGTTTTTAGATGATCATCCATAAGATTGAGAAGTTGACACTTATAATGAATAGATCATTCTAGGAAAGCTGAAGGAACAATCTACAAACATTAGAATATTCTTTCACACAAGTTGATCAAGGCACGGGTCCAAAATTCCAAATCCACTTCTACCATTGCTCCCTTCTCTCTCCCCTTCAGATACCTTGTTAGATAGCCTTGCATGTTGCGAGTTTTCAAAGTTACTCTGATGATGAGTTAAAGTAGTCAGAAATCAATAGACCTCCTCCCAGTTTAAACACACACATACATACACACATGTATGTAAATACAGCCACAGTTGGGGATGGATTGCTCCTTCAGCCTTCCTAGAATGATAATTCAAAGTAGGCATCAACCTCTCATTTTCAGGAGGGCTGAAAGAGGAATCCACAGGCACTGGGATATACTCACACCGATCTCTTAAGCATGGGGGTGGCTGCTTGATTATTTAACTACAGCGCTCGCCATCCGTGGACTCAAGGTCATGTGGATGGTGAGCCCCAATAAAATAAATGGGGCATGTGCCTGTGGCGTGCATGTTGCACTGTGCATGGGAGCATGCGCCAATTCAAACAAACGGGACTTGAGGTCCTGTGTTTTTGCTTTATGCTGCAGTGTGTGTGTCAGGAACGGTTCCCCCACGTATAGGAAGGGCGGACTGTACTACTTGTAAAACAGCTAACCCAAAGGCTGCCTGTCTTGACTTAAATTTGTACACTTTAGTGCCTAATAAATATTGATGGTTCTTCCCATCGATGCTTGGCACATGTCTTCCAAAGAAGATGTTACTCTGAATACTGTTGTAATCATGATGTAGTAGAATGCACTCACAAATGTTGCAGTCTTAGAGTGTGAGCATTAATCATAACACAAATGAATGCAACCTTTCAAACATCAAACCAACCAAATAACTGATTCAAGTGTCTTGAATCCCAATGCCCTTGGATGAAATGAAATGAAGAATGCCTCTGTACACTTAATCGGTCTTGTTTTTTCAATATAAATCTTTACTTCCCTCCAGACATCTAAGGAGTATCATCTTTTTAATAATGGATATGTTGGATTTGGACAAATCGCTGGAAGTTTTAATGTTGGAATCAAGCAACAACAGTGCCAACAGCAGTTAAGGAGAGGAACAGGTCACTCCAATAGAAGTGGTAGGCAATAATATTGACTTGAGGGAATCTACCAGTGGGGGGGGGGGGGGTGGAAGATTGTTTCTCTTCAGTCATCTATGGGAAGGCACAACTATGGACAAATGAGTACTAAAGAAGATTTTTTTCAAAGGAGAGATTATTCTGAGCATCTTTGTTGAAAAATTCCAGTTATTAGTCTAACTTTGAAAATGAGGTTTGAGCCTTTTATCTTCTCATTAATTGTTGGCTTTCATTTAACAATAATAAAAGTGCCATCATGACCTCTATAAGGTCTCAAAAGCTTCCAATTTCCTATGTCTTCTTGCAATTACTATGAAATGTAGGTCCAAAAATGACTTACAAGTAATAAAAAGTCAAAGGATGATCTAATGGGAAAGAATACATAAGAACAAGCTTTTGTAGCTTTATAACATTCAGATATTCTATTATTCATTTTGGGAACAACTTTCAAATTATACATAATTAATCAGACTGGAAAATGTCAAGTAAACAAATGCATTACAATAGCAAAGCATTCATTAAATACTGAACTGTGATCCTCCTTCAATATAGAAACGTGCCTTCATCAGTACTAATATGCTCATGAATAGGGATTGTTTGCAAGGTAATCATTAAATTGACTGACAGAACAGAGGTTCTGAAACAGCTTTCAGGTCCCTGCTCCCTTTTTAAAATAAAATGAACAACAATTTCAAAGATTTAATTAACAGAAATAGCCTCATTCAGACTCTCAATCTGGCAATTTTTCCAGCCATATAATTCACAGCAAACTGCTGAATTGGAAATCTAAAAGAGGGAAAATCTATTCATTAGCAAATATGTGAAGCCATGCATGTTATGAGACAGAGAGAACACTGTATGGAAAATCACTCAACCATCTTTCCTAGAGACAACTTAACTTTCTCTCCAGTGTCAAACAAAGCCCTCTTCTTGGAACTGAGATGGCTTTTCTCTTTGCATAAACTAATGCTTTCTGGTGCATGTTTTTGTGTGTGCAGAATAAAAATGCTTTGAAGATAATGTTTATAAGGAGACAGAACTCTCTAACAATCAACTGGACTACCACTAGGGCTCATCCATTCGCATTCCCCTGTATGGGTCTTCTAATGTTCTCCAAAAAGATAGAACCCATATTTTTAGTGGTAGCTGCTCCCCCACACAAAAAAGAGCTCACAAAAAACATGGCCAACTACATAATTCACTAAATTCTTAGTGAAAGTTTATTGTTCTGTTTTCTAGTACAATAAACTACAAAGTTTGTACAGTATAAAATAACAACAGCCACAAAGCAACAATGCAATAGTAATGCTGACATTCTGTGATAATACAGCGAAGAAAATGTTCATGGTCTTACCATTCCATTCTACTGCAAGCGTAAAAGTGAAAACTACAAATTCAACACAAAAACCTTCTTTCACATTTAGATGCAAGAAGACTCCATATAACTTGGGAATCCTGGATTTTATCAGAATGTGGAGGTACACAATAAAATAAAAGTTTCAAAAGAAAAGAATCACACAACTCTCAAAATGGAGAATGACTTTTTCCATGCCACCCTGTGTTCAGTTCTCACCAAAGCAAATGGTCTGCAAAGAAAAGACAACGTTTATAGAGAACAAGTCAATTTTTGAGCCTGAGTGAAATACCTTGACAGTTGCAAAGTAGTCATATGTTTATTGATATATTTCTCATTCCTATTTATTTATTTTTGGAATTCCATTTCTTCTAATCATCGCACCTCATACAGATAAGCGATAAATAGACATGCACAATTGACAAGTCTATCTATGAGCTCAGGTCCAAATCATTATGTAGAAGAGGGTTCTAGGGGAGGGTACACTTTTTAGCTTATTCTCAAAAGCGCACACAGACATGAGAGGCATAGCTCTTACCTTAAATGAAGAATGTTCCATCTGACAATTGCATCAGATGTACTTAGTACGATTGAGGGCCCTTTCAGCAAAATGACCACTTTCATCTGTGATTTTCTCCCAATCGGTTTGTCCGACAACAAAGCCAATAGCCCTCTTTCTGTCTGCATCTTTTTTCTCCTCAAGGTCTGCCCACCTCACCTATAAAAAAAACACAGAGTTGGGATGACATTCAGTTCAAGAAAAAGAAACAAGACATTTCTTTACTCAAAGATATTTGGCAAAGATTTGAACTTATTTTGAAATGAGACAGCAACCCTATTTGTTGAACATCCTTTACATACTGAGTGAAGTGGACAAATCTTTAAGTCTGACACAATTTGTGCAGTCTGAATAATTTTTGCAGTCTACATCATTCTTTCCGAACAGTCAAACAATGTTTTTGCTCATAATGAAAGATAAGACAGAAATCCAAGAGAACTTTTATGTCTCACTGTCCTGCATGAATGAATTGGCGGGTCCTTCTAGAAAAATTATTGAATGCTCCTCTTTTCAGGAAGAACTTAAAAATGTTTATATTTCATTGCTAGCTACTGTAATACCAATTTTTTTTATTGTCTATTATAAAAACAAGTCCCTGCAGTAAGATGTGGAAGTTCCAAGTACATCTGGAATTCATGAGAATAGAATTCCCATAGCTATTATAGTGAACCTGTTTCCAAAACCTTTTTCATGTTACCATGAAGTACCAAGTCCAGAAGTGCATCACTTATCTGATTTCTGCTTCTTTTCTAAGTGACACGATCATATCTCACCCATTCATTCATGTTTTTGTTACTTTCTATTTTGATTATCAAGCTCTTTAGTGGTACCAAAAGACTGCTCATAATCAACCAGGACAGTGTCTATCAAGTCTAGTATACTCAATCCTTACTGACAGATATTCACAAACTCATGGTTTTGCTTAGGCTTGGTATCAATATTGACCAGGAAAAAATACAGAAAAGTCCAAAACTTAGTTTAGTTTACCGAAGTCTATTTTGTACTATTTATATTATTTAACTGTAAAACATACATAACATGAGACGGTAATGAAACTGGGAGAGAAGCAGTAAAGCAACAAGGGATAAAACATTCTGCTACTCTGTCTTATTTCCTCAACCTAGTTTTCACCTATCTTTACTACTCTCAAGGTTCAAAAGGGGAAGATGTAATGGAACTAACAGAGCTAATTCTGTTTTAAGGGGATGGGAGGGTTGGACTGTGGGATGAGGGAATGTTTTAACTTTGTCTGTTTTAAATGTTGTAACCCGCCCTGATTGTCGCGCAGAGGGGCGGGCTATAAATAAAAATTTAATATTATATTATTATCATATAAAAGGAGGAGTTACTCCTTTGTGAAAGGATGTAAACTGGTCTCTGGGAAGTTTGGGGAGAAAAATGTAAATCTGACTCTCCTATTGTAGTGATAGGATCATTGCTCCTTTGCATGCAGTTGTATTTAGTTCAGGTTGAAGGACAGTCCTCCAGATGTTGTCAGTTGGATCTCAGTTGCCATCATTCTTCACCTTTGGTTATGCCGTTTACCAGTGCTGGGAGATGAAATCCAAAAGCATCTGAAAGGCTGCACTTTGCTCACCCCTTGTTTAACTGATTAGATTGGGTAGGATGGGGCTATATATTCATGATACCTGCTCAAAGGTATATCCTACTGAAAATAAGGCAGTGTGAATGAATTGCATCTGAATATTGTCGCTATGCACTGAAAAGCAGCAGTGGAACTGCCCAAAGGAAGGAAAGCATGTTAGTCCAGGCAACATGTTAGCCCAGGCAACAACATGCTTTCCCTCCACCACCATTCTGCTGCAGCAGATCAGAACAGTGGCTGTAGATTTAAAGGCATGGGCGAAGAAGAATGAAAGGTTGGGTTTTCATACATTCTCCCAAGCATCAATTTTTGATGTAAAAATTAAACCTCATGAATATTTGTTACAGCACTAAAAAGAGCAAATTATTCTCCTGGGAATCTATGGGAACATTACAAAACATTTCCAATGTATGTCCTCAACCCAAACTGTAAATCTACAGAATATTTACATGTTTTTCCTTTCTCTAATTATGTATTTTCTTCTTGTCTTACTAAACAATCCTTTTTGCCCTTAGCTTTACATGCATGTTCTTTGTCATGTTCTCCTTTTAGTCCTCTCAACCACCCATATATCACTAGTGATGCTGAATTTGTGAAGTTCTGTCAGTAAGAGAAATGGAACCTAACTAAACAACAGAACAAAACCAATAGCTTCAACTGTGTGTACAAATATAAAAGGATCTTGTAGCACCTTTGAGGGTAGACTGAGATAAAGAATTTGTAGCATAAGCTTTTGTAGACCCAGTCTACTCCACTAGATGTATCTGATGAAATAGACTATGAAAGCTTTTGCTACAATTTTTTTCTGTTAGTCTCAAAGGTGGTGCAGAAATCCGCTTTTATAGTAATATTGACAAACACAGTTATGTCTTTGAATACAACCCCCTTCCAAAAGGAACTGAATCTAAATAGTTGAATATTAGGAGCTTCCATAAAGGAACTGAATCAGCTCTAGTTTTGTGAAGTCTTCTAGGTAAGTTCCCAAAACATTATAGTCATAGTGGCATTTATTACCCTCTTCTTTCCAGGTTCTGAAGCACGGGTATCATAATCATCTGGAAGCTGGAGATAATCTTCCATTCTGCTGGCAATTGCCTCCCAATCACGCTTCCTCTTAGCACCAGTTCGTAATCCATCCAATTTGTCTGAGAACAAACATATAGCCTTAGAGTTAAAGAAGAACATTTTGCACAGTGCCCAACACAAACAAAATGTATTGGGAGATTCTCAAAAAGGCAAGTTGGTCTTATAGCAGTAGAATTTGAACATTCTTGGTATTTTCATGAATGGAATGCATTCAGAAAAATGGGAAAATCCATTCCCACCTTTCTGAAGCACCCTCACTTAAGCCTTCAAAGTATGAAGATATAAACACAAAGAGGAGATAAACTTGGATAATTAACAATCCATATACCAAAGTAATGCTTGAAAAAATTCTGGAAATGACAGCTCTCTATATATTTGAATGATTAAAAGCAACATGTTACACCAATGCTGTGATAAAGTGCTACCAGCAGACATTTACACATATTTTAGAATGATCACAAGATCATGTTTCAACTGCTTCAATAAGAAATCTGACCGTGGTGCATAGTATAATATATAACATTAAATCCACCAGCAGTTTACTATTTTCAATATCTGTGCAAACCAAAACCTGATATAAAGTTCAAAATCAGGGCTGCAGCATTTTGTTGTTGTTGTGGTGGTGGTCACTTCTCTCTCCAGACCAATTTCTCAAACAATGTTATTAGTAGGAAGCAGTTTCTAGCAGATGATACCAGCAGGTAGGTACAAGGGAAATTCATTTTATAATTCAACAAAATTTTCTATATGCTTGATTTCTCTTTTTATAGATCCACAATGTAACATGCCAGACTGAACATTTAAATGATTTTTACAAATAAACCCTTGTTTAAATGCATTATAGCTTATTTTAAGATTCTAGATTGTTAAAATGGCTACCAGAAAATGCTGTTAAAACTTAGGAAAACCCCTAACATTTGTTCGAGAACAGAACATTCAAGTCATAAATGTGAATTTCTTAATAAAGCAAACAGAATACACACAGTTATATATATTAATACATAACAAAAATTCATACTATACCAGAATATAAATTTTAATTATGAAACAATCCCCATTTCAATAATATAGACCTACTTCTCTTTTCTTCAAATAACCTCAAGTCTGGAAAAATGGCAAATGTTCAATAAATGAAAACATTTACTAATAAATTCACTAATAGTGATGTATTTTGCTTGTGGTAATTTAATTCTAGTTAAACTGTAGGTATATTTCGAAAAGCAAAAGCCTGTCAGTTATGTCTAAGTGAAAAGTGTTACCAGTTTCACAGACGGATCCAATCAGTTGTAAAAAAAAGTTTTGAAATCTTATGACTATTTCTAAAAAGTTAGTTTATACAAACCATTTTCTACTAGAGAGCTTACACAATGAATAGTGCAATCAATGTGTAAAAGCCATGTTAAGGGGGAAAATAACATGTATATTTAGATTTATAAGATTTATAATCAGGCAGTAAATGATCTGAAATATGAAGATACCCACACTAGAAATCTCACAAACCATGACCATGATCCAAGCAGTCCTATGTACAAGTGGAAATTTTCTCTCATGAGGTGTTTGTTTGTGTGTGTTTGCGTGTATGTATTTTGCTATTTTCCTTTTCATCTGCCTGTCTTCAATGCTGCATCAGATCATGCTCCAGCACACAACATTATCCCAGAACAGCTTTTGGGCAAGGGGCTACAATGCAGGGGGTTCCTGCATGGCAGGGGGGTTGGACTGGATGGCCCTTGTGGTCTCTTCCAACTCTATGATTCTAATGGGAAGGAAAGGCAGAAAAGTCCCAGCACACACACACCTGCTTGATTATTGATTCAGGCATCAAATTGCTCTGAATCAAAGCATTAACAGGTATATCTAAGCAGCACAGTAGCAGTATAGGAATGATACACATACTCAGAAAATGACAGAATAAGTACGAGAAAGAGATTTTTGTTCATTCAGTAAGCTATTTCATAATAATTTATTATTATTTTGGTCTCCAAGTTTCATTTCTTCACTTCAGTTTCTTCTAAAAATGTAATGTGAACATCCTAAAACTCAGGAGGTTTAATGAATACTTACCTAAGCAACTGTAAAAGGAACTGAAGAGCAGCTTAAGATGTAGGAAACAACTATTTCACATAAACATAAAATAACAGGTAGAGACAAAGTTCAGATGTATACAGTACTAGAATCAGTTTGTGTTTCAATTAAATTTGATTTGGTGTTGAAATCATGTTGAAATTAGTACTTGAAAAGGATTGCTACAAGAGTAAGGTTGTCAGAAGTGCTCATGAACATTCAGCAGCTGTTATATTTTAGCTAAAATACTATTTCCCTTGCAAGCAAATACATAAGAAGATTGCATGGACACATTCTCAGGAGCACACACCAAGATAGCGCGCCATGGGCAACATTTACAGAAAAGTACTCAACA
Source organism: Phrynosoma blainvillii (assembly GCA_026167975.1). NCBI lineage: Eukaryota > Metazoa > Chordata > Lepidosauria > Squamata > Phrynosomatidae > Phrynosoma > Phrynosoma blainvillii. The sequence continues at coordinate 409,117,204 of JANUYF010000001.1, read as the reverse complement.
CAGGAGATATGTGCATGATAAACAAATCTAATAAATTGTGGTATTTTACAGATGTTTATCAGAAAGCCCTCATATAGCAAGTATCTGGATCGCTAGCTGAGGTCACAACATCTACATAAACTTAAGTTTCAGGGGTACTTTGGAATGTGAGCAACACTGTTATACTACATAACCGATTTTCCATCTAGGTCATCCTGTTAAAAGACCTGAGTAAGGAGATGGGTGAAGAGTGGATCAGTGATGATTCTTCCCACATGTTTCAAGTGCTTTTGATAATATTAACCAGGGTAGGGTCTGGGACTGTATATTTCAGATGGAAACTAGAGTCCCTATGGGGAACTGCTGCTCTGCTTTTTATGACATATATGCAGCATTGTTTCAAAAGTCTATTCTTGACCTACATGGTATTTGTTAGGCACATGAAAACTGTTAAGAGATGCTATTTGGAGAGACAAAGAAAACTAGCACCAATAGGCTTATGGCACAAAGCTGTCTCTTTCCTTTCCATGTATTTCAGTGAGTGCTGTAGACACACTGAACAGGTGTGTGAGCTGACAATGGGCTGGATGAGGACCAATTAATTGAAGTTCATCAGAACATGCAGGCATAAAAAAAGAGCTTTGTTGGATCAGATCAAAGGTCCGTTTAGTCCACAGTGTGCTTCTCACAGTGGTTAACCAGATGCTTCCGGAAGGCCTATAAGCAGAACATGGGCAGGAGCCCTCTCCCACTGTTGTTTGCTAACATCTAGCAGTCAACAATACATTGCCAGACAGAGCTGACATTCTGTTGGCTCATGTGACACTTGATTTAAAAAAACAAAAGACTTGTTGTGGATAAAGGTGCATTTCCCCTAAAATTCCCCAAAGTGCTTTAGCCTTGTCTAGGAAGACCCACATCCTGTGCACCTTTCTTCTGATGACAAACACACTCTTGAAGCACTGTTTTACTGGCAGCAAGCCACACACCTGTCTTATGGTGAAGCTACTAAAATACTGATAAGAACCATTCCTTACTATCATTACCAGCTCAATGATACATTCTGAACTAATGAAAGCTTTCAAGCACTCTACAAAGGCAGACTGAATCACAACAGTCTACTCAGAATACTGTATTGCCAGATCATGAGCAATTCTAGCATGATTTCATCTTAAAAATGGCTGAAGTTGATACATGGGTTTGTTTATGAGGTTAAGAGAACTTCCGTGAGTATCATTACTTTGGACTGGATGGCCCTTGTGGTTTCCAACTGTATGATTCTATTCAAAGACATAACCACGTTAGTCTGGAAAACAAGTATGTAAAGAGATCTTGTAGCACCTTTGAGACTAAATGAAAGAGAGAAGTTGGGAGCATGAGTTTTCATAGACTTCAGCTTGCTGAAGAAGTATGTTCAACTCTACAAAATCTCATGCTACCAACTTCTTTCTTTCAGGTAATCTCAAAGGTGCTACAAGATTCCTTTGCATACTATATGATTGTATGATTAGCTAAGAAAGAAGCAAAGAAAAACAAGTTGGTTCTGCTGCAATGCAGTGGCAAATTCTGCAGGGATTATGATGTTTGCAGATGCATGTGCATGAAGCTTGAAAATTGTTCACCAGTATTGCAAAGAACCAACTCCATGGTTTGTGGGTGCTGTTAGATCTGGCATTAGGGATGGATGTTATGATACCCTCCATAACTTTAAGAGAACTCAGTATATCAACTGCACCCATTTTTGAAGATGAGATCATGCTAGAGTTGCTCATTGCAAGCTAGAACAGATAGTAATGAACATATCTCACTAGTATTTTAACAGCTTTGCCATCTACCAATTTGCTTTAGGACACGTTGCAAGCCACGTCTTGGATTCAAAGTAACTGAAGTATTGCTGATACTTTTTCAGCTATTAAGATGTTCAGATACTCTGTTCAGAGTACCATTACCTTAACAAGGTGGTGTGGTAGCAATGAAGGACATGTTATTTTTGTTTGTGGCACCCTATTTGTGAAACTCTTTTTCTTGTTAATTTCCACAGCATTCTGCTTTGACAGTTTTTAGGTGCCAGCTGCAGATACTGCTTTAAACAGGTTTGCTGACTCACGTTTTCAATGCCATTTAAAATAATTTGTTGAGCTCATTAAAATAATTTCCCTTGCAGCTGTTTAATAGTGATTTTTTTTACTGTTGAATTTAACCATGTTACTGTTTTTACTGATGAATTTATGGTACAAGCCACCACAATTCACAACAGACACTCATGCTACAAATATTTTTAAATACATAAATTCAGAGCCTGAATTCAGTAATTCATTACCAGAACTAACATTCAATTTACCTGCACCACTCTGAGATACTAGATTGTTTGCACCAATCCCATGAAAAAAAAGCTTGCTGCTACAGTAAATGTGTGAAGCCACCAACCAAAGATTCAAGACCTTACACAACCACATTATATAAAATGTACATCCAGTAGTCTGGGCACCACTGTAAGAGAACTGCTCTCTACCATTTGCACCAATACAGCAGCAGTGAGTTACAGGAATCCTTGGACTCCTACACAATTCTCTGCCATTTCATCCCTATGACATGGTAAAGAGCAGCCTTACCGTTCCCCCTCCTCCCAATATTTATGGATATTTGAGTGTATTCTGTGCAGCTCAAATTATGTTGATCTTCCTTTTTGGTACATGTCAAGGATTACTATGTACAATGTTTTCCACCAATGTCAAGTCCCTGAATGCCTAATTACTAAGTCTGAAAGTACATAGAACTACTAGGATACTGAGACAAACACATATAGCAGCAACATATGGTAACTTCCTGTCGGGAAAAAACTGAGTGAGCTTGTAAAGTTTTTCAGATTATGTATTTGTACATAAAATTTGTGTGCGAAAAAGGGAAAACTTAATATATGTTGTGTCAAGTTCACAAGAGATCTTTATATGTGGTAAATATGTGCAATCCTACATGTTAAATTCATCAAGATACTATTTTGTATCACACAATTGTGACAAAAGCATTTAGCTCAACCTACAGCAAAATCAGAATTCTGTAGATCTACTTACCTTTTTTGATAATCCCACCCCCCAACAACCTTCACTTAGCTTTCCAGCACTTTTTTTTTTTTGGAAACACCTCTGTTAAGTCATTATGCTCTTTTCAAATTTCAACAGCTCGCCAACAGACCATAGCAGAAGACACCCAGAACTATCCAAAAGCTTTTTTATGCAAACAGTGCCAGGGAATGGAGCCCCATCTTACTATCTTACATAACAAAGCTTCAAAGGATGATGTTGGGATGCATGTACGAATGATTTAATTCAGTTTGCAATATAGAAACTGAAGTGTAATGGACTGTCTTTGATGTACTATTATTCAGCATTATATACACAATATACGTTCTTGATTCTTGCTGTTGACATTTTACAGCAAAAAGGAGCAAAAAATAATCTTCTTTTCCAGTAAAGTCTACTTTTTATGAATCCTACCAAAAAAACATGACAATAATTTACAATGAATCCCTTTCTTTCACTAATTTGACTGGTCATAAATAGTTCAAAATCAAGAAGCATACATGTAAACTGTTTAATCAAAAATGGTTTTATAAGAAAACAACATTCTATAAAGGAAAGCAACCAAAATTTAAAAAAAGAAAAAAAGGAACTCTGGTCTTTATATCCTTTCTCTCTTGCAAGCACCAGACTGCAATATAATAGGGAGTGAGCTGACAATCAGTGATGTTACAACAGCTTTCCATATAGCAATACTTTGAAATACTGGTGGTTACTTGCTCACTCCCAACGATACCAAGTATAACGTTAACAATGCTCAGGCTAACCATACTGGTTCTTGTTGCCTTTGGAATTCTATATGAAAAATTTTGTTGTTCCTGTGTGTCTTCAAGTTATTTCCAACTTATGGTGACCCTAAGGCGGCTCCATCATGGTGTTTTCTTGGCAAGATTTGTTCAGAGAGGGTTTGCCTTTGCCTTCCTCTGAAGCTGACAGAGTGTGATTTGACCAAAGTCACCCAGTGGGTTTCCATGGCTGAGCAGGGATGTGAACCCTGTTCTCTAGAGTTGTAGTCCAACGCTCAAACCACTACACCACACTGAAGATATTATAAATTTTTCCTGTTGATAAAGGCATTACGCAAGCCGCACAAAATCCTACAAGTCCAATGATCTGATTATTGGTGCTTTCCAACTGCACAAGACAAACTGCATATTACAGATATCATTGGGTAATATATCTTCAGAAAGCTAAATTTTATTCATTTTGTTTTGTCATAGGTAAGCCTTCAATGAAGTATAGCTGTGCAAATATTTTCAAGATATTAAAAAAATGAAATACCCACCTAATTTTGCTTCAGAGGTATCCATCTCCCATTTGCTTTTCGGAATGTATCCCTAAATCATATACAGAGAGAAGCTCGAAGGATTAGAGAAAGATATAGAAGACATAGCACACATTTTAACTTGCAACAGCATTACACTGCAAACATTTCCTTAGGACAAACTTAATCTGAACTCTGAACAGAGAGACAAGATACGAAATTGTAAAGTACTGCAAAATGGCATAGTTACTTTGCACTGAGTGCAAGATGATAATGCTCAGTAATACTGAAGCCTCAATACTATAGGGCTCTTCAACTGGTTTCTACCAGTGATGATAAAAATAGGCATCCCATACATCTTGAAGTAGTTTAAAACAAAATTCAGTAAATTTGTTAGTATTCAGAGAGAGATGTGCATGCTTTTGCATGCACACCTGAGCTCACCAGACTGAACTAGAACTTCCATGTGCTGCATCAGAATGTCCAACTTTCTGGAGTGAGTATATGGTGTAGCTGAAAAGAGGCTTTTGAAGCATTAGGGCAGGAGTACCAGTTTTACTCGTTTTCTTCTATATGTATGCAGTATAATCCACAAATACATATTATGAAATAGCCATCTTCTTCAATAGTATGCATAACTGTACCTCATGTTCAGTCTTCTTGGGTTAAAAGCATCAAGAAAGACCTTAATATGCATGAAGAACATGTTATCAGCGAATGTATATGTTTAACCTAGTCTTATGTGTCCAAGCTATCAAAGCAGCTATAATTATCGATGACAAGTATTATGTGTATGTTCAGTCAAGTTTGGCTCTGAACCAACACAAGATATAAAATCAGCCAAGAATCTACAAATAACCTTGTTTTACAAAACTATGAATTCCATCAATAAATTCTGTGCCAGGAAATGAGGTTAAGCTCTTGCTCCTCCTCCTCCTGAACATGCAGTAATACAATTTCAGCTTTGTAAAAGAGATGATATGAACATTGTCTTGGCTGCTGGTTTGAAAGCAGTACAGTAATGTAGCAAATATTTGTGTGCATGACCATCTGCACTGTTCACTAGTCAGTTGCCCACTTCATTTCAAGTTGCTGTTTCCTATTGTTAACGCCTGCCTGCAAATATTGGTCAAAACCTAGGCTCATATTTGGGGTGACAGTTGATTATTTTTCCTCCTTGTTTTTTCATTTATGGATTATTTCCCTTCTGTTAATCATAGTTGATTTTCATGTTTCCACTGATATGATTATGCTGCCTTTGGTCACTGAACTTATGACAACTTTTACTGTTTACATTGTCATCTGCTTTAATTAGTCTATATGATGAAGCAAAAAGAAAACATGAATAACTTGTCTTTTATACTCACTTGAGTAGTTTGCATATACAAATAAAATTAATAGCTCCGGAGAGTATTAGGATTTATGTCCTTTGCTTTCATGAGAATGTTTTCATTTACAGTAAAAATCTAAGACCAACTTACATACAGGGAGTTTTTGAAAATAAAAAGCAGAAGTTGCAAAAAAGCAAAAAACATAAAAGGAGGAACTTTTAATACTTTATTTCCAAATAGCTCCATCCAAATGCCTTTTTCACTCCTTTAGTTTCCAAATCATCATCATTCTAATTTCAATAGCTAGGATCTCATTTGGGCATTATTCTTAAATAACGCCAATTCCATTATCAAAAGGACATTTTGGAATGTTACATTAGAAGGCATTCAATACCTCCTTATGTAAGCATAGGAGTTCTGTTCTCCCTCCTGCTACCACCAATTCTTGCTCAGTTACTGCTGTAGCCACTGCCTCTTTCTTCTCAATGTACCTTGCAGGCAGTTCAGGCCACCTTTGTTGCTCTTCTTCCAAGGGTGATCACTGAAAATGGGGGTGAAACAGCCATGGCAACTGCAGCTGCAGCCTGCATGTTGTCAGAAGAAAGGAGGAGGTGTAGAGGAAGGGAGGCCACCTCTAGTCCTGCTCTTGATGCAGCGGACCTCCAGTTTTTCTAAGCTCCAAAGTAGGTACACTGAAGGGGTTTTATGCTATGCCAATGTTTCACTGTATCTCAGACACTAAGATTATCAAATAAATTCAATAATGGATTGTGGACTACACAGCCAAGTATATCTGCTATCTTTGTGTTAATGATGTGGGATTTCCTGAGGTACAACAGGCAACAAAAATGTTTGTATGATGATAGGATCCACACACAGAGGCAAAGACACACACATACAAAACATGCAGCCAGAATATCTTCAGGAGAATGCTTTTTAGATAACAGACCTAGAAGTGTCCCAAAGAACCATCAATAAAATGCAAAGGGAGGCAGAAAGAAGAACAGAAAGAGAACAAGGCAAATGAAGTGCGTATTTGCTCTTTAGAAATGCTTTAGAAGGATAAGGTCTAACTGAAACACTGGACAATATGGAGTTGCATGGGGGCATGTACTTTGGGTATGGATGGGAGCAGCTTCCCATCAAAAGACGTTGTTCAGCTCTAGCAAGTTCTGAAATTCTCTGCCAGGTGCAGGATAACCCACACATGTGTGTCACAAAGACCACAAAGAAGAAATTGCTATTACATTAACAAATATCAACTGGAGAATTATATTCAGCCTCCCACTATTGGGATATTCTCCAGTTGTGACATATAACTGAGTTGTCTGTTGCACTGTGCATTTAAACTTGGGCTATATTTCAATCAGTTCTTGTATCTCTTCTAGTATCTTGTATCTCCTTAGACTGCTCTTTGGTTAAGATCAAACTAAAAACAGCTGCAGTACTGAAGATAGTACATATTGCAATTGATGACTTTAGTCTACCTCTCTCCTGCTCATACAGCTTTCAGAAAGAGAAAACAAGTTGTAAAAGTCAGTCAGTGGGCAGTAGTTAACAGAGTAGGGTTCATTGAACAAGTAATGAAAGGTCTTTAGATAGAGTTCGTATGTACACATACCTCTGGTGTAGCCTTTTCAAAAAATTATTCAATTTTTTCTGAGAAGACTTGGTTTTTGAAAATTCTTCATTATATTTTCTTGGTAAAAATAATCAGTTTTTAATTCATAAGGAGCAAAATCTATCAACTGGATCTTTTGAAGAGGAAAAGTACAGTGTATAATTATAATGAACAGCAGTAAAGCTAGAACTTGAAATGCAATATATATATATATATATATATATATATATATATATATATATATATATATATATGTATATATATGGACAGGTTGCTTACCTGTAATGGTATTTCTTCGAGTGGTCATCTGCGAATTCACACAAATGGGTTTTATCTGCGCCTGTGTAGCTAAAACCCATTTGTGTGATTCACAGAGACCACGAAGAAGAAATATATATATTATATATATATATTATATATATATATAAACTAATAAAGGGCCATATTATTTTTTAAAATAAAAAGTTATATTTTAATTTTCTAAATTTCATTTACCTGTGTGCTGACAGCACAAATTCAAAAAGATATAATAGTCTATGACTGGCTGTCATGTATTTCTCAGGGATCAGAGGAAGTGTGCATTTGAATATGACTTACAAGGGAGTTATAGCAGGAGAGGCATATCACCCTCAAATCCTGCCTTTGCAATGGGATCTATCTGGCTACTATGGGAAACAGGATACTGGGCAAGACAAGGTAGACAGTAGAGCCCTTCTTATGTTTCCGTGATACAATCTTAGTTTTGGAAAAGAAACTAATCCACTAACACAGGGAAACATAAGTTTTACATTGTGCAAACAGGCTCTGCGCAGCTGGTTAAGCAGCAATCAGCAGAGGATTAAGATAGCTGTTCTTTCCAAGAGCAAGGCTTGACTATAGTTTCAGTTTATAAAAAGATACGATAAAACTTCTGAAAAGAGTTGAAATAAAAACTGGTGAAAACAGAATGAAAGTGGAACAAAATGAAAGCCAGAACAAAGGATAAGAATTGATAAGAATAAAGATATAATACTTGAAAGCCTTGACAGTTGCAAGGCTGAGTCTGATCAACCAGTCTTCTACCTGTTGAACAGAAAAGAACCTCAATGGAAAAGTCAGTTTCTCTTCTGAGTTCCAAAAGTACAGAGCAGTCAACAAAAGGATGCATAGCAACAACAGTTGCAGTCCGCAAGAGGACCATTTACTCAGGAATGAAATAATATCCTTTTAGTTGCTAGAGACTACTTGCAGGATCCTTTTCCAAAACAATCTGTTGCTTCTTCAGTATCTCTTTGTGATACTTGATTGTGTATTACTACATGGCAGGGGACTGAATTGGATGGCTCTTGCGGTCTCTGCCAACTCTGTGATTCTATACTTTACAAAGATGCAAAGAAAGGCTCAAGTTACTGCCCTGCAGGTATTCTCCATCTCCATTTTGCTTTAATATCTAGAACCAGGGATTAGTCATTGTGCCCCCCCCCCCAAAAAAGCAGGCAAGCAAAAATTATCTTCTCAAAGAGATGGGAAAGCATAGCAGTTATGACTTAGAACAAGTTATCTATAAATTGGCAAAGTGGCTTCAGTAACAGACTCAAATTCCAAAACTATTAACATGTAGAAGTAATACAAGGAACTGGCTCTCATAATAGGCCCACTACATTCCATAACCTTCTAACTAAAACCTACTCAAGATTTCCTTTCAATACGATTGGTTTAACAGGCATTGCTGGGGCAAGATCCTCAGGCACGGTAGCCCAACTTTACCAGAACTGTATGTATAGATACTGAGTTTACAGTCTTTGATATGTGTCCATTCATGTGATACTTTCAAGGTGTTTCAGAAGTCATAAACACTTCCAGGCTCACTCTGTCCTTCAATGAGTTAGCAGCCAGCTCCCAGAAAAACTACACCAAAGGCTCTGATAGTTACATATATGTAAAGCTCCCAATAAATCAAAGTATTCATTTAATAGTGCTCGCTACTTTGATTGGATTTTTAACAACTACTGTCTTCCAGCCCATCTATTTTTGCCAGACATGGAGAAGGGATTTAGTGTGAAATGCTATAGAATATATCACTCTTCTGAGGGAGGCAACCATCCCTAGACTTTTAAAAGATCAATGTGTTTCCCAATCCACATGATGAGAGTGGATCTGTGCACTTGTAAACAAGGAACTCCAGGGGTTATAGAGATGAACAGATTTGAAGGAGGTAATGTCCTTTGAAGAAAAATACAGAGTGTTTTACGTTAGACATTCCTTTTTTTTTGGTGCACAGGTTTTCAGTATATTATTGAAAAATTCACCATGTACATATATCTTCAACATTCAAAGTTCCCTGTAGAGGGAAGGCTTATCCAATAACCCATTCTGGTACAAAGCTTCAATAATGAGAATAAAGAGAAACACAGCAGCATATAATGATATTAAGTACTGCAAACAAAATCAATAAATCCTAGAGTTTTCAAAGTTCTTCACTGTGCATGCAATTCCTAATTCCTCATGTGTTCTCATGCAATTCACAATGTACCCTAAAGAACAGCAACATCACAAATAAATAATCTACAAATGTGATAATTGTGCATTTGTTGTGCATACACTTGCTTCACATCACAGTTGTTCAAAATGGTGATAAACAGTTTTGTTTGTGGCCTTTAAAAATATTAAAATAAAATGTATTCATATAAATACTGTAAATGTTATCCTTTCCAAAAACAGTAACAACACAAAACATCTGACAAATGAGTGATGACTTACCAAGCTAGAAGCACATCTCTAGCAAACTTTTAAAAAAGCCTTTATCCTAATGTACTGGAAAAATGTTAGGAACTGTGAGTATATATGTTTGCATATGTGTGTGTGTCTGTCTGTGAAGCAACTTGATTATATTTACGTGGAAATGTAATATTGTGAGTTTTCACTCTTTCTGTGATTCTGGATTGCTCTTGAAGCTTAAAGACCAAAAGGGCAGGAATTCATAAGGCTATTCAAAGAGGCCATTTGACTGGCATGTGGTTGGCAGCATATATCTGGGCTGTCCTTTCTTTTGAGTAAATGTAATCCACTTAGGTTGGCCAGAGCAACATATTTCCTGATTTCAACACTAGATCTGTGAAATTATTGCCTCTGTAGCCAAAATGATACCACCATGATCACCTGAATTCTGACACCTCACACAAGAAGCTAGAAATGCTTAAGAGAGTCTGAAGAAGCCACCTAACCACCACGGTGTTGTGTATCACTTATTTCTGATACAGAACCATTCCCCTTGATCAACCACTTGATGATTCCACTATATGTGAACATCAGTAATCATGGGTAAACTGGCAGTCAGTTTGCCCTCTTCCACCACCTTAGCACAGAATCCTTTTTTGACTACTGCTTCAAGAGCTTGATGTCCAGAAGGTATCTTCTAGTAGGTGTGTGTGTGCACACAGGAATTATGCCTTCAGAATGGTGGAGCTTCCCAGATGGATCATATGTGTAGGAAACACAAAATAAAATCCAGAACCTCCAGGTGGTTTTTGCTTGATCTTGTGCAGAGACAGAACAAATGTCATGACATAGTGACAAGCTCCAGAACATTAGCCAGTTGTTCTGTCTTGAAGGACAGTATCACTGGTGACTGTAGACTTCCATAATGGTAGAAGAGGTATAGCCACAACCTACCTCTCACTGGCTAGGGATATGCCCATGGGGTGGTTATCTGATTCCTTCTTGTCTCTGTTCTTTTCTTGATTGAGCAGAAACAAATTGCCAAGCTGGCAACTGACCATGAAAGCTTGAGTCCTCTAGCCTCCTTGAGGATAAAGGTTGGGTAGTCCATGCATTTAGCATAAGGAAAAAAAGAAAAGAGCTGCTTCCTCCTCTACTCCACTAGGATCTGTTTAACAATTCATCTAGGAATGAGGTTGCAAATGAACTGGGTATGAACCCTATGTTCCATTTTCCCTCTGTTTCTGAAGATCATCACATTGACTAATTATAGTGCAAGTAGAATTTTTATCCAGCTCTATGTGGGTAAACTTTACTTCTGCAACCAGTCTAGTGTGGATTTATTCCCTCCTTGCTCAAAATACTTCATTTCCATTTTCAGAAGAAACCTCCTTAGATAAAAATGAATTCTCCTGGGAAAAGCATCAATAGTTCCACTATCTTCAAGCAAAGTTTACAGGCTTTTGAACTAGTTTGCAGGATAACATAGTCCTAGATGGACCCTGTGCATCTGATGTCTTAGAAGAATCTCAAGGAACCACCCTCTTGGATTGGAATTACAGGAACATCTCTGAGACATCTTTGTAAATGCTTTAACCATTTGGATTCTAGCTGATCTCAAACTAGAGATCATTTGATTCCTAGGCCCTGGGACCATGCCATGATGGGCCTATGAAGTATTACATCTTTTCTAACAGAGCAGAAAAGACCTTTCTTTTTAGTAAAATATCTACCTCTCTCAAAGCAGTCTTCATGCCAGATGGAAAGCCAGAGATGAACTGTTCTGCCCTTCTTCATCAAGATATCAAATGAAGTATGATGGCGCAAAGATCAGTATAGTCATCTAAGAAGGAGGTGGACTGCACGTCAAACCTAATCTACTTTTTACAACGTTTCAGGAGCCAAATTTTAGGAGGAAGATTACTGTCCCCTACTAGAACATTTGTGATTACAGTGAAGTTGGTTTTGTTCTGTGCTGGAGAAGGCAGGACTGAAACTAGAATCTTCTACTGGAGGAGTGTTATGTTTGTAAACTTTTTAAAATGAACTGAAGAATGAACTAGCTTTTTACTGAGTCTTTTTTTATCAACTAAGTGAAAATGAAGTTCCAAGGTCTTCAAAGATTGCAATCCTATGTGCACATTTCTATGTATAAACCCCACTGAACAAAACAGTGCTTTTTTCTGAGTAAAGAGGCACAGGCTGTGCTATAAGAAATACAGTCGTCCTTCAACTTTCATGGGCGTCAGGGGTGTAGCTTCCCCCGCAGTAGAAAAACCTGTTGTTATTATTTTTTACCTGAGAAAACACTTTTCTAGACATCTGTAGGTCCTCCAGCGTGATTCTGGTTAGCTTCCACCAGAATCATGCTGGAGAACCTATAGATGCCTAGACAGAACATATTTTTTCAGTGGCAGGAACAAATACAGTGATCCGCAAATAATCAAATCTGCGAATGCTTAACCTGCAATTGTGAAGGGATGACTATATTCATAACAGTTAGACAAAATAATTAAAGAGCTCTTATGGCACCTGCAAAATGAAATGGAAAATATGACTACTCCTTTCTACATTCAATATTTCAAGGAAAATCTCTCTACACTATCTGAAAACATTTAAATCTAATCTCTTCCAAGAGACTGAACTACAACTTTTAACATCTTCAAGACATACTGCTAGCCCTCTCTGGATTATAATTCCTGCTAACAGAATACATAAGGAAAAACTTTAACCAGATTTAACTAAGAATAAATTCAGCATTTAAGGTTCTCAAAATGGCTAAGAAATTCTTAAACAGTAATATATATACCCCATGCTCTTCAACTGGGTAAAATGGCAGGAACAGGTAGAGTAAAGGGAATGGTTGGAGGCAAACAGCTGTATTTTACTGAAGACACCATCCCTGTTAGTCACAGTAGTAAAATACATTTGTTGCTGGGAAAAGTTGATGTGTTTCCCTACCAATTCACTCTCTTCTTCTTCAGCATCTTTTTTTTCTTCTTCCTTCTGATCTTCAATGTTGGCATCAAAATCTTCCATCTCCACCTAAGACAACACAACATTAAAAAAATGCACCTAAGACAAGATGAAGGTTTATATTTAAGCATATAAAATATATCTATTTATAAAACATATTTGTGAAAGACACTGCAGCAGTGACAATGCATTCAAACAAAGACACAAGTTTTCTGGGATTCACTCAAAGATAGTGATGCAGTATAAAGAAAACATTTTTCTTTTCTACAGTTGCTCTGTATTTTAAAGGTAAAGGTATTAATAGAATCACAGAATTGGAAGAGACCGCAAAGGCCATCCAGTCGAACTCCCTGCCATGCAGGAACTCACAACCAAAGCATCCCCAGCAGATGGCCATCCAGCCTCTGTTTAAAGACCTCCAAAGGAGACTCCACCACACTCCGAGGGAGTGAGTTTCACTGTCCAACAGCTCTCACTGTCATGAAGTTCCTCCTAATGTTCAGGTGGAATCTCTTTTCCTGGAGTTTGCATCCATTGTTCTGGGTCCTGTTCTCTGGAGCAGCAGAAAAGAAGCTAGCTCCCTCCTCAATATGACATCCTTTCAAATATTTAAACAAGACTATCATATCACCTCTTAACTGTCTCTTCTCCAGGCTAAACATACCCATTTCCCCAAGTCGTTTCTCATAGAGTATGGTTTCCAGAACCTTCAATATTTTAGTCACCCTCATTTGGACATGCTCCAGTTTCTCAACATCCTTTTTGAATTGTAATGCCCAGAACTGGACACAGGATTCCAGGTGGGGCCTGATCAACGCAGAATACAGTGGCACTATTACTTCCCTTGATTTAGATACTAGACTTCTATTGATGCAGCCTAAAATTGCATTGGCCTTTTTAGCTGCCACATCACACTGTTGACTCATGTTCAACTTGTGGTCTACTAGGACTCCTAGATCCCTTTCACACATAGTCTTGTTAAGCCAGGTGTCCCCCATCTTATATCTCTGCATTTCATTTTTTTGCCCTAAGTGCAGTACCTTACATTTCTCCATGTTGAAATTCATTTTGTTAGCTTTGCCCAGCTTTCTAATCTAATCTATTTAGAATTTTCATCCTGTCCTTTGGGGTATTAGCTGTTCCTCCTAATTTGGTGTCATCTGCAAATCTGAAAAGTATGCCCCCTATTCTTTCATTCAAGTCATTGATAAACATGTTGAATAGCACTGGGCCCAGGACAGAACCCTGTGGCACCCCACTGGTCACTTCTCTTCAGGATGAAGAGGAGCCATTGCTGAGCACCCTTTGGGTTTGGTCAGTCAACCAATTACTAATCAAACTAACAGTTGTATTGTCTAGCCCACATTTTATTATCTTGTTGGCAAGAATATCATGGGGGACCTTGTCAAAAGCCTTGCTGAAATCAAGACATGCTATGTGTACCGCATTCCCTTTATCTACCAAGCTGGTAATTTTATCAAAAAAAGAGATCAGATTAGTCTCGGCATGACTTGTTTTTGAGAAATCCATGTTGACCTTTTGTAATTATGGCATTCCTTTCTAAATGTTCACAGAATCTCTGTTTAATGAACTATTCTAGAATCTTTCCTGGTATTGATGTCAGAGTAATTGGACAATAGTTGTTGGGATCCTCTTTCCCCCCCTTTTTGAAGAAGGGGACAATGTTTGCCCTCCTCCAGTCTGCTGGGACTTCTCCTGTTCTCCAGGAGTTCTCAAAGATTATTGCCAGTGGCTCTGAGATTACATTTGCCAGTTCTTTTAATATCCTTGGATGTTGTTCATCTGGTCCTGGAGACTTAAATTAATTTAGGTTAACCAGATATTCCTGTACTACCTCTAATACTACCAATTATCTGGATCCATTTCAAACTGGCTTTAGGACAGGATATGGAGTTGAGACTGCCATGGTTGCGCTGGCTGACGACCTCTGCTTGGGTATCGACGGGTAATGTGACCCTGTTGGTGCTCTTGGACCTCTCAGCAGACTTTGATACAATAGACCACTCCATCCTCTTGGATTGCCTGAGAGAGTTAGGAATTGGAGGCACTGCTTTGCAGTGGTTCCGTTCCTTCCTCTCAGGCAGATCCCAGAGGGTGAGGCTCGGGGACAGTTGCTCTTCTAGAACAGAGCTTAATTGTGGCGTCCCTCAGGGTGCCATCCTGTCCCTGATGCTATTCAACATCTATATGAAGCCGCTAGGAGAGATCATTCAGAGGCATGGAGTGCGGTGTCATCAGTATGTTGATGACACCCAGATATACTTCTCCATGACCCGGTCATTGGCTCAGACTTCAGATGGCGTCTCTCCTCTCAATGATTGTCTTAAAGCGGTAATGGACTGGATGAGGAAAAACAGATTGAGACTGAATCCAGACAAAACGGAGGTACTAACAGTCATGGGACCGAAACCAGGTCTGGGAATACAACTTCCAGTCCTGGATGGAGTCACACTGTCCTCCAAGGACTGTGTTCGCAGTTTGGGGGTATTCCTAGATTCGTCGCTTCACATGACTAATCAGGTGAATGTGGCGGTCAAGAGTGCTTGTTATCAGCTTTGGCTGATACACCAACTGCGCCCTTTCCTGGAAAGTAGGGATCTGGAAACTGTGGTACATGCTCTGGTAACCTCTCGCTTGGACTTCTGTAACACACTCTACATGGGGCTACCCTTATGCTTAACTCAGAAACTGCAATAATACAGGTGTTTTGTGTCCCAGAAGGGAACACAAAACACCTGTGTTAAAAATCCTCCACTGGCTGCCCATTAGTTTCTGGGCACAGTACAAGGTGTTGGTTTTGACCTTTAAGGCCCTACAAAAGCAAAGCAAAGCAGCTTCATTTATATACTGCTTCATATCGCGCTATGGGATGTCTAAGCGGTTTACAACTGTAAGCTCATTGTAAGCTTATCTCCATTACTAAGCCAAAGAGCCAGCGTTGTTAGAGACTATGTGATCATCTGGCCAGCATGATTGCACAGAATGCTGTTTACCTTTCCACTGAGAAGTGTTACTTATTTATCTATTTGCATTTGCATGTTTTCCAACTTCTAGGTTAGCAGAAGCTGGGACTAGTGATGGGAGCTCACCCCATCATGCAGCACCCGGCCCTTGAACAGCCAACCTGCCGATCCTGCAATCAATAGAGTCAGCGTCTTAACCACTTGAGCCATTGCATCCTATGCTCTATATTTTAGGCCTTCTTTTATTTCTCAACTCAGAAGGAAAGGAGAACATTTCAGCTTGCTTCTCTTTACTACATACATTCACATAGCAAGTGATACGTTACTATTAACTTTTTTGGTTTAAAACAGCCTGAAATGAACACATAGTATAGAGAATGCCCATACTGATGCCTTATTTAGAATTAGACAAGTTTAAAATACATGACTGTCTTCAGAAACATTACTTGTGTAGTATGTATTTTCTTATCTACACAGTATATCTGTGTATATCTCTTTACGATTCAAAGGTAGCAGCTCACACTGTCATAGAATGAAATGTATTAACTCTTGTAGTATTCTCTGCAGATCACTGTATTTATCCCTGCCACTGAAAAAATATGTTCCGTCTAGGCATCTATAGGTTCTCCAACATGATCCTTTTACTGTTATTTTAGTCAAACTACTGCAATTACTATGAATTTTCTCATAGGAATAAAGTGACTGCCTTAAAAGTTAGTAATTTTCCAGAATTTTAACACTTTCTAGATTATGACCTTATTAAATAATGTCTTGTTCAATCTGCACTCAAACTCTACATTAGTGTTGGTTTCTACTTTAATTAGCACAATTTACATTTTCCCCATCACATGTATTTGTATGTGTAAATTAAGAATCTTGCAGACCTTACCTCTTCAATAGCAGCATCCTGTAGCAAAGATCGTATATCTAAACGTATCATATGACGAGGTGCTACCTCCCAATGATCAGCCATCTGCAAAAGAAAATGGGACCTAAAGATCTACAACGTACAATTTTTTCCTAAGAAACTTATTGTCTTTGGTTAGGAATTTAACCTTTCCCTGAATACAAATAGATTAGAAGTTTGATATATGTACATGTACACATGTGTGTGTGCAGGAGTATTCCTTTCTAAAATTTCTTTGTCCACTACATACTGCTATCAACTCAATTACCACCCTGCTGCAGACTTGCAAATCAGTACAGGCTGGATGTAAAAGGATACGCAAAAGAAGTAAGCTTACAAGATACTTTGGCTATCAAAATAAATATTAATAGATTATAACCATGCACAAGAGACAGATATGCCACCTCCCAGGGAGTTAGAAGCCATCAGAAAAATAATTTCAGAGATTTTTGTGCCTTTACATGTTTATATAATTACCTTATTAATTTCCTTGAGCTTGCGCCCATGGACATTTCTCTTGCAACAGGTCTGGTTGTCAGCAGTTATTTCAGCCAAGTAAACCTAGAATGCAGGAAGGAAAGAGTTTGCTTAAAATCAACATTTTTTGGTCCATATTCCATAAAAAGTGCTTTCCAGTGCAAGTTTGGTATACAAAGGACTCTCCAAACTAGAAATCTACTGGCCTTAAGGTTCATGTCTCTTCATTATTTCCTGAACTTTTATACCTCTGTATTAGTGATATTTTCGAAGTCCTCTGTATCCACGGATTCTTTGTCCACAGATTCAAGCATCCATGGCTTGAAAATGTTCAATATATATATATATATATATATATATATATATATATATATATTCTAAAAAGCAAACCTTGATTTTTCCATTTTAAATTAGGGAGGCCATTTTACTATGCCATTGTATTTAATGAGATTTGAGCATTCACAATTCAGGTATCCATGCAGGATCCTGGAACCAAACCCCAGAGGATACCAAGGGCCCACTGTACAAACTAAAAACACTGTAAACACAAATTGATATCAAAGCATTCTGCAGTACATGACATAAGCCATATCAAGGAAAAGCTTGACTCCAGCAAGGTAAATCTTGCCAGAATGGAACTGATTTTTGTCAGCTGCCAAAAAAGCTAATGGTGGTTGTGCCCCTAGAGAAACCTGTTAGTTCTAGCTCCCATGGCTTGGCTAGATATGCTGCCTGGCAAGACATGGAACTCTGCCTGGGCAACTATCTAATCCATGTCTTGCCCTTGAGATTCATTAACCTTGCATTCTGCTTTCTGCCTGCTTATTGCCTTCCTTCTCTGTTACCTCAATGTATACAACACCCTTGGAGTGATACCTTGACCCCAACTCAGGCTAGTGAAAGGAACACAGGAATTTGCCTTATATCATTTCCAGTTTAATACTATTCCTGTTAGGATATGGATGGGATATACAGTCAAAGGTGAAATGTAAAGATGTGTGTGTGTCTGTAATTTTCCACTTGAGAACAGTTTTTGGACAAGGCACAAACAACATTTTGAAAAACAGGGTGAATCAACGCCAGGTGGTAACAGAGACACTGGTGGCGCAGTGGTTAAATGCCTGTACTGCAGCCACTCACTCATAGACCACAAGGTTGCGAGTTCAATACCAGCCAGGGCTGAGGCTCGACTCAGGCCTTCATCCTTCCGAGGTCGCTAAAATGAGTACCCAGATTGTTGGGGGGCAATCAGCTCACAGTTGTAAACCGCTTAGACATCCCATAGCGTGATATGAAGCGGTATATAAATAAGCTGCTTTTGCTTTGCTTTTTCCCAAAGATACAAGTCAGGGACAGAGACTTTGTTATGGTTAACAAGTGATAACAATTATATGTAAGCATCGTTAGCTTGGGAAAGAGAGTCACGTGGTGGATGATGGACAGCAAGAGGCTGGGATAGCATACATCATACAGGCATTATCCAATTAACATAAGGTTAACACCTAGAAGGTGGAGTATGGGAAGGGCCTAGAAAATCCTTTGTCTAAGAATTGTTTATTGTTCAAGATGTGAGCGTGTGTGGCTGGCAGCAGTGGTTTTAACTGCAACAAGTTGGATCCTAATGCTTTTGGGATTGTTAAAGATGTAATCTTTCATGGCTGAACTGGACAAGTTCATCACAATGGATTTTACTTAGTTATCTTATTTTTACTTTTTATATGCATTAATAAACTATGCTTTTGGACTTTACAATGTGTCTTCTTGACTGAGGAAGACAGGATGCTGGAGAAGGGAAGCTGAGCCAGTTGATGGCAAATCTACGCAGTGGCTGTGGATCACAGCAGCCAGCTTGTCCTGCAGACTCTGCTGGGTGCCAAAGGGCATCACTACAACACTCATCATCCACACACCAACAATTCCAGTTTAATACTGTCTGTACTGACTGGAGACAGCTGCCAAGGTTTAGACAGAAATCTTTTGCAGCCAGATTGGGCAATAACAAGAACTCAACCTAGAAACTTTTGTATGTAAAGCATATGCTCTTCCACTAAGGTCTGATCTTTCAATAATACCTTGAGGTTTGCATCAGCAAGTATTGGATTTGCAGGCATTGTTATCCTTCACTCAGATCCGCTCTGACTTGGATGCTACAGTTGATACAGTGTCGGTGAATGTAACCTTGGCACCTGTCTGTCCAATGCTAATGGTTACTTTTCAACTTGTCCAGCTGATGATATGGATAGGATTCTTGGAGAGATAAAAGCCACCACATGTTTTGGACTCTTGTCCTTCTTGGCTTATTAAACAGGCCAGAAGTGGACTGACTGAGTGGGTAAAGGAGATAGTCAATGCCTCTCTACAACAAGGCAAAGTTCCATCTTACCTAAAGGAGGCAGTTGTGAAGCCTTGTTAAAAAAGCCACCACTGAACCCCACAATAATGAATAATTATTGGCCAGTGTCCAACCTACCATTTTTGGGCAAGGTTTTAGAATGTGTGGTGCCTTCCCAACTCCAAGGGTTTCTGGATGAAATGGATTATCTAGATCCATTTCAATCTGGTTTCAGGCCTGGCTATGGAATAGAGACAGCCTTGGTTGCCTTGGTTGATGACTTACGCAGAGAACTAGACAGGGGAGTGTGTCCCTGTTGGTTCAACTAGACCTCTCAGCGGCTTTCGATACAATTGACCATGGTATTCTTCTGAGCTGCCTCTCTGGGATGGGACTTGGAGGGACTGTTTTACAGTGGTTCCATTCCTTCCTGGAGGAACAAACCCAGAAAGTGGTGCTGGGGGAACTCTTGCTCTACCTCCTGGCCATTGGTTATTTAACATATAGATGAAGCCGCTGGGAGAAATTGTCTAGAGTTTTGGGGTCCAGTGTCATCAACATGCCAATGACACTCAACTCTACTACTCCTTTCCACCCCAATTCAAGGAGGCTGTCCTCTTCCTAAACGAGTGCCTGTCATCAGTAATGGACTGGATGAGAGCAAACAAGTTGAAACTTAATCTAGACATGACAGAGGTGGTCCTGGTCAGTTGGAAGGCAGATCAAGGAATAAGGATTCAGCATGTGTTAGATGGGGTCACACTCCCCCTGAAGATGCATGTTTGCAGTTTGGGAGTACTCCTGAACTCATCTTTGAACCTGGAGGCCCAGGTCCCTGCAATAACCAGGAGTGCTTTTGCACATTTAAAACTTGTGTGCCAACTGTGCCCATTCCTTGAGATGTCAGATCTGGCCTCGGTGGTACATGCCTTGGTTACATCTCGTTTGGACTACTGTAATGCGCTTGCTCTACTTGAGGCTGTCTTTGAAGAGTGTTCAGCTGGTTCAAAGAGCTGCAGACAGGTTGCTAGCAGGGGCAGGTTACAGAGATCATACAATGCCCCTGTCAAAACAGCTCCACTGTCTGCTAGTTTGTTTCCGGACACAATTCAAAGTGCTAGTGATGACCTTTAAAGCCCTATATGGCTCAGGTCCAGGATATTTGGCAGACCGTATCTCCCTCTATGAGCCAGCCGGTGCTCTGAGATCCTCGTGGAGGCCCTTCTCTCCATTCCACCACCATCACAAGCACGGTTGGTGGGGACACAAGAGAGGACCTTTCCCATGGCAGCCCCTAGACTCTGGAACACCCTGCCTAGAATGGCCCCCTTTTTGATGGCCTTCTGCCAACAGGTGAAAACCTTCCTTTTCAGATAGGAATTCAAAACAGAAAACTTTTAAAGAATGGCCTGAGATGCTATATTGTTTTAATGTATTTTAAACATTTTCTCTTCTTTTTAATTTTATTTTATTGTAGTAGTTTAATTCTGTTTTAATTTATTATTTCGTATGTTTTTAATTGTATTGTTTTTAATGCTGTGAGCCACCCTGAGTCCCAGTCCTGGGAAAAGGGCGGGATATACATAAATATAACAAACAAATAAATAAATGTCTTATAGACACCTAAGTGTGGTTTTGCCTTGACTACTTATCGCCTGGCATTGATATTCATAGTTCAAGGTCACATAAAGTCTGTTTTATAAGTGCTAATTAGAGGGATTATCCAAGAATGTGTACCTCAAATCCTTTCGTTTTTGCAGCACTCCAGAACTGCTCGAAGTGGCGTACTCTGTCATTGATGGCATCAAGAATAATAAAAGGAAAGAATCCATCATCCAAAGTCTTTTTGAAGGTTTTGAACAAGCTGGCACGGTAGACCTCTTCCATATCAGCTTCATATTCATATTCCAACATCTGCTCCAGGAAAAAAGGATAAATTGGGAAAAAGGCCTAATATTCCTTCTAGAAGAGCTTATGTTCACTGCAAATATTACATATACTGCTCACCTAAATCACATAATTAATGGTGATTAGATGAAAAATGAGGTGTGAGTAAGGTATCATCTGCATGCTAATCATACCCGACTCTGGATAACCACTCCCAATGAAGCAGAAGGGGGGAAAGGCAGAAAACAGTAGAAATCCATGACGTTAAGTGGTGAGGAGCTAAATGGGAAGCCTGCATCATTACATCTTGGGATATGATCATTGGATGGGCATGCAAACAGACCAAAATGTTATCCCGATTTCTATTTTGGATAAATGATCCAGTGATTGCCATGGTTGATGGTACTGAAAGCTCCTAGCTGGTCCTGGAGAGATCAACAGTGATTCATTACCCTGACACTCTTCTGCACAGATTGACCATTTTATAGAACTTCCCTTTACATCTACATATGGATGTTGCCCCCCTGATTCAATGTAGTAGATGAATAAAAATATTTTGTTTATTTAGTATACATATTTTCATTTGCACATTTATGTTTATTTATAATTTAGCATTTTTAAAGGAAATAACATTGTTCAAATTAGAACAGTTTTATTTAAGCAAATTCAATATTTAACTCAATGCATGTATAAATTTTATACATAAAAGAGTTTGGGAAAAGGAGGAGGAGGAAGGACCAGGGTTACAAAACTCATCCCCCACAAGCAAATCACACCCCAGAGGTCCCACCCCCATCATCTGAGAACTGGGTTAAAGGAAATCAGTCAGTCAGTCATAATTTATTACAGTCCATTAGACCCAAAATTTAAGCATTCAATCAAAATATACATGTCATCATATCCCCCAAAATAAAGTTCCCACGCTAATACAAGAATCACAGAAGTCGCTCAACTCTAAATCATTATTAGCTCGGTCACCCTGGCCCACTTCAACATTGATTTTAAAAAAAGGAAATTCAACACTAGCAAACAGGTGGAAAAAATATTAGGGCTTCTTCAATGGGGGGGGGGGGGTGTCTCAAAACTGTCTCTTTCAAGGCAGGTTTGAGAATCACTGTCAAAGGTCCAAAACGCACTGCAGAAATAATCCAGTTTGAGACTGCTTTAACTGCCCTGGCTCAATGCTAGAGAATTCTGGGAACTGTAGTTTTGTGAGACATCTACCCTTCTCTGTCAGAGAGCTCTGATGCCATAATAAACTGCAATTCCCAGGATTCACTAGCATTGTGCCAGGGCAGTTAAAGTGGTCTCAAACTGGATTATTTCTGAAACTGACCTTAGTAAAGCATTTCCTACCTCCATGATCCAAGCAGGTTTCCCCTGTTGCCTAGAAATTATCGGTTAAGATAAGCAAGCATACACACAGAACACTTAGCTCTGTGATCTATTTAGAGCAGGGGTAGGCAACCTTTCCCCTTTAAGGGCCGAGGGACTTCAGCTCCAGAAGCCTCAGCCATGTTGGCCAATAGTCCCATGTTGGCCAATAGCTCCTGGGATTCTGGGAGCTGAAGTCCCTCGGCCCTTAAAGGGGAAAGGCTGCCTACCCCTGATTTAGAGGTATGTAATCCACATGTTAGAGCAGGGGTAGGCAACCTTTCCCCTTTAAGGGCCGAGGGACTTCAGCTCCCAGAATTCCAGGAGCTACTGGCCAACATGGGACTATTGGCCAACATGGCTAAGGCTTCTGGGAGCTGAAGTCCCTCGGCCCTTAAAGGGGAAAGGTTGCCTACCCCTGTGTTAGAGAGTAATCCATATATCTATTCTCCTGTGGCGAAGAGCCCTTATGACTTGTAAGAACCTGCTGAATGGTACTCCACGGATGTAACTATGGGGGGAAGCAGACGAGGGCGTTTGGGACGCTGCGGGACGGTGCGCCGCCGGAGCGAGGCATCCGCACCGCGGCGCACCGTCGGCGCCCCTGAAAGGAGCGCTAAATCAGCGCTCCTTTCAGATGTCAGTGAAAGTGTGCCCTAAAAGCGTAGGGCACACTTTCACTGACTTATCCGCCGCAGCGTGTGCGGACGCTGTGGCGGCAGGTTGCCCTGGGAGCGCCGGCCGTGTGGAGGGCCGG
The DNA here is from genome assembly GCA_026167975.1 of Phrynosoma blainvillii. Taxonomy (NCBI): domain Eukaryota; kingdom Metazoa; phylum Chordata; class Lepidosauria; order Squamata; family Phrynosomatidae; genus Phrynosoma; species Phrynosoma blainvillii. The sequence goes on along the minus strand of JANUYF010000001.1, from coordinate 409,093,541 downwards.
CAGCTCCGAGGGCAACCTCGGGAGGAGGAAGGGCCGCCGAGCGTGCGGCTGCCCCTCCTCTTCCTTGCCTCAGAGACGGCTCTATTAGCCGTCTGCCGAGGCCCTATGTCATAAAAGTAAGCTGCATTTGCTGCTGACACCACCATCGGGACCAAGTGGGCTTTTAAGGAGGCCACAGTTCAGACTTCTGAGATTTTTGATTACAACTCCCATCTGACACAGAGGGTGGAGCAAATGGTTCCCTCACCCCTATAAGGCTGGAAAATGTCATCAGACTTAACAGGTAATAATCATTTCATGAGAATCATACTTGTGACAACTATCCCCAGATTGTCATAATTTAGTCTAGTCCACAAACCCAAATAAAGTGTAGGTCATACTGATTGGGGCTCAGAATATTTTAGGACTGCCCCAAGGTTGCTTTGGTAATCATGGATATTACTGCAGTACATGTAGTATCTTACTGAGAAGTCCATTAACTTAACTTATCTGACAAATGGAACATGCATAAAAAGTACCTTCTTTTTTATTCTTTTCTTTGTATCAGGGTCCCTTTCTTCTTTTTCTACTTCAGTAATAAAGTAGTCATCCAAGCTAAGCACTCGAGGTGCCGCTCCTCCACATTCTACTTCCTTATCCTGGAAAGAAAACAGAAAAGAAAACAAGTTTACATTTAACATGCAAGTGTTTCATCTTGGGACATACAGAGCTCTGGTTAGAACCTATTCCAATTAGTAAGAGAAAATGTTGTTTTCAGCCTTTCAATCAACCCAGTTGCTATGCTTTACAACATGGGAAAAGAATACTCAAAATATGTGAGTTTGTACTCTGAACTGACAAAAAGAAGAAAGAAAAAGAAAAAGAAAAAAAGGAACTTATATACACAGTTGGCTGAGAATAAGATGTAATTAAGTTCTATTCTTCAGTAAAAGATTGATGACATAAAGAAAGCTGTTAGTTAGCTACTCACCCTGATGAGCTTTGCAACATGAGTCTTTCCACTGCCTGGTAATCCTCGCATGATAATGACAATCTAAAACAAAGACCACATAAGTGAAAGATTGGACACCTACTGATTTGAATAATGAGTATGCAATACACAAAAGTTATCCACCAAAATCCAGGCATCTTAAAATGCTAAGAGACTAAAATACCAACAGACCCTAAAGGCACCAGATCCCTGCTGATCTTGGAAGCTAAGCAGGATCAACCCTGGTTAGTACTTAATGGGAGGCCATCAATAAATGTCAGGTCCTGTATGAATGTCAGGCTATATTTCAGAGGAAGAAACTGGCAAAACCACATCTGAATATTCCTTGTCTAAGAAAACCCTATGAAATTCATGGAGCTGACAAGCCACTTGAAGGTGTGCATCCACCCCACTAAAACATGGTGCAATGCATCCCATAGTGCCCAGAGGACATGGGAGGATATTTGTGGGCAATTTATTTTGGTTTTGGTTTTTTGTAGGGGTGTGTGGTGGAGGTGCTGCCCACAAGGTCTCCTAGGTGTGTAATGTCTCCTAGCATCCCACAGTTACCCACCTCTGACCTACAAGGACACAACTTTCCTCCCACCTACCTATCCTTTACCAGCCAGCAAATGTGTGTATGTGTGTTGCAAGAGCCCAAAAGTGTTGTTTTGGTGATGGGGGGTGGGTGGGTTGAGGAAGAATTTGTGGTGTCATTCCAGCTGGTGGGACTTTACACTACAGGCCTCAACAGACTGGCAAGAAACGCCGGCATCTGGATGGAGTGGGGGTGTTGTGACCACATGCCAACCGCCCTGACTCCACCCCTATACCGGCATCATGCCACCTGCCCAAACAGATGGCGGGCGGCGACATGCCATTTCTGTGGTGCAGCGTTTATACACACTGCGCTGTAGAAACAGCAAAAAGCCGCTGTCGCTGCAGCAAGGACAACTTTTTTCCATTTTAAAAAGGAGTGGCATTTTGGGCCAGCAAATTTCTGGATTGGGGCCGCAGTGTGTGGTTGCTGCAGTCCCAATCCAGTGATGAAAGGGGCAGTGGGACACTGCTCCTTTGGGGCCATCTGTTGAGCCCCTAGATCTCTGTGCTGCTTGATTTCAGCCTCATGTTCCTAAACTTCCTGCACTAATCCAAAGTCCACAAACAGGGAGTCCAATATCAATACCCCAGATATGCTAATACTATTTACATAAATCATGGGAAATTTGAATATTTATTTATTTGTATGCATTCTTTATTGTAAATTTATACCCCACTCTATAGCATAGGTTCTCTGGGTGCCTTATGGTAAAATCAACTTAAAAATTTTAAAATTCAAAACAAAAGCATTCTAAAATAATATTGAACAAGCGAATAATTTAGATGTGAAGTCGTAGGCTTTCATGGCCGGCATCCATAGTTTTTTTTGTGGGTTTTTTCGGGCTGTGTGGCCATGTTCTGAAAGAGTTTCTTTCTGACGTTTCGCCAGCATCTGTGGCTAGCATCTTCAGAGAAAACTGAAATGGAAAAGCCTGGTTGTATATATACTGTGAGACCCTGGGTAGGGAGGAGTTGTTCCCAGGTGAACTGTGTGTTGTTCTGTGTTGAATAGGTATTGTTCTGTGTTGATGGCATCGCTTCAGGCTATGCAATCCAGGATATGTCTGCTGTTCCCATGTAAACTGTGTATTGTTCTGTGTTGAATAGGTGTTGTTCTGGTGTTAATGGCATGGCTTCCAGGTGAGGAATGCAATCAAGGAGATTGTCTGCTGTTGTCTGCTGACCCTGGTTGGTCTTCCCTTTGCATTTGCTGAGTGCAGATTTTCTTATTTTGTAGGACTGGTAGCCATATCTTGTTTACTTTAAGAGTTTCTTCTTTCCTGTTGAAGTTATCTAAGTGTTTATGGATTTCGATGGCTTCCCTGTGCATTCTGACCTGATAGTTGTTGGCATGGTCCAGAATTTCAGAGTTTTCAAACAGCATTTTATGCCCAGGATGGTTTATAATGTGTTCTGCTACTGCTGATTTTTCTGGCTGGCCCAGTCTGCAATGTCTCTCATGTTCCTTGATTCGTGTTTGGACACTGCGTTTGGTGGTCCCTATGTAGACTTGTCCACAGCTGCATGGTATGCGGTAAACTCCTGCGGCTGTGAGAGGGTCTCTCCTGTCCTTCGCTGAGTGCAGCATTTGTTGGATTTTCTTGGTTGGTTTGTAAACCATTTGGAGGTTGTGTTTCCTCACTACTTTCCCAATTCTGTCTGTGACTCCTTTGATATATGGTAAAAATACCTTCCCTTTGGGTGGCTGCTTGTCTTCAGTCCTCTGGGTTTTTCTGGGTCTGGCAGCTCTTCTGATGTCTGAGCTGGAGTAACCATTTGCCTGTAGAGCCCGGTCTAGGTGCTTCAATTCCTCTTCCAAGAAGTGGGGTTCACAGATGCGTTTTGCCCGGTCTACCAGTGTTTTTATTGTGCTTCTTTTTTGTCCTGGGTGATGGTTAGAGTTCTTGTGCAGGTATCTGTCTGTATGTGTGGGTTTTCTGTATACTGTGTGTCCCAGACGTTGGTTAGGTTTGTGGATGACTAGGACATCTAGGAATGGCAGTGTTCCTTCCTTTTCTTTTTCCATAGTGAACTAGATGTTCGGGTGGATGTTGTTCAGGTGATTCAGGAATCCAACCAGATCTTCTTCTCCATGGCTCCAAATGATGAAAGTGTCATCCACGTATCGGAACCACGTTGTGGGCTTTTTCGGTGCTGTTTTCAGGACTTGTTTTTCAAAATGCTCCATGTAGAAGTTTGCGATCACTGGACTCAGAGGGCTTCCCATTGCTACCCCATCTCTCTGTTCGTAGAATCCATTGTCCCACTGGAAATAGCTTGTGGTGAGGCAATGTTCAAACAAGGCTGTGATGTCCTCTGGAAAAATTTGTCGGATGAGTATCATGGTGTCCATTATGGGGACTTTGGTGAATAGGGAGACCACATCGAAGCTGACTAGTATGTCTCCGGGTTGAAGTTCAAGGTTATTGATTTTTCTTATGAAGTGAGTTGAGTCCTTGATGTAATGGGGGGTTTGCCCTATATGGGTTTGTAATTGTGTGGCCAGAAACTTGGCCAAATCGTATGTGGGAGATCCAATGGCACTCACTATGGGTCGGAGTGGAATGGAATCCTTGTGAATCTTGGGAAGTCCATATAGTCTTGGCGGGAGAGCCTCAGATTTGCACAAACTTTGTCTTGTGGTTGGCTGAATTGAGGAGTTTTTAATCAGGGTGTTGGTTTTCCTGGTGATTTTGTTGGTTGGGTCTTGTTTCAGTTTTTTGTATATTGTAGGATCCAGGAGTTCCCTGATTTTTTGTTTATATTGTTCTGTTTCCATGATTACTGTGGCATTGCCTTTGTCTGCTGGGAGAATGATGATTTCTGGGTCTGAATTGAGGTCCTTGATGACTTTCCTTTCTTTTCTGGTTATGTTGCTGGGAGGTGGTTTTGCCTTGCGCAGAATCCTTGCTGTTTCGCCTCTTATTTCTTCTGCTTCCTCTTCTGGGAGATGGTGGAGTGCCGATTCTACCTGGGCAATGATGCCTTCAACAGGGATTCTGGTGGTGGTTACTGCAAAGTTGCCTCCTTTGGCCAGGATAGATGTCTCCTCTTCTGAAAGTTGCCGCTGTGTGAGATTGATGATCGTCCGTGCTTTATCCAATGAGGGTTTCTGCTGGTGCTTTTGGCATTTGTTGATGCTGGCGAAACGATGTCGCCATTTTGTAAGTTCATTTGAAACAGATGCTGGCGAAACGTCAGAAAGAAACTCTTTCAGAACATGGCCACACAGCCCGAACCCCCCCCCCCCAAAAAAAAACTATGAATAATTTAGAAGTTAAAACAGTCTAAAAGCATATACTGTATATACTTATTCATAAGGCTAGAAATTTAGGTCAAAAATTGTCCCAAAAAAGCTGAGTTGACTTATCCATGGGTCAATATAAGCAGTGTATTTTAACTCTTATTTAAAAGAAGGAACCATCCACTGGTGAAAGACAAGAGTATAATCTGTCCTGGAAGCATCAACCCCCTCTACTCTCTCATTGATCCAGCCTTAAGAGTGTGCACAAAGAGTTATGTCAGGTGGAATTTTGTAAGTTCTTTGACATTATTTTGCTTTGCTTCATCGTTTAGATCCTTTGTTATATGTCCCAAAGTCTTACCGTAGACTTATCCATAGGTCATATCAAAATCCATAATTCTGGCCACAAAATGTGCCCTCAACTTATACATGAGGTCACCTAATAGTTGAGTATATACAGTATATATATGGATTTGGAAAGTTGCAAAGGCTTTAATTAAAAAGCTAAGTTTCAACTTGGTACTGGAATGAAACTATGGCTGGTGCCAAACAGGCCTCCCATGAAAAGGGCATTCCACAACCAGGGTGCCATAGTTAAGAAGGCCCTCTCCCATATCCTCACACAGTGTATTGCTCCCACTAGAGGGCCACAGAGGAAAGCCCTTTACCAGAATTATCCTTAGACATGCATGTATAGTACATAATGTTCTGGAATATGTAGGCTGGAATCTTTTAAGGAAGAATTTCAAAAGACAGGCAATTCAGACATAGACTGGAGAAAGTAGGAATATTAGAGAGCACAGAAGAGGAATATCTTTGGGAATAAAGGTATTATGGGAACAACAGAGACACTGACACAAGGGAGAAGATAATAATTATAAGCTGCTCTTCTTTTAAGCTCTTTTTTCCCCATTCACAGACACTAACTTGATTCTAGTCCTCCTTAAAGACAAAGAATATAAAACCCAGCTTCTTAATTTTTGGCATGCAGGTATCTGCTTAGAGAATTCTATGACAAAATTAAATTTCGTAACCACAGAATTCAAAAAACACCACATAAGCACTTTAGAAGAAGGAAGAGGTTCGACTGCATGGCAATTCCCCTTGCTTGCCACTTAACCAATGAGATCCCTATGTGAGGGTAACTTTCATAATTATAGCACCTTCACTAAGAGGGAAATGAGGATAGAGGATTAGTTTGAGTGCAAACTGCCTGGAGAGAAGAAATGCATCTGTAGTTATTGAGTACCTTTGCTGAATTCTAATGTATTTTCACAGGTTTGTCAAAGACTGAAAGGCATGGGAATCTATTTTCAGGAAATTAGGTGTTATATGTTAGCAAAGTGTTAACTTCTTGGTCATTTTGTTGCTCAAAATTAGAAAGCCAGATTCCCAGTACTTACCCTCTCTGGTCTACTTTCTCGGCCAGGTGGCTTCAGTATATCATCCACATTTTTAGATTCTGGTTTTCTCTCTACACGAGGGGCAGGTGGTGGCTGTCGAGGTATTGATGGAGCAGACATGGGCATTCTATCATCAGGGTAATTTCTCCGGTCACCTTAACATGATGTTTATACAAGAGAGTAAAAAGGAAATTAGATTAGAAAATAGACAAGATCATAATTCTATGACAAGATCATAATTCTCCAGATTGTTCCTTTTTTCCTTCCCTTCTAATATGCTGCCTTGGCAATTTAAGTTTTCTGACAAGAGAAATTCTATTTATTCAGTTTAGAATAATGTTTCAAAACAACAAAAATAAGCCAGTGGAGGATGGAATAGTATAATACAAACAAACTTTCCTTTCAGCCTCTTTTATACTAACATTTTTTATAGTCTAAGGCCTGAAACAGATGGGATAAATAAAGCGCCTTCCAGGTGCTTTGAGGGCATAGCATTCAAGGGCATAGCATTTAGTCTTGTAAACCGCCTAGATTGGTTCGCCACCTGGCGGTATATAAATAAAATTTATTATTATTATTATTATTATTATTATTATTATTATTATTATTATTAAATGATGCACATCCCCAAACTGCTCAGAAGCTGTGCTGAGGTCGCCTATAGTGGCCCAACCCCAACCACAAAAGGAGTGGCAAAAAGCCGTTCCTGCCAGTAAGTCCATTTGGGACTGCAGCAGTGGGCGGGCTTGTCCCGTCTATATGACCCCTAGGAAGGTCATTTAACTTTTGTTCTAGAGCAAACTAGGTTATACCCTATCTTCTGCACTGCAGAAAATAATCCAGTTTGACACTATCTAACTGACAAGGTTCCATGCTATGGAGTTCTGCGAACTGTAGTTTGTTGTAGCACCAGAGCTCTTTGACAGAGAAGGCTAAATGTCTCACAAAACTACAATTCTCAAAATTCCATAGCACTGGCTCATGGCAGTTAAAATGGTGAGTACATGAGAATTATTTTTGCATAATTTGCACACATTCTTCCATCTAACCAGAACAATTCTGAAGCCCTGACTCTAACCCTTGAAAATGTTATTTAGGGCTGGAGCAGATGGACCAGGAAGGAGTGTCCTGAGTCCACTCTGGCCTGAACCAGGTCGAGACTGCACCAACCACAAGGCCTGCTCCTAGCCTGTGCTGCCAGTAGCTGGATTATCCTGGCTCATTTTTGCTCTGGTCCAAAAGACCGGAGTGCTGAATCAGAATGGCTTTAGTCTGTGTTGGAGGTATATGTTGTTTGAATGCCATGCCTCCAAAACGGCTAGAAGCTGCTTCTTAAGGCCTTTCTGTTCCAGGCTATAGTTACTGGCTTCAAATTGGCTTTATCTTATACCAATCCTATGAATGAGAGAACTCCATGAGCCCCCATCATCAACAGCCCTGATCAGGTCTCACAAACTTATGGCCATTGCTTCCTTTAATCCTCTGTAACATGGTCTTCCTCTTTTCCTACTGCCATACACTTCAGCAAGCACTATCATTTTTTCCAGTGAATCATGATGGATCAATCAAGCTGATGCTCGAATCTTCATTCTAACCCATCTATCATTTCTTCAGGTGCAAAATTTATACCTCCAAATATAGAAGGTCCATGATCATAGGGAGGACGATCAGGTTTCCTCTCATATGGCTGCCTTTCAAATCCTCCCCTCCTTGAGTTTGAATGATCTTTGTCACGATAAGACTGAATTCTTGAAGGAGATGGCCTGCCAGTGGAGATAGTATTTTGTTAACACATACAACATGAATTCCTAGGACATTACATACATTCTACAAAGACATATAAAAGACTATCGAATTGTCTAATTCAGGGGTAGGCAGCCTTTTTGAGCTGGGGGCCGGGTTGCTGTCCCTCAGACAATTGGGGGGGCTGAAGCACCAAAAATAAATAAATAAATAAATAAATAAAAATTAAAATTACAAATTAAAAAAATTAAAATTAAAAAAAATATGCATGCACACTCTCTCAGCCTCAGAAAAGCCATGGCAAAACCCCTGTGGAGATTTTGCCAAGAAAACCGCAAGAACAAGTAATAACAACAATATCATCATGGCAGGTGACGGCGGCAGGACCGGCCTGGGGCCGGTCCAAAGGCCTCAGGGGGCCGCATTTGGCCCCCGGGCCTTAGGTTGCCTACCCCTGGTCTAATTCCTAGCCAACTGACATGCTATCATTGGATGCAATCAATATTCTTTAATATGCGCACCCCAAACAATACACTCAACAGGAAAATGTTAATTGGCCTCTTGGAATCCAGAAACACACCCTATCTCTGTTTTATAAATATATGATCAAATATGTTTCCAAGAATAAGCAGCATGTAGCCACTCTACCACTGTAAAACAGTTTACTATATAATCCAAAGAACACAAACTATGATTTGCCATATATTTTTACAGCAATCCAATCGATTTCTGTTTAATTTAGTGGTAGGGTTTGTTTCTGACTTCTGCTGGAAGCTATAGTTTGCCCACTCCTGTGGTAAATCAAGGTAGGGCAAAAGCAAATGTCATATGATGGGGTGGGGTGTGGGGGACTCTACTCTTGATTACTCCTTCCATACTACTGTGTGGCACAAAAACAAAAACCAACCAAACAAACAAACAAAAAACCAAAATTGGTAAGAGAGGCCTAAATACACTGCTGGCACCAGATCCTGTCTGATCTGGGAAGCAAAGCATGGTAAGCCTTGCTTAGTACTTGGATGGGAAACCACCAAGAAATAGCAGGCACTATAGGCTATATTTCAGAGGAAGGAAATGGCAAACCATTTCTGAATAATCCTTGCCTAAGAAAATCCTATGAAATTCATGGGGTTGCCATAAATCGACAGATAACCTTAAGACACACATACAAGAGCAAAGAAGATCAGTGCAATGATCTGACGATTACTACAATCCCTAGTGTCCTCATTCTTGGAGACTGGGATGTATTCTAGTCTGCTAGCCATTGCTTTGTTTTCCAGACTTTCTGGTAGATTTCTGTATGAATCTTTTCCAAAGATATTTTCAATTTCTGAAGTGAGTGCAAAAGAAACTGGAAAGCATGAAATAAATCCACAAGCATACAAATTTAGGTAATTAATGAACAGATGCCTTGCCCAATTTCTCTACAAACTGGCATGGATTAGCTGAAGCTAACAGGATAGGTCCTTTAAAAGGGAGACTTTACTGTGGGGGTGAGGAAGCAACTGTGGCAGGGAATGACTGAAAAATAAATCAAACTATTTAATTTCTATCTTATCTCCCAGGTGTTCAAGGGAGCTTATTACAGTATCAATAATTTAACCATTGAATAAAATCTTTGAATTTGAAACACAACTTTAATAGAAAAAACAGCACAAACACAATTCAATCCGCCAACTTGCCATTGCTAAACAAGTCTCTTAAAAAAGAACAAGCAACGATAGGAAGCATTCTTTCAAAATAATGCTTTGATAAAGAAATAATGACATATTTTGAAGAGAAAAGGTCGCAAAACTCACAGATTATTAATTTGCCATCCCTTCAACAAGATTCCTTTTGTGGAATAGTAGTTTAATTTTCTTTACAGGACAGGATGAAGGAAAGCCAAGCCACAACTGATAGTAGAAGTAATGGCTGATTACCAAGCCAGCATTTCTGAACTGCTGTGTACTGAACATTATTGTGACATGAAGTTTTTTATTGTTTGTTTATTTAACCTTTCTTTATATTTTGTTGTTAACTGCCCTCAAGTCGATCTCTACTGACCCTATGATGAGACATCTCCAAGATCAGGGGTAGGCAACCTTGTTGAGCTGGGGGCCGGGTTGCTGTCCCTTAGACAATTGGGGGGCCGAAGCACCAAAATAAATAAATAAATAAATAAATAAATAAGATAAATAAAAATATATATTTTTTAAAAAAATTAAAAATTAAAAAAATATGCATGCACACTCTCTCAGCCCCAGAAAAGCCATGGCAAAACCCCTGTGGAGATTTTGCCAAGAAAACTAATAACAACAATAATCAATATCATCATGGCGGGGAGCGGCGGTGGCGGGCGGTGGTGGCAATGGAGGTGGCAGGACCGGCCTGGGGCCGGTCCAAAGGCCTTGGGGGGCCGCATCCGGCCCCCGGGCCTTAGGTTGCCTACCCCTGTCCAAGATCCTCTGTCCTCCACTACTCTTCTTAATTCTTTCAACCTCATACCTGTGACCTCCTTAATAGAGTCCATCCATTTGGCATGTGGCCTTCCTCTCATCCTACTCCTGCCACCTTTCCCAGCATTATCTTTCCCAATGAGTCCTCCCTTCTCATGTTGTGTCTGAAGTATGACAGTCTCAATTTGGTCATCTTGGTTTCCAGGGTGGTTTCCGGCTTGATCTGCTCTATGACCTATTTGTTTGTCTTTTTGGCTGTCCATGGGATCCTCAGCACTCTTCTCCGGCACCACATCTCAAATGAATTTTCTTCCTATCATCTTTCTTAACTGTCCAGCTCTCACATCCATACATGGTAACAAGGAATACAATGCCTTGTATGATTCTAACTTTTGTGCCCAGTTGTATATCTTTGCATTTTAGAATCTTTTCTAGTTCTTTCATAGCCACCCTCCCCAGTCTTCTGATTTCCTGACTGCGGTCCCCATTTCTATCAATGTTTGATCCCAGGTATGGGAATTCTTTTACTATTTCTATTTCTTCACTGTCTATGTTGAACTTGTGAAGGTCCTTGGTGGTCATTATTTTTGTTTTCTTTATGTTCAACAGTAAGCCTGGCTTTGCATTTTCTTCTTTGAGCTTCCTTAGTAGGTGTTCCAGGTCTGTGAGGTTTCCTCCTATTTTCACTCCTCCCCCTTCTGTGTCCAAGCCTGCATGTTCTGCATACAATTTGAACAGGCAGGGTGAAAGGATGCAGCCTTGTCTGACCCCTTTGCCAACTGGGAACCAATTGGGAATCTGTTTCTCTGTGTTCTGTTCTCACAGTAGCCTCTTGTCCTGGGTACAGGTTCCTCATTAGGACTATCAGATGTTTTGGCACTCCCATGTCTTTAAGGGCATTCCATAGCCTTTCATGATCTATGCCAGGGGTCGGCAACATTCTCCTACCTGGGGCCGGTCGCTGGTCCTCAGGCCTTCCGCTGGGCTGGGGGGGCGCTCACACATGCGTATGCCCCCCACGCCGCTGCGCGTGTTGCAGCTGTCATTTTGTTTGCCAAAATGGCGGCAGCGACTCGTTTGCGCATGCGCAGTACTCCTGCGCATGCACGAATGAGCAGCAGCCGCCATTTTGGCAAACAAAATGGCGGCCACAACTCCTTTGCGCATGCGACAGGCCGTGGCCGCCATTTTGTTTTCCAAAATGGCAGCCGTGGCTCATTCACGCATGCACAGGAGTACTGTGCATGCGCAAACAAGTCGCGGCTGTCATTTTGGAAAACAAAATGGCAGCGGCGGCAGGGGTTGGTCGGCAGGCCGGGTGCTGCCCATGGGCCGTAGGTTGCCGACCCCTGATCTACGCAATCAAAGGCTTTGCTATGGTCTATAAAGCGCATGCTGATTTTATTTTGGAATTCACTGCTGTGCTCCATTAGCCATCATATGTTTACAATGTGGTCCCTAGTGCTTCTTCCTTACCTGAATCCCACTTGAATCTCTGGGATTTCTCACTCCACGTATGATTGGAGTGTATGATGCAGAATTTTGAGCATAATTACAATGCTTGATTTTGTATGATCTAACGTATAAATTGTAGCAAGCACAGTGTAGTGGTTTGAGTGCTGGATTATGATTCCAAAGACTAGGTTTTGAATCCACACTCAGCCATGGAAACCTATTCGGTGACCTTATGGAAGTAACACTCTCTCAGCCTGAGAGGGAGGCAAAGGCAAACCCCCTCTGAACAAACTTTGCAAACAAACCCCCACGATAGGTTTGTCTTTCTGACTAGAAGTCAGAAATGACTTGAAGGCTCCAAACAAAAATGCAAATTTAACCAAATTAAAAATTTTAAACAAAAATGCTCAATGAGAACAGATACTCACTGCAAAAAGATAACTTATGGAGAGATACACTTTTGTATCCAATTAAACCTACACTATGTACCTGTCTTCTCGTTCTCGTGGATAGCGTTCTTTGTCAAATCTTTCCCTTTCATGATCACCAGAAATACGGTCCCTATATGGATCTCGCTCTCTCCTGAAATCTCTGTGATCTGAAGTGGTATTATTTTGCCGATCAAAATAATTTTCTCTTTCCTTCATGTATCGATCTCGCTGGCTAGGATGTTCTGGAACAAGAAAGTCAAAATTATTTTAGAACTGTCCTGTAGCTAACACAGAAAAAGAGTGAAGAAGTTTCCACATATTAAACATTCCCTTCAAGAAAAATATCTAATCATAGAGAATACTATGTTAAACTCTTTGTTTTGCCAAGTTTCTCATTTATAGGACTCATGTATGCAAGGATATTCAGAAAATGACAGCCCTTCTTGCTCTCTAATGCAGGAGAATCTTGCATTTAACCACTACATGTACATCTCTAGAACAGCCCCAAATCAACATATTTTTATAAATCCAAAGCAAATGGGAATCACTTAAATCCCCTTTCTATAAAACAAGAGATTACTACTAAATAGTAAATTGATGCCTGTCTTTTTCATGGAAACATCAAAGATAAACCCACCTTTTGAAAAAGATTGCCTTTCATGAAGAGGTTCTGGACGCAGAGTTATTCGCTCCCCATAAGGAATTTGTCCACCTTTACTGGTACTAATGTCTGTTAAATATAAATTGGCAACAGTATAAGTAAACATGTTCTTCCATACTCCTCCTCTCAACACAGTTATCCTTTCTTTAACAAAGGCAATGGCTTCAGAGGAGGTATAAATTACACCAGTCACTTAGGTCAACAAATGGAACTCAGCATAAAGATTTTGTGTTTTGCCTTACTCACAAATGCTTAATTAAATTAAAAAAACAGAGATTACTTAGGGCCTTTGCAGACTGCTAGAAATAGTGCAAATTGAGTCCACTATAAGGGTTAGGGAATCATGGGAACTGTATTTTATTGTGGCACCAGAGCTCTCTGACAGAGAAGGCCTAATGTCTCAGAAAAACAACAACAATTCCCATGATTCCCTAGCACTAACGCTAACCCTAACCCTTAAAGTGGACTCAATTTGCACTATTTCTGGCAGTCTGAAGCAGTATTTAGTTAAACCACTTGAGGAAATAGCTATAGGGAGAAAAACTCCTTAGCAACACTGCAACTCATTCATCTTTTAATATTTTTTCTGTTCACAAAAGCAAAGCAGAAAAGGCCAATAAGGCTTCTTGAGCAGATGCACAAAGCAGAAAGCTCCAGTTTTGATCAGAAGCCCTCATAGCAACCCAAATTCCACCTGCTTTGAGTAGGCAAGTAGGAACTCATTGTGGTGCAGCGGCAAGCTGCCAAAAGCTATATATTTCAACAAAAGCATCAAAAATGTTTAGGAAGCAATGATTATGCAAAGCATTAAGCACTATCTTGATTCAATCAAGCCAAGATGCATCTTGCTCCAAGACAGTCCAGCATACTGTTTCTATATTATTCCTAATTTTATAAACCTCTACAGCAGCTTTTTTTAAAAATTAAAATACTTGAAATTCTTTAACCTTTCTTAAAAAGAAAAATACTCCACATTAGTGCTGGAGTTACAGAATTGTTTAACCACACAAACGATATACAAACCATTACATACTGCACTCTCTAACCAATTTACAATGTGTTAGCCAATTGCTCCCCAACAAGCTGGGTGCTCATTTTACCAACCTATGAAAGGATGGAAGGCTGAGTCTGCCAACTGAGTCTACCAGTTGGTACTGCCAACTGCTATTCTATTGTTTACCAGTATTGGGTCTAAAGTTAGCCACATGCATTGCAATGTCTGGTTGAGAGAGATCAGTGTGGCTTCCTGCTGAATAGATATATAAAAGAAAATTTATGATATATTTTGAATATTATTGAACACTTTGATATCCATAACAACAGAAAGCTTGTTCTGATTTTTCTTGATCTAGAAAAAGCATTTGACAGTGTCAACTAGGAAATAATACAGGAAATGTTAACTAGAGTAAATATTGGAACAAAATTTCCAAATTGGATCCAATCTATTTATACTTGTCAGAATGTGAGAATAATCATTAATGGACAATGGACTAAGCCAATCCCCATATTCAGGGGAACTAGACAGGGTTGTCCATTATCTCCTTTATAATTTATTTTGGTCCTAGAAGCATTATTAATAAACATAAGAAATGAGGAGAATATCAGAGGGATAAATTTCAAAGGGGAATGTTTGAAAGTTAGAGCATATGCAGATGACATTGTGGTCACTTTAGAAGATCATTAAATAGTGTTGAAGATTTAGTAAATATTCTAAAAGACTGTGAAGAGATCTCAGGATTAAAAATAAATATAAAGTTAGCCACATGTTCTATGACACTGGTGGCCAATATCCTATCCACTTGCCCTCAGTCCCAGCCACTCACACACACACACACACACACACACACACACAAAAGGGGGGGGGGTCCCTTTAAAATAAGGTGTGTGTGGAGAATATCAAACTTATTTACAAGGTGTATAATACCTTTGTGCCTTGTTTTAATGTCACTTGCAGCTTCCCACCTTCATGAGTACTGTGCTCCTTAATTTTGATGATAAGGCAATGAGGGTGCAGGAGCTGGCCTCTTCCTTTTGAATAAGACATGCAGATAATGTATGCCTTGTTTACCAGCAGAGCGGATTAGCACTTTAGGGAAGAATTCCTGACACACCATGCTTTACAGGGAAATGCCAGCTCATTTCCCTCAACTGAATTCAGTTGTGCAACAGCTGGTTAATTTGGAGGCGAGTACAATGTGGAGCATCTCACTCCTACACTACAAGGAGTATAAACAAGAACTCTTTCTCACTTATGTAAAAAAACTCAATAGACGACCTGGGTATTGTCTGCACTATAAAAATAAAGCAGTTTGACACCACTTTAACTGCCATGGCTCAAATAGATACTCGGCTCGGGAACCCCCCTCTTTAGGAGAGTCCTCTGGGAACTCGTTTTGAACTTCCTCAATATGACACCGCCGCTTTTCCATTAACCCGTATGTTAATCAATGCCGTGTTATGTGTATGTTTGTCTTGTGGTGTCTTAATGTTAAATTTAATTTATATGATTTTAATCTCATTTGATTTAATACCTTTTTAAGGAGGGGAGGGCACGGGGGTTGATTATATTTGTATTTTAATATTGTTAGCCGCCCCGATTGTTCTCAGAGTGGCGGGGTATAAATAATAATAATAATAATGCTGTGGAATTCTGGGATTTGTAGTTTTGTGAGGTATTTAGCCTTCTCTGTGAGAGCGCTCTGGTGTCCCACCAAACTACAAATCCCAGAATTCCATAACAATGAGCCATGACAGTTAACGTGGTGTCAAACTGCATTATTTTTGCAGAGCAGATACAGTCCAAGATTTACGGAAGAAGAGTATCATACTTAACATCAATTTCCCTTCATCAGCACAGACTTCTCGTTTAGAATGCAGAGAATGAAATTCATGCTGCAGGAATTATTAGTGGGTTAAGTAGCATTAACAACATTTAACACATTTCACCTTGTCCATGACTGTGTCCATGTCCATAATCAACTGTTTGATGAATAATTGGTGGTGGCTTAGAAAAATGTCCCATGCCTGGGGCAATGGATGCTGGGGCTGCTGATGAAGACAATGAGGGATCTGATGTAGGTGAGTCATACTCTGATTTTAAACCTTTATCTTCACTGCTGTCCCAAAGTCCCTGGAAAGAATCTTCATCCCAATGCTCTTGGTTCATGCCAGGTGATGACTTTACTACAGGAGCTGCAACATGCATGGGTGCTGCAGATGAAATGGGAATTGGAGCATTGGGCTGTGCTGGTGGAGCAGGAAGCTTCGATGCTGGCTGAGGAGCCTTTGTAGCTGGAATAGGTGGCCTCACAGCTGGAGCAGAAGTCTTTGCCACTGGAGCTGCTGGCTTGGTTGTTGGTTGCTGGCTTGGAGAAGGCTTTTGAAACAAGATTGGTGGCTTTATAATTACAGCTGGAGTAGGCTGAATAGGCCGCTCCTCAAGTGGGACCTCAGCCTGCATTTCAGAAGGGGCCTAGAGAAAAGGAAACTTGTAAACAAAGAACTGTCGTATAATCAATGCTAACAGATCATGGATGTGTAAGCATGTCAAGCTAAACCATGACTTAGCACAACCTGTGTTAAGAAAGAAGACAACAAAGCAAGTCTGAGGCTTAAATTAAGTAAGAAAGCAAATCTATTTTGAACCACCCTCTCTGTAGCTACTTTATTTTAAACTAACCATAGTTCATTTAGTTAACTGTATTTCCAAGTCCGAGGGTAGATCTTTAGATAATTCAAAGATCAGTTACTCTAATACACTGTCAGAACTGGAGTGAACCTGAGCCATATCTAGTCCCTCCTACTATTTTAATCTGTCCCTCTGCATTCTATAGCCTAGATGGACATATGTCCTTCCCCATGCCATGACTTCTTGTATTTTGTTCAGGTTTTTTTATCATTCAGAAAGACCCCTAAGCTGACTTACTGGTATTAAGAGTCAAAACAGGCAAGTACTCTCAGTCCCATCCTTTTGCCCTTACCCTGTCCATCCCTGGAATGCTACCTCTCCAAAAAATTATTTTGGCCTTTGCCCCAAGAGAAGTTTTCCTGCCCTTGTTGTTCTATGTAGAATTACCATTCAATATAATTCAGAAAAGAGTTAGTATTAAGTGAAGTGAAGGGTTCCCTTCTTAAGAAGTCCTGAGGTTCTTTTGAGGCAACAATGCACATGAAGATAAAAATCAATTTTTTCTAGAACAGTGCTATTATTAGGCAGCTGCGTAGTTGCTTTGCAAGAGGCACCTGACAAAGGACCTGCCATGTAACCTTACAGACAGATATCAATTCTCTTTGGGTAAAAATGTATGGAAAAACTGCTGAGTCTTCTACTTTATGGCATTCTTCATGCCACTATATTTTATTTTTGTGATTTGGATTATTGTTATTTGGGTTATTTTTAAGCACCTCGGGCTTCCTTTTTGAATGAAAGGCAGACTACAAATTATAATGTACACTGAACCATTCCAGAAATCAAAGATGTCTCTTTAGAAACAGAAAATGTTGCATGGCATTTCTTGCTTTCAAATTAAATATTACTATTGGTAATGCCAGGCTCTGATTGTTATGGATCCAGAACAGGGTTTTCACACTTGTTCCTTCTGCAGCCTCTTGAAACCCCGCTTATGAAGGCTGGAAGATGCAATGGAACAGCACTTAACAGGTCATTGGTCCAAAACACACTACAGAAATAATTCAGTTTGAGACTGCTTTAACTGCCCTGACTCAGCACTAGAGAATCCTGGGAATTGTAGTTTATTGCGGTACCAGAGCTCTCTGACAGAAGGCTAAATGTCTCACAAAATCACAGTTCCCAGTAGTGCCTAGCATTAAGGCAGAGCAGTTAAAGCAGTTTCAAACTGGATTATTTCTGCAGTGTTTTGGACCACTGAGTGAGGATTGGTGATGAATAACTGGCATTTAATCAGGTACCTCGTCCTTATGTGCTTTGCTCTTACACAAGATGGGTCTATGTTTCTGTCTCTCCTGAAAATACTAATGTTGGAAGTGAATTTAAAACAATCTGCTGGGACGAGATAATTAAATTCTTTCCTAGCAGAGTTTCCACAGAATGAAATCATTAAAACTAAGGAAAACATTGTAACAATTTGCTTGCCAAGCTAGATATTTATAGTTCTTTCAATTCTGATATTATTTTAAAAACATTATTTGATAGGAAAACACTTATATAATATTTTTGTGATCATTCAGACTTCTTTTTGGCAGGAAACACATTTTAAAAAATATATCAAAAATCATATGCATCATACCAAAGTTACACTTTCCCAATTGTGTCCATAGCAGTACTAAATTTACCTGAAAAGTATCCTTCCTACTAGCCGTATTCTGTGATCTAGGCATTTCCTGTAGTGGCAATTCAGGTATTTGGGGCTCAGGAACATATTCTGTCATGTGGTGCATATGTTCTTTCTGTTCTCTGTAGAGTCAAAAAGTATATTATTTTCTTAAAATGATTTCAAGAATGAGCAATGAAACCAAAGAGTATACATTTTAAATTATGACATGAGCACTACGCCCTTTTCAGGAGACTTGGCTGGAGTATTTGGCAGCAGACTAAAACCTGGCTTTGTAAGACTTTATAGACTGAGGAGCTTATCACACTGCTAAAAAAAGCATCTCATCTCTCCCAAACTGAATTCTAATTTGGGCTGCATCCGGGTACTATCGCATGGATTTTGCTGCCAAATCCATCGGCAGAATACAGCCCAGATGCATCCCAGGTCCCAGGAGCACTCAGCAAACCTCTTTTCAAAGTTGGGAGTTTTCCGACTTTGAAAAATGGTCACTAAAGCACTCCAGGGACCCCCCTCATGAAAATGAAAAATCGCGGATATTTAAGCTCCATTGGTTTGAATGGCTGTGCACTCCTGCGCGTGTGCTGCAGGTGCATGCACCATTTTAACCAATGGGACTGTCTCTCCATGAATAATCAATACTGCAGACTTCAAGTCCGCTAAAACGGAGGGGAGACTGTATTCTAAGCTGTCCCATGGTTATAACAGTCACATCAGACTAAGAAGTTAATATCTGATGTATCCATAGAGCTCTGGTGGCACAGTGGTTAAATGCCTGTACTGTAGGCACTCACTCACAAACCACAAGGTTGTGAGTTCAATACCAGCCAGGGGCTCAGGGTCGATTCAGGCTTGCATCCTTCTGAGGTTGCTAAAATGAATACCCAGCTTGTTGGGGCAATTAGCTTACACTCTGTAAACCACTTAGAGAGCGCTTAAGTGCACTGATGAGTGGTATAGAAATGTACTTGCTATTGATACATGGAAAACACACCCAGCAGGTAGCTTTTTGCAACAGTAATTTAAAACTGAGTAAACACAAAGAAACTTTAGTCTATCCTCCCTGTGGAGAAACCTGCTTTTATGTTTGAGTCCCTGATATTGTGGGCTAATTCACAAATGGGAGCTAATTATCCATTTAAGTTATTGGTAATTGCTAGCCATGACAAATATGTTTCTCTGAATCTTCCCAGTTCAGTTTTGACAGGATCAGAAAGTGCAGTAGCAAATTACCCTTCACACAAATGATTTTGTGTTGGATGCTAATGAGCCCTCATTTCTGTTTTACAAATCTCTCTCTGGATTCTTTACAAAAATGCTCAGGTGTCCATCAACAGGATTTCTTTGACTTCATCACCCATTTGTTATCCACTTTGTTCCACAGGTTCAGGATAAGAATTATATCTATCAGCTATGTTATTCCAATTTCTTCTACCATGTGTATGTTCTGCCCACAATTTTTCTTGTCTCTATGGGAGAATCTCTGACACTATAAAAATGTTGTAAGTTTGTTAATTTGATAAAAGTTAACATCTAAAGAACAGTTATCTCAATGACTGATAAGAGTATCAGCCTTACAAATCTAACTTGGCACTTCCATTTATAGAGGCCCTAATTATCTATAGCTATCTGCCATTCTGATGTGCACATAAAAAGATATGGAAGGGAGGAGCTTAAAAAGGGGAAAAATTTCTAAAGTCAATAAACAAGCAGTGAGAACCAGTGTGCTGGAATGGTTTTTTTGGACTAGGACTCTGGGAGATTGGGGTTTGAATCCTCAGTCAGCCACATAAATCAACTGGGTGACTTTGGACACATCACATTCACTCTTAGAGGTAGGCAATGGCAAACCTCCTCCAAAAAAACTTGCTAAGAAAAGGGTTACCATAAGTCAAGTCTGCTTGAAGGCACATAAAACCAACAAAATAAACAAGCATAGCATTAACTCACCGTAGCATTTTTAACTCTTGGGCTGCCTTCAAGATTATTTCATGCTGCCTTTGACTAAGCATCATTACTCCTCCTAATGACTGCTCAGCAGCTACATTTGGCTCTTCTCCCAACAATTCAGACCGTGGTGGCAGAGGTGGTGGCTCCATGTGATCCTCTAAAAGTGGATATCTGTCCCTTTCATTCTGGTACCATCTATCTGAAAACCTTTCCCTCTCCCAATCACCCCTGTCAGGTGGGAAGTCAGACTGTTCTCTCCACGTATCATGTCTTTCTGGATACTCTCGAATTCTAAGCTCTCCCATGTCTCTAGGATCTCTGTCATAGAAATCTCTTTCTCTTTCATCCAACCATCGATCCTCACGATATCTGTCTAAAGGAGGAAGGGGAGGTAGGGGAGGCAATGGTGGGAGAGGAGGTATGTCCATATCATGACTCAATGTATCTCTGTTCAATGGTCTTACATAATCTCTTTCCCAGTCTCTTTCTAACTCACGATCATATACATCCAAGGGTCTTCTGATCCGGTCCAGATCTCTGTCTATTTCCCTGTCTCTACCCATAGGCCTTTCCCAATCATCCCAAAATGGATCTCGTCTCTCCAGATCAGCAGACAAAGGAGGTAAAGGAGGCAGAGGGGGCAGAGGTGAAAGTGGAGGCAGTGGATGGTGGTGTGAAAATAAGTCATCTCTTTCATATGGATCAAGGGGATGATCATGATACTGCTGGTCACGCTCATGCCAGTATCTTTCTCTATCCCAGTCATCCAATCGCCTGTGCTCTAGGGGAGGAACATCTCTGTATTCAAAGGGATGTCCCTCTTCCATGCCAACGTCCCCATAAGCCCATGGAGGCCTAGTTAGTTCTTCACGATATTGAGGTAAGTTTTCAATACCATCTCCATCGTGTCTGTGCAGATCCCTCTCCCGGCTATTAGGCCTCCTCCCCAGGTCTCTCTCTCGGCTACCAGGTCTCCTGCCTAGGTCTCTTTCCCGGCTACCAGCTCGACGAACTGGGCCCCTCTCCCTGTTCCCAACCTGCCGATCCAGTCCTCTGTCATGGTTGCTGGGGGGCCTGACTATGCCTCTTTCTCGGCTACTTGCACAGCCCCTTTCTCTGTTGCCAATCCGAGGTGGTAATCCTCTTTCCTGGCTGCTTGGTCTCCTACCCATTGCCCTTTCCTGGTTGTCAGACTGTCCTCCCATCCCAGATTCCCAACTGCTGTCCGACAGTTTGTCATGGTTTCCTAGTCCACTGCTCACATCTCTGCCAGCTAAATCTCTAGTTTGCCCTCTACCTCTATTTGGCATTCCTCTCCCTCTGACATCTTCCCATCGGCCCCGTCCTCTACCTCTAGTATCTTCCATTCTACCCTGGCCCCTGCCTCTCCCAAGTGGTCCTTTTGCCTGATTATCTCCTGGTTTAATTTGCCCTCTCTCCCTGTTCTCCAATTTGGTCTGTTCTTTGTTCTGATTATTTTCTGGAGCCAGTTTATCTTCCATAGAATTCAAGTCTTGAGGTGATGGTAATAATGTTTTTTTCCCTCCTGGTTTTGGAGGAAGTGTGGAAACTGGTGGCTGATGCAGAGCAGTTGATGTATGAGATGTTTTTGATGCTTCTGATTGCAAATCAGACTCAGCTGCACTCTGCTTCTTAACTTCTGACA
Organism: Phrynosoma blainvillii; assembly: GCA_026167975.1. Taxonomy (NCBI): domain Eukaryota; kingdom Metazoa; phylum Chordata; class Lepidosauria; order Squamata; family Phrynosomatidae; genus Phrynosoma; species Phrynosoma blainvillii. Next base: position 409,071,668 of record JANUYF010000001.1, on the reverse strand, counting down.
TTACGTCACCCTCTTTTCTGGATGTAGGCAAGTCCTTATCAGGCTGACCTGGGCCAGAGACTTTAGTATCTGGTGTAAATTTAGATTTATTTGCTACTGACTGACCACTTGCCATTTCAGTAAGAGATTCTTTATTTTCTCCTTGATGATTCTGTTGTCCCAGAGGAGGTCTAGGTCCTCTCCACCGTGGTCCACTTGCTTGAGATGTCTGCATTTGTGGAGCACCCGAGGGAGTATAAAATGCTGCTGCTGGACCCCGAGGGATAGTCCCCTGTTTGCCTGAAGATCCATCCATATGTTGATTTTGAAGTCTTGGCCGTGGACTTTCTAAACGTTGGCCCTGAAAATGAGGCCCTCTCTGTCTTGGAGATTCAAATCTCTCAAAGCCTCTTCCTCGTGGTCCATCAAACCTATATGTTTAGATAAATAAGTTTTCCATAATAAACAGGATATGATCACACACTTCTATTGATCAATGCCACCCGTTCCTTATTCTTTCCATCGTTAATAGAAAAAGAAAGTTTATTTAACTAAATCAAGTAGCCCGAGGCCAGGAAGGGGAGGGGCAGCCTCACGCTGGGCGCCCCAACCCCTGCCCCAAAACGTTGTCGGAGTGGCCGGTCCTCCGCACGGATGGCACTCCGACGACGCACTTCCGCTGCAGCGTCCGCACACGCTGCAGCGGAAGAGGCGCTGAAGGCGCGCTGGACGCCTTTTGCGGCGCATCTTCGGCGTCTTGCAGAAGGAGAGCTATTTTAGCGCTCCTTCCTGGAGCAGGGATGCTGTGCCGCAGGGCCGAGGAATGCGTATGCCTCGGCCCCGATCCGCAGCTTCCCAGGGCGGCCCTGTGCCGCCCATCTGCTTCCCCCCTTAGTCTGTAAAGGAACATACATAAAGCTATAAAGAAACAATTATAAAGACAAGCTAGAGAAACAGCTACACTGTATAACTAATAAAGTATTTATACACTGTATCCATTGTGAACACCATTCACTAAAAGAGATACTGTATTCAGCCTGGCTTGCAAATAAATTTCTTACTTTGTTTCAACAAGCAGCTCTCTGAAGTGATTTTAGAAACACATTAAAAATGCTACTAACATTGAGAAAAGTCTTTTAGATTTGGGACACATTAGTGTGTGGCTGTCAAAGAATAGTTGGTGACAAGTGGGAGGGGGGGATTTGAAACCCAGAGGGCTGGCATCTAAAGAGCGTGATAGTGCAGGAGACACTTAAGAGAGTCCTGAGTTTGCAGTGAAGAATTGGTGGGATAGTAGCCATTACCTTGACAGAAAAGACGGAAAGAAATCTGAATTTCAATGCTATAAATAATCAAATCTTAATTTAAAATGTAACATTGTATGATTTCTAATCTCTTTCCATGCAAACACAAACATTTACAGGACACCTTTACTGCTTTTAGACAGAAGTGAAAATAATTCTATTCAAACATGTTTTCCCAGGATTTTGATTTGGTACGGTATTTCCTGTTTTTAACTAGATATTATTGACACTTATTAATGTTTGTCAAGTTAGCCTTACTGTATATATGAGCAGGAACAAAACCAAGAAATGTTTTTGCATAAGTTCTAAAGCCAGAACTACATATCTGGCAGCAGACCTGAGGATGGGAACCAGAGTCTCCACTGAACTGCTGCAAGAAGTGGCTAGAAATGTGAGCTTAATCACTTTCCAATTCATGTCATGTCATGTCATGAAGGCAGCCGTGTGAAGTAGCTTGTTGAAGGAAGCTGTTGTCATGTGAAACTTAGGGAAATACTGGGGGTGATCTCGTGGTCAGGAATACTAAAAGAGAAGGGAGTTCAAGATGGATGGGAGTTTCTCAAAAGGGAGATACTGAAGGCACAAGTTCCAATGAGGAAGAAAAATGGGAGGTGCCTCAAGAAACCGGGATGGATGACTAAGGAACTTTCCACTGAACTAAGTTTGAAACGGAGCATGTATAAGAAATGGAAAAATGGAGAAATCACCAAAGAGGAATTCAAACAAATAGCTAACATGTGTAGGGTTAAAGTCAGAAAAGCTAAAGCGCAGAATGAACTCAGGCTTGCTAGAGAGGTTAAGAACAATAAAAAGGGCTTTTTTGGGTATGTCCGCAGCAAAAGGAAGAAGGAAATGGTAGGGCCACTGTGTGGAGAAGATGGCAAAAAGTTAACAGGGGACAGAGAAAAGGCAGAATTACTCAACACCTTCTTTGCTTCAGTCTTCTCAGAAAAGGCAAAGGGCGCTCAACCTGAGGATAATAGAACAGAGGACAGAATAGGAGAATTTCAGCATAGAATAAGTAAAGAGATAGTACAGGAATACCTGGTTAATCTAAATGAATATAAGTCTCCAGGACCAGATGAATTACATCCAAGGGTACTAAAAGAACTGTCAAATGTAATATCGGAACCACTGGCAATAATCTTTGAGAACTCCTGGAGAACAGGAGAAGTCCCAGCAGACTGGAGGAGGGCAAACGTCCCAATCTTCAAAAAGGGAAAAAAAGAGGATCCCAACAATTATCGTCCAGTTAGTCTGACATCAATACCTGGAAAGATTCTGGAGCAGATCATTAAACAGCGAGTCTGTGAACACCTGGAAAGTAATTTCATAATCACAAAAAGTCAACATGGGTTTCAGAGGAACAAGTCATGCCAGACAAATCTGATCTCTTTTTTGGATAAAATTACCAGCTTGGTAGATGAAGGGAATGCTGTGGATATAGTATATCTTGATTTCAGTAAGGCTTTTGACAAGGTTCCCCACGACATTTTTGCAAACAAACTGGTAAAATGTGGGCTAGACAAAGTAACTGTTACATAGATTTGTAATTGGTTGACTGGCCGAACCCAAAGGGTGCTCAACAATGGCTCCTTTTCAACCTGGAAAGAAGTGACCAGTGGGGTGCCACAGGGCTCTGTCCTGGGCCCAGTGCTATTCAACATCTTTATCAATGACTTGGATGACAGTATTGGGGGTATAGTTATCAAATATGCAGACGACACCAAATTAGGAGGAGTAGCTAGTACCCCAGAAGACAGGATCAAAATTCAAAATGACTTGAACAGACTAGAAAGCTGGGCCAAAGCTAACTAAATGAAGTTCAACACGGAGAAATGTAAAGTACTGCACTTAGGGCGGAAAAATGAAAAGCACAGATATACAATGGGGGACACCTGGCTGAACGAGACTACGTGTGAAAGGGATCTAGGAGTCCAGGTACATCACAAGTTGAACATGAGTCAACAGTGTGATCCAGCAGCTAAAAAGGCCAATGCAATTTTAGGCTGCATCAATAGAAGTATAGTGTCTAGATCAAGAGAAGTAATAGTGCCACTCTATTCTGCTTTGGTCAGGCCTCACCTGGAATACTGTGTCCAGTTCTGGGCACCACAATTCAAAAAGGATGTGGAGAAACTGGAGCGTGTCCAAAGGAGGGCCACTAAAATGGTGAAGGGTCTGGAAACCAAGCCCTATGAGGAACGCCTTAGGGAGCTGGGGATGTTTAGCCTGGAGAAGAGAAGGTTAAGAGGTGATATGATAGCCTTGTTTAAATATTTAAAGGGATGTCATATTGAGGAGGGAACAAGCTTGTTTTCTGCCGCCCCAGAAACTAGGACCCGGAACAATGGGTGCAAGCTCCAGGAAAAGAGATTCCACCTCAACATTAGGAGGAACTTCCTGACAGTAAGGGCTGTTCGATTGTGGAACACACTCCCTCGGAGTGTGGTGGAGTCTCCTTCCTTGGAGGTCTTTAAGCAGAGGCTGGATGGCCATCTGTTGGGGATGCTTTAATTGGGAGTTCCTGCATGGCAGGGGGTTGGACTGGATGGCCCTTGTGGTCTCTTCCAACTCTATAATTCTATGATTCTATGATCACAAGATGAAATTGACTCGCAATTGCACAGTGAATGTAGAATGACTCTGGCACATTACACAATCCAGTATTACTAATCAACAAATGAGATAAAGAAAACTTACCTTGGGCCCCTTGGACCTTCATAGTATGATCCTCTTGGAAAATCAGAAAATCCAGCTGTTCTCCCTTGTCTGTTTTGATAGGTGGTGGTGGTAGTAGCAGCAGTAGTAGTAGTAGTAGTAGTAACAGATGCAGAGGATGGTACTACAGAATGGGGCTTCACTTCAACAGAGGTTGGTTCAGACGTACCAAAAGGCACTGTCTGTTTGCCCAGAGGAACATAAGAACTCCCTTGGTCTGAAGAGCTAGCAGACGATGTTACATTTGAGTGATAGGACAAACTGGCAGATGTATCTGTATTTTTAAAAGAAAAAGAAGCAGGGGAAGGAGTAGGGAGAAGAGCTGGCCTGGCTGTTTCAGTAGCCTGAGAGTTGGCAAGTGAATCAGAAATTTTAAATGAAAATGAAATAGAAGTAGGGGTAGGAAGCAGAGCTGGTCTGGTTATCTCAGTGGTCTGGGAAGTGACAGATGGATCAGTATTTTTATAAGTATATGTAGGAGTAGGAAGAAGAGCTGGTCTGGTTGACTCCATGGTCTGGGAGCTGGCAGGGGTCTCAGTTGATTTAAATGTAAAAGAAGCAGAGGTAGGGGTAGGGAGCAGACCTGGCCTGGCCACTTCTGTTGTCTGGGATGTGGGAAGTGGCTCATTAGCATTAGTCATGTAAGAACTAGAAGTAGGAAAGAGAGCTGGCCTAGTTACCTCCATGTTATGGGAACTGGCAGGTGATTCAGCAGTTTTGTATGTATAAGAAGAGGTAGGAGTAGGAAGCAGAGCTGGCCTCATCATCTCTGTGGGCTGGGAAGAGGGAAGTGGCTCTGTAACTTTAGGTTTGAAAGAACCAGGTGTAGGAAATATGGTTGGTCTAGTTTCAGTGACTTGGGTGCATTGAGGGCCAGAATCTTTTGGAACAGGAATATCAGATGTCTGTGGGTCAGAAGAGAATCCAGTAGATGACTGAGGGAGTGTAGCTGAGGACAAAGTAGGTGACACCATGGGCATACTACTCTGCATTGTTTGAGAATATGGAGAAAATGGAACTGGCAGAGTCCCACCCCCAGCATATTGACTGTTCATGTTCCGAAGAGACTTCACTTTTTCTTGAAGGTGAGCATGAGTAGCTTTCATCTGTTCCTGCCACATCATCCACTGTTTCTCACACTCATGAAGCTGGTCTTTGTGAGGGTAAGTCTGAAGCTGATCCTGCCACTGCTGGAATTCACGTTCCCACTCTTTGTAAAGTGGTTGGAATTGTTTATTCTGAGTCTCATAGTGCTGTAGTTGTATCTCCACTGACAAAGTCTGCCAGAAACAGAAAGTAATAATGAACATATTTCAAATTAACCCCTTCTAAAGCCATAACCTACCGTATTTTTCGGCATATAAGACGCACCGGCATATAAGACACACCCAATTTTAAAGGAGGAAAATCTAGGGAAAAAAAGATTATTAATAAAATACAGTCGGAGGACGCCTCTGACCCAGGAATCTGCCCAAGGAAAGCAACCGGGCTTTCCTTGGAGGGACCCTGGGTCTGAGGCGTCCTCCAACCCACGGAGGACACCTCGGACCCTAGGATCCCTGCAAGGAAAGCAACCGGGCTTTCCTTGGAGGGACCCTAGGGTCTGAGGCGTCCTCTGGTGCACGGAGGACGGCTCGGACCCCAGTATCCCTGCAAGGAAAGCGACCGGGCTTTCCTTGGAGGGACCCTGGGGTGTGAGGCGTCCTCCGACGCACGGAGGACGGCTCGGACCCCAGGAACCCTGCAAGGAAAGCGACCGGGCTTTCCTTGGAGGGACCCTGGGGTGTGAGGCGTCCTCCGACGCACGGAGGACGGCTCGGACCCCAGGATCCCTGCAAGGAAAGCGACCGGGCTTTCCTTGGAGGGACCCTGGGGTGTGAGGCGTCCTCCGACGCACGGAGGACGGCTCGGACCCCAGGATCCCTGCAAGGAAAGCGACCGGGCTTTCCTTGGAGGGACCCTGGGGTCTGAGGCGTCCTCCGACGCACGGAGGACGGCTCGGACCCCAGGATCCCTGCAAGGAAAGCGACCGGGCTTTCCTTGGAGGGACCCTGGGGTCTGAGCCGTCCTCCGAAGCACGGAGGACGGCTCGGACCCCAGGATCCCTGCAAGGAAAGCGACCGGGCTTTCCTTGGAGGGACCCTGGGGTCTGAGGCGTCCTCCGACGCACAGAGGACGGCTCGGACCCCAGGATCCCTGCAAGGAAAGCGACCGGGCTTTCCTTGGAGGGACCCTGGGGTCTGAGGCGTCCTCCGACGCACGGAGGACGGCTCGGACCCCAGGATCCCTGCAAGGAAAGCGACCGGGCTTTCCTTGGAGGGACCCTGGGGTCTGAGGCATCCTCCGACGCACGGAGGACGGCTCCGACCCCAGGATCCCTGCAAGGAAAGCGACCGGGCTTTCCTTGGAGGGACCCTGGGGTCTGAGGCGTCCTCCGACGCACGGAGGACGGCTCCGACCCCAGGATCCCTGCAAGGAAAGCGACCGGGCTTTCCTTGGAGGGACCCTGGGGTCTGAGGCGTCCTCCGACGCACGGAGGACGGCTCCGACCCCAGGATCCCTGCAAGGAAAGCGACCGGGCTTTCCTTGGAGGGACCCTGGGGTCTTAGGCGTCCTCCGACGCACGGAGGACGGCTCGGACCCCAGGATCCCTGCAAGGAAAGCGACCGGGCTTTCCTTGGAGGGACCCTGGGATCTGAGGCGTCCTCCGAAGCACGGAGGACGGCTCGGACCCCAGGATCCCTGCAAGGAAAGCGACCGGGCTTTCCTTGGAGGGACCCTGGGGTCTGAGGCGTCCTCCGAAGCACGGAGGACGGCTCGGACCCCAGGATCCCTCCAAGGAAAGCGACCGGGCTTTCCTTGTAGGGACCCTGGGGTCTGAGGCGTCCTCCGAAGCACGGAGGACGGCTCGGACCCCAGGATCCCTCCAAGGAAAGCGACCGGGCTTTCCTTGTAGGGACCCTGGGGTCTGAGGCATCCTCCGAAGCACGGAGGACGGCTCGGACCCTAGGATCCCTGCAAGGAAAGCGACCGGGCTTTCCTTGGAGGGACCCTGGGATCTGAGGCGTCCTCCGACCCACGGAGGATGGCTCGGACCCCAGGATCCCTGCAAAGAAAGCAACCGGGCTTTCCTTGGAGGGACCCTGGGGTCTGAGGCGTCCTCCGGAGCACGGAGGACGGCTCGAACCCCAGGATCCCTCCAAGGAAAGCCTGGTTGCTTTCCTTGGGCGGATGCCTGGGTCGGAGGCGTCCTCCGACCCAAGCATCTGCCCAAGGAAAGCAACGTTTTTTTCCTTGGGGCAGTGCTGGGGTCGGAGGCATCCTCCGACCCCAGTATTGCCCCAAGGAAAAAACCGTTGCTTTCCTTGGGGAGATGCTGGTCCCAGGGAAAGCATGGTCCCAGGGAAAGCGACGCTCCTTCCCCCTGCGTCCTCAGTGGTTCAATGGGCTGCTCGGCCTCCAATCCCAGGAGCAGCCCATTGAACCACCGAGGACACGCGGCGAGGGAGCGTACATTCGGCATATAAGACGCACGAACTTCCCCACCGCCATTTTGAGGAAGAAAATGTGCGTCTTATATGCCGAAAAATACGGTATATTTACCATGGTCTAAATCCAACTGACAGTCCCTCTGAACTAGAGCTGATCTTCTCAGTCGACGGGATTTACATATTTGCTGTCTTCATTCAGCAAGTGATTCAGACAGTCTGCTCTAGCTAGCAACTAGATTTAGAAATGGATTTACTCCTATGTTTTATAACTGCAGCCTTTTCTAACATGTCAGTGTACAAAGCCCAGATTTATAAATCAAAAAGTTCAGTATCACTAAAATTGTTACTGTACAATGAATGTGCAGCAATGCACTGGAGCCCTGAAATGTCATATTCATTTTAAAAATTACATTCGCAACACCACATATCTATCCCCAATCATTTTAAATGAGTCATACTCTGATACTAAACATATATTATGATCCTGTCTACTGAAATTAACGAGAATTCTTGCTGCGCAACTTGCTGCATATGAACATGTTTGTAACCAAACATTTTTAGTTTTTTATCATTCAGAGGCTGCTCTCACATCAACAGTTTTGCATTAAAAACTAGAATGTAACTTCTGAAGACATGAAAAAGAAATTAATACATATCAAGCAGACAAAGGTCTACATCAGGAGTGAGCTACTTCTGAGTGTGAGTGGGCCATTTTTCACCAAGAGTCACACCAGCCCCTCATAGCAAAATCACAAGGAACCAAAAGATCATTTTTGGTTAAAAAAACAACAACTAGTAGATTGTTGTTGTTGTTTTGAAATAAGAAGCAGAAAGGCACCATATTTTAGAAAAGAATCATACCCAGGAGCTTATGGAAGTAGGTTTTTCCCAATTTTTACAAGGGTGGAAGGGGGAGTTCTAGGAAACTGATCCAGGGGGAGGGGTGTGTGATACCGACCCCCATATATAGAGACCAATGAAACCACCAAAAAGAACTATTAAAGACTATGCTCGTCATTAAAGTAAAATACCAATTTTATTTAAAAAGAAAAATTATGAATCAAATCTTATTGCTTTAATTACTCACTGGCAAGTGTGGTGGCTGCTGTATGATCTGCTGGTAGCGCTGTAGAATTTGTTGCAGTTGTGCATGCTTTTGCATTATTCTCTGATATTGGAAACCCACTCGCTGCTGTGGATGCTGCTGCCATTGTGTTGCTGCTGCTTGCAACTGCTGTAATCTCAAACGTTCCTCAGGATCCTCTGGTGGTTCAATGTTTAGCTGAGGGCACTAGTATATATTAAACAAAAGAAAGTTTGTTCAGCACTGTAAGATGCAGTTATATAACCCTGATTGCTGACAATACTACTATGTGCTTTACGCATGTGAGTTTTATGCATATATTGAATAGTTCAAATACAATATAACGAAACAGCATGAAATATGAAATGTTTCAAAGTACAAAGCAGAACAAAACTAAATTCTTTAGTTTTTCAAATACAAAATTCTCCTTTAATGAGAATCTCCAATGAAACAATTGCTATTTTCCAAGATTACTACTCTTTTTGTTTTTGTTGAATAGCCTCCTTTAGCTAATGAAAGTGCTTCCATCAGTGTAACCAAGAGGGTGCAATTTCCCTCCCTTATAGCCCTTCCCCTCACATGCCCTACAAACCTGCCCCGGACCTTTAGGAACAGATTTTTGGGTAGTGCAGAGGACTATGGAGTAGGGTAGGAGAACAGACTGACCATAAACAAGAAGCAGAGGGTTGACTTCAGAAATGTATTAGTGGAAGAAATTCTTACATTGTTTCATAAACTGTTGTACAAGAGCTGAGGGAAAATTGAAATGTTTTAGAGGAGTTTGTCTAAGCAGAGACAGAAAAAGAACTCTGGATTTCTGTTCTCTTTTCACTAAATATTATTGTGATAAAACAGAAAAGGTTATTGTGCACACAAAGAAATCTCCTTCTTGAAGACCCAGGAAAAACAGGGGCACCTTGAGTCCTCATCAAGAGAAAGGCAGGATATAAATTAAAGAAACAAATACCGGTATATAAGACAACTAAGGGCCTTTGCAGACTGCTAGAAATAGTGCAAATTGAGTCCACTTTAACTGCTCTGGCTCAGTGCTAGGGAATCATGGGAATTGTATTTTTTTCTGAGACATTGAGCCTTCTCTGTCAGAGCTCTGGTGCCACAATAAACTACAGTTCCCATGATTCCCTAGCACTGAATCAGGGCAGTTAAAGTGGACTCAATTTGTACTATTTCTGGCAGTCTGCAAAGGCCCTAAGATGGCAATGGGAAATTCAAATGTGAACCAGATAGAATTCCCCTGTGTATTTGAAGATACAGTTCAGCCCTGTAAAATGAAATTTATGTCATTATGTCATTATTTAGATGCCAACTTCTATAAAATCTGCGGGCACAACTTAACTTTCATTCACAACTCAGGATATTCTCCAGTGATAAATTTCATTCCCAGGTCTAGTTTAGAATTATAATTTCACCTTACTGAACTATCAGTTTAACAAACTGAGAACAAGCATTGGCATACCTCTCTCTTTTACCTTTTCACACTGGGCTCTGGTGCTTCTTCTGGCCTAAATCCAGTTTTAAATTCCAGCTAGAACAGACCACCGAATCAATGGAATGAAGATCCACACTGACCTACCAAGTATCAATTTATTTAACTAAGGGCCTTTACAGAATGCCAGAAATAATGCAGCTTGAGACCACTTAAATTGTCCTGGCTCAATGTTAGGGAATCATGGGAACTGTAGTTTATTGTGGCACCAGAGCTCTCTGACAGAGAAGGCTCAACGTCTCAGAAAACACTACAATTCCCATGATGTCCTAGCATTGAGCCAGGACAGTTAATGTGGACTCAGGCTGCACTATTTCTGGCAGTCTGTAAAGGCCTAAGGGCCTTTGCAGACTGCCAGAAATAGTGCAAATTGAATCCACTTTAACTGCCCTGGCTCAGTGCTAGAGGAACTATAGTTTATTGTGGCACCAGAGCTCTCTGACAGAGAAGGCTCAATGTCTCAGAAAAAAAATACAATTCCCATGATTCCCTAGCACTGAGCCAGGGCAGTTAAAGTGGACTCAATTTGCACTATTTCTAACAGTCTGCAAAGGCCCTAAGATAGAAACTGAGATAGAAATTGGATGTAGGCCCTTGTGGTTAATTTAAGCCAGTATCCCTATGCAGATGTATGGGGAAAACTATGGTTTAGACCAGGGGTAGGCAATCTAAGGCCCGGATGCGGCCCCCCCGAGGCCTTTGAACCAGTCCCAGGCCAGTCCTGCTGCCGCCACCCACCATGATGATAGTGATTATTGTTGTTATTACTTGTTCTTGGGGTTTTCTTGGCAAAATCTCCACAGGGCTTTTGCCATGGCTTTTCTGGGGCTGAGAGAGTGTGCATGCATATTTTTTATTTTTTTAAAAATATTTTTATATTTATTTATTTATTTATTTTTGGTGCTATGGCCCCCCAATTGTCTGAGGGATAGCAACCCGGCCCCCGGTTCAAAAAGGTTGCCTACCCCTGGTTTAGACTAACTATGCTAGAAGTGCTAAGTGAAAACTGGGAAAAGTACACAGGCCTGACAGTTATTTTTAGCTTAGTAAATAATGGGTTATTAATCCAATTGTGTTATATTTGATCTAGTCCCTAACTAAATCCAATAGAGATCAGAGACTCAGTTCAGAGAATTCTGGGCACGCAAATTTTGAATGCTAATAAAGCTGAGATAAAGGTAAAGGTATTCCCCATTGACAATGTTGTCAAGTCATGTCTGACCGTAGGGAGTGGTGCTCATCTCCATTACTAATCCGAAGAGCCAGTGTTGTCAGAGACTGCTCGGTGATCATGTGGCCAGCATGACTGGCATATCAGGTTGTAAATCAATACAATCAAACTAACAGAATAAAATAATCTACTGTAGAACAAGTAGGAAAATTATGTAACATAGCATACCATAACTCTGTACAATAAATAGAATTTGAATTATTTAGGCTAACTAAATGGCCACCTTTACTAATATAGTAAATTAGATGAATGCATATCCAGGCCTAAAGTGCCTGTAATGATAAGCAAAGATACTGATGAAATGTGGCTTACCATGTACTTGCTATGCATTGATTGATAGGGGCCATTCATTACCATTTTGCTCCTCTCACTAACTTGAGTGGATAAACAAACTAGAAACAGTTTGTTTAATATTTCATCCAAATCCAGACCTCATATTTATGGCTCCCAACTAGCCAGGATTCATAAGGGAAGAACAAATCCACCACTGTAGGAACACATGATTTGGTAGCTGGCTAGTTCAGTGATAAACTCAATAATTTCTCCTCCTAACAACTGGCTTTGCTTACAAATTGAAACCCAAACACTGAAGGTTACAAAACAAATTCTGCTGACAATTTTATGGGAAGTTCCTACAAACAGTAAATACCTTGTGCTAGGGTACTTTGGCCACATCATGAGAAGGCATGGACCACTAGAAAAAACAATAATGCTAGGAAAGGTAGAGGGAAGAAGAAAGAGAGGAAGACCATAAACCAGATGGATAGACTCGATTAGGGGAGATACTGGGCAAGGCAGTGGAGGATAAGGAGTCTTGGAGATGTCTCATCCACAGGATTGCCATGAATTGGAGCTGACTCAAGGGCAGCTAACAACAACAACAACAACAAGAATAGAAACACAATCGACATGTATGAAAGCTAGTGCCACTATGTAGAGGAGTGATTCCCAAAGTGTGCAATATACCCACTCCAGGGGTGGTGGGAAAATCCAGGGAGGCAGTGAAAGAAAGGGGGGGGGCAGCTGCACCCCTCTCCACTCTGGAGAAGGATGATTGACAGCCCTTCCTTGATGGGGAGAAGCTTCTTTCTTTGCACCCAGTCACCTTGGGAGTAGGAATTGAGCAAAGTCAGGTAGCAACTGAGGAGCCACTTGCCCACGTTTGCCACAAGGCTGCATGAGCGAGAGGCTTCTCAGTAGCTGCTCATCCAGTTGCTGCTCTCAGGGTGACCAGGTGCAAAGGGAGTAGTAACAAAGAGGCCTCTCGCTTGTGCCAGCCTTTGCCACAAGGTGCTCATGGGTGAGAGGCTTGTCAGCCAGCTGCTTAGCCAGCTGCTCAGTTGTTGCTCCCAAGGTGACCAACTGCCCAGTTGCTGCTCAACTGCCTGCTTAGTCTTTTCCTCCTTTGCACTCAGCCACCCTGGGAACAACAACAAAGTAGTCAGACAGCTGGCTTTCTTTCCCTATTAGGCGACTGTGAGTGATAGGGAGGTGCAGGCTTGGGCTGCTGCAGTATTCATATATGATAGCTTGAGGAGGAGGAGGTGGCGAGCTGGGCGCAGCTGAAGTAGATACTGCTGGCTGGTTGGGTGCTGCACAAACAGTAGATCTAATATCAAGAAATAGGTCTTGGGGTGGTGGTGCTAGGGTTGTTGCCCAAGAGAAAAAGGGCCAGTAACCTCAAAATGTTTGGGGACCATTGGTATAGAGCAATGAAATCACATTATTATTTACTTGTAATCAAAGTAATTATGTATCTAAAAAGCATAAATGCTAGAAACAGAAAGTGATCCACAGAATCCCAATGGCTTCACTCAATACCAGGCTAAATGAATATATATTATTCTGAGAATGCACTATTATGCCCCAACTCTGATGATGATCTTCACATGCAGAACTGAAAAAGGAATGACAGTGGGAAATCTGAGCAATTGCTAAACTGACTGAGTAAATACATTTAGACCAGACAGAGATCAAAGTGTTTAAATACAATTACATGGGGCCCTCCACATTTGCAGCTTTGATTATTCATGAATTTGAGTAGTATTTTCTCTCTAGGAATCTCTATGTCCTCCATCACAATTCTGCTGGAAGTTGATCATAGAGCTGTGATGGAGAACCTAGCGAGTCCTTGAGAAAGCACTTACCTAGGTGTTTTTAGGTCCTCCAATACGATTCTATGGTCAACTTCTGGTGGGGTTTTTTACCACAGAGGTGCACCAGATGACCTAGAGATTCCTAGATAGTTGTCATCTCAGGTAAAAAAAATAGTGGATTTTTATTAGCGGGTTTTCCACTTTCATGGGGGTCCTGTGCCCCTAACCCCAGCAAATGTGGAAGGTCCACTGTAGTGGCTTTCATTTAGTGGAAATTCCTAATGAGATGGGGCAAGAGGAGACATCATTTTAATTTATTCTGCCTTGCTTCTCTGTGCCATCTCTTAAATTACTCTGGAGGAACCCATCCCAAACACATCTTTACCGGCACTGATGTGATCTAAGATTCAACCCACTCAGTTATTGTGATCTATTATAAAAGTTAGTTATGATATCAGTAAGGAGACCAGTGACTTGACTGGTATCAAATAATGCCTAATATCTGGTTCCAGATGCAAACATTGTAAAACTGCTTGGCAACAGTGAGCACAACACAATCACATTCAATAAACACATGTTTAGAAACTCGCAAACAAATCCAACACACCAGGAACCCTGGTGGCGTAGTGGTTAAATGTCTGTACTGCAGCTATTCACTCACAAACCACAAGGTTGTGAGTTCAATTCCAGCCAGGGGCTCAGGGTTGACTCAGCCTGGCATCCTTCCGAGGTCACAAAAATGAGTACCCAGCTGTTTGGGGCAATTAGCTTATACATTGTAAACCACTTAGGGAAAAGTGCACTGATAAGCAGTATAGAAATGTACTGACTATTGCTATTGCTATCACACTCTTACTAAATGTTCAGAGATTAAAAAGAATAGAAAATCTAGTGAATCAAATACAAGTTAACAATAAGGACACTAAAGAAAATACGCAAAACAAACTGGTGAAATTATTAAAAGCAAATAGTAAATACTCTCTGCTATAGTTTGCCAGAGTTTACATTTTCAAACTTTTGCGGTGATAGCAGCCACATTGGCATAAAAGAAAGATCCCCCTCCTCCCTCATCCCCTTCCTTCTTTCCCCCCTCCCCTAAGTCAGAAAAAAAACCACCTTACCTCCTGTACTTTGCCAGAGTTTGCATTCCCATTTCCAAACCTTTCTGCTCTCAATTTGATTAGGAAAGATCCACCTTCTCCCCCCCCCCCTCCTCCTCCTCCTCCCTTTCCTTCCCAAACAGGCAAAAGCAACACCCTTCCCTCCCCACTTTGCCAGACTTTGCATCCCCCTTGTTTCCAAAGTTCTTTCACTTTCAATCTGATGTTAGCAGCCATCACCACAAAGGATTCACCACCTTCTCCTTTCTTTTCCTGCCCATATAACACGAGTGAGAACAGCTACTAGTGAGACAACTGGAGGCACTCTGGAAATGAGGGGATGGAAAGTCTGGCAAACTGGAAAAGGGAGGGTGTTGATTTCGCCTGGCTAGGAGGGAGAGGGAGGAGGATGGGGGGGAAGTTGTACCCTAAAAATTCACTCGAGTGCTGGGAAACCCTCTCAGGCAGGATCTTTTGGAACCATAGATGGTTACAGTAAGAGGGAAAAACTGCACCAGCTCTGTTGGCATTAGATACCACAGTATACCAGTGGATCCTTGCCACTTATACAGAGCCAATCATTGATTCATCTAGCTCACTGTCTCTCCCAGTATCTTACTGAGAGATACTAGGGTCTAAAATGGAAAACTGTTGCATGTAAAACTGCTTCAGTGCTCAGTCACAGTTTCACAATGAAGGCTTATAAACAGTGGAATTTCATTAGGATCTACAGAGCACCTGCGCCAAGTGCAGGCTTGCCATCCGCGGTTTGAGCTTCCGCAGACAGCAAGCCCAGGCTTCTGGAATGGGCGTGCACGCATGCGGCTACCGAAGCATGAACGCGCACCCATTGAGAAGAATGGGATGTAAAGTCCCACGTTTTTTACTATCCGTGGGGGGGGGTCCATTCCAGATCCCCCGCGGAAAGCAAAGGCGCACTGTATATTGGAATTTGTGAGCCAATATTATTAACAAATGATCTGGAATCTGGGTTGTACAGTGAGGTTGTCATCCATATTTGCTGATACTGCTAAATTATTAAAAGTAAAGGTAAAGGTTTCCCCTTTGACAAGTTTGTTTAGTTGTGTTCAACTGTAGGGGACGGTGCTCATCTCCGTTACTAAGCTGAGGGAGACTCTGTGATCATGTGGCCAGCATGACTGTACAGAACGCTAAGTGGTACCTATTTATCTACGTTCACTTTTACATGCGTTCAAACTGCTAGGTTGGCAGAAGCTGAGATTAGTGACGGGAACTCACTGTTATGCAGCGCTCGGGTCGCAAACTGTTGACCTGTCGATTGTCAGAGTCAGTGTCTTAGCCACTAAGCCACCGCATCCCTTTCTTATTAAATTTATTATTTATTGTTATTATTTATCATCTCTAAATGATTAAGCATGGTGAAACCCCATGCAAGTGTGAAAAGTCTGAACAGTCTTTCCCTCTGATGGAAAGAGTTCAGAAAGATTGTCTGTATGAATGTAGTGTAAATTATATGATTTAAAATATCCTGATTTTAAATACATACTGATAGTGACAAAATTACTGCCATTAATAAGGAAAAAGATCTTGATGCCATTACTTAAAACTAACCAGAAAAGAGTTCAGTATGCTGCAGGAGGAAAAAGGACAAATGCTATGTTCGAAATTACTGGTAAAGATACTGATCACAAAACAAGAACTGACTGGTTCCATTAAATAAGTGAATGAAAATTCAGAATACAACCCACAGTTCTGGGCCATTCTCTCAAAAAAAGTTGTTATTTAGAGAGTTTACATGCAGAGCTATTAAAATGAAGCGCCTTGCCTACAACAAAAGTCTAAGGAGTTTCTGTTGTTTACTTTAGAAAAAAGGACAGTGAAGGGACATGACAAGTTTATACATATATAAGGCATAGCTATAGTGAAAGCATCTTGGACTGCCTCACCACTGGATTTTCAAGGTAAAAGGAATTCAAGAGTGGGTTACCATTGCCCTCTTCTGTGTATCATTCCCCCAACCTATTCTGGCAGGACCTGAACCCAGGTTCTGACAGTACCAACCTCTTTACAGTTAGCTAACGTACAACTAAATTAAGGCTGTCATACTTTCACATACTTCACAGTCGCAAAGTTGTGCGTTCGATACCAGCCAGGGGCTCCAGGGTCGACTCAGCCTTCTGAGGTCACTAAAATGAGTGCCCATACTATAACATCCAAATTCCACAAAACATTTATTGGCCAACCAAAATACACAAAATACATGATGCAAGCTTTCAAAGCCCCACTAGCTTCTTCATCAGGCAAAGTTAAAAATCAAACAGGAGAAAGAGGGAGAAATGACCATGTTGGAGTCACAGCCCTACATTTTGTCAAGATGTTGTTATAGCAGTTCTCAGTTAAACTGATATGAAGGGATAGCCATGCAGGCAGAGGCCATTCTTCCTTTTTGCTCATGTGGGTTCTGGGAGACAAAGAGTTATAAAGTCCAGGATATAAATTTTAAATTCCATTAGGAACACAAAAAGAAATCTCCTTTGAGATCCAGGTTTGATTTTTAACACCTCTGCTTGATGAAGAAGCCAGTGAAGTTTCAAAAGCTTGCATCATGTATTTTGTGTATTTTGCTTGACCACAATAAAGATATCACTGTTTTGTGGATTTTGGATGTTTGTGGCCAACACAGCTACCCTTGACTACATTATCTGGATTTGTGTAACTCAGTGTTATGTCTGGTCTGTGACAGCCTCAAGTGGTGAAGCTATTAGTGAAGGCAAGCTTTGCAGAGTGATACCAAAACTGAGACTTTCTGTCTTACAGATGGACCTACCTCAATGCACACAGCCTTTCCACACACTGGCATGACTTCACATACCTGACACCTGCAAATCCTGAGCCTGAAGCTCAAATGTCATGTCTTTACACTGAGAAGAAGAGCTGTCACTTATTCCTAATTATTTCCTCTCCTACACCAAAGAGTTAAGGCAGACAAACATACCCAACAAATCAAAAGAACACTGGCATGAGAAGGTCAGAAACCCAAAATTAATGCACCAAGCAGGCATGAAGGCAAATGAACAAATTGGCAAAGGGCTTTCATTAACCTTCCATCCTTGTATTCTAAAGTAACAATGCCAGAAGCCAAGAGGTTTTACAACCAGCTCCATTTACAGCATATATTTGAAAATGAAGAAAAGGGGAAACAAATCTCTATGAACAAACACAACACATAGTGACTGCTCTGTGCACAGCATACCTTTGCCTCAACAGATGACAAAGGAGGCTCATCATCTTTGGGTTGTGGCAATAAAAGTTCATAAGGCAAAGCAGACTCAGAAGGTTCATCAGAAATGGGAATTTCCCTTTCTTCTTGCCTTTGCTCAGGGGCATCATTTACAGCTCCCAAAACTGATGACAGCTGTTGTCCCAGTGCATGTGCTTTTGCCCTCTGCTGCAGAGTAAGCAGGTGCTGTTGATACCAATAGTGCTGCTGTTCCTACAACAGAAAAGATGAAAAAGACAATAATATCTAGTTTTAAATGAAAAGATCATATGATTAAATGAAGAGTGCAACTCTATGGTCAACTTTAATCAAAAGTCACACTGAAGGACCTAGAGATTCCTAGAGAGAACCTATTAATAAAATCTGTGATTAAATCAAATCTGCAAAAGTCAAAGCCGCAAATGTGGAGGGATGAGTGTACATTTTTTAGACACAGACTTCACATTCATTGTTCATAATTCCTTGGAGTTTCTTCTAATCTTTCTGCTTTTTGTCACACATTTCTTTATATTCTGTCCTGTGTTTTTCAGTAATGGAGATATATCTATGAATCTCTAGGTCCTCCAGCACAACTCTATGGTTAATTTTAATCACAAGTCACACTGAAGGACCTAGACATTCCTAGAGAGAACAGGTATCTGTAGCTCCTCCAGTGCAATTCTCTAGGTATCTGTAGCTCCTCCAGTGCAATTCCAAGGTCAACATCTGGCAGATGTTGACTACAGAATTGCACTGGAGGAGCTAGAGATTCCTAGAGAGGTGTTCTCTCAGGTAAAAACTGTGTTTTTGTTATCTGCGTTTTTTCCACATTCACGTGGGTCCTGTGCCCCTAATCCCAGCGAATGTTGAGGGACGAGTGTATATAACTACCAGGTCATGACTACACATTGTACTAGCATACAGGTTTCTTGTTTACATGCCTTCTGGGTACCATAAACAAGAGGTAGGAATATTTGCATGGAAAGATGAACAGGATAAAGGAGGAGCTTAACACATACTGCATTTGCAGATTATCCTCTGCTCCTACACCAGGAGTAGGCAACCTTTCCCCTTTAAGGGCTGAGGGACTTCAGCTCCCAGAATCCCAGGAGCTATTGGCCAACATGGGACTATTGGCCAACATGGCTGAGGCTTCTGGGAGCTGAGGTCCCTCAGCCCTTAAAGGGGAAAGGTTGCCTACCCCTGTCCTACACTATTTATTTCCCCCTGCAGGCCAGGCTTCAGCCTTTAAGCAAGGGCTAGGCAACCATTCCCCTTTAAGGGCCGAGGGACTTCAGCTCCCAGAAGCCTCAGACATGTTGGTCAATAGTCTCATGTTGGCCAATAGCTCCTGGGATTCTGGGAGCTGAAGTCCCTCGGCCCTTAAAGGGGAAAGGTTGCCTACCCCTGCTTAAGCCTTACTGAAGAAAAAAAAATAAAAGACTGTGTGGAATATTTAAAAGGAAGTTCTCAGTCACTCATCAATTATTTCTCAAAATCCCCATCTCATGTTAGCAGTATGAATGGAGCACAGTACTGAGAACCCATGAATTGTATCCAATGTTGTTAGCACAATCAGGAAAAACAGACATAGTGGGTTCCCCATCTTTGTCTCCCTATTACAGTCCTCTGCATATGTGTCTCATCATTACCCCCCTTAATTGAAACTCTGAGGAAAGCTAAGGGACTGGGGACTTCCTTTGCATGTGGTTTCCTTCCATTGGCTCCAGCATTACATGGAGCATTGTTCTCTGTAAAATATAACACCAAGAAATCAGAGAACAAATACATGAACTTGCATACAAAACTATATTCAGATTTGTGCTTGTATATCCAGAAGACAAGATATTTAAGTAAAATCTCATTTTAAACATTTTAGTATAAATCATACCTAAAATGCTGGGTCTAGTTAAACAAATTGAAATGAAGAAAATTTTTGTCAGAACTATTCCTGTAAAACTAATTATAGTAAAATAGCGGCCAACAGACTGGAAACATTCAATATATATCGAAATCCACAAAAAGGAGATATAAAACTCTGCAGCAATTATACAACCATAGCATTAATTTCCCATGCAAGCACAATTATGTTTAAAATTCTGCAACACTGACTGTCTGACTCCAATCATATATGGAGAGAGAAATCCCAGAGGTGCAAGCAGGGTTGAGGAAAAGCAGAGACACAACAGGTCACATAGCAAAAATACAATAACTAATGGAATGTACCAAGGCATTCCAACAGAAAATCAGCATGTGCTTTATAGACAATAGGAAAGCCTTTGACTGCATAGATAATGAAAAGCTATGGAACACTCTTAAAGACAAGGGAGTGCCACTACATTTGACAGTTCTAATGAGAAATCTGTACAGTCGCCCCCCTGTTTTCATGGACTTGGTTCTGCGTCCCTTACCTGTTTGTGGGTGGCAAACGGAGGGGGACAAAATGAGGGATGCGCTGCCATTCAAGCCAATGGGGCTTGAATATGTGCGATTTTCCTTTTCGCAGGAGAGTCTGGAATGGATCCCCCACGAAAACAGAGGGGTGACTGTATTTAGGACCAGAGGCTATGGTTCAAACAGAATATGGAGAAACAAAATAGCTCCCAATATGCAAAGGGGTCAGGCAAGGCTGCATATCATCACCCTATCTGTTCAACTTATATGCAGAAAATATAATACGAAGAGCAGGTTTAGACTCAGGAGGAGATGTGAAGAGAAGAAAAAGGATCAACAATCTAAGATATACAGATGACACCATATTATTAGCAGAAAACATCATGGATTGGGAACAATTTCTATGGATGGTCAAGAAGGAAAGTGCAAAAGCAGGCTTGTTGCTGAACATAAAGAAAACAAAAGTAACGACCACAGAAAATTCAGCCTAGACAATGAGGAAATTGAAATCATTAAAGATTTCCCATACCTTGGATCACATATTGTTCAGAATGGAGACTGCAGTCAAGAAATAAGAAGACTAGGAATGGGAAAGGCAGCAATGAAAGAACTAGACAAAATCCTAAAAAGGTAAAGATATACAACTGACCACTAAAGTTACAATTGTCCAAGCCGCTGTATTCCGCATTACCATGTATGGATATGAGAGCTAAACTGTGAAGAAAGCGGATAAAAACAAAATCAACTCCTTTGAGATGCAATGTTGAAGAAGAGTGCTGAGGATACCATGGACAGCCAAAAAGACAAACAAATGGATCCTTGAACAGAACAAGCCTGAACTCCGCTTAGAAGCCAAGATGACGAAACTGAGCCTATCATACTTTGGCCACATCATGAAAAGGAAAAAAACAATAAAGCTAGGAAAGGTAGAAGGCAGCCAAAAGAAAGGAAGACCGCACACCAGATGGCTAGACTGAATTAGGGAGGACACAGGCCTGAATCTAGACGACCTAAGCAGAGCAGTGGGGGATGGAGGGGCGGGCGGGCTTGGAGATGTCTCATCTACAGGGTTGCTATGAGTACAAGTTGACTCAAGGCCAACTAACAAGAACAACTAACACAGAATATTTCTGATTTTAAAACATACAAACACACTCAAACAGAGTTTATAGCTGTAGTCAAACGTGAACATTTTCAGATATTAAGGCAGAGAAGATTCTCAAACCCAAACTGGACCAATACATAGTGGAAGCTTTTCATGAAGATACTGGCTTTAAGCTGAAAACTACTCAGCTCTTCCATACCACTGCTATTTGAAGGGAGTCTTCGATGAATGTAACAGCTGTTTGCTCATATGGGAACTGCTCATATGCACACAAAACTGCCCAAATGAACTCTTCTCCGACTACCGGCATATAAGATGACTGGGCGTATAAGACGACACCCAGCTTTTCCAGTTAAAATATAGAGTTTAGGATATACTCGCCGTATTAGAATACCCCTCTTCCAGCACACACCAAATAAAAATTTAAAAAAACATCAGATTTGATTTCAATATGGTAATTTTAATTCAAATGCTTATGACATGCAAGTACTTAGCAGGAAAACTGTCACTTATAAACACAACAAACTACAGCTCCCATGTTCCCTAGTATTTATTTCTGCAGTGTGTTTTGGACCTTACTTTTTAAAAAATAGTCCAGATTTAAATAATGCTTTAAAAATTATTTCCATCTCCCAGCTATGAGATGGTTGGGGGGAAGGACTGCCAATATACTAGGTGATGCAGACTGCCAATAAACTAGGTGATGCAAACTGGGTTATGTCCAATTTGCGGCCAAGTAAGTGACCCTGGGCATGTCACACACTCTCAGCCTCAGAGGATGGTAATGGCAACCACCATTTGAAGAAACATGCCAAGAAAACCCCATGATAAGGTTGCCTTAGGGTCGCCATAAGTCGGAAAGGACTTGAAGACACACAAGAACAACAAAAAAGTCTGCAATTGTTTCATAGGTAGTACATGGGAATAGGAGCCAGCATGGTGTAGTGCAGGGGTAGGCAACCTTTCCCCTTTAAGGGCCGAGGGACTTCAGCTCCCAGAATCCCAGGAGCTATTGGCCAACATGGGACTATTGGCCAACATGGTTGAGGTTTCTGGGAGCTGAAGTCCCTCGGCCCTTAAAGGGGAAAGGTTGCCTACCCCTGGTGTAGTGGTTTGAGTGTTGGACTACCACTCTGGAGACCTGGGTTTGATTCCCCACTCTGCCATGAAACCTCCTCTGAGCGAATCTTGCCAAGAAAACCCCATGATCACCATAAGTCAGGAACAATAACAACAACAACAACATTCTTGGAAGTCACACTCTCTCAGCCTCAGGAGAAAGCAATGGCAAACCCTTTCTGAACAAATCTTGCCAAGGAAACCCCAGGATAGGTTTGTCTTTGAGTTGCCAGAAGTCAACCCCATCTTCCTCTTCTTCCTCCTCCCCCCCCCCGCCGCAAAGGCTCCAGGAGGGAAGGAGGGAGCCCAGCCCAGCCCCCAACAAGAGATGCTTCCTCTGCTACCAGGAAGAAGAGGAGGAAGGCTGGCAAGTGCTGGGGGCCTGGGGGGAGAATCCCTGGGAGAGGAGAAGAAGAGGAGTAGGAGGAAGAGGGCATCCCTGCCCTGCAAGGGAGCTTCTCTGACCCTCTCTCCTCCTCTTCCTCCTCCTCCTCCTCCCATGGGGGGGGCTTTTCCTGAGGGAGGGAGGGAGGGAAAGAAGGGAAGGAAGGAAGGAAGGAAGGAAGGAAGGGGGGAAAGAAGGGAGGGAAGAAAGCTGAGGCCTTCCCGAGGCTGAGAAAGTGTGACTTGCCCAAGGCCACCCAGTGGGTTTTTACAGGGACTTCCCTGTAGAGAGGTGGGACGGGCAGGGCAGAGGAGGGCAGACCAGTCCAGAGCAGCGAGGGAGGCCCTCCCAGAAACACCGTGCCTTGGCCCACTTCCTCCTCTTCTTCCCTCAGGCCAAGCCACAGCCGCCTCCTCCTCGTCCCCCCTGATCTTCCTGAGGTCTTGCCCAATGCGTTGAGTGTGTTGAGGGAGAGGAGGAGGGAGACAAAATGGCGGCTGGGCTGAGGGGGGTTGTCTCGCCTGGCCTTCCTCTCTTCCCAGCGTATAAGACGACCCCCGACGTTCGAGAAGATTTTCTGGGGGTGGGTGGGTTAAAAAGTAGTCTTATATGCTGGAAAATACGGCACTTGCTGGATGCTAAAGTATAGAGACCCCGTGCTCTCAGAGTCCTACTAAACCCACTGTGGTTTCAATTATGTATGAGAAGTATTACAGATGTCATTAAGTCAGAAGCTTACAATTGATGCTTTCTGTTGTTAAACATACTCAGAGACTATATTTTAAAACTGTACTCCTAAAGACACTTATCTGGAAATAAGCTTTACTAGCGGATCTTACTTTCACATTATTTTACTTTAGATCTGGGAGTAAAAGATGCTATTACACAAGCCTGTCGGGAAACTCTTCCCTTCATCCCAAATACATCAGAACTGCTTTAAAGCAGCACATTTATGTCTTACCATATTCTAAAATTAAAGCAACTCTTTCTAGAAAGAGAAGTATGTCATGCAAAACAACCAAAAAGTGTATGTGCACTTATGCATGCAGACTAATGCTCTATGTCCATGGTCCAGCCCAGTGGTTTCCAAATTCTGGTCCTTCAGGTATTTTGGACCTCAGTTTCCCAGAAGCCTGTCACTATGGTCAATGCTCAAGGATTCTGGGAGCTGAAGTAAAAAACATCTGGAAGAAGAGAGTTTGGGAACCACAAGCAGCCTATAGATTTCACATTATTTTCTATACAGAACTGCTTTTTTAAAAGAAAAGGATGATGCTTCAAGAGCCACTCACATAAATGGATGGGGCGTGGCTCACCAAATAAATAAAATCTTAAGGCCTGACCAAAGCAGAACAGAATGGCACTATTACTTCCCTTGATTTAGACACAATACTTCTATTGATGCAGCTTAGAATCGCATTGGTTTTTTTTAGGCTGCATCAACAGAAGTATAGTGTCTATAGTGTCGCTGGGATTGGTTTTTTAAATTATTGTTAATAATAATAATAATAATAATAGTGTCGCTGGGATTGGTTTTTTAAATTATTGTTGTGTTGTATGTTGTTTTAACTTGGATTGATTTAATAATGTTTTAAGGGGGGGAGGGAATCTGACTTGTTTTGTATTATGTAATATTTTATTGTTGTTAGCCGCCTCGATTGACCTCAAAGGGGCAGGATATAAATAAATTTTATTATTATTATTATTACTAATAATAATAATGCAACTCTATTCTGCTTTGGTCTGGCCTCACCTGGAATACTGTGTCCAGTTCTGGGCACCACAATTCAAAAAGGATGTTGACAAGCTGGAGGGTGTCCAAAGGTGGGCAACCAAAATGGTGAAGGCTCTGGAAATCATGGCCAATGAGGAGAGACTTAGGGAGCTGGGTATGTTTAGCCTGGAGAAGAGATGGTTAAGAGGTGATATGATAGCCCTGTTTATGTATTTGAAGGGATGTCACACTGAGGCTGGAGCAAGCTTGTTTTTTGCTGCTCCAGAGAACTGGATCCATAACAATGGATGTAAGCCACAGGAAAAGATTCCAGCTCAACTTTAGGAGGAACATCCTGATAGTAAGAGCTGTCAGTGGAACATATTCCCTCAGAGAATGGTGGGGTCTCCTCCTTTGGAGGCTTTTAAACAGAGACTGGATAGCCATCTGCCAGGGATGCTTTGATTGTGAGTTCCTGTGTGGCAGACTGAGATTAGACTGGATGGCCCTTGTGGTCTCTTCCAACTCTATGATTCTGAAGTAAACTTTCACATTCTGTGGCCTAGTTGCAACTCAGATGTCTTCCCTTTTGACCAGTGATTCCCAAACTTTTGTCCTCCAGGTGTTTTGGACTTCAACTCCCTGCAGCCCTAGCTGACTTGGCCAACAGTCAAGAATTCTGGGAGCTGAAGTCTAACCAAACATCTGGAGGCTCAAAGTCTGGGAACCACTGCATTAGATGCACCCTGAACCAAGACGCACCAAGGTCTGTCTCCCTGGACATTTTATTCTTACCTGGTGAGTCATTGCAGAGGTGCCTGTTTGTGGGGTGCTTTGCTGCCGCTCCCCCCTGGCATCCAAGTCTGGGCCGCTTCCCTGTTTTAGCTCCTGGGCCTCGGGAGGGGGCTGGTTCCCCTGGGAGGAGGGGAAGCAAGGCTCCGCCAGAGAAGCGGAGGAGGGGGCGTGGGGCTGGGAAGGGGGCTGGTAAGGCTGGGCCTGAGGCAGGTAAGGCTGGGAAGCCGCCTGAGGTAACTGGAAGGAGGCGGCGGCGGCGGCGGAGGGCGGCGAGGTCCGGCTCGGGGCCCCGCAGGGCTCTGTCTCCGCCGGGGGCCGGAAAGGCGAGGGCGGCGGGGAGGAGGAGAGGTCCATGTCCATGTCCATCCGGGGGCTGCCTGAGGGGACGCGGGGCTCCCATTCCTCCGGAGGATGAGGAGGGGGCGGCGGCGGCGGCGCGGACAGCTCCTCCGGCGCGTTACGGAAACCGCCTGGAGGAAGCGGCGGCGGCTGAGGCGCGGGGTCCCTGTGTTTGAACTGCTTCTGGTAACTCCGCACCGGCTGCGGCGGGGCTGGCTGCCATGACGGGGCCGGGGCTGGGGCCGAGGCCGCCGGCAGCGGAGGCGGAAGGCTCGAGGGAGGCGCGCCGGGCGGAGCGGGGCCCCCCAACAAGACCGACTGGAGCTGCTTCTGGTGCATCTGCTGGAGCTGCTGCAGCTGGACCAAGTGCTGCTCCTGGAGGCTCAGGAAGCCCCCCGCGCCGGCCCCGGACGCAGCCCCTGAGGAGGAGGAGGAGGAGGACGAGGAGGCGGCGGCGTAGCTGCCCAGAGGCGGCGGCACTGGCACTGGCACTGGCATGGCGGTCGGGAGGACAGGCGGAGGAGGCCCCGGCAAGGCGGGAGGCGGCATCATGGTGGGCGGCGGGGGCGGATAAGGCCCGGGGGCCGCCCCATAGAGGCCCCACGTCGGGAACATGGAGCCGGGAAGCGGGTCTCAGGCGGCGGCGGCGGCGGCGGCGGCCTGAGGGAAAGACGGACTTCCTCAGGCCGTAAAGACGGCGGCGACGGGGGCTCGTGCGGATCACTGCGCCTGCGCACTGGGGCGCGCAACTCAGAAGCGCCATAGAGAGCTGCTTCCTGAAAGCTAGAGCGCCCTTCCGTTTTGCTCCTCCAGTAGGAAACGGGGTGGACTGTTGTGGTTGTTAACGGTCCTCAAGTCGACTCCGACCATAGTGACCGGACGCCCTCCTTTGCCAGGGCACGTCCTACATTTCAACCAGGAGGAATTTCAGCATGTCCTCCATTTTGAGCATGATTAAGGTTCAAAACACACTGCAGAAATAATCCAGTTTGAAACCGTTTTAACTGCCCTGGCTCAGTGCTAAGGAATCCTGGGAACTGTAGTTTTGTGAGACATTTAGCCATCTCTGTCACAGAGCTCTGGGGCCACAATAAACTACAGTTCCCAGGATTCCCTAGCACTGAGCCAGGGCAGTTAAAGCCGTCTCAAAGTGGATTATATCTGCAATGTGTTTTGGACCCTGGTCACCCTGATTTCGACCCATGGTGACCCAAAGAATTAGAGATCTCTAAATCGCCCTGCTCAGCTCTTGGGTAATAATGGCCATTGCTTCACTGATTCAGTCTGTCCACCTGGAATCTGGTCTTCCTCCCCCCCCCCGCCCTCCACTTTACCAAACATTCTTGTCTTTTCTAGTGAGTCATTTCTTCTCATGATATGACCAAAATAGGACAACCTCAGTTGAGTCATCTTTGCTTCTAGGGAGAGTTTGGACTTGACCTGCTCTAGGACTCATTTGTTTGTCTTTTTGGCCAGCCACAGGATCCTCAACACTTCTCCAGCACCACATTTAAAATGAATTGATTTTCTTGTCCTCTTTCTTCACTGTCCATCACAATCATCATCAATCATCCATCACAGCAAAGAGTGCTATCAAGAAATTAGAAGAAGACTAGGACTTAGAAAGGCAGCCATGAGGGAACTAAACAAAATCATTAAGTATAAAGATATATCGTTAAATACTAAAATTGGGATTGTTAATGCCAACATATTTCCAATATCTACATATGGTTGTGAAACACTGAACACTGAAGAAAGTGGATAGGAAGACAGTCATCATCTTCAGGAGAGGATGTGCAAATTTAACGGCGCGCAATTTTTTTTAACCAGTACTAATTGTAGAAAAGTTCCATTCATCAGCAGACTTAACACTGGTGTTAGCAAGGGATTTTCTTTGAGGAGGAAAGCCGTAGTCCTCTTTCAGCTACTAATTAAGACTTAGTATGGACACTGAAGGAACAGCAGCCGTCACCTGCAATACCTGCGGTATGTTTGTATTCTTACCTTCAGATGTGGGGAACTACACATGCTCCAAGTGCAAGTTGGTAGCCCTCTTGGAGGACAAAGTACAGCAGCTGGAGGCGCGGGTAGCTACACTTCAACATATTAGGGAGCAAGAGGCTTTCCTTGACAGAACAGAACAAACGGTCTTGGATGGGGTACACACAGAGGAAGTTGCTGGGGAAGAGGTCACATCACACACACAGGAGGTAGAAAGCTGGAGGAAGGTCACACGCAGAAGTAAGGAGACCAAGGATCGTTCTGGGAGTTTGCGGCTACAGAATCGATTTCAAGCTCTTACTCTTAGCAAGGAGGACAAAGAAGAGCAGCAAGGACAGATTTCAGGGACAGAGCAGGGGACCCTGGGAGTTCCACCACAGGGAACAGTCGCTGCTAAGCCTCGGAGGAGGCGTGTGATCGTGGTGGGGGACTCCTTGCTGAGGGGGACAGAAGCAGTGATTTGTGGGCCTGACAAGATGTCTCAGGAAGTGTGTTGTCTCCCTGGGGCAAAGATTCGAGATGTGACAGAGAGGTTGACAAGACTGGTCAGGCCTACTGACCAATACCCCTTCCTTTTGGTTCATGTGGGAACGAATGACACAGCAAGACACAGCCTTCAGAATATCAAAAGGGATTACGAGGCTCTAGGTAAGAAGCTGAAAGAAATGGAGGCACAGATTGTCATCTCGTCTCTTCTGCCAGTTCAAGGGCATGGTCCAGGAAGAGAGAGGAAGATAGCAGATGTCAACAATTGGCTCCGCAGATGGTGTCGTCGAGAACGATTTGGATTCTTGGATCATGGGCTGCGGTTCCATGAGGACGGACTCCTGGCAAGGGATGGGCTGCATCTAACACCAGTTGGAAGAAATGTTTTTGCCAACGGTCTCAATAATTTGATCAGGAGGGCTTTAAACTGAACTGTGTGGGGAAGGGAGACAACGTCCTGGAAGACAAAAGGACTGGAGAAAATAGTCAAACTGTCATAGAGGAAACAAGGCAAACAGTACAGGGACCCAACAGTGGGAGGCAAAAAAACGTGCTAAGGCAGCAAGTAAAGGGGACATATGGTCTTAGATGTCTCTACACTAATGCACAGAGCATGGGAAATAAGCAAGATGAACTTGAACTCCTAGCACAAGAAAGCAAATATGATATAATAGGCATCACTGAAACCTGGTGGGATGAGTCTCATGACTGGAATGTAGAAATAAAGAGGTATAAGCTTTTCAAGAGAAACAGGACAAACAGGAAAGGAGGAGGAATAGCATTATATATCAGAGATATTTACACCAGTGAAGAAATCCAGGACATCAATCCTGGAAGCCAAGTGGAGAGCATCTGGATAAAAATTAAAGGGGAGGGAAACAACAGGGATGTTATTGTGGGAGTCTACTACAGACCCCTAACTCAAGCAGAAGAATTGGATGAAGCCTTTCTAGAACAGATGACCACACACTCAGAAAGGAGAAATATAGTAGTGATGGGTGACTTCAACTATCCGGATATTTGCTGGAAGTCAAACTCGGCAAAATCCTCAAGGTCTAGCAAATTCCTCACTTGCCTCGAAGACAATTTCATTGTTCAAAAGGTGGAAGAGGCAACGAGGGAGTCAGCTATTTTGGATCTGATCCTAACTAACAGGGAAGACCTAGTTAATGGGGTGCAAGTGGTTGGATCCTTAGGTGGGAGTGATCATGTCCTCCTGGAGTTTATTATACAGTGGAAAGGAGAAGCCAGGCATAGTCAGACACGCATTCTAGACTTTAGGAAAGCTGATTTTACTAAACTTAGAGAAATACTGGGGGTGATCCCATGGACAGGAATACTAAAAGAGAAGGGAGTTCAAGAAGGATGGGAGTTTCTCAAAAGGGAGATACTGAAGGCACAATTTCAAACCGTGCCAACGAGGAGGAAAAATGGGAGGTGTCTCAAGAAACCAGGATGGATGACTAAGGAACTTGCAACTGAATTATGTTTTAAACGGAACATGTATAAGAAATGGAAAAATGGGGAAATCACCAAAGAGGAATTCAAACAAATAGCACGTGTAGGGTTAAAGTCAGAAAAGCTAAAGCGCAGAATGAAATCAGGCTTGCTAGAGAGGTTAAGAACAATAAAAAGGGCTTTTGGGGGTATGTCAGCAGCAAAAGGAAAAAGAAGGAAATGGTAGGGCCACTGTGTGGAGAAGTTGGCAAAAAGTTAACAGGAGACAGAGAAAAGGCAGAACTACTCAACACCTTCTTTGCTTCAGCCTTCTCAGAAAAGGCAAAGGGTGCTCAACCTAAGTATAATGGAGCAGAGGACAGAATAGGAGAATTTCAGCACAGAATAAGTAAAGAGATAGTACAGAAACATCTGGTTACTCTAAATGAATATAAGTCTCCAGGACCAGATGAATTACATCCAAGGATATTAAAAGAACTGGCAAATGTAATATCGGAACCATTGTCAATAATCTTTGAGAATTCCTGGAAAACAGGAGAGGTCCCAGCGGACTGGAGGAGGGCAAATGTTGTCCTCATCTTCAAAAAGGGGAAAAAAGAGGATCCCAACAATTATCGTCCAGTTAGTCTGACATCAATACACGGAAAGATTCTGGAGCAGATCATTAAACAGAGAGTCTGTGAACATCTGGAAAGTAATTCCATAATCACAAAAAGTCAACATGGGTTTCAGAGAAACAGGTCATGCCAGACAAATCTGATCTCTTTTTTTGATAAAATTACCAGCTTGGTAGATGAAGGGAATGCTGTGGATATAGTATATCTTGATTTCAGTAAGGCTTTTGACAAGGTTCCCCATGACATTCTTGCAAACAAGCTGGTAAAATGTGGGCTAGACAAAGTAACTGTTACATGGATTTGTAATTGGTTGACTGGTCGAACCCAAAGGGTGCTCAACAATGGCTCCTTTTCAACCTGGAAAGAAGTGACCAGTGGGGTGCCACAGGGCTCTGTCCTGGGCCCAGTGCTATTCAATATCTTTATTAATGACTTGGATGACGGTATTGGGGGCATAGTTATCAAATTTGCAGACGACACCAAATTAGGAGGAGTAGCTAATACCCCAGAGGACAGGATCAAAATTCAAAATGACTTGAACAGACTAGAAAGTTGGGCCAAAGCTAACAAAATGAAATTCAACACGGAGAAATGTAAGGTACTGCACTTAGGGCGGAAAAACGAAAAGTACAGATATACGATGGGGGACACCTGGCTGAATGAGACTACGTGTGAAATGGATCTAGGAATCCAGGTGGACCACAGGTTGAACATGAGTCAACAGTGCGATGCAGCAGCTAAAAAGGCCAATGCAATTTTAGGCTGCATCAGTAGAAGTATAGTGTCTAGATCAAGAGAAGTAATAGTGCCACTCTATTCTGCTTTGGTCAGGCCTCACCTGGAATACTGTGTCCAGTTCTGGGCACCACAATTCAAAAAAGATGTGGAGAAACTGGAACGTGTCCAAAGGAGGGCAACTAAAATGGTAAAGGGTCTGGAAACCAAGCCCTATGAGGAACGACTTAGGGAGCTGGGGATGTTTAGCCTGGAGAAGAGAAGGCTGAGAGGTGATATGATAGCCGTGTTTAAATATTTGAAGGGATGTCATATCGAGGAGGGAACAAGCTTGTTTGCTGCTGCTCCAGAGGCTAGGACCCGAAACAATGGATGCAAGCTGCAAGAAAAGAGATTCCACCTCAACATTAGGAGGAACTTCCTGACAGTGAGGGCAGTTCGACAGTGGAACACACTCCCTCGGAGAGTAGTGGAGTCTCCTTCCTCGGAGGTCTTTAAACAGAGGCTGGATGGCCATCTGTCAGGGATGCTTTGATTGGGAGTCCCTGCATAGCAGGGGGTTGGACTGGATGGCCCTTGTGGTCTCTTCCAACTCTATGATTCTATGATTCTATGCAGAAAATCAACTCATTTGAGATGTGCTGGAAAAGAGTTCTATGGATACCATGGTGTGCTAAAAAGATCAATAAATGGATCCTGGGCCTAGATTAAATGAAGCCTGAACTCTCCCTAGAAGCAAAGATGTCTAAACAGAGGCTATTATACTTTGGCCAAATCACGAGAAGGCACAACTCATCGGAAAAAACAATAAAGCTAGGAAATGTGGAAGAGTAGAAAGAGAGGAAGGCCGCAAACAAGATGGATAGACTCAATTAAGGAGACCACAGGCCTGAGCCTACAGGACCAGTGGAGGACAGGGGCGGTTGAAGACATCTCATTCATAGGGTTGCCATGAGTCAAGGTCGATTAAAGGCAGCTAACAACAACACATAGAAAATGTTAAGCTATTTTGATCTCATATCTACTTTAAAATTACGGTATGTAGATTGTCTTTGGTCCTAATTTTTGTTTTCTTGATGTTCAGCTGTAAACAAGCCTTCACGTTTTCTGCCTTCAATAATCTTACCATATCGCTGATATTTTCTGCTAGTATTATGGTGTCATCTGCATGTTTTAAATTCTTGATATTTCTTCCTCTAGTTTTCATACCTCCCTCCTCTGAGTCCAATCCTGCTTTTTGTATAATGTTCTGAGCATACAAATTAATAGATAGGGTGACAGAATACAATCTGGTCTGACCCCCTTTCCAATTGGAAACCATTCCGTTTCTCCATATTCTGTCCTGACAGTAGCTTCTTGTCCCGAGAACAGATTACTCATCAGGACTATCAGATGTTGTGGCATACCCATTTCTTTAAGAGCATTCAATAGTTTCTTGAGACTATACAATCAAATGCTTTGCTATAGTCTATAAAGCACAGGCTCATCTTCTTTTGAAAGTCCTTAGTATGTTCCATTATTCAGTGTATGTTTCCTATATGATCCCTAGTGCTTCAGATGGACAAGTGATATCACCAGTAGCAACAGTCCACCATGACTTGTACCTCAGGATATCTCTGGCTTTTCTTCGCAAACGAAGGATATAAGGCAGGAGTAATATGGTATTGGGGCTTTTTTTTTTTTGTGGAGATTAGTTTTTGGAAATGTAACATTTGCACAATTGGCAGCATTTGAAACCATTTTCCAGATGGCTTTTCACCAAAAAGATGGAGAAGCCAGGAAATGTTGCATTTTGACCACTGTTGCTACATAAAAAGGTGGTGTTTCAGTTGAAACCCATTTCACAGAACTAAGTATTCACATTTCTCAGATACTCCAACTTATATTAAGCTAATGATTAAAATCACCATTTAAAAATTATTAACAAAATAAAGCAAGATACATAGGGCCTGAACAGACTGCCAGAAATAATCCAGTTTAAGACCACTTTAACTGCTCTGGCTCAATGCTCGGGAATCATGGGAATTGTAGTTTTTTTCTGAGACATTGAGACTTCTCTGTCAGAGAGCTCTGGTGCCACAATAAACCACAGTTCCCATGATTCCCTAGCACTGAGCCAAGGCAGGTAAAGTGGTCTCAAACTGGATTATTTATGGCAGTCTGTTCAGACCCTAAAATCCATATCAGCTAAAACCTATATCAGCTAAAACCTAATAGCAGAAGATCAAGAACAACAGTGTTTGCAGATAAGTGCAGTGGAGCTTTTGCAGCTCTTTGTATTACCTCACATACAGTTGCAGAACCAATTCTGGGGTACATGGCAGAAATATAATAAATAGGGGGATTGCCCCCTGGTATTTTGCTGTTCCTCCAGCAGAATGCCACTACTGAATACTGCCAATAAACCTTGAAGTGCTTCAAAAATTATCACTATAGATTAAGTACCCAGAGTAAGATATTTCCACATGTTAGCATGTCAAAAACATTAAACAAAATGAATACTAAAGTTTACACTAGAATCCTATACATGATCTCTCAGAGATAAGCATCACTGGATTCACTGAGACTTAAATCTGAAGTATATATGTAGGGTTGTAAAAGTGGACAGCAAAGAAAGCTGGTAGGAAGAAAACAAGCTCATCTGAGATGCAGTACTGAAGAAGAGTTCTGAGCATATTGCAGACTGCTAAAAAGACAAATAAATGGGTCCTGTAACAAATCAGGCCCGAAATCTTAGAAGCCAAAATGACTATAAACTGAGGCAGTCCTTCTTTGGCCATATCATAAGACATGACTCACTAGAAAAGATGATAATGCTTGGTAAGGTCAAGGGAAGTAGGAAAACAGGAAGACCGTATATCAGATGGATAGACTCAATCAAGCAGCCTGGATGCATGGGCCAAAAGATTCACGGCCTCACCTGGCCTCACATCGTCCTGTACAGACAATGCAGGCCATTAGCCTGCAGTTCTGGACAGATCCAAGTTCAAAGGGACCACAGCCCAGGGTATATTCCTTGAAACTTTGCTGCAACAGCTGGCCCTGCATGCCCTTTAGCTGCTGTCACATCGTCTCAGAAGATGCCTATT
Organism: Phrynosoma blainvillii; assembly: GCA_026167975.1. Classification (NCBI taxonomy): domain Eukaryota; kingdom Metazoa; phylum Chordata; class Lepidosauria; order Squamata; family Phrynosomatidae; genus Phrynosoma; species Phrynosoma blainvillii. The sequence continues at coordinate 409,037,677 of JANUYF010000001.1, read as the reverse complement.
GTGGCTTGTGATGTCGTATGGGGGTGCCTGGACACATGTATATAGCCAAATGCATCATTTCTGCCCTTAACGGGCCATGACAGCAGTCTTCCGAGAAGACGTGAGGGTGGAGGCAGGTATGGGGCACTTGGCAGCAATGGGTCCATGGCACAGCAGTGGCTGGGTGTGTAAACACTTACCCATCACCACACCAGCCTAGGGACTGACTCAGGTCAGACCCCAGGGCAGGATGGCATGGGCTTGATCTATGCTATCCTGCCCATCTCCTTAGGCCCAAGGAACCCATGGACCGAAATCTGCAAGACCAAAGCAGAGCTGTTGATGATAGGATGAGCTGAAGGATTCTCATTCACAGGGACATAATAAGTTGAAGTCAACTTGAGAGCAGCTAACAAAACATAATCAAGGAGGGGAGATTGGGTTAGTCATGTTGTAATATAGGAATGGGGAATCTGTAGTCCTCCTCCACTTATTGTTGGATTCCAAGTCTCATCAGCCTCAGCCAGATGGTAAAAAATAATGGAAATCAGAATCCATCAATATCTGGAACACCACTGATTCCTTACCCGTTTTAGTGTACAACTTGTTCTGCTGACAATGGGATTAAATTACTTAGCTTTGATCCAACTCAAATTGAATTTAAACCCAGAAATAGAACCCTAATTCCTATTTTCCAGAGCTGATTGTTCCCTACAGTGATGCTAAACTGATTTTTGCAGAATGATGATTGAGAGGGGTTTGAATGGAACAAATTGCAATCTGATGGCAACCAAAAATATTTCTTTTTACAGATTTCAGTGTTTCCAAATATTATACATTTCTATAATGGCAAGAAATTAAGCACATTTTTGAATTAATCCCACTAGAGAGCCCATCCCAACACCTCACACAGGAGTGTGCAAGCTTAATTTAATTGCACACAACCAGAGAAAGAAAGAACAAAGAAGTCTACTTTTATTTAATAAGGAATATTTATTCTAGATCACAGATTAAAAAAGACTGCATGTTTTTTTCTGGGAAATACATTTAAGAAAGGAACCCCCTTTCAAACACCACAGGAAGCAAATTAAAAATAAAGGAATCTTACAACAGATTCTTTTTTGGGGGAAACTGGACATAGCAGGCATATCTTGTTTTATTTCCAGAAGGTGGTTAAAATCGGGGAGCTCCATAGTCATCAGGCATCCGCTCAATATTATACCTAAAATGAGAGACGTCTTTTGTGAAGCACTCCATTGTTTTTGCACTATGGTGCACTGCAATCACACAGTAAGGCAGACATGGTGTTTGTTAGCATTATATGTACCTTTGAATTCTTAATATAATAGTACATGTTCTGAAATAATCCATGTACTATATAGCTAGGGAAGTGAAATTTTGGCACCCAAATGAAGAAACAGCAAGTGATAAGGGCTACACACACTGCAGAAAGTTATAATGTACATTATACAGTGCCATCTGTAAACAGTGATTTAAAGAGTAATCTATACAGAAGGTTCTTTGTCTCAAAGAACTTACACATCTCAGCTTCATCAGTGAGAACAGAGAGGGATGAAAGATGCAAAAACAAAGATGGATATGAACAAATCAGTTACATGAACTTAGGTAACCATTCTACAATTCAGTCCCCAAGTGTTATGGAACAGCTTACCGGAAGAGATCCGTCTTATCACTACTTTAGAGCCTTTAAGAAGGCACTTTAAGACGGACCTCTTCCAGCGGGCCTATCCATCAGTTCTCCCTGGCGAATCTCTATAGTACTATTTTAAAACCGACTTTTTGAGTACTGATGACGACCGGCTAGTTTATTTTAGTTTATTCTTGTTTATTTTATTTAATTTGTCCTATTTCATTGATTTTATTTATGCTCTGATTGTACTGATTGTATTTTGTACACTATTGCATATTTTATTGTGTAATCCCGCCTCGATCTGTAGGGAGAGGTGGGAAATATAAATAAAAACTATTATTTATCATTATTATTATAATACTGCATTTACCTGACAGTAAGTCCCATTGCACTCAGCAGGGATTACTTCTGAATAGACAAATGTAGGATGTATATTTTTATGTTTATTTTAGTTGGAGATACGTGCTTGCTAAATATATTTACCTATAACTTTCAGATAGCTTACATTACCACTGAATTACCCATTTGTTAATTCTAATTACAAAAATAGACCTGTGGGCAGTTGTTTGAAGCTAGGATAATCTATTTTACTTTATCCCATAACCTGTATTTTGGGTATGTTCTGTCATGAGGCTCAAGTGTCATCCAATATACAAAAAAAGAAAGTTTACTGAGTGGCATTTACCTCCCACATAAGCTTGCTTCCTGCAATCTTATCCACATTTATTTGTGAATAAGCTCCACTGAATCTGCTGGAACGTACTTCTAAATAGAAGTGCTTAGGATTATGTTTTAATTTTATGTAGCCATCAGTAACTAGATGAATTTGTGTTGATGTTTTATTCCAGCATCACATTTCTAAATGGAACCACTGCAAATTAAGTAGCAGTAATAAAACCCACTATTACAAAATAAACTGTAAATTTGTTTTGTTATCAGTTAACAGTTTGCCACTTGGGAGCACACTTACCTATGATTAGATATATACATTATAGGGACTCCTGGTATTTTCCGTATTCTCCGCTTCAGGTCTCTGTCTACGGTAGCCACTATGTAACATTTATGCTGCATAAAAAAGTGAGCAGTATTATAATGAGAAAATAAACCAGGTGTTATAATTCATTTGAAGCAGGGAATACCAGAGAATGTCTATTTCCAAATAACCAGGAACTTTGACAAATATTTTATTCAGGAAATGAGAAAGATAAAGAAACAGAAACATCCACCCTTCAATCAGCTGTTTGCAATTGTGATATATTTTCTTAATTATGCAGTTTTAACTATAAGGAAGATCCTTTACAGAATATCAGCTTCTTTCAAGTCACTGACAGTAAAATTGTGTAGCTCTAGATATATTTGTATGTCAACAATAAGGTGCAAAAATTCCTAAAACATGAGATACCTGAGTAACCCTCTGTACCAAACAGTCATCTGCATATGTTCCTTTGTGAGTGCATGGCAGGCGTTCAAATCGTGGGTCCTTTGCTATCCTGTAGAATTAAAACAAACGAAAATTAGGTGCTAGCCAGTTATTCAAAGTGAATGGAGTTAAGTAGCTAGATCTTGAATGAAGAGTGAGCCCCAGTTCTACATATTTATGCTTCAGACATGTATCTCTAAGTCTTTCTGGACTGGTGACTTCTAACAAAATGGCTGCCATTGAGAAGCTTGCTCATTTGTAAAAGGGTTGCCATGTTACGTATGGCCAGTCACAAAATTACTGTTTTCCATGAGGCAAAGTGGGAAAGAGAAGAAGTGCTGCATCTGCACTGCAGAATTAATGCAGTTTGACATCACTTCAACTGCCATGGCTCAATGCTGTGGAATTCTGGGATTGGTAGTTTTGAAAAATATTTAGTTTGCTTTCTGAGAACTCTGGTGCCCCAACAAACTACAAACCCAGGATTCCATAGGATGGAGCCATGACAGTTAAAGCAGTATCAAGCTGCTTTATATCTGCAGTATGGCAGCAGGTTAACTTGCCCAAGAACTTGCTTAAATGGGAGGCAGAGGTAAGGGTCCGAGCATTAAAACACAAAGCATTCTTTTGAACCACACATTTCTGCTAACTATTTCATAGATGGTGTGCACGCGCACGCGCACACACACACACCAGGTAACATCTGACAAAACCCTCCAACAATATAAAACTGTAACTAGGCAAAATGCACAACATGCCTAAACAGCTAATACTCTCATCACCCCAAGCTACCAACTAATAAAGCACTGTGAAAACACAAAGCAAAATACAAATACTCCACACGTTTCTTACCTACCCCAACCCACAGACTGAGTGCTACAACACACTCCTGCTATCTTTTCCCTTTTTCTGTATGGCAGCATTAACTTCAAAATAAAGCATGGACTAGCTTTGTGTGTGTGCTTTCAAGGTGTTTCCATATCATGGAGTTTTCTTGGCAAGATTTGTTCAGAGGTGGTTTGCCATTGTGTTCCCCTGAGGTTGAGTATGTGTGACTTGCCCAAGGTCACCCAGTGGCTTTAATGGCTGAGCTGGGAATTGAACCCTGGTCATCAGAGTTGAAGCCCAACACTCAAATCACTATGCCACATTGGCTCTCATTGAGTAGTTTACCACTATTTTTATTTACCAATAATGCTCCTGGGACTCATCTAGGGCCCAGAATTCTTATAAATGGTGCTAGAGGCCAGTGCCAGCTTCTGTTACAAAAATCTTTGCTGGGGATGTCTGTGGAATCAGGGGTGACAGGAAGATGTGCAGGCACCTGCAGAAGTGCCCATGGGCAGTTTGATGGTGACCCCTCCAGAATCTTACCTTAGGGCCACACGATACTTCTGCCCTAGTTTCTCAATTTCAGCCATAACACAATCAGTGATACAGGGAATACCTGTTGGAAAAGAGTATCATCATAACATTTTTAACCAGCATAACAATAAACTCTTACAGGTGGTGCATTCTGAAAATACTTATGTTTCAAACCTCTGAATATTTACTCAGGTAGTTACTCTATTAATCCTTTTAAGACAGTCTCATATAAAACTCATATAAAATTATCAAAATTGAAAAGCACACTCTTTAGTTGATTAATTTGTCTATAGATTTAATTTGTTTTCTTCAAAAAGAAAGAACAAAGTTCTCTGTGAACATAACTATCGGTTGATCAAGTTTGATAACAGACATGTTTACTTTCACCATTATAACCAAATTTTAATAAAATTAGCAATAAGCTGGTAATATATTTATAGCTGGCTACCCTTTTTTTTAAAAAAAAGAAAAGCTGGCGTTATAAATAAACGCAGATACATTTGCCCATGTAATGATAAAGGATTTTGTAGTAGATTTTAAAAAAGAAAAAAAGAACTACAACCTGGAGCCTTATTGTTTCAACAGCCTCAGCAACGTGTTTTTGTAACTGGAGCTTCTCATAGTCCACACTGCAGAAATAATCCAGTCTGACACCACTTCAACTGTCATGGCACAATGTTATTAAATTCTGGGAATTGTAGGTTGTTGTGCTTTGCTCTGGTGCCACAAAAAACTACAATTCCCAGAATTCCATAGCGCTGAGCCATGGCAGTTGAAGCAGTGTCAAATCAGATTAGTTCTGCAGTGTTTATGCATCTCCTGTCTCTTACCTTATCATAATGCTACTCTCTAGAAGAAACTGCAAAAGATGTAGATACTTACACTTGGCATAAAGGCAATCCATCATTGACTGCACCAAATCCAGTTTGGCTTTAATGGAAAAATTAATGAAGTTGGTATCAACCAGGATATAGTACGGAGGCCCTAGTTGTGTGTTGTATTGGAAGAACAAACAGGAGGGATATTTAGGGCTGAAAAACAAACACATAAAAAAAAAGTATCATTAAAACAGTGAAATGAAACATACTGTCTACACATTGCGCATAACTACTCCATAAGAGCTTTTTACTTGGTATATAAACTCTAGTTAATTTTAATTGTTCAAAGAATACTGTAACTCTTTTCCCCAGAAAATCTGTTGAAAAATGTGAGCAATGTGAATAGCAAGATATTTGGAATTTAAAATATTAAGGTACATCCAATCAAGATTTAGTTCTGAATTTTTAAAATGTGTTATTAAAAAGTGAAAGAGCCAGGGTGGTATAGTTTTTTTGTGTTGGACTAAGACTCTGGGAGACCAGGGTTCACATCTCCAATTGGTCATGGAAACCCATTGGGTGGCCCTGGGCATACACTCTCAACCTGAGAGAAAGGCAAAGGCAAACGCCTTCTGAACAAATTTTGCCAAGAAAATCCCATGACAGGTTCACAACAAGATCACTATAAGTCCAAAACAATTTGAAGGCATAGAGGAAAAATAAGGAGGAAGGATTAGCCCTTAAAATAAACACAAAGGAGTTTTTTTGTACTTCATCATCACTAATCTGCAACAAATCTGCTGGCTGGAAAACAATGAATCCCAACACCTGCTTGATCAGTAAGTGATTTACAAGATGTATTTGCCTCCCCCAACTGTATTTATTTATTTAATTTATATGCTACCTTTCTCCCAGAATGGGGCCTAAAGTGGCTTCCGAAAAGAATCAGTTAAAATACCTTAATAAAAATTTTAACACAAGTAAAAATCCCCCCATTATACAATACAAAATAATTTAAAAGCCATACAAAAGATTAAAGAAATAAACACACATCTCAATAAAAACCTTTCCTACTTACTACAGTGGGTCCTTCGTATCCACTGGGGTTTAGCTCCAGCTCCCCCATACCAAAATCCATGGGTGCTCAAGTCCCATTAAATACAATAACCTAGTAAAATTGTGGCCCTGATATAAAATTGCAAAATCAAGGTTTGCTGTTGGGAATGTATACATTTTTTGAATATTTTCAAGCAATGGATACATGAATCTGTGGATATGAAGGGCCCACTATAATTAAAAACCTGCTAAACAGAAATATCTTTGACTACTGATGAAAGGAAAGTGGGGAGGAGGACAGCCTAGTCTCCAGTGGAAGGAATTCCAGAGAGTGGGAGCAGCCACTGAGAATGTTCTCTCTGATGTCCTCACCAAGCAAGCCTGTGATGGTGATGGGACCAAGAGACTTGCTTATCCTTTTACATAAAGAGTTCAGGCTATTTTCCCCCATTGAATTTGTATGATGAGACTAAGCAATAGAAATGGGACTAGTTCTGGCAGGTTTGTATAGGGAGATATGGTCTTTCAGATAGTTTGGACCTAAGCTGTACAGGGCTTTAACCACAGAGGTCCTGAACTGAAATGGTAGCATTGGAAAGTATATCAGCTGGAAAGTATATCAGCTGATATCAATGAAATATACTTTTAATTTTGGATCTTGGTTGCTGACAGGATTGGTGAGAAATATATGTGTATGTCTGAGATAACAATATGGTAGCTCTCTGAACAAAGAGAAACTCCCCAGTTTCTTTCAAGTTAGGAAATGTCACAACCAGAGATGGGACTGCCCACATCTTCCTTGCCGCTGGGACTGGGTTCATATTTAGGATTTGAGTTTTTTCTGGGTGTCTAACTGGAGGTGACATTGGAAACACTGGAAACAACGCCCTTTTTTCCTGCAACAAACTCTGCCCTTTGCAGAAATCATCTCTAGCTACCTGTCTTTTAAGAACTGTTTTTAGTGTGTTAATTTTCCTCCTGTAATAGTCAATCTATGGTATGTGTAAGCCATATACTGCAATTCAAGACTGACTGGATCAGTATTACTCAAAGTGGTGATCTGTGGACTGGTGCCATTCCATGAGTTGATGGTCTGCAGCATGGAATACTTGTAGTCATTGGGCACAAATATGGTCCACAGCATATTATGAAAAAAATCCTGCTTGTTCTCCAAATCAAATAGTTTAAGAGGCACTGGACTAGGCAACATTCCAATCCTTTCCAAACACACAGTTCTGTGAAGTAAGGAAGGTAAAAGTGGAGTTAAGCACTATATCATAAATACTTCAATCCTTTCATCATCTTCATGCTACTATTCCCCAGATTGCAAACACAGAGATTTGTGTTCACATTTGGTCATTTTCACACACCTCCTATGACAAGAAGCCAATAAATAATTTAATACTTACATCTCTCTCTCTTTGATTGCACTGGGATCTTCCTTCTTTTTCTCTTTGGGTTTAGCTCGGTCTGCCTCTTTGCTAGAAATGACAAGAAGTTTAAAAACATTTATATGTGCCATCTGTTGTCATTTCAGTAAATCACAGTAAGTCAGGATCTTTACATCAAAGTTGAGAAAATACTTCAGTACAGGATCAGAAGAGAAAAATCAAAGAAAGCATAGTCCAAATGTTTACGATACTTCTCCAAACAGTAGGTTAATGTTTCTTAAAAGGTCTAAAAAGGATTAGAATGGAACATTCCAACCACCCAAACTCCACTAGTCTCTGTTGATTCCAGCTAGATGACTAGAAAGCCATCTCTCTAAATCTTGCAACCTTTCTATTGCTTAGTCTTATCATACAAAGTCAATGGGAAAAAATAGCCTGAACTCCTTGTGTAAAAGGATAAGTGAGGGCCTTTGCAGACTGCTAGAAATAGTGCAAACTGAGTCCACTTTAACTTCCCTGGCTCAGTGCTAGGGAATCATGGGAATTGTATTTTTTTCTGAGACATTGAGCCTTCTCTGTCAGAGAGCTCTGGTGCCACAATAAACTACAGTTCCCATGATTCCCTAGCATTGAGTCAGGGCAGTTAAAGTGGACTCAATTTGCACTATTTCTGGCAGTCTGCAAAGGCCCTAAGTTGTCACATTAAGTATAGGCATTGAATTAAATTTATTTAAAAGCATTTAAGACAACAAAAAGTGGGTGGAGGGGAGGGATAATACAGTATGCACTCAAACTTTAGGCTAACTACTAGGAGAAAGACAGGATGCAAATCAAATAAATAAATATTCTTCTGTAATAACATGTCAGTGTCCAAAGATCTCTCTAAACAAAAAGGTCTTTGCCTGCAAGTGGAACAGAGCAGAGAGAGGGCCAGCCTAGCCTCCAGTGGAAAGGAGTTCTGCAGTTTAAGATCAGCCATTGTTATGTCCTTATAAAATACACCTGTAAGGATAGTGGGAGGAAGTGAAATTCTTTCCCCCAAGATCAGGAAAAGCACAGTCTTTTGGACAATCTGGACCCAAGCTGCACAATTCATAGTCAGCACTTTGAAACGTGCCTAGAAACGGATTGGACAAATATGTGAAACTGCAAGACTTTTGCCCTCAGCGATATAGGAATAACCTGATGTCTTGTATTCTGACACACAGTAATAGCTGTAGAATTCTATATAGCCATTTTCATAAACCCTGTATGAATTAAGTACACAAACAATGCTATAAAGATAACAAGATTTCCTTCAATTTCTCACCCAGCACAATACCTGAATAAAATCTGTCTTCTCTTTGCTATCTAGACATCTCATTTCTTTTCACAGAACAAGCATAAACATATCTTGCTCACTACAGCTGCTGGCAAACACTAGGGTTTGGGGGGAGGGAGATTAAAATGGCTCATCATATGACTTAATTCTGAATGTAAAATAAGAGTTTTGAAACCAAAATTTTGTTTAATGTTTAGTATGTTAAGTACAAATGAATAAGTAAGTGGTTCCAAGTTGAACTCTCTTCCCTTCTGTCTTTCTATAATAACTCTAGCTTCCCTCAAGAAATCCCTTTCATAGGATGCCTGCCCATTATCCAATGTTTCTTATTCTTGGGCAGTGAATACGAAACTAGCTCAGCAGAAAGCCACTCTTGTGAATACTGTATAAAAAGGTAAAGGTTTCCCCTTTGACAAAGTTGTCAAGTCATGTCCAACTAAGGGGCAATGCTCATCTCCACTACTAAGCCAAAGAGCCAGTGTTGTCAAAGACTACTCTGTTCACTTCGCCAGGATGACCCCACAGAATGCTGTTACCTTCCCATCAAAGTGGTACCTATTTATATATCGTACATGCACTTTTACATGCTTTCGAACTACTAGGTTGCCAGAAGCTGGGGCTAGTGATGGGAGCTCAGCCCATTACAGAGCACTTGAGTCTTGAACTGCTAACCTGCCGATCTTGCAATTGACAAGAGTCAGTGTCTTAACTGCTGAGCTGCTGCATCCTGTATATACTCATGTATAAGTCTAGAAATTTTAGTCAAAAACTTGAGCTATAAAACTTGGGTCAACTTATCCATGGATCAATGTAAGTACTATAATTATCTCTCATAAACAAAAGGAACCATTCCCTGGTGAAAAGCAGAGTATAAACTGTCCTATAAGTACTGACCCACCTCTACTCTCTCCTGCCTTTAGGGTGGGCACAAACAGTTATGCCTGCTGGCATTTTATAGATTCTTGGGTATTGTTTCCCTTGGCTTTATCTTTCAGATCCTCTGTTACACACTCCTAAGTATTTGTTGTTGTGAACTGCCCTCAAGTCGATCTCGACTCATAGTGACCCGACAGATGAGATATCTCCAAGACCTTTTGTCCTCCACTGCTCTGCTTAATTCCTGCAATCCCATACCAGTGACTTCCTTAATAGAGTCCATCCATCTAGCATGTGGCCTTCCTGTCTTCCTACTTCCCTCCACCTTCCCCAGCATTATTGCTTTTTCCAAAGAGTCCTCTCTTCTCATGATGTGTCTGAAGTACGACAGGCTCCGCTAAGACGTACTTGTTTGATCTTTTGGCTTTCCATGGGATCTTCAGCACACTTCTCCAGCACTAAAACTCAAATGAATTGATTTTCTTCCTATCATCTTTCCCAACTGTCCAGCTCTCACATCCATACATAGTAATAGGGAACACAATGGCTTGTATCTCGTTCATTGGCTTCGAATTCCAATGGCACCTCTTCTCTCAACGAATGTCTTCGAGCGGTAATGGGCTGGATGAGGAAAAACAGATTGAAACTGAATCCAGACAAGATGGAGGTGCTCACGGTAGCGGCCCCGAAACCAAGAATTGGGTTGCACCCTCCAGTCCTGGATGGGGTCACACTCTCCTCCAGTGACTGTGTTCGCAGTCTGGGGGTGCTCCTTGACCCGTCGCTCCTGATGATAAATTAGGTAAATGCGACGGTCAGGAGCACCTGTTATCAGCTTCGGCTGATACGCCAGCTGCGCCCTTTTCTGGAAGTAAGGGATCTCGAGACTGTTGTGCACGCGTTGGTAACCTCACGCCTCGACTTTTGTAATGCACTCTACATGGGGCTACCCTTGTGCCTGGTTCGGAAACTACAACTGGTACAGAATATGGCAGCCAGGCTTGTGGCGGGAACATCTCGGAGGGATCACATTACTCCGATTCTAAGGACCCTCCACTGGCTTCCTATTAGTTTCCGGACCCAGTACAAGGTGTTGGTTATTACCTTTAAAGCCCTAAATGGCTTGGGTCCAAGCTATCTCAGGGACCGTCTGCTCCCATATAATCCTCCCCGCGCACTTCGGTCCTCCGGGAGGAATTTGCTACAGCCTCAGAAAACGAGGCTTGTGGCTATCTCCCGGAGGGCTTTTTCAGTCGTCCCTAGGCTCTGGAACGACCTGCCGGACGAGATCCGTCTATTAACATCTTTAGACAGCTTTAAAAAGGCTGTAAAGACGGATCTCTTCCGGCAGGCCTTTCCAGACTAGTTATCCCCGCCTCGGACATAAATAGCTGTACTAATGATGTTCTTCGCGTGGCCCCATCGATAGATGGAGAGGATCATCAAGTCAGGCTTTTTTAGTTGTTCTTCTGTACTGGGTTTTTAAATTTAATCGAACTGATGTTTTAAACTGCTTTGATTTAATACTGTTTTAAGGGGTGTGGGGGTGTGTTGTGTATTATATGTTTTATTATGGATGTATGTTTTAAACTTGTAAGTCGCCCTGATTGGAGTACCACTGGGCGGGATATAAATAAGTTTTATTATTATTATTATTTATTGTATGATTCTAACTTCTGTGCTCAGTTGTATACCTTTGCATTTTAGAATCTTTTCTAGTTCTTCCATAGCCATCCTCCCCATTCTTAATCTTCTTCTGATTTCTTGACTGCAATCTCCATTTCTATCAATGTTTGATCCCAGGTATGGGAATTCTTTTACTATTTCTATTTCTTCATTGTCTAGGTTGAACTTGTAAAGGCTCTCGGTGGCCATTTTTGTTTTCTTTATGTTCAGCATTGAGCCTGCCTTTGCATTTTCTTCTTTGATCTTCCTTAGTAGGTGTTCCAGGTCTGTGAAGTTTTCTGCTAATATTATGGTATCATCTGCTTATCTCAGATTGTTGATATTCCTTCCTCCTATTTTCATTCCTCCTTCTTCTGTGTCAAAGCCTGCTTTTCTTATAATATGTTCTGCATACAAGTTGAACAGATAGGGTGAAAGGATGCAGCCTTGTTTGACCCCTTTGCCAATTGGGAACCATTCTGTTTCTCCGTGTTCTGTCCTGAGAGTAGCCTCTTGTCCTGAGTACAGATTCCTCATCAGGACTATCAGATGTGCTGGCACTCTCATGTCTTTAAGGGCGTTCCATAACCTTTCATGGTCTATGTAGTCAAAGGCTTTGCTATAGTCTATAAAGCACATGCTGATTTTCTTTTGGAATTCCCTGGTGTGTTCCATTAGCCATCTTGACTTATCCATGATCATATCAATATCCCTAATTCTGGCCCACAAACCTGCCTTCGACTTATACGTAAGGTTGACTTATACTCAAGTATATATGGTATATCTCTCCCCCCCCCCCGCCCCCGTTCTAAGAAGGAGATGTTTGCTTCTTAAAAGGATTTAATGGGGGGAACTGAATGGGATATCTATTTCAGAAAAACATTTTCAAGTGCCCATTTTATTTAAATGAACAAACAAAGCATTTCAACTCAAAATCAGTATGTCCATGATGGTGAACCTATGGCACTTTGCCAGACATGGCACACAAAGCCATTTTCCCCGGCATGTGGTGGGTGGTGAGGAGGAGGAAGGTGCGTGCCTGTTCCTCCTCTTTCTCTCCTCGCTCCCCTCCCCCCGGCCTTCAGCTGTCTCTGGAAAGGCAGCTGAAGGCCAGGAGGGCAGGGGAAAGAAGTCCCACCCTGGAAGTCCCACCCTCGGAGGGTGGAAGTCCTGCCTCGGGTGCCAGGTTAACACCTGGTGCCCAGTGGCCTTTTAGTTCGGGCACTTGGCCCCTAAAAGTTTCACCATCACTAGGTTGGAACTACTGGCCAGTTCATTCATTACTACACCTATTAATTAAAGAAAAAAAATAGCACTGCAATTCTATACAAACTTTACTAGAGGGAAAGCTCAAGTGAACTGCTACTTCTGAGAAGACATGCACAGAACTGCTCTATTATATCAAATTGATTGATTGAATCTGATGTGTGAGTGTAAATGAGTACATTGTAGTTCTAAAGGGAATATGCTACAGCTGGCATCAACATGCAAAAAGTATCTCTTCTTTAAAGAAACTGGAAAGGGAATGGCTCTTTAAAATGGTCTTTTTGTAAGTACACTTGTCCCTCCACATTCACTGGCGGTAGGGGAATAGGACTCCCGTGAAAGTGGAAAAAACTCAAACAACAAAAACACTATGTTTTTACCTGAAAGAACACCTCTCTAAGAATCTTTAGGTCATCCAGTGCAACTCTGTGGTCAACATCTGCTTGTCTCTAACCACAGAATTGCACTGGAGGAGCTACAAATGCCTAGTGGAGTGTTCTCTCTAGGAATCTCTAGGTCCTTCAGTATGACTTTTGGTTAAAGTTGACGACAGAGTTGTGCTGGAGGACCAAGATATTCCTAGAGAGAATATATTAATAAAATCCATGAATAATCAAATCCCCAAAAGTCAAAGCTGCAAATGTGGAGGGACAAGTGTATTTACCTTTTAAAAAACCTTTACCAAATGAGGCAAGACAAATTTTTAATCAAAACACATCAATAGATTTTAATAACGTAACCATCAATAAATGTCATCACAATGCATAAGACGTCACTGTAAACACTTCAGATCTATTAATTACACAACTCTTAGAGTTCAACACAAATACTACACCATTGCCATTATCAAATAGTACTCACATTCGCTGGTCACGGAGGCTGATCATGCGCTTCATGGTAGCATATTTCCTTGCTTTTTTCTGCTTCCCCTAACAAGTTAATAATAAATAATTGTTCTGAAGAAATATATAACATCCTGTTTAGTTCTTTCTAATACCTGAGACACACAAGCTCTCAACAGACCAGGCTGGAATGCCTCACCGAACTACAAATTCCAGAATTCCACAGGACACAGCCATGGCAGTTACCTATATACATCCCTTAAAAGTTTATGACCATTGTTAGTAATACAATTGTTATTTTCTGTATCTCATTTCATTCTGATCCCAGCCCACATAACCACATATTGTGCATATACCTAAGGCTTGAATACTGTATTGTTTCCCATGCATCTGAGAAAGCAGATTGAAATTGACAAATAACAAACTAAAATAAATCTGTTAATCTTAAAGGTGTCACAGAGCTATTTTTTCTTTTCATTAGGTACTGCTATCTCTGAAAACATCGACCTCATTCTGAACAGCTATCAGAACCAACATTCAAATTCTTAAAAAAAAAAAAAAAAAAATGATGGCAAAACACAGGAATTGGGACTTGACTCAGAAAATGGCCAATAATTTCAGCTCTGTATGGTCAGTTGTCGTAATCTAAAGCACTATACAGTGTATTCTGCTGTTCTTTAATTTTTTTAAACAAGACTGGGGCGTCTCCATTCTCATCCTAGTGAGCCTTGCCCCACTCACACCATCTCTTTAGCAATTTAAAGGGATGTAGGTGAACAACAGCGTTCTGTGCAATCATGCTGGCCAGGAATGCCTGTTATCAGCTTCGGCTGATTCGCCAGCTGCGCCCTTTCCTAGAAGTAAGGGATCTCGAAATGCTGGTACATGCGCTGGTGACCTCTTGCTTGGATTTCTGCAATGCACTCTACATGGGGCTACCCTCGTACTTGGTCCGGAAACTCCAGTTAATTCAGAATATGGCAGCCAGGCTGGTCTCTGGTACATCTAGAAGAGACCATATTTCACCTGTCCTACCGATTAGTTTCCTGGTTCAGCATAAGGTGTTGGTTATCACCTTTAAAGCCCTAAATGGCTTGGGTCCATCCTACCTTTGGGACTGTCTCCTTCCATATAACCCAACCCGCACACTCCGGTCCTCTGGGAGGAACCTACTTCAGCCTGTGAAAACTAAACTATCTACAACCTCCCAGAGTGCTTTTTCGGCAACCGCTCCCAGATTATGGCCTGCTGGACAAGATCCGTCAGATTACCAATTTAAACAGCTTTAAAAAAGCTGTGAAGACGGATCTCTTCCGGCAGGCCTCTCCTGATTAGTTCCTGGCCAAGAAGTGAGTTTATCTTTTTCTCCACTCGCTGCCACATCTATTGCTGACGGCCTGCTTGTTTTTATAAGTATATATTTATATATGTATTGATTGTAAACTGTTCATTTATTATTTACTGTTTTTAATCTTTCAATGTTTAATACTATTTTAAGGGGTGGGCGGGTTTGGGGGTGTACATTGTGGTATTTTATTGTTGTAAGCTGCCCCGATTGCTTCTGCAGAGAGGTGGGATAGAAATAAATATTATTATTATTATTATTATTATTATTATTATTATTATTATTATTACTATCACAGAGTAGTCTCTGACAACACTGGCTCTTTGGCTTAGTAATGGAGAACTTAGGACAAGAGGTTACAGTTAGAAAAGAATATGGAGAAACATAATGGTTCCCAATCAGCAAAGCGGTCAGGCAAGGCTGCATTCTATCATGCTATTTGTTCAAATTCTATGGAGAAAATATCATACAAAAAGCAAGCTTAGATTCGGAAAAAGGAGGAGTAAAGATAGGAGGAAGAAATATTAACAATCTAAGATATGTGGATGACACCATACTACTAGCACAAAACATAATGGATTCAGAACAGTTACTACAGAAAGTCAAAGAGAAAAGTGCAAGGGCAGGCTTAAAAATGAACATACAGAAAACAAAAATAATGACCACAGAGGGCCTACACACATTCAACCCAGATAATGAGGAAATTGAAATATTTAAAAGAGTTCCTGTACATAGGATCAAATATTGATCAGAATGGGGACTGTAGTCAAGAAATAAGACAGCTTGGGATGGGAACAGCAGCCATGAAAGAACTAGAACAGATTCTAAAGAGGAAAGATATACAACTGAGCACTAAAGTTAGAATCTTCCAAACCACTGTATCCCCCATTGCGATGTATGGATGTGGGAGCTGGACAGTAAAGAAAGCAAAGTGAAAGAAAATCAATTCATTTGAGATGTAGTGCTGGAGAAGATGGCTGAGGATACTGTGGACAGCCAGAAAGACAAATGGGTCCTTGACCAGATCAAGCCTGAACTCACCCTGGAAGACAAGATAATTAAACTGAGGCTGTTGCACTTTGGTCACATCATGAGAAGGTATGAATCATTGGAAAAGACAAGGATGCTATGAAATGTATAAAGCAGTAGAATGAGTGGAAGACTGCAGGTCAGATAGCTAGACTCAATTAGGGAGGACACAGGCCTGAATTTACAAGACCTAATCAGAGCAGTGGAGGATAAGGGGTCTTGGAGATGTCTCATTCACAGGATGTTGACTAGAATCAGAGTTGGAAGAGACCCCAAGGGCCATACAGTCCAACCCCATTCTGCCATGCAGGAACTCACAATCAAAGCACCCTCAACAGATGGCCATCCAGCCTCTGTTTAAAGACCTCCAAAGAAGGAGACTCCACCACACTGTCATATTACCTCTTAACCATCTCTTCTCCGGGCTAAACATACACAGCTACTTAAGTCTCTCCACATAATAATAATAATAATAATAATAATAATAATAATAATTCTGCTTATTTATATCCCACCTTTCTCCCAGTACAGGGACTCAAAGTGGCTAACAAATTTAAAACAGTCTAAGTTAAAACAGTATAAAACATTAAAAATACAAACATTTCAAACAATTAAACATTCCATTATTAAAATTGTAAACTCTTCAGAACAAAACAAAAGGCATGGTTTCCAGACCCTTCACCATTTTGGGCCCCCTCCTCTGTACACACTCGTTTCTCAATGTCCTTTTTGAATTGTGACGCCCAGAACCAACTGGACATCCCAATAGCAATAGCAGCAATAACTTATATACCACTTCATACCATGCTAAGCAGTCTCTAAGTGGTTTACAACTGTAAGTTAATTGCCTCCAACAAGCTGGGTACTCATTTTAGCAACTTCGGAAGGATGCAAGCCTGAATCGACCCTGAGCCCCTCGCTGGTATTGAACTCACAACCTTGTGGTTTGTGAGTTCAATACCGGCGACGGGCTCAGGGTCGATTCAGACTTGCATCCTTCCGAAGTTGCTAAAATGAGTACCCAGCTTGTGGTTTGTGAATGAGTGGCTTCAGAGCAGGTCATTTAACCACTGTGCCACCAGGGCTCCATCACAGTCTCCCCTCAGAGAACATTATGGTCCCCAGACTAGGGGCCTACAAAAACTTTTAATAATAATAATAAAATTTATTTATATCCCGCCCCTTTGAGATCAATCGGGGCGGCTAACAGCAATAAAATATCACATAATACAAACAAATCAAATACCCTCCCCCCCTAAAACATTATTAAATCAGCCCAGAGAGTTCTAGTGCCACAATAAACTACAGTTCCCATGATTCATTAGCACTGAGCCAGGGCAGTTAAAGTGGTCTCAAGCTGGATTATTTCTGGCAATCTGTATAGGCCCTAGAAATCAGTCAAGAACAACCAGGAGGGCCAACGAGACCCTGTACGGCAGTGACTCCCAAACTCTGGCCTTCCAGGTGTTTTGGACTTCAGCTCCCAGAAGCCTCAGCTATCTTGGCCAATGGCCTGGGATTCTGGGAACCGAAGGCCAAAGTTTGGGAACCACTGCTGTACGGCAAATTCCGAACTAGGCTGAAAGCCACTCACCATCTCCTCGGCCCTCTCCGCACACTCTGCTTCCTCCACTTCCGGCGCACCCTTGGCGTGCCCACTGCTTTATACGTCACTTCCGGAACTTGGCCAAAGGGGTTGGAGGGAGAGAGAGAGTGTAGTAGCAGCTGGAACACTGTCTGACAGAAGAGGACCGACACCGACCGACCGTTAGTATCCTTTTGGGCTCCCCGACGTCTCTTCCCTCTCTCAGCCGCCGCTTTTCCTTTCCCTTTCCCAGGAAGGCTGCTTGGCTCCGGGGGAAGGCGAAGAGGGCAGCCCCAGCCGTCGGGAAGGGGGCGGCGCCCTTGGGAAAGCCTTCCCTACCGTTTGCTGACTCCGAGAAGGAGCCGCGTCCTCGTTCTCTGGGATTATTAGGGTTATGGGAGGAGAGGCTCAGGGTCCGTGGATTTAAAGCGGGGTGTGTGGGGGAATCAGGCCCCTCTGTGGGGTTTCCACGAGTCTCTCTTTCTGGTCCCTTGAGGGGTAAGGGAAGAAGTTTGGGCACAGGTTTTTGGGAGGAGGGGGCGTTTGTTTGTGTGTGCCTTCAAGTCTTTTCCCACTTAATAGCAACCCTTATGGCAGGTTTCTTCAGAGGGAGGGTTGCTTTTGCCTTCCTCTGAGGCTGAGAGAGTGTGACTTGCCCAGGATCCCCCAGTGGGTTCCCATGGCCATAGTTTTTTTTTGGGGGGGGGGTTATATGTTGTATGTCTTCCAGTTGTTTCTCACTTATAACAACCTTTATGGCAGGTTTCTTCAGAAGGAGGGTTGCTTTTGCCTTCCTCTGAGGCTGAGAGAGTGTGACTTGCCCAAGGTCGCCCAGAGGGTTCCCATGGTTATAGGGTTTTTTTGGGGGGGGCGTTTGTTTTTATGTGCCTTCAAGTCATTTCTCACTTAATGGCAACTCAGACGAACCTTAGCAGGCGTTCAGAGGAGGGCGATTAAAATGGTGAAGGGTCTGGAAACCATAATGTCCTATGAGGAGAGACTTAGGGAACTGGGTATGTTTAGCCTGGAGAAGAGATGGTTAAGAGGTGATATGATAGCCCTGTTTAAATATTTGAAGCAAGCTTGTTTTCTGCTGCTCCAGAGAATAGGACCCGGAACAATGGATGCAAGTCACAGGAAAAGAGATTCCACCTCAACATTAGGAGGAACTTTCTGTCAGTGAGAGCTGTTCCTTGGAGTGTGGTGGAGTCTCATCCTTTGGAGATCTTTAAACAGAGGCTGGATAGCCACCTGTCAGGGATGGTTTGATTGTGAGTTCCTGCATGGCAGAATGGGGTTGGACTGGATGGCCCTTGTGGTCTTTTCCAACTGTGATTCTATGTTTGTTTAGAGGGGGTTTGCTTTTGCCTTCCTCTGAGTCTGAGAGAGTGTGATTTGCCCAGGGTCACCCACACTGGTCTTCAGAGTCTTAGGTCTAAAACACACTGCAGAAATAATGTGGTTTGAGACTGCTTTAACTGCCCCAGCTCAATGCTAGGGAATTTTGGGAACTAGAGATTTCTGAGACATTTACCTTTCTCTCTCAGAGAGCTCTGGTGCCACAATAAATTAGAATTCCCAGGATTCCCCAGCAGTGCGCCAGGGCAGTTAAAGTGGTCTCAAACTGGATTATTTCTATGATGTGCTTTTGACCTCAGGTAGGGAAGGGAAGTTTACATCTGGTCAAATTCTCTGATTACTGGTTCTTCTGAATTTGAGTTATATGAGTTTCCTTTCTCTTCCTTCCTTTTTTCCTTCCCCTGTATTCCTCTCAAAGGAATAAATTCCTCTGTCCCAGCAGATGAGAAGTATTTGCTGTGTTTGGCATCTGTCTCTTACACTTTTTACCTTCATGGTAGAATTGAAAGATATAGTTGTTTTAGTCTGTAGAATCAGTATGTAGAAAGATCTTGCAGCACCTTTGAGACTAACTGAAGTAAAGAAGCTGGCAGCATGGGCTTTCTTAGATTTCAGTCTATTTCCTCAGATTCACGTGTCTGCAAAGGATCTTGTAGCACCTTGGGAACTAACTGTGGGGTTATTGTAACAGCGAAAATAATCCAGGATGAATCTAGGTTGAATCTCTGTTATTCACATGCATCCCAAATGCACCCAATTAAGTGTGCCTTCCCCGCCAAATCCCACCCCACTTAACTCGGAACAATCAATACAGAGTTCCCACCCCCAAGTTTTTTTTTTAAAAAAAGATTCACATCGTAGCCAGTGTGAATAACTGATGTGAATAGACCTAGGATTAAAACTGCATGCCTTGAATGCATTTTAAAGACGTTCACATCGTTGGTTTCGTGTTTATTCATGTGCTGCCCCGTGTGAGCAACCAAACTCCCAGAGATGCGGTCCCATAGTGTGAATGACAAACCCAGAATGCATGAGTGAGATTATTTGCATCATTCCACTAAAAAAAGACAATGGGCCTTTGCAGACTGCCAGAAATAGTGCAAATTGAGTCCACTTTTAGGGTTAGGGTTAGTGCTAGGGAATCATGAGAATTTTTTTTTCTGAGACATTGAGCCTTCTCTGTCAGAGAGCTCTGGTGCCACAATAAACTATGGTTCCCATGATTCCCTAACTCTAAAAGTGGACTCAATTTGCACTATTTCTGGCAGTCTGCAACCCCCCTATGTCTGAATGACCCCTGAAAGAAAAGTTGGTAGCATGAACTTTCCTAGACTTGAGTTTCCTTCCTCAGATGTATGTTTGAAATGGAGAGTCCAGAGACAGATCTATGGTCTAACACATGTGAAGAAGTATGCTCAAGCCTATGAAAGCTCATGCTGCCAACTTCTTTCTTTTAGTTAGTCTCAAAGGTGCTACATGATCCCTTTGCAGACTGATTTTCCAGGCTAATACAGCTGTGTCCTTGAATTATACCTTCACTTTGCAGGAGAAGCAAACTCACATTCATGAATGCTCAATTTCTCATTCTGGTGTTCTTCACCAAATCCTCCCATTTTAAATTTGTCATGAAAATTAGTGTTTCGTATTTAGTTAAAGAAATGAAAGAATGACAGGGGGCACTTCTCTGGTGGTTTCTTCTTTCACAAAGGGTTAGCTGCTGTCTCATTCTAGGATCCATCTTGACTTTGAAAGCTTTCTTTCTGCTGGTAACCATTTCGGCATTGTTGTCTGCCTATTCAGCTGCAGTGAGGTATCATCCATTGTTCGGGGAGGGAGAGTATTTGGTTCTGCTTGTGCTGCTGTTTTAGAAGAACAGTTATTTGGGGAATCTTCTCTTCAATTGTCTTTTAGTTCCTTATGATTTTCACAGCAGGCCTTATGTTTTCCTTGCAGTTCTGTAAGAGTTGTCCTATAGGTTAAGCCAGTCATGAATAGCCCCTTGATTTTGATTTTGTGATTGCAGAGGAACTAAAAGCAATAACAGCAATAGACTTGTTACCAGGAGTGGTTTCCCCTCTGTAAATATTAACAGAATTGCAGAAGTTTTAAAGTCATAATGGGATAACCTAAGCTATTATATGAAATATCATTTAATGTGTTAAGCTGTGCAAGCCTGTCCTAGACTGACCTTGTTTTTATGATAAGAGGTTCTTTAAGGAAACCTTTACATACAGAATGCGGAAAGCAGATGAACCATTCGATTACTTCCAATTTAGTGGCTCTTTTA
Organism: Phrynosoma blainvillii; assembly: GCA_026167975.1. Taxonomy (NCBI): domain Eukaryota; kingdom Metazoa; phylum Chordata; class Lepidosauria; order Squamata; family Phrynosomatidae; genus Phrynosoma; species Phrynosoma blainvillii. The sequence continues at coordinate 409,016,422 of JANUYF010000001.1, read as the reverse complement.
AAATAATTCTGAATCCCATTTCTTTCTGTGTTATATGATAATACTGTGTTGTATAATACAGTACTGCTACAGACAAATTCTTATTTTAGGGCAAGTATCTTTCCAGAGGCATGACCTTGCAAGACACAGACAATGGTATGTTATTCTTATCTACAAGTCTGCTTTTATATTCTTTTTACTGAATTACTCATTTGGTAACTTGTGGTGAGTAAGAATCATCGCTAGTTGACCACATGCAAAAGTTCTATAGAATTTTACTTTTTTCCTGTTTAGTCTACATATGATTAGAACACATATGGAGGGGTGGGGAGTGAAAATGCTGTTTAATAAAAAAAGATTCTATCTGCTTATATTTTCTAAAGCAGGGGTAGGCAACCTAAGGCCCGGGGGCCGGATGCGGCTCCCTGAGGCCTTTGGACTGGCCCCAGGCCGGTCCTGCCGCTGCCGCCTCTGCCGCCCGCCATGATAATGTTGATTATTGTTGTTATTACTTGTTCTTGGGATTTTCTTGGCAAAATCTCCACAGGGGGTTTGCCATGGTTTTTCTGGGGCTGAGAGAGTATGCATGCATATTTTTTTAAATTTTAATTTTTTTAAAAAAATATCTTTCTTTCTTTCTTTCTTTCTTTCTTTCTTTCTTTCTTTCTTTCTTTCTTTATTATTGGTGCTTTGCCCCCCCAATTGTCTGAGGAACAATTGCCCCAGCTCAAAAAGGTTGCCTACCGCTGTTCTAAAGAGAAACACTACAGGTTAGCTGGCACTTGCATCTTAAGGTTGTAGCCCCATTTTTAAAAATCTGCAGATTGGTTTTTGCCTGGTTGCTCTCATAATATCTGCTGTCTGTATTTTGTGTGACTGCCTGTGGCCCTTGAAACTAATACACTTGGATTGCCTTGTTGTTTGTTGTTGTTTGCCTTATCATTTTGGATTTAGGTTGATCCAAAGGTGAACCTATTACAGCCTTTTTTTTTTTTGGCAGAATGTATTCAGGGGGAGTTTGCCCTTGCCTTCCTCTGAAGCTGAGAGTGTGTGACTTGTCTAAGGTCACACAGTAGATTTACATTGTGGAGTGGGGGATCAAACCCTGGTGTCCCAGTCTCCAACACTCAAACCATTGTCTCTCCATTGCCTTTTAATGAAGAAGTTATTAAATATTGTGTGTTTAAATAGGTTAGTTTTCTCAAGTACTCTTTTATATCCTCTTAATACAAATCAATACGTACTTATAGTGTATCTTCCTACTGTGTTAGAGGGAACGGTTGTTGTGGTAATATATTCCATTTAGATAATGTGCTTCATGTTGGCCTGGAGCTGCTTGTTCTAATCTTATTTTTCTGTGGGCTGCTTCTTACAAGATGTTTCTAATATAGATGTCCTTTCTTTGCGTGAAAACTGCACAAATCTAACATTGTGCACATTACATTGGATTAATGAACGCATCACAGTTCACGTGTAGAAAGTACAGCAGAAAACCACAGTTGGCATTAATTTTCCAGCACACCCAGTGAAGTAAGTGTGTGTATTTACATAATAGAGTACATACAGCATTTCTATCGTTTCCTACATGAAAGTGACTTCTATGTGGGAATTTTTTTTACTGGGCAAAACTGCTAGTAACAAGCAATAACATGAGGCAGATTGTAACTCAGGGTTTTCTTAAATAGTTGTTCTTGTAAAAGAGGACTTAAGGTTAAAGAAATTCTTTTCCTAACAGATGATACGTTCTGGAAACTGAGTACAGAAATAAATGGTTTGCTGTTCCACCCATAACTATTTTTGTAGTCTTTAGCTTGATTATGACTATTATGGCACACTCAGCTACTTTAGTTAATTGTTCTTGTTTGCAAAATTAGTGGGTCACATGAATTGAACCAAACACAAACTCTGTTTTCTCTGTCATGTTGGATTTAGAATGAGTTTTAGGGAGGAAGATGATTGATTCAATGTACCAATAGATTATGTAGGAATAATAGTTACTGTTTTTTAAACTCTTTACGTACAGTTACAACTTTTTAGAATTTTTGATAGAGTTGAAGAAGCTTATTTTAATTGAAGGGGCATGATAAATGGCATGGCAGTGTTACATCAGAATGTTATACAGATATCTAAACTTTGTTATTTTGTATTTTGTAATCCTATATATGCTTGTTTAGGAGGAAATCCCATTGCAGTCCCTTTGCTTTTCCCTACGAAGTGCAGAATGTTGTACTGTATTTATCTTTGAGTTTTTCTTGCTAATTTTAGCCCTATTTTTCATTATCTCAAGGTCATATTAGTTCTTGTTCCTGTTTTTTAATGCAATGGCTAACCTTCCCAGTTATGTGGCATGTTTGTGTTTGATGGCATGTTCTATACCTGTTGTTTTATGTTATTTGTAAAACTGGTGAATAACACTGGTCATTAGACTTAACCCTGCAGCACCCTGCTTCTTCCTTTCTCTCCTGGTTTTTGGGTATGGCTCATAGACCCAGCAACAAACTCACTGTATAGCAAACATTTTGCGTGTCGGACGATTGTGAGGAGTTTTTGTTAAAAGCCTTGGGGAGTTTGATGTTCGACATCTAAAGAATGAAGGGAATAAAAGGTTGCTGTGAGCTGATGGATGAAAGATGTATGTACCACTGCAGGATGCTGAATCTGTTTGAATAGATACAGAGTTTATACAAACAGATTATAGGAAATCTGATTAGAGTAGTTCTCAGAGCCACATCTAGCATGGTGGGCTACACATTAATAGTATTTCCCTGTCCATGTTTATTTATGCAAAGTGCTGGTGATACAGAATTACTACTAACAAAAGGACATATTTTCTTGAGTGTGGATGTCTTCAAGTAGCTGTAAAAAGATATATTCTGAGTACTGCATAGAAAGGTACAAGGTTTTATGGACAGAATGTTAAAAGGTAACAACAGAAACAACAACCCCGAATACAACATAGAATCATAGAATCATAGAGTTGGAAGAGACCACAAGGGCCATCCAGTCCAACCCCCTGCCATGCAGGAACTCCCAATCAAAGCATCCCCGACAGATGGCCATCCAGCCTCTGCTTAAAGACCTCCAAGGCAGGAGACTCCATTACTCTCCGAGGGAGTGTGTTCCACTGTCGAACAGCCCTTACTGTCAGGAAGTTCCTCCTAATGTTGAGGTGGAATCTCTTTTCTTGCAGCTTGCATCCATTGTTCCGGGTCCTAGTCTCTGGAGCAGCAGAAAACAAGCTTGTTCCCTCCTCGATATGACATCCCTTCAAATATTTAAACACGGCTATCATATCACCTCTCAGCCTTCTCTTCTCCAGGCTAAACATCCCCAGCTCCCTAAGTCGTTCCTCATAGGGCTTGCTTTCCAGACCCTTCACCATTTTAGTTGCCCTCCTTTGGACACGCTCCAGTTTCTCCACATCCTTTTTGAATTGTGGTGCCCAGAACTGGACACAGTATTCCAGGTGAGGCCGGACCAAAGCAGAATAGAGTGGCACTATTACTTCTCTTGATCTAGACACTATACTTCTACTGATGCAGCGTAAAATTGCATTGGCCTTTTTAGCTGCTGCATCGCACTGTTGACTCATGTTCAACTTGTGGTCCACCTGGATTCCTAGATCCCTTTCACACGTAGTCTCATTCAGCCAGGTGTCCCCCATCGTATATCTGTACTTTTCGTTTTTCCACCCTAAGTGCAGTACCTTACATTTCTCTGTGTTGAATTTCATTTTGTTAGCTTTGGCCCAACTTTCTAGTCTGTTCAAGTCATTTTGAATTTTGATCCTGTCCTCTGGGGTATTAGCTACTCCTCCTAATTTGGTGTCGTCTGCAAATTTGATAACTATGCCCCCAATACCATCATCCAAGTCATTAATAAAGATATTGAATAGCACTGGGCCCAGGACAGAGCCCTGTGGCACCCCACTGGTCACTTCTTTCCAAGTTGAAAAGGAGCCATTGTTGAGCACCCTTTGCGTTCGACCAGTTAACCAATTACAAATCCATGTAACAGTTACTTTGTCTAGCCCACATTTTACCAACTTGCTTGCAAGAATGTCATGGGGAACCTTGTCAAAGGCCTTACTGAAATCAAGATATACTATATCCACAGCATTCCCTTCATCTACCAAGCTGGTAATTTTATCAAAAAAAGAGATCAGATTTGTCTGGCATGACCTGTTTCTCTGAAACCCACGTTGACTTTTTGTGATTATGAAATTATCTTCCAGATGTTCACAGACTCTCTGTTTAATGATCTGCTCCAGAATCTTTCCGGGTATTGATGTCAGACTAACTGGACGATCATTGTTGGGATCCTCTTTTTTCCCCTTTTTGAAGATGGGGACAACATTTGCCTTCCTCCAGTCCGCTGGGACCTCTCCTGTTTTCCAGGAATTCTCAAAGATTATTGCCAATGGTTCTGATATTACATTTGCCAGTTCTTTTAATACCCTTGGATGTAATTCATCTGGTCCTGGAGACTTATATTCATCTAGATTAACCAGATGTTTCTGTACTATCTCTTTACTTATTCTGTGCTGAAATTCTCCTATTCTGTCCTCTGCTCCATTATCCTCAAGTTGAGCACCCTTTGCCTTTTCTGAGAAGACTGAAGCAAAGAAGGTGTTGAGTAATTCTGCCTTTTCTCTGTCCCCAGTGAACAGTACTTCACCATTCTAACGGATGACCTTCAGATGCACAGATCCTCGAGTCTGGTTTCGGTTAAGTCTTTCTGATTCATCATGTTACAAAAAACATTATCATTCATTTAAAAGGTCCAAATGCTGTATAATTCCAAAAAAGTTACCTCTAAAATCACAAAGATGAAAGTGCAAAGGCAAGACTGATGCTGAACATAAAGAAAACAAAAATAATGACCACAGAAGAAAAATACAAATTCAATCTAGGCAACGAGGAAATTGAAATAGTTAAAGAATTCCCATATCTAGGATCAAACATTTACCAGAATGGGGACTGCAGTCAAGAAATAAAAAGAAGACTAGGAATGGGAAGGACAGCTATGAAAGAACTGGAAAAGATACTGAAGAGCAGAGACATAGAACTGAGCACTTAAGTCAGAATCGTTCAGGCCATTTTATTCTCAATTACCATGTACGGATGCGAGAGCTGGACTGTGAATGAAGCACACAGAAAGAAAACCAACTCATTCAAAATGTGGTGCTGGAGAAGAGTGCTTAGGATACCATGGACAGCCAAGAAGACAAACAAATGGGTTCTAGAACATCTCAGACCAGAGCTCTCCTTGGAGGCAAAGATGATCAAGTTGAGACTATCATACTTTAGCCACATAATGAGAAGGCATGGATCACTAGAAAAAAACCATAATGCTAGGAAAGGTAGAGGGTAGAAGAAACAGGGGAAGATTATAAACCAGATGGATAGACTCGATCAGGGGGGTTATGGGCAAGGACTTGCAGGATCTGGGCAAGGCAGTGGAAGACAGGGATTCTTGGAGATGTCTCATCCACAGGGTTGCCATGAGTCGCTAACAACAGAAACAACAAACCCGAATACAACAGTACTTCACCATTCTAACGGATGACCTTCAGATGCACAGATCCTCGAGTCTGGTTTCGGTTAAGTCTTTCTGATTCATCTTGTTACAAAAAACATTATCATTCATTTGTCTTGCTATCAGGGTGGGAAACAGTTACAGGGAATCTGGTAATAACCCACATTTTATTTATTTATTTGACATCCTGCTTTTCTCTCAATAGCCATTAAAACAAAGTACGTGGGGAAAGCAATGGCAAAGCTTCTCTGATAAATCTTGCCAAGAAAGGCCTGTGATAGTTTTGCCTTAGAGTTGCCATAAACTGGAAATGACTTGAAAGCACACAACAACGTCTAAAAATCCCCATGATAAAACTAAACAATATGTTTAATATCCTTAAAACGTTTTAAGGAAGAGACATCTAAATAGGTATCTTCTGAATAGTTTATTAGTTCCTCTATTTATTACCAAGTTGTTGCAAGTGGTCCAATGCAAATTAGCTCTCCAGTCTGATGATTAATGTTACTGTATCCTGGAAACTAGCTGACTATGAAGACCAGCTTCTTCTGGTTCATTAAATATGTTTGTTATGTAGCACAAAGGAGTATGGTTTGCATGTGTCATCTCTTTTGCTTTCTTCTGTCTACTTTTCCTGTCACTTCATATAAAGCGAATGACTTGGAGATAAATGTACTAACAGAGTAAGAGCAGCTTTCAGGCAAAGAGAATTCTGCACTAACGGAATTGCTGGGTAGGAAAGATATTGTATACTGTATATTGTATATACAGTATATATTGGATATTGTATACTGTATATTGTAGGAAAGATACTGAGTAGGAAAGATATTGTCAGGTTTTCAGACACAATTTATACAGGAAGCATGTTACTTCATCACACATGGTAACGGAAGGACATGCTGGAATGCCAGTTTTGTCTCCTACAGTACTTTTCTTGCCTAAATGGAGGGAGAAATCTGCGACTATTTAGATTTCTTTGAAATGTGAACAAAGTCTGTACTGAGATCAGTCAGAATTCCCTATCACTGAACTGTCTTAAATAATGTTCATTTTAAAAGAAATGTGAAAGTGAAAAAGTGTTCAGTGGCAGATTGTGTATATTGACTTTGTTAACAGTTCAGTAAAGGCCTTGTTTTCATAAATGCGTGAGATAGACTTTACAGAGATAACTCCATCTCTTTCCACAGGAAATTTGTTTTGATCTACTTTTATTTTATCAGTTAAACTATTTGGAGGATATAGAGTCATTTATATGAATTCTCAGTATTGCTATGATTGGCAATAGTATTTGGAGGAGCACAGAATTGAGCATTTCATCTGTTAGTTGATAGGAGAAACATTTTGAAAGAAGATGAGAGGAGGCAGTTTATACCACCAATATTGAAACCAGATTTTCTCCAGCCAGAACTAGAATCCCTATACTAACTAAGGGACAGCTGGAGTAGAGAATTCCATAGTATAGATTAAATGAGGATGCATTGACTTTATGCTATTCACCTCTCGCCATCCATTCCCACTTCAGACTAACTGCTCACATTACCCAGTTCAGTCTGCCTGGTTGATCCCTGCAGCAGTCAAGCAGAGTTTGAAGCAAAAGTCATGTGGTCTATATTGGATGGAGCAAACTTCACATCCCCCTCTCAGTCAATCTCTGGAAGGGACCTTTAGAAGACATACCTTCTCTAGTGTAGAGACATTTCTAGCCTAGTCAGATTGATGGCACCAGCAGTGTTGGGGATTGAACTGGCTCTGTGAAAGGATATGACAGTATCCCTCTGCCTAGTTTTCTCTCACTGTAGATTTTTTAACCAGTCTTATAGATACAATACAATTGCAATAAATTATTTAAATTCTTATTAAATTATTTTATTTTTAATCTGGAAGTGTTTCAAATTGTATAGTTATACAATCATAGAGTTGGAAAGGGGCCTGACCAGAGATCTCTTGATACAGGGCAGGATATAAATATGTTAATAAATAAATCCTGTGTCACTGGAGAATTTTTGGATATGTGGTACCTTCATTTTTTTTTAGTGCAGAAACTCATTAAGAGCTGAAACCTGGAGCTGGTTTGCTGACCTGCCTGCTTGCCTAATAGACAGTTTTGCATACTTGGAAAGTTATTTTTTTTTTATTGATTTTTATGACAGAATACTTGGAAAGTTAAGGTAATTTCTTATCAACAGAAAACTGGAAAGACAAGCATGCTTGGGCATTTGGGATTTTCTTTGGTATGAGCAGAATGAAGAAGCACTTGAAGACTGTGTTTTTGATGAAGTACAATAAAGGGATTTGGAAAAATTCTCTTGTCTACAGAGGAAGGAGCAATAGTAGGTTCTTTGCCCTGGAAAACTATGGAAATTATTTGTTAGTTCTCCTTCATATTTCATTCCTGTCCCTTACTTTTTTCTTTATAGCTCTTTTTACGGAATAATTGAGCACATATCAGGGATTTTGCCAGAAACCTTGGCTTTTTAAATGCTCCAGACATTTCTGAATACTGCCTAGTTTAGATTTTCCCCTTCCTGAATTTCAGTGCCCTTTCTTGTTTGCATTTTACATTAGAATAGTGCTGCATAATACCTTTGCTTAGATGCATTATCTTTTTGTTTTGATGCATGAACATATCCTACTAGTTGAATAGCTTGGTCATAGACAAGAATTTTTGGTTTTCAAATACACAGCATGAGGTGTTTTTCTATATAAGCACTGTTTTTGTTTCTGTTAGTTATTACAATACTCAATTGTTACTCATTGGTTACATAGAATCTAGAGCTTTCTTCTTATGAGGTAATTACTCTGTTGGAAAGATATCACTTTGTCTATTGTTCAGACCACTGTATTCAGAGAATATGACTTCTTGCTCTCAGTATGCCCTGTGGGATAGTTTCAATGACATCTCTGAGGACATCTCTGACACAGGTCTCTCCTCGCCTTGCCCTGCAACAGTAAAATGTTGTGTTCTCCCCAGTGCTATCTGGCAAGAGTGTGTGTGAGAGAAGGAGTGGGATGGGGGAGATACATATAACAACGCAGCTGTCCTTCTCTGTTCATTCTGTTCAATTATATATAGACTGGACATTGTGCACAAAGATGTACATATCTTTGAATATGGGTTTGTGAGATTAGTAGACAAGTGATTGAGGCATATACACCATCCCTCCACATTTGTGGATTTGATTATTCATGGATTGTATTAGTATGTTCTCTCTAGGAATATCCAGGTCCTCCAGTGCAACTCGATGGTCAACTTTAACCAAAAGTTGCACTGAGGGACCTAGAGATTCCTAGAAGGAACAATCCACTAGGCATTTGTAGCTCCTCCAGCACAATTATGTGGTCAGTGTCTGGCAGATGTTGGCCACAGAGTTGCACTGGAGGACCTAGATATTTGAGAAATCACTGATGAAGCAGGGAGAATGGGGCATCGTGGTAGTGCTTTTTTTCAGGACCTTTCTCAGCAGTATTACTGTATTGACCCATATATATATATAAGTTGACCCAGGGTCTTAGGGTCACGTTTGGGCATACATTTTTTTATCTGTGTATATATGGTAGGTAAATTTTCATTTGCAAAGGGGCCCTAAGCCTCAGAAAAGAAGTCCAGCACATCTAAGTAAGAATAAAGTGATGCATGGCTTATGATGTTGCTTTGTGGTGTTGCTCAACTGCTCATTGATGTGAGCCTTTGGCTGAGTGAGTTCAAAAATCAAATGATACAGATTTTTTTTCTTTATTTATTAATTAAAATAGTTATAATTTATCCAATAGCTAAAGATCTAAGGGTCAAATACAGGCAGTAAGATGGCTCAAACAATTATTTGTGTGTATGTGTGGGTGTGGGTGTGGTGTATGTACAGCAGAATAACACAATGGACAAAAATCCAGAACTCAGTACCTCAGAGCAAAGCCTTGGTCACTGGACTAAAAAAAAAAATTGGTGAAGAGCCAAATTTTAACTTGGTGCTGAAATTAGTACTGACACTAGCCTAATCAGGTTTCCAGGGAGAAGGCAACACCATGGAGAAGGCCTTCTCCTGTGTCTCCGCGTAATGTATTGCTTTCAGTGGAAGGACACATAGGCAAACCCTTCCAGTGAATCTCAGTGATCTTCTGTGTTTATATCAGGAAAGGTACCTCCTCAAGTATCAAGCCATTCTGCTTTCTTTTTCCAACTTTTTAAATACTTAACAATGGTGATAATTTGACAGTGACTACTGGTTTTTGTTTCAGGAAATCATCTGACCAGTTTCTGAGAGATTACATGTTGTAAAGTGACAATGCAGAGTGCCACTTCTTGGAGTAATCAACTTGTAGCTGTTCATGATTCGCTACCAGTCCACCTGCATAGTGAGTTCCAGGATTATTTGTCTCAATGATGAACTGGCAGTCATCCCCTCTTGCTGACACTTCCCTGTTTTCTGCATGGTGAATAACACTGCTGAGGAATGGCCACTTCCTTATTATTTTTTGTGGCAAGGGAACATGTATAAAGGTATGTTTTTCACTTGGTTGCAGGAGTAGGAAGCATCTACTACACTTGGGGTGGAGGGGAATTAATCATATCGAATAAAGAAGTGAATGTAACTATAATACACCAAACTAAGAGAATTCTTAACAATCAAAAGTTAATAAATATGCAGTAGAAATGAAACACATATAGAATATAACAGGAGGCATACTAGTACTGACTGTAAATTGCAGCTTGATAGAATAATGCCAATCATGAAAGGGAAAGGTCCAAATGCAGATTTGATGCATAATAGAATTTGATGTTCCTTCTAGATGACAAATGAATTGTTTTTCAAATTTTTGAGAGCTTGGAAATGCATAATTTCCAATTGTGTTCTGTTAGTGCAGAGGGAAAAACAAGTCCATACGCTGAAGGCTGCCAGCTAGGAAACAGATGCCATTGTCAAGTCTGGAAAGTCACTCATGACCTCAGGGTTCTTCTGAATAAGCTTTGTAATCTTAGTTGTAGCAAATTATAAGCACGATACAGCAATATTTACTCCAACTGACATAATGCTCCACCATCAACTGACACCACATTGTATACTGGAGCATTCATCCTTATATACACAGACACAACTAGGATTCTGATCCAACCCCCTGCTAGTGTTTCATCAGCTTCCTGTCATGTGTCCACAGTGACAGTGCAGTTTGGACCTGCTATGACTCATCTCCATGCTCAAGTTGCATCAGCTTCATCTGAGTCAGCATTTCCTCTGTAACCCATTGCATGCACCTAAGACATTTTACACAGCCTGGGGCAAAAAGTCCAACTGATATGTTCTACCTTGGTTGTAAAATGTATTGCCATATCTGGTTGACCCGTTATTAATCCAATATGAGCACTGTTCTTCTAATAACAAGGCATTAGTGTCTTGTCCCATGAACTTTGGCACATAGCCCTCTAAAGACTGCTTGTGTGATCTTTCAAGCAAGCGAGTCTACACAATTTTGAATCTTGAGAAGGAAGCATAACTCCTTCTCTTTTTCTATATAAGAAATAGGGGTAGGTAAGAAATTTGCTGTGCCAATAGATTTAACAGATTTAGCAAATTTGTAAATCTTGGACTAAAATACAATTTGTCAATGGAAGTCTAAGCTTTCCAAAAGCTGCAGAAACAAACAATGCATTTGACTGACCCCAAAGGGTGTTCAGCAATGGTTCCTCTTCATCCTAGAGAGAAGTGTCCAGTGGGGTCTACAGGGTTCTGTCCTGGGCCCAATGCTGTTCAACATCTTTATCAATGACTTGAATGAAGGAATAGGGGGCAAATTCCTCCTCCAAATTAGGAGGAATAGCTAATACCCCAGAGGACAGGATGAAAATTCAAAATGATCTTAATAGATTAGAAAGCTGGGCCAAAGCTAACCAAATGAATATCAGCATGGAAAAATGTAAGATACTGCACTTAGGGCAAAAATAAAATAAAATGCATAGATATAAGATGGGGGACACCATATAAGATGGGGGACACCTGGCTTAATGAGACTATGTGTGAAAGGGATCTAGGAATCCTAGTAGACCACAAGTTGAACATGAGTCAACAGTGTGATGCGGCAGCTAAAAAGACCAATGCGATTTTAGGCTGCATCAATAGAAGTCTAGTATCTAAATCAAGAAGTAATAGTGCCACTCTATTCTGCTTTGGTCAGGCCTCACCTGGAATACTGTGTCCAGTTCTGGGCACCACAGTTCAAAAAAGATGTTGAAAAACTGGAGCATGTCTAGAGGAGGGCAACTAAAATAGTGAAGGGTCTGGAAACCATGCCCTATGAAGAACGACTTAGGGAACTGGGTATGTTTAGCCTGGAGAAGAGAAGGTTCAGAGGTGATATGACAGCCCTGTTTAAATATTTGAAGGGATGTCATATTGAGGATGGAGCTAGCTTGTTTTCTGCTGCTCCAGAGAATAGGACCCAGAACAATGAATGCAAGCTACAGGAAAAGCGATTCCATCTCAACATTAGGAGGAACTTCCTGACAGTGAGAGCTGTTCGACAGTGGAACACACTCCCTCAGAGAGTGGTGGAGTCTCCTTCTTTAGAGGTCTTTAAACAGAAGCTGGATGGCCATCTGTCAGGGATGCTTTGATTGTGAGTTCCTGCATGGCAGAATGGGGTTGGACTGGATGGCCCTTGTGGTCTCTTCTAACTCTATGATTCTACAGCACACACACATTTGAAAAATGTCCAAACAATGAATTATTTCAAGAAAAGGTCAAATATGCTCAGTGGCATGTATACAGATGCACAGACACTTTAAAAATGTGCAGAAAAATACATATATATTTTAAAGGGAGGCACATTCATCTTTATCTCTGTTGCTAAGAAGCAACGTCTTTTTGTTTGCTGCTTTAGCTGGGATTTTATTAATTCTGGTTCTTATGCTACCATTGTATCTTTTGCTTTATGTTGCTTCTGTGTTTTTGGTTTTCATTCTGGTTTAATGTGTTTCTGTTAATATTTATTTATGGTCCTTTGGAAATTTGTTCAGAAATTTTAACTGGAATATAAATAAATTATATAAACATTACTGAATGCCAGAATGACATTTGTATGTTGGATTTTTGTATTTTTTATGCTTGCTGTTGTTAGTCATAGTGTCAACATTTGTGGTGAATATTAGTATTACTCAGTTTTCTGGCACTTAAAGCAGCATCTAGGTCCAAAACACACTGCAGAAATAATCTTTTTTGAGACTATTTTAACTGCCTTGGCTCAAAGCTAGGATATTCTGGGAACTGTAGTTTTGTGAGACATTTAGCCTTCTCTGTCAGAAGCTCTGGTGCCACAATGAACTACAATTCCCAAGATTCTTCCAGCACTCAGTCAGGGTGGTTAAAGTAGTCTCAGACTGGATTATTTCTGCATTGTGTTTTGGATCCTAGAATAGCTTGGTACTTATAACCAGATTTGGCTTCCCAATTCCATGCTGTGGAACTATTGTACATTTAATTTGTTCTTTTCTTAAAGTGCAGGCTAGAGAGATGAGGGAGGAAGAATTAGAGCATGTCTGCTGTGTTTTGTAGGAATCAGGTCTTTGATCAGGAGATTGCCATGGGAAATGATATTGAACTGGGGTCTATTTTGTGCATTTCAGATGCAGCTGTGAGCCTCGGCTGTGTGTCTTGTTGAAGGGACCTAATGTTTTACGTTATTGGTAAGCAAAGAAAATGTTTTAGGAAGCTCCTAAATGACCCTTAGTGTCTAGTTTTAATTCAGTTATGTGAACCTCAGACTGTTGTGCTAATACTGAGTGCATTAACTTGCATATTATTTTCTCTTGACATCAGACCTGCTGCAGTTTCCTTCTTTTAGCTCTTGCTGTGGGTTCAGCAACTGCTGAAAATATTTTAGTGCCAGAGGTAGAAAATCCAAATTGTGCTTTCATGTCATGCTGGATAAATACAGTAAAACAAAATAAGGGATAACTTGTTACCTTTTATTCATAATTTGTTCATCCAACATAGTTCTGCCTGAAGTTCCTTCATGGTGATAGATGCTGAGCATTTTCCTGGAATGAGTAAGTGGTCTCTATTTTCTCCTTTCTACAGGTGGGATCACAGTATCTGTGGTAGCCTTTTTTTTCACCATTAAGTTCCTCTTTGAGCTTGCCGCACGTGTAGTCAGCTTCCTCCAACATGAGGACCGGGAGCGCAGAGGAGAGCGGACCATTTATGACTACGTGCGAGGCAACTACTTGGACCCCCGCTCTTGCAAAGTGTTCTGGGATTGGAAAGACCCGTGTGAGGTGGGCCACAGCATGGCCTTCCGAGTGCATGTAAGGGAGCATTTCTTTTTCCATGACAATTCCAATATTGGATCTAGATTTTACTTCAAAGCAGTGCAGAGCACAACTCTCTTTTTAATGAGTATGAGATTATTCTTTTTGCATCCTTGTTTCAATTTTGTTATCTGGGCTGAAAAGTTTCTGTGTTGGTGGGCAGCATCACTGCAGACCTGGATAATAATAGGGGGTATCTTCGATAAAATTTCTTCTGCAGTGAGTTTCATGTGGGGGTTCTGGCTTCCAGATTCAGATAGTTAGATTTAATGATCTCATGGTGTAATTTTGTTCTTTTTCTTTCTGGACTTGGTTCTGTCACTTCATATTTATTATTATGTGCCAAATAATTGTTTTTGACTTACTATGACACTATGAATGAGAGACCACCACAAGATCCTGTTATTAACCATGTCCAGTCTTATCAGCTAAGAGGCATGACTTCTTTTATTGAGTCAATTTCATTGTGTATAAATACAAAATCTGGAGTTTATCTATCTTTAAGCATGATTGGAGGTGATCTTTTTATGGTATAAATATTTCTGCCAAGCGTGCTGAAGCTCAGAGATAATTCCATATTGACTTAGCTGAGTATGATATAAAATACGTACCGTTTTGCTCTTGTTGTGTCAGTAATAGGATGCATCAATTTATCTGACTTCTCTGTAGCTCATTACTCACTTGAGTTTCTTGATTATGCAGCTATTCTATAAGAATGGTCAGCCTTTCCCTGCTCATCGTCCTGTGGGACTGCGAGTTCACATCTGTCATGTCGAGCTAGCAATGGATATTCCTGTGACCCAGGAAGTACTTCAGGAGCCCAGTTCCAATGTGGTGAAGGTAGCATTCACTGTACGTAAGGCTGGACGCTATGAGATCAGTGTAAAGCTTGGAGGCTTGAATGTGGCATACAGTCCTTACTATAAAGTTTTTCAGCCAGGTAAGTCCCAGTTTAAGCAACTACAGGGCAAAGCATAGATGGGAAGACAAATACAGTGCATGAACATTATTACTACCTTTGTCACTTAACATTTATTTATCATGACCAGGGGTAGGCAACCTTTCCCCTTTAAGGGCCGAGGGACTTCAGCTCCCAGAATCCCAGGAGCTATTGGCCAACATGGGACTATTGGCCAACATGGCTGAGGCTTCTGGGAGCTGAAGTCCCTCGGCCCTTAGAGGGGAAAGGTTGCCTACCCCTGATCATGACTATACTAGGTAAGGGATGTGGTGGCTTAGTAGTTAAAACGCCAATTCTGACGATTGAAAGATAGAAGGTTGGGAGTTCAGCTGCATGATGGGTGATCTCCTGTCATTAGTCCCAGCTTCTGCCAGCCTAGTAGTTCAAAAGCATGCAAATGCAAATAGATAAATAGATACCACTTTGGTGGAAAGGTAATAGCGTTTGATCCAGTCATGCTGGCCACATGACCACTGGAGTAGTCTTTGGACAACGCTGGCTCTTTGGCTTAGTAACAGATGAGCACCGTCCCCTACAGTCGGTTACGACTTGACAATCATGTCAAGGGACTACCTTTACCTTCACTAGGCATTAGTGGGAGTATTCTGGATTACGTTCAATGTCTAAGATTTGAGAAAATGCTTCAACTTATTATTTTATTAATTTATTAAAATTTATATTTTGCTCTAGATCATAAGCCCTTTGGGTTTTTAAATTTAAAATTTAAAACAATAAAAATAAACTTTCTAAAAATGTATTAAACAATTTAATAATTTAACAGCTGAATAACTAAATGTTCATCCAACATAGTTCTGCACCATGTATATGTATAGATTTGGATGAAATCATTAGTCTTCAGAAGCTATAACAGAAAGCTGAATTTTAACTTGGCACCAAAATGAAACTACTGTTGGCACCAATCAGGTCTCAAGGGAAGGACATTCCACAACTGGCTCTCTCCCATGTCCTCCCACACAGTATATTGTTGCCTGCTGGGACACAGAGAAGGCCCCCGCCAGCAAATTTCAATTAAGCATAAATAGGAGGAGACACTCCAGCAAATATTGAGGTCCTAAGCATTTAGGCTTTGGATGTCACTACCAACATCTTGAATTCAAAGTGGAAATGTATTGGGAATTGATGCCATATATTTAAAACTGGTGTTACGTGTTTTCTTTAAGCTGTTCCAGCCAGAAATCTAAATTCCAAATTTTATACCATTTTATTTATTATTGCTGTTTCATTGGTAGTCAAGTCAGAACAAAGAATATTCATTTAATAAAACAATTAGTACTTCTGAGGATGGTAGTGCTGTAACTCATGACGAATTCTATTTATATTTTTTGCCATATTTATTAATTTCTAAACACATAAATCATCAACACGTAACCATGACAACTTAACATAGCAAAACAAACAAGAACAAAAACATCACTTACAAATAAATCAACAAACATTTATAAATGCACAATTCTATTATCATGTCTGCATTTCTCTTAGTCTTCAAAATAAATAACAGTAGATTTCCTCAAGTTTGTTTTCCAATAATGTATTAATTATGTCCATTCCTCTTCTGTTTTGGATATTTTCCCTTCTTTAATCATTATGGTTAAATTATCTATAATTATTATATCATATTTGATTAACCAGTCCTCAACCATAGGTATGTCCTGTACAATACCATTTTACGTGTTTTTTCCCCTCTAGCTTTGTTTCCATCTTATGTAGCATATTTAATAAAAAACCATTATGGGAAAAATGGACTTTTCATATTCAGAATTTGTAGGATACACTTATATATGTCCAACCAATTTCTTTTTGCTATAATACATTAGTATATGTCCAACCAATTTTTTTTTGCTATAGTACATGTAGTAAAAAGTACCATTATCTTCCCCACATTTCCATCATCTTGGGTCTCGATTTTTATACATTTTGACTAGTCTCTCTGGGGTCAAATGTCATCTAAATAGCATTTTATAATAATTGCCTTTTAAGTCATACCTGAGTGTAAATTTTATATTTTCTTTCCAAGATCTGACCCAGTGTTCTAAATTTATAGGGTATCCTATATTCTTTGTCCAGCTTACCATCCTTTCTATTTATATGTTTTTATTGTTCACTGACATGGTGTACTTTACTTCAGTGTATTGGCCCTCATCCAATTCATTATTATATATTGTTCAGCAGTTTTTGTTCTTCACCTGAATGTGATAAACAAGAAAAAGAAACTAGAATGTTGTCAGCATATTCATGACACCTCATTCCATACCTCTCGATTACCTAATTCAGCAGTTTCTCATATAACATGGAGACAGAGCAGAGTCCATTAGCACACAGTAGCATAACTACTGTGCAATAGGGCATTAGTCCATGATGCCACCTCTTCACAGTGGCTGTTGAAACAGAAACAAAACCACTGGACCATACTTCCACCAATACTAGAAAGTCAGTTCAAAGCCCCTTGCCCAATGACAGCAAACTGTGCTAGAGTTCCTAGAAAACCTTCAGGTTTGCATTTGCCATCCTACCAGCACGGGTCACTAGGGTGATTATGGATTTTTAAGTGTCAGACTCTGGCCTCAAGCATAATTGAAACTGGTCCAGAGTTGTGCAGAAACCCCATGCTTGAGTACATTGATGCAGTCTTTGGGATGCAAAAGTTCTGCTGTAAGAGTGACCTCACAACCACTTCCTTTAATTGTTTAGAATCACCCTACATTGAAACCTTAGTCATACTCTGGACCCAACCCATTAGGCTTCTTCTAAGATGTTAAAGTAAAGATTGACAAGGACTGAACAAACAGGTGGTTGGCTACACTGTTCTAGCACCTTCTTCATATCTTTGAGCTACAATAACTCTGGTTTATCCAGAGAAATCTGAATAGACAGTACTCTGGTCATATTCACTAATCTGTAAGCAAAATGACTTTCATATAATTGTCGATATCAGCAATTTCATCTAGAAAGTGCTTAGCAAATAAGCCCTGAGGATTATTAATATTCCTTCCTGACCAAGTTGGAAAAATATTAAATATATTTTTAAAAAAAGTTAGCTGGGTTGATTTTTCTAAATATTTGCTACTAAGTAGATACAGTAGTGATAGAGAAACAATCCTTTCTTAGCTACCATTATCAGCATAGTGTAACCTCTTAAAAGGACAATCAGCTGAATTCATTTTAATTTTTCATCACCTTTGTTTCGTCTGGCAGTGTATCTTTTTCATTACTCTTAATTCCTGGGTAAACCATGGAGGAGAATTCATCGAGTGAGAAAGGCTGCTTAGGAATATCATCTACCATCAAAGTAATCTCTTCAATTCTTTGGTTTTTTGGACCAAAGAATAGATCCAAACCAAGAATTCTTGGCATATTTAATGGTGCAGTTCACTTATTAATTGCCCTTGGGTGCACTGTAGCAATACTAACAATTGCAACATTTTTTGGTGCCTATATAGGGATCACCAGTTTTTAGCTGCCTTTGTTGTGTAATTTGCCATATGTATACATTGGACAAGCTCCATGGTTGTTATCGCAACTTCACAGTTTTGAATTGTTTGTTGCACACATTTCATTGTTGAATAGTGTTGATTGCTACTTCCCCCCAGGTATTTGATAGTTCAGAATCCATCTCACTTCCATGACATCTTATACTTCTAATTACATAAGTTCCCTTATAAGATTTCATGAAATTCAAAATTATTTTCTTACTTCCTTCAGGTATGGTAGTTCCCTCCAAAACCAAAATCGTGTGCCATTTCTCCACTCTGGTGCTGACATGTGGGCAGCCGCACACTCTGCAGATAGTTCCAAGAGATGAATATGATAATCCTACTAGTAACTCAGTGTCACTGATAGATGAGCACAATTACAGCCTCTCAATTCATGAGGTAAGTGACATATGTCCTTTTGTGCCCCATCTCTTATGTGACCAAAGCACATCAATATATCCTAACACAGGTTCTTTTTGTCCAGCTTGGTCCCCAAGAAGAAGAGCCTTCTGACGTTTTGTTTGAAAAGTCTGTGTTGTCCAATCAACAGACTTGTCAAGTTTTCCTGAGACTCACCTTACTCTGTAGGGGATGTTTCCGTGCCTGCATCTCCTACCAAAACCAGCCTATTAGCAATGGAGAGTTTGATATAATTGTTCTAAGTGGTAAGTTTAAAATACAGTATCTTGACTTCTGTTTCATTTCTTCCATACAATTCTGTTACAGCTGGAGACATTTGAAGTTGGACCTAAGGAAGTAGGCTTAAGTGTACGAAAGCTCAAACTACCAGCTTCTTTCTTTCAGTTAGTCTCAAAGGTGCTAAAGATCCTTTTGCATACTGATTTTCCAAATTAACATGGCTTTGTCTTTGAAAGTTGCTTTATGTTATGGATTACATCTCTGTAATCAACACTGTTGGTAAATATTGCTATAACAATATTTTTATGGGAAATTGTATGTAAGTTGTCATTGGCATGGCTAGTTTGCAACAAGGCTGGGCAATCCATAAGGCCACAGACTAGTTTGCCCCTTCTCAACCCAACATGGGTCACGCTGTACCACCAAATGCTGTCTGTTAACACTTAAAAGGTCTTTAATACAAGCAGAACATGTTTATTTTAGAAGCTTTTTAGGATTTTCTGACAAAATGCAGTGGCAGACCACATACACCTGAAACAAGCATTTTCTGGTGTTCATGGGGATGCAAAAATTGCCTGGGGGAGTTGCATACAGTCTATATAGACCATATAGAGAATGGGCCATGGTGGCTGCACACCACACACTCACTCCGCCCCCAAGCTACCATCACCTCGCCTGTTCGACCAGATGACAGGCGGCATGGGAATGCTATTGCAGTGCAATGTTCGTACACGCTGCACCAAAGAAACAGACAAAAAGCACCCCCGCGGCAGCAAGGGCAACTTTTTGTCGACTCAAAAAGGAGCAACATTTTGCCACTTCTTTTTGAGCTGGCAAACTGCTGAATCAGGGCCGCAGCGTGTGGTTGCTGCAGCCCTGATCTGGCACTCCTTCAGGGCAGTCTGCTTTGCCCCTTACTCTTGAAGGATTGTTCATAAAAACTCAAAAGATATCTCTTTATATCAGACAACCTTCTTGGTCAACAGCTCTTTTAAAGAATTATTACTGTATTACCTAGAACAGAGTAACAAACTTTTGATAGTGTAAGACTTTATATCTGTCTATCTTGTATGTTACAGAGAATGAGAAGGACATTGTAGAGCGAAATGTTTCTACCTCAGGGGTCAGTATCTATTTTGAGGCCTACCTTTACAATGCTAGTAGCTATGCCAACACCCAGTGGCATCTTCCTCCTTTGCATTTGGGTTCCTCACAGCGCCGACCTTCCACTGCTACTGAAGATGAGGATGAAGACTCTCCTTCTGACAGCCAGACCCCTGAGAAAGTGAAGAAACCAAAAAAAGTGTATTGTTATGTTTCACCCAAGGTAACAACAACTTCTGATTTTGTCCTGCAACCATTACTAGAACCATTTTTGCAATACTTCTGTTCTTGCTATTATGTATGGCTGGTGTTATCAATAACCTTCAGAAGTTATTTCATTCTGTCAGCCTTTATCACTTTTGTGGATGGATGTGTACTGTGCTATGAAGGAGCCTGAAATACTTTTGCAAGAAGATACTGTCCTTCCTTCCTTCATTTCTATATTAACTAAAAATCTAAACTGTGGATAAATTGTACAGATTGAGTATCTCTTACCTGGAATGTTTGGAACCAGAAGTGTTCTGCATTTTGGGTTTTTTTTGGATTTTGGAATACATGTATTTGCATATACATAATGAGAAATAATGAGGCTGGAGGGAGTCAAGATATGTGAATTGTGGGAATCCAAACATAGTCCTTGGTATGAATCCACTCCTTCTGTCGTTTCACAGATCCTTGCTTCTCTTCCAGCCTTGCAAATACAGTACAGGTATGTAGCTCAAAAAATTTGGAGTTTTTGAATATTTGGAATATTTCAGATTTTGGAATTCTGGATAAGGGATACTCAGTCTGTATAATTACATTACTTTTGCCATGTTTATCCAAAAGAATGAACTCCTTTGTTATCCAGGTTCTTTGAGATTAGTTTCATGAAGATGTGGTTATTAATGGCTTTTGTTTTCTTTTAAGCAATTCTCGGTAAAGGAGTTCTACTTGAAGATCATTCCTTGGCGTCTCTTTACTTTCAGAGTATGCCCTGGCACCAAGGTGAGTTGAGGAAACTGAGTTGTGGGGAGTATGATTTGTTTTTGTGTTGGTTGTTCTGAAAAAGCTTGAGGAAGAGGTTTATTCCATTTGTCAGCCTAAATCACAGATACTTGAATATTTCTTCATCACCATTTTAGAATTTCAATCTTGCTTGGGAGCCTGTTGTGAACTTCTCTTATGTTGCACTCTGTTCTGCACTCCTGCTCACTCAGCTTCTTTCCTCTCATAAATTTCCTGTCCTTCCCCTAACAAGACAAGTACTGAGGCATATTCGGTGGGAAGAGAAATTTTATGAAAGCATTGCTTTAGCTGAATGTTTGACAGTACCTTTCCTGCAAACTGATTCTGAGCAGGTGGAGGGGGCAAGAGAATGTATGCAGAGGATGGTCTCACTGGATCTGCTGAGCTTTCTGGTGAATGATGGTTTCCCCTCAACCCTTTCCTTCATCTCTTTGCTGCTAGTTTTCTTACCATGGGCCTGACCCTGTGCACAAGTTGCTGACACTGGTGGTGGATGATGGGATCCAGCCTCCTGTGGAGCTCAGCTGCAAGGAGAGGAACATTTTGGCGGCCACTTTCATACGCTCTCTGCATAAAAATATAGGTAAAAACGAGTCAGGGGCAAAAGATTCTGTTGCTCAGTGTCTGATGTAGGGTTGGGCAAAGCGTGACTGTTTTGTGGCCCTTGATGCTTCCACACTGCCCAGACTACACTTTTTTTGGCCATAGCAGAGGGTGAATTGCATCCCTTGGAAATATCCAGAACTAGCAATTCATCTTTTAAATAGGTTGCAAAGGTTCCCTGCACTGTAGTTTTTTGTAGGTTTTTCAGGCTATATGGCTGTTTTCTAGACGAATTTATTCCTGATGCTTTGCCAGCATCTGTGGCTAGCATCTTCAGAGAAAGATGCACTGGTCCCAGGGTCATAAATTAGGCTTCAGGACCTGTTGCAACTGACTATCTGTGGCCTAATGTATCCTAGCTGGCATAAAATTATACATAGGGCTACTGATCATGTTATGGACGTCTGTGGTATGGACTGCAAGCATTTTCATCAGAGATTGCATGATTTCTGGGTTCTCTATGCTGTCTACCTCAGCCTTTACCATAAATATAGAATAAGAGTAACCTAGCTATAATCAACCACATACCTTTCCTCAGATTCTGATAAGTTTTATTTCAGTGGTTTCTTTCTGATATTTCTTTGAAAAAGATTACATAGTTAGAGAGGGAGGGTAGGTGAATGTGGGAAGGGGATGCTTACTCATCTCCAGTCTTTTTTTTAAAAATGTGTTCTGTACTGCTACAGTGGAGAAGGCAATGCCTTTAAAATAGGGGTGGGCAACCTGTCCCCTTTAAGGGCCGAGGGACTTCAGCTCCCAGAAACCTCAGCCATGTTGGCCAATAGTCCCATGTTGGCCAATAGCTCCTGGGATTCTGGGAGCTGAAGTCCCTTGGCCCTTAAAAGGGACAGGTTGCCTACCCCTGCTTTAAAGATTGCGTGTGTAATGGACTAGGGGTGTCACACTAGGTGGAAGAACAGAAATATAGGGAAAGGAGACAAATAGTAGGCACAAGGAAACAAGGTACAAGGGAGTCATTGTGATATGGTGGTTTGAGTGTTGGAGTGGGACACCAGGGTCCACAATCCACTGGGTGATTTTGGGTAAGTCACATTCTGTCAGCCTGTGAGGAAGTCTCCCCTTCCCACATTCACCTACCCTCCCTCTCTAACTATGTAATCTTTTTCAAAGAAATATCAGAAAGAAACCACTGAAATAAAACTTATCAGAATCTGAGGAAAGGTATGTGACAAACCACCTCTGAATAAATCTTGCCAATAAAACTTTATGGTAGGGCTGGTATCAGTTTGGACTCAACTTGAAGACACAAAACAACAAGAACAAGGAAATGATAGCTGGTGAGATTTTTATTTGTACACACATGCTGGCAGAAATAGTACATTCAGGTATTTTTTAAAATTATGTTTATCCTTCTTTGATTCCTTATGCCTTTTATACTGAGATTATTAATCTTTTTGAGATAATAATATATCTCCAATTTTTTTGGTTGAATTACTATGATCCAGCCTGGCTAGATGCTATTCTTGAAGCTGTGTGATGCCTTGATTCTGGTGTCTTGGTATTTGGTATTTTTGATATCCATTGCCAAAAATAAATAAGTTGAGGATACTATTGATGCTTGAGTTTTTCAGAAATCAGAGATGACCATGGGCTTGTTGGTTTTAGGAGGCTCAGAGACTTTTCAAGATAAAGTCAACTTCTTCCATAGGGAGTTGCGTCAGGTACACATGAAGAGACCTCACTCCAAAGTTTCTTTGAAAGTCAGTCGTCACAACCTTTTGGAATCAGTGAGTATTTCTTTTACAATACTGGATAGTGTATGCCTCTTTGAGAGCAGTACTACTTAGAGTGGTGGTCTGTGGGCTGGTAGTGGTCCCAATGAGTTTCCAGGAAGAAAAGCAATTAATGGTAACCAGTGGGCACAAGTGAGGTACCAGTTCTAGTCACTTGAGGGGTGAGGAATCGCTCATATCAGGTAGATTGGAAAGCACTAATTTAGAGGATTGTGCAGAGAAGGGATGAGTAACTTCAGGGGGCCACACTGTCTTCCTCTGGATTCACCAGGGACCAATATACGACACACATAAAAGTTTTTCTTTAGAAGCATTTTGCTTTCTTTACAAGAAAGTTTGTGTTTTAAATGCCCTTTATTTAAAACAGGGGCAGGCAACCTAAGGCCCGGGGGCCGGATGCGGCCCCCCGAGGCCTTTGGACCGGCCCCCACCGCCGCCCACCATGATATTGATTATTGTTGTTATTACTTGTTCTTGAGGTTTTCTTGGCAAAATCTCCACAGGGGTTTTGCCATGGCTTTTCTGGGGCTGATAGTGTGCATGCATATATATTTTTAATTTTTAAATATTTATTTATTTATTTTTGGTGCTTCGGCCCCCCAATTGTCTGAGGGACAGCAACCCGGCCCCCGGCTCAAAAAGGTTGCCTACCCCTGATTTAAAAGCAGGGTAACATGTAAAATGGCTTTCATTAAGATGAAGTGCCGTATGTCTGCTGCTTGTTTTGCAGAAGCTGGGAAAACCTAGAGTGGCTGTAAAACCAGACAAAGGGTATACATAGGCAAAGAAGAGAAGGGGTCAGGGTGGTTCTTATTTGCATGTATTAAAGTCATGTATTTGCATATACAGTAAGGTCATATAAATGTAGATCAAGTAGTTTTTGTGGGTTTTTCGGGCTGTGTGACCATGTTCTAGAAGAGTTTCTACAAACACTTCAACAGGAAAGAAGAAACCCTTAAAGTAACAAAGTTTGGCAGTCCTGTAAAATAGGAAGAATCAGCACTCAGCAAATGCAAATGGAAAACAACCAAGGTTCAGGGGCTTTCTCAGCAGACAATGATCACCAATTAGCAGACAATAACCCTTGTTTGCATATCCTCTACCCTGAGGCCCTGCCATCAACAACAGAACAGTACACAGTTTACATGGGAATCACTCCTCCCTACCCAGGGTCTCACAGTATATATATATACCCACTCTCTTCCATTCCAGCATTCTCTGAAGATGCCAGCCACAGATGCTGGCGAAACGTTAGAAAGAAACTCTTGTAGAACATGACCACACAGCCCGAAAAACCCAAAAAAAAACTATGGATGCTGGCCATGAAAGCCTACTACTTCACAGTTGATCAAGTAACTTGCATTAAGCAGACCATTAGTCCTTTCTAAAATGGCTAAGAGGAAGTTGATCTATCTTATAGGAAGGCTGTTGGTTGCTCTCAGAAGTCAGCAAGAAAGTCCCATTGTTTGATTCTCTCATTAGCTACCATATATACTTGACTATAAGTCAACCTCATGTATAAGTCGAGGGCAGGTTTTGGGGCCAAAATTATGGATGTCATTATGACCTATGGATAAGTTGAGGGTAAAACTTAGGGGCACTTAATAAAGGATCTAAAGGACGAACTGGTAATGGAAAACAATGCCCAGAACTTACAAAATTCCAGCAGGTATCTGTTTGTGCTCATACTAAAGCAGTGATTCCCAAAGTGGGTGGTAGCACCCCCCTGGGGCATTGGAAAGTTCCAGGTGGGCACTGAGGGGGGGAAAGGGCAGCCGGGGGGTAGTGAGGGAAAAGGGAGGTGACAGGGAATTGTGGGGATGAGGGTTGCATGAAACTTCTTTTGTGCACCATTCTGGGACAAACATTCTGGGTCTGTCCCGTCTGTCCGTCCAGGCTGCGAGGCAAGAGACCCAGCATGGCTCCTTTGGCTTTGCCTCGCCCTGGAGCAGAGCAAACAGACCCTGTCCTTCACCCTTCCTCCTTCCCCTCTCGGGGTGCCAAAATACTTGCCACACCCCCCTTTTTGCAGAAACTGCTCAGCTTCTCCCTGCA
Source organism: Phrynosoma blainvillii (assembly GCA_026167975.1). Classification (NCBI taxonomy): domain Eukaryota; kingdom Metazoa; phylum Chordata; class Lepidosauria; order Squamata; family Phrynosomatidae; genus Phrynosoma; species Phrynosoma blainvillii. Next base: position 408,990,994 of record JANUYF010000001.1, on the reverse strand, counting down.
TGGAGCCCATGGAGGTAAACCTCTTTGGGTAAGAAAAACATGGGCTGGTTCTAAGGCAAAAGAGAAGGGAGGGGCAGGTATGCGTAAGCTCTCCTCCTTTCCCCCTTACCTTGGTGGGCATTGGAGGGGGGGGCGCTAGGGTTGTCACCCAAGACAAAAGAGGGCGGTAACCTGAAAACATTTGGAGACCACTATACTAAAGGCTGGATAGATGAAAGAGTCGGGGGGGTGTGTCAGGGCTTCCAGGACAGATTACACCCTTGCCTTTCACTAGGGGATGGCTCCTTTTCTATATATAAGAGTTAAAATACAGTAGTTACATTTACAGGTAGATAAGTCGACTCAGTTTTTGGGGGTCAATTTTTTGACTAAAATATATACAGTACTAATGCAGAAAGACCAAAGTAATTGATATCAGAGACTTGTTACTTGTTCACACAAAATAAGTTCTCATATTAATCTTCTGGCTGCAAACATCAGTTTACATTGCATTTTCCTTATATATACCTAGTCCCTGAAAGCAACACGCAACTTTTCTGTTTCTGACTGGAGCAAAAACTTTGAAGTGATTTTCCAGGATGAAGAAGGTGAGTTACCTTCTTACTGTATTTATGCACCACATTGAAAGAGACAAGTAAGAGCTTTATTCTGTACTGGTAATGACCTTGGCTTTATTCTGTACTGGTAATGACCAAAACTTGATAAGGCATACATAGCATTTTGCAAGCAATGGCAGATTTATTCTCCAGTATATTAAAAAAACCCCACCTTATTTATGCAAATATCACAGGTTAAAGTAATAAATCCAAGGTATGATGGTGAGGATGTAGCAAAGCTAACGTAGTCATCCAGGTCTCTTTGAATACAGTTAAGTTGCTTGACATTCTTTTGTTGTATTGTCTAAGTATAGAAAATACAGAAAACAGATCTATTTCTTCTTAAATGTAGAGGTCAGATTGCATGTCTACAGTACATAGATCCCATACTTTCTTTCACCTTTGTTTTTGCAAGATGTGATTGGTCTTGGATTTGTTCTGTCTTTTAGCTTTGGACTGGGGAGGTCCTCGCAGAGAGTGGTTTGAATTGATCTGTAAAGTTCTATTTGATACTACCAATCAACTTTTTACCCGCTTCAGTGACAACAACCAAGCGTTGGTGGGTATCTTTCTCCAATAATTGGTGGAAGTGAGGGACAGTGTATCTGTTTATATCTTCAGTTTAGAGGCTTATGATCAAATATTCATGTCCTTTTCTCAGCTTGTTCAAGTTCATCCTGTTTGGCAGGTTTATGAGTACACCAATGAAGGCAGAAGCTAGTGTGAACGTATACTAAGAAATGATGGTGGAAATAAAAAGAAATACTGATGTTGAAGGAGGAGAGTATAATTTGTTTGTTGACTGCTTTAACTAGGTCCTATTCAGGTATCCATGATTACCTAATGTATAGAGAAGGAAGCAAAAGAGTATCATGCCATCCTGGATGATGGAGATTGTTGTCAGTTGGAGTGGCAGGTATGTAGGGTTTTCTCTGTGGGAGCAGGTGTCGTTCGCTCTATAGAGGGTCCCTGTCTCTATGGAGGAAACCCTACACCAGGTGGGCAATTACAGTAGGTCTGGAAGCCACATTTCTACCCCAAAAACACCTTGTGGCTTATAAGGACTGCCAAAAATGCCAGACCACAAACAACTACCCAAAGTTTACTTCTGGTTTGAAAAACAAGTATTTTAAGGTTAAACAGCGCAGGGAAGGCTTGTAAGCTCTTTAAAAGGTGAATTGCAGCTCCTGGAGGTTTCCAAGCTAGACAATACACTATTTTTTGTTCATCATCTGGAGGGACTGAGGCCATAAAAACATTGAGAGACTGCCTACCCCTGCCTTTCACACTTCTAAGGGTCCTTTTGTAATGGACATCAGTCACATATTGGCTAAGGCTTTATTGTTTCATGCCAAATTGTATTTGATGTCACAGAGATGTCTTAATGTGATTAAATTCTATGCTATTGCTAATGGGTTTAGGACAGAAGATGATTTCTTCAGGCTGCATCCACACTGCAGAAATAATCCAGTTTGACACCACTTTAGCTGCCATGGCTCAATGCTATGGAATTCTGGTAACTGTAGTTTTGTGAGGCATTTAGCTGCCTCTGTCAGAGAATTCTGGTGCTATAACAAACTATAATTCCCAGAATTCTATAGCACTGAGCCATGGCAATTTAAGTGATATCAGACTCGATTATTTTTGCAGCATGGATGCAGCCTTAGTGGGAAAGACGTCTGTATTTACAGTCAGATCAGGAATGAAAAGCAAAATCCTTTGATCACAGTATACAAGAAAAATGAATAGAATCTCTCTAGTTTGGGCTTGCTCTGATTACTGTGGGCATTACTATGGTAATTGTGGGCTCCCTTGTTTGTAGGTGCACCCCAATCCCAACCGGCCTTCTTATCTGCGGCTGAAAGTGTATGAATTTGCAGGGCGCTTGGTTGGAAAGTGTCTCTATGAGTCATCTTTGGGAGGAGCTTACAAGCAGCTGGTGAGAGCTCGTTTCACCCGATCTTTCTTGGCTCAGATCATAGGACTACGGATGCATTACAAGGTAGTGTTTCCTTTAGTCATGTGTAATGCTTAAGAATATGCAGTATTCTGGTTTCACAATACATACTAAATTTATTTTCCTTCCTTCGTCCCTTCCATGCTTCCCCCCCCCCCACAGTATTTTGAGACAGATGACCCAGAGTTCTATAAATCTAAAGTTTGTTTCATCCTAAATAATGATGTGAGCGAGATGGAGTTGGTTTTTGCTGAGGAAAAATACAGCAAATCAGGACAGCTCGAGAAGGTGAGGCATTAGTTGAGATGTTACAACTTTGGCTCTTTTTGTTCCCAATGGGGAAAAGAGCAGTTTGTCACTAGAAGGTAAAAGATACTAAGTTGGTGTGGGCAGCTTGAGGTCTTCCTAATATTTATTTATTTTTATATCCAACCTTTCTTCTGGCTTGGGACTCAAACCAGCTGTAGCTGGTAGCAGCCCTAGCCAACCGTGTGGAATCATGGCAGTTAGAGCCCAGAAACTGGTAAAACCACCTCTGAGTATTCCTTGCCTAAGAAAACCCTATGAAATTCATGACAACACCATAAGTTGACAGGGAATTTGAAGGTGCATGTGCACACACAAACACCTGGAAAACCACGCATTGCCCGTCTCTCATTTAAAGGATTTCTTCTTGTGTAGACTGGTGAAACAGATGTAACTTTTCTCCAGCACATGAAAATTTTGTCATGTTTTGTTTTCAGGTGGTTGAACTAGTAACTGGTGGTGCTCAAGTGCCAGTCACAAATGAGAATAAAATTTTCTACCTGAATCTACTTGCACAGTACAGGCTAGCCAATCAAGTTAGAGAGGAAGTGGATCACTTCTTAAAAGGTAATGGTATGAATGTGGTGCTTTATGCTTTTGTTTGACTGAAGATTTTCAAAATGACTAACTTAATTGAACAAACAAACTCGGAATAATTGAGCTATGCTTTATTAATGTCCTTCCTTGGTTCATGTGAATCTTTCTTCTTCTCCTTCCAGGTCTCAATGAGCTAGTTCCTGAAAACCTCCTAGCTATTTTTGATGAAAATGAACTTGAGGTGAGATTATGTACTGTTGTCCTTTAGGCCAATGTTACTGAGAATGTAGCCCATGGACCAGTGCTGTTCCTTGAGCCATTAGCTGTCAGTCCCTGGCAAGATTCTAGAAAAGAATGAAACAATAGTAGCCATTGGGCACAAGTATGATGGAAACCCATGGCATATTGATACCAAAAAACAAATAAATAAAAAAATTGCTGCTCTATCACATCATAGTTTGAGGTGAACTGCTTTAGATTGCTGTAATTTTGCAGTTGGATGTGAAATACTGAAGTGGGAGATGTTGGGAGCCCCCATTCATGAGTGCTTTCTCTGTTACTTAGCCAAACCAGCTTTTATGAGGCCACTCAATTAAACTAGGGAAAACTGTTTTGCTCACAAGTAATGATGGCTTACCTAGGCTTAGAAGACGGGTCTACTGAACAATTTAGGGTGCCTTCACAATGCAGACTCTCTGCTTTTCCCTTCCTTCTCCTTAATAAAGAAGCAACTGTAGCAGTTTTGGGCCTATGGACCCATAGACTCTTTCCTAACTGTGATATCACAGCTTAAACAGCATTGCAGCACCAGATTACTTGTCAATTGCCTCTGTCTCCTTTCTGTGATATACAGATACAGGCACAGTGTAACACCAGCTGTCCTTTTGTCATTTTCAGGGAATGAAAATGACAATTGGAGGCACTTGAGCCTATAATACATCATGCTTATGATGCTTAATATCGAGTGGCAAGGGAGAAGCTACAACCCTAGCATATATGCCACCTTAGAGACGTAACATCTTAGGTTACTACCCATCCTAGCCAGTGATCTTTATTTTTTTTAAAAAAATGTTTATATATACTAAATTCTAAGGAGGATCCCCAAAACCAATGTAGAACAGCCTGTTCATTTGGGAAGTATCAGCACAAGTACATATGCACATCTGTGTCTTCTAGGAGAATTTTTTGGCTAAAAAACTGAATGGTTCTGTAGTGCTTTATCCAAAAATGATGGTCAGTTAGTTTATATTTTGTATATCCAATTGGGACTCTAGTAGGTGTATTGGGAATTTTGTCACCAAATTCAGCATATGAGATGATCAGTAAAAGTGCCATACATTTTGAAATGACCATGTTCTGAAGAACAGAAAATCTGCCTGCAGTCATTTTAGTCCAAAATAAATACTGCATCTCCCTTTCCTTAGCATTATCTGTACTATACGAGAGTGTTACCTTGCTTTGTACTTTTTGTCAAGGTGTGTGTGTGTGTATACATTTGCCCCTCCTTTCTCACAGACTTAAAGTCCACAGTTTTGCATATTCATGAAGGTGCAACCTTTGTGAAAATCAATGGGGTGTGCCCCATTCAAGCCTATGGGGCTTGAATATTGCTGAATCTCCGTTTTCATGGGAGTTGGGTAGGTTCCAGAATGGATCCCCCGTGAAAATGGAGGGCCGAGTGTGCGTGTGTGTGTGCACACGTGCATGTGTGTGTGTCTGTGTGTATGAGCCCTACAACAATATTGCAGTAGAGCTTTCACTTCTTAAAATGTATGTCTCCTGTTCAAGATTCCATTGTACCATTTCTACTAAGCAGATCATTCCACAGTTCTCACTATGACCTCAGTTCCATTTTCCCTGTCTGTGCATTCCTTAACTACTGAACATGCTCAATTCTATAAAATGAGCAGCCTTGAGGGTAGGGTTGCTTCCCCTCTTCCTCTTCCTTGCCCAAGAAACAGCCAGTGAAAGGACAGATCACTGTTATTAGAATTAAAGCAGAAGTCTTTTGAGATTAGGTTTGGGGCTGCCTGCAGACCTAGGAGTGCTGGTTACTCTTGCCTATCTCTGATTTTCTTTTGGAAAGATTCTCTACAAACCTTGGTTTTCTGAGCATACCGCTACCTCCCCCCCCCCCCCTTGTGTTTCTTATTTTGTTCTGTTTTGGCTAGAAACCTTTTACAATTCAGCACCTGAATTTATTATTAGAAGGAGTGATGTCCTTAGTGTTAAATTCTGAGCATTTAAAGTTCTAGAGCTGACTGTATTAGCTAATTGGGGGAAACAGCTTCAAACTCTTTTTGACTGAAATTGTTTCTTTTCTTCCAGTTGCTGATGTGTGGTACTGGAGATATCAGTGTCTCTGATTTCAAAGCACATGCTGTAGTAGTGGGTGGTTCTTGGCACTTCCGAGAAAAGGTACATAGAATGACTTGCCTACTCTTCAGTAATAGATTGGATGTCTTTGTAAATAGTGCAGGTTGGGAAAGGAGTGGTGTAAGGGAAATGAAAGGCTTGGGCAGTAAACTTTCAAACCAAATCTGTATCAGTGAATAGTGATTCTGTAAATCTCATTATAGTTTTTATTTCTGTGGTTTTTACCATCCCAGAAATGTTCATTGCACATGTACACTTTGTTCTTTCTTGAAAAAATATTATTTTGGCCGGGTGTATATTATTTTAATAATAAACCAAATCTGTATTTTTATTACATGACATTTTGTTGCTGCTGTTATTAAAAACATAGAAGGAAAAGAAATCCTATGAGATCTTTAGGATTAGGCAACATCTTGGGAAATGGACTTGGAGAGGTAACAGTTCACTTCAAGAGATGTGAATATGACAGGATTAATCCATTCTCTGGTCTGACCTCAAAATTGACATCTCTGTGCAGCTTGTTTTGCAAGAAAGTTTTAACTGTATTTTTCTCCATAATCTTCCATTTTCCTTAGTTCCCTGACTTGTTACTTCATTGTGCAGGTAATGCGGTGGTTTTGGACAGTGGTCTCCAGTTTCACACAGGAGGAGCTGGCAAGGCTGTTGCAGTTCACCACTGGCTCTTCTCAGCTGCCTCCTGGAGGATTTGCTGCACTCTGTCCGTCTTTCCAGATTATTGCAGCTCCAACGCACAGTACACTGCCAACAGCTCATACTTGGTGAGTACTTGTTGGGTGCTCTTGCAGGAGTATCTTGGTCATTTGGCATCAGCTTGTACTGGTAGCAAGCAGTTGTTTTTGCACTTACCTTGTAGTGCATGAGGGGAAATTATGGTGGCATTCACATGGGGTTGTTCCTTGTTTTCCTCACCACTTAGCTTACCTAAGGCTGCTCATAGTTGCAGTTCAGCAACATTTGAAGGAACTTTTTCATCTGTTTTAGTGAAATTGAATTGTCAATCTCTTTTTGAAGGCAATTTTAAAGGCAGCTTAGCTCCACTAGGAAAACATCCTGTTAGTTACATACGCAGGCATAATTCCAGCTTATTCTTGCAATTGTTTTGATCATTGTGGAGGTTGGTATTCCCTTCCTTCTTCAGAAACAGCAACAACCCCATCATGAGTCTCATGATAGCTGCCACCAGTGGCCATTCTGTTGCTGGTGGATGATGGAAGGATTTGGAGAGCAGTCTGCCTGTGTTCCCATAGCCAAACACAGGCCAATGACATCATCTACTGAGACCTCTGGAGGTTACAGTGTAGAAACTCTCCTTGTTTACATTTGGATATGGGAGGATAGCCAGATGTCTCTTCTATCCCCCCAGCTTTCCATCAACAATAGAGGGGTGGCTATTGCAATGGCACAATGAGTTTTGAGGCTGTTGTCAGGGAAGACATAACTGAGTTCTGCATGTGGAATTGTTATACTACACAGGACTATGTAGAATCTTGGCCCATAAGTGTTAGTGAAGCAGATATTCATTCTCTTGTCTAGAAAATATTGAAAGCATTATGTGTCAATGTTTCATATTATGTCTTAGTTTTGTTCTTTCTTTCAGTTTTAACCAGCTGTGCCTCCCAACGTACGATTCTTATGAAGAGGTGCACAAGATGCTGCAGTTGGCCATCAGTGAGGGTTGTGAGGGATTTGGTATGCTCTGACTCCCCCAGGACGAGTCCATTTAGTGTTTTGAGCTCTTCAGGGTAGGCTCCAGCCCTACTTCCCTGCTCCAGTCTCATGCAACTTTGGGAGCAAAAGAGGATGGAGAAGAAACACCATGCAAACAGAAATGTCAAACTGCAATGTCACATAGATGCCTCCCTATGTCTGAAGCCTATTATTAATAGCACATCTTGCCCCCTTCCCTTTCCTGTATGGTACATGAAGTGGGCTTCATCTTTTGGGGGGACATGGTACTTTCATTTCATAGGGCATGATATGCCTGGTTTTCTGAATGAAGGAAACTCATAAACGTTAATATTTTGATACAGGACAAGATCTGTAATTTCTAATATTTTGGTTGTGTTGGGGATGGGTAGACCAGTATGGGGCTCTATATTCCCCTGTTTTGGGAAGCCTTAATACCTTTCCATGCCTTGGCCCAGGTTTTCACATAAATAATCCTCTTGAATTTTTCAGGAGTGTATTCTCCCCATCTCACCCCCACTTCCTTTTGGTACCTTGTCTTTTAGGGCTTTTTACTTGTCCCAGCCACCTTGCACTGGGTGCTGCCCACTAGTTGCTCTTGTTGGGGAAGGCAGGCAGGCTGGCAGAATTTCATTTCTGGAACACAAGTGCTAGCCCCACCAGTGGCATCATTCTACCTCCACTAGGAGCTGGCAACAGGATGTATTTCTGTAGTGGCAGTGGCTTCCACTGGCCTATGCCACTGAACTGGAAGAGGAGTTTCTTCTCCAAGCAGGTGTTTCTGATAGTAGTCATTCTCAGAGAGGATAGATGTACACATCTGAGACTTCATGAATGCCCTAGTACTGACCTTTTTGGTTACATGAAAGCAGAAGTGGTAGGCCAAGAGGCAACTGTTATTGTGTGCATCAAATATATGTTTGGATACTAATACAATGAGGTGATAAATATTGAAAAAAGCCCAATACCTTGGTCTTTCTCCCATTCCACAGGGTCTGGTGTCTACCTCTACCACATGGCAGCAGCAGTATTATTTCTGTAGTATGAGGCAGAGAAATTGTTAAATAAGGTTTTGGTATTTGTGCCCTCCTTATTTCCAGTTATCTTGCATTCGGTGTCCTGAGCATTCCATGACATGAGGGAATTAAATTAGAGCTGTTTATACTTTCCCATGGAGAAATGGGTCCCCAGTGCTCTGTTCACTGTTCACACTAAAAAAACAACAGTATGAGCTGCCATGTATAATAAATAGGTGAACATCTCTTGATTATAATTCCATCCATTTCACCTCTCCTGTTTCCTTCGCAATAAAGGAATGGGAATTCAGGGATTCCAGCTAGTAATCTAGCCACTTTTCGCCATCAAAGCCAAAATCTGATTGGATGGTGAACTGACTGTTTTGTTAGCACCTAAAATGTGTTTCTCCTGATCAAGAGAGAGAGGTTGTTGGTGAAAGAGTGAGAGGAGCCTACATTATGACTGTCTGGATTAATGGTGTCCCACTCCCCTGCCCCCAGTTAGAATCTTAGTTGGATAGCTCTTAAAAACAAACCTTCAAAAATTGCAATTCATGGTTGTGCAAACTCTTCCAATCCAATCATTTTGCCATAGATTGAGGTTATAGATTACTTCAGAAGACAATTGGGTATGTCTATAGTTCTGTGCTTTTCCAACTTAAGCTGAATCACTTGCAATTAGAACAGAAAAGACAGTTTGCAAACCTGCATGAATAGAACACTTTAACTTAACATTTTCTTTACCTGAATACATATCACATTTGTACAGAACTTAAAGCCATTATTTTGCCAAAAATGTTTAAACTCTGAGTATTGGAACAACTCAGGGATCCCTTCCATTTGGGGCATTTTTAGAGACCACCACTGTATTTACCTTCATAGCAAATATTTTGTTTCTCCTCAAGCAGTTACTCTTTAAAACAGCTTGTATGTGCCGCCATCTTACACTAAGGATGGCTTCTATAAGCAGTGTGATTCAGGCTCCTGAATGCCTTTTGTCACTACCCACTGCTCTCTGCAGGGACCAAAAGGAGATTATGCTGCGCAGCTCAGCCAGGGAATGGTTGGGGGTTGCTGCTTGGTGCTGGTCCAGTCCTTGTCTTGTTCCCTGATCTACTGAAGGCTTTTTCCAGCCATGGCTCAAGGTTGGTTTTCCTCAGGAATCCTCTCCTTTCTTCTCTAAAGCTCAGCTGTTTTTATACTGAGAACTGAGTGGCTGGACATTCAGCAGACATCCTCTGCTTGAAACCACTCTCCTAATAATATGTATTTGGCACTTCTTTCCTCTCTGCAGATGCCAAGGATTTTCTTTTTACACAAGCACAGTCAAAGCAGTGGTGGGTGCTGCTAGTTCTTAGCTATTCATACATACTTGTGTGTATGCTCCTTCTCACCCCCCATCGTTAGCTGGGCCCTTTCTTCTCAATGCTTTATAATCTCAGATATTTTCCTAACTCTCACTTACTGTTCATTCCTAACGTATGTCGCCCTGATTCCCAAGAGTGGGCCATGGTACAGGCTGTGTTCTAGCCATCTATAGTGTGTGTGCATTTATGTTATGAAGAGGTTTCTTCCATTCATTGATCCCTATTGGTTCCATCTAATACTAAATGCATCAGCTTCCACAACAGAGGTTAAGGTCATGGTATAGTCTCATGTACATCTTTGTCTTCTGGAGCTGCTCTGGATACCACAGAACTTGGCCTGCATCTGAGAACTATCTTGCATGCTTTAGAAATGAAGATCCATTATTTTAGCTTGGCTAGGGCCTATTTCCAGCTAGCCAGATCCAGGATTCAGCAAGAATTATGTAAGCCTGTACTAGATGACTGTGTAAATAGTTTGTATAATAAATAAAATTTAAAGTATGTTGTGTGTATGTTATTTCCCATACAGGGATTATTAAACACTTTGAATACGATCGCATTTTGACATTTCAGGTTTGCTTTTGTCTCTTTTACAAGATACAATTACAGCACCTTGAGACCATTTTAAGTGCCATGATTGCATCCTACAGAATCCTGGGATTTGTAGATTTGTATTTTGAATTGTTGGAAGATTTTTGCATTCTCTTTCCCCTTCCTTAGATAGGGATTTCCTGCATGCAAACTCCTCCCTATCTCATTCAAACGAACTATGTGACTTAGGTCACGCCCCCTTTGGTACAAACAGACATTCTTTCAAAGATTTTCAACTGAGTTGTTCCCATCTCCCTGCTCTCAATTTTCTTTTGAAAGATGGTGAGATAACGATTTCTTTTCTACCTGAACTATTCACTAGCTAGATTGGGATATAGCCTTTATCTAAATATATAGATTAAGGCCATTAGTAAACTTTTGTTCTGAATTACAAGTTACTTGTGTTATTTTTGAGTCAGTCTCGGTTCTTAGGGAAGTATAGTTAGACAAAAGCACATTTCTGCTATTCTGCTAATTTAAAGCCAGACTCTAACAGGCTTGGCTTTGATATTTTTGTTTTCTTAAAAAGGCTGAAGCCTTAGGAAACTTAAATTATCCCACATGAATTCTCTAGCAGAGCAGTCTAGTGCCTCATCAAACTGCAAATCCCCTGATTCCATGTAATACAGCCATGGCAGTTAAATTAGTTTCAAAAAGCTGTAACTATGTAATTTGAAGAGACTTTTGACAGAAATCCTGGGTTTACGTTCATTTAGAGATTTCATCACAGGTAAAGTCACCATTTATGCTTTACAATATGAACCACTCTCAGCCTTACAGAGTATCTTCATAATTCACTAGGTTTCAAATTTGAAGGGCCTCTTCACAGAAATAATTGTGATCATCCTGGTAATTTCCTGGGCTGTCAACCTCTTTGTTATTATCAAACACAAGTTTCAGACTAAAGGGAATAATTTCTATGATCAATCCATAATAAACAGCCACCACAGGCCCATACTCATGATTATAAATCTGCAGATGGCTTCTCAGTGTTCTCTTGAATCTGTTGTTCATAGAATCATAGAGTTGGAAGAGACCAAAAGGGCCATCCAGCCCAACCCCCTGCCATGCAGGAACTCAAAATCAAAGCATCCCCGACAGATGGCCATCCAGCCTCTGTTTAAAGACCTCCAAGGAAGGAGACTCCACCACACTCTGAGGGAGTGTCTTCCACTGTCCAACGGCTCTCACTCTCAGGAAGTTCCTCCTAATGTTGAGGTGGAATCTCTTTTCTTGCAGCTTGCATCCATTGTTCCGGGTCCTAGTCTCTGGAGCAGCAGAAAACAAGCTAGCTCCCTCCTCAACGTGACAGCCCTTCAAATATTTAAACAGGGCTATCATATCCCCTCTTAGCCGTCTCTTCTCCAGGCTAAACATAACCAGTTCCCTAAGTTGTTCCTCATAGAGCATGGTTTCCAGGTACCCTTCACCATTTTAGTTGCCCTCCTCTGGACATGCTCCAGTTTTTCAACATCCTTTTTGAATTGTGGTGCCCAGAACTGGACACAGTATTCCAGGTGAGGCCTGACCAAAGCAGAATAGAGTGGCACTATTACTTCCCTTGATCTAGATCAGGGGTAGGCAACCTTTTTGAGCTAGGGGCCGGGTTGCTGTCCCTCAGACAATTGGGGGGCCGAAGCACCATAAATAAATAAATAAATAAATAAAATAAATTTTAAAAATTGAAAAATATATGCCTGCACACTCTCTCAGCCCCAGAAAAGCCATGACAAAACCCCAGTGGAGATTTTGTCAAGAAAACCCCAAGAACAAGTAATAACAACAATAATATCATCATGGTGGGCGGTGGTGGCGGCGGCGACGACAGGACTGGCCTGGGGCCGGTCCAAAGGCCTCGGAGGGCCACATCCGGCCCCCGGGCCTTAGGTTGCCTACCCCTGATCTAGATACTATACTACTATTAATGCAGCCTAAAATTGCATTAGCCTTTTTAGCTGCAGCATCACACTGTTGACTCATGTTCAACTTGTGGTCTACTAGGACTCCTAGATCCCTTTCACACATAGTCTCATTAAGCCAGGTGTCCTCCATGTTATATCTATGCATTTCATTTTTTTGCCCTAAGTGCAGTACCTTACATTTCTCTGTGTTGAAATTCATTTTGTTAGTTTTGGCCCATCTTTCTAATCTATTAATGTAATTTTGAATTTTCATCCTGTCCTCTTTTGTTTTAGCTATTCCTCCTAATTTGGTGTCATCTGCAAATTTGATAAGCATGCCCCCTATTCCTTCATCCAAATCACTGATAAAAATGTTGAATATCACTGGGCCCAGGACAGAACCCCGTGGCACCCCACTGGTCACTTCTCTCCAGGATGAAGAGGAGCTATTGCTGAGCACCCTTTGGGTTTGGTCAGTCAACCAGTTACTAATCCACCTAACAGTTGTATTGTCTAGCCCACATTTTACTATCTTGTTTGCAAGAATATCGTGGGGGACCTTGTCAAAAGCCTTACTGAAATCAAGATATGTCTACCGCATTCCCTTCATCTAGCAAGCTGGTAATTTTATCAAAAAAGGAGATCAGATTAGTCTGGCATGACTTTCAGTGATTATGGCATTCCCTTCTAAATGTTCACAGACTCTTTGTTTAATGAACTTTTCTAGAATCTTTCCTGGTATTGATGTCAGACTAACTGGGCAATAGTTGTTGGGATACTCTTTTCCCCCCTTTTTGAAGATGGGAACAATGTTTGCCCTCCTCCAGTCTCCTGGGACTTCTCCTTTTCTCCAGGAGTTCTCAAAGATTATTGCCAGTGGCTCTGAGATTACATTTGCCAGTTCTTTTAATATCCTTGCATGTAGTTCATCTGGTCCTGGAGACTTAGGGCCTAAGCAGACTGCCAGAAATAGTGCACATTAAATTGAGGCACTGCCCTGGCTCAGTGCTAGGGAATTATGGGAACTGTAATTTATTGTGGCACCAGAGCTCTCTGACAGAGAAGGCTCACTGTCTTAGGAAAAAAATACAATTCTCATGATTCCCTAGCACTGAGCCAGGGCAGTGCCTCAATTTAATGTGCACTATTTCTGGCAGTCTGCTTAGGCCTTTAAATTCATTTAGGTTAACCAGGTACTCCTGTACTTCCTCTTTACTTATTCTGTGCTGCATTTCCCCTATTTTGTCCTCTGCTCTATTTTCCTCAGGTTGAACACCCTTTTCCTTTTGTGAGAAGACTGAGGCAAAGAAGGTGTTGAGTAGTTCTGCCTTTTCTCTATCCCCTGTTTGAATTTGTCCATCTTCTCTGTGCAGTGGCTCTACCATTTCCTTCTTTCTTTTGCTATGGACATACCCCCAAAAGCCCTTTTTATTGTCCTTAGCCCCTCTAGCAAGCCTGAACTCATTCTGCACTTTGGCTTTCCTGACTTTACCTCTACATGTGCTAGCTATTTGTTTGAATTACTCTTTAGTGATTTCGCTCGTTTTCCATTTCTTATACATCTCCCATTTAAAACTTAGTTCAGTTGAAAGTTCTTTTGTCATCCAACCCAGTTTCTTGAGACACCTCCCATTTTCCCTTCCTGTTAACTCTGAGGTGCCTAATGTTCTTTCTTTTGTACTGTGTTTGAGCCTTTTCATGTTTATTTTAGAATCCTTGTGTTTGATGAACCACATTTTAGTATTTGAAGTGTCGTATATAAAACCCTTCTCTTCAAAACATCCATGTTAACAGTCAAATAGCATTTTAGGACCAATAACCCAGATGCCCAGGATAGACATCATAACTCAGGTATAACAAGAGGTAGGCAAATAAATTTCCAAAGTTTTTCCAAAGCATCTAGCATTTTATTTGATGGCAAACCCCACAAAACTATAGGTATATTGTACATGTGCTTCCCTGGTCACAGAATGAAGAGGCCATAGAGTACCATAAGAAAGGGAGAATCATTTCATATAGTAATATTTCATCCACCCAGAACATGTACACAAACAGTTTATGTGTGCCTCGTGTTGAACCATAAGATTTTTTGCTGTCAGCATTTTTCACTCTTTCTGCTACTTCTCAAGGTAGTCACAAAAATACTAAAGGACTTGCTGCATTTAAATGAAAAAGCTTGTTGGTGGTTCTTGACCACTAGAGGGGAGGCTATACTTAGAATTTATCTTCTTTATGATGTTGCAGTTTAGTGGGAAACCTGGTAGCACATACCAGTCTACTCATTGGCATATAGGAAAGATAATTCTGCTTTTACTGTGGAGTTACCAAGATTAGCTTTGTATCAGTCCCTTGTGATCATCAGTTATAGTTAACATTCTAGAGAGGAAGTGTATGATGAAAATAGCTGGGGTAGGGTAGCAAGCACAGTGTAAGAAGCCATTTTTTCTTGAATCTAGATGAAATAAAAGCAAAAGTTTATTTCTCCCCTCTGATTTCAGTTAACACTTATGGTCATATAGGGATTCAAGCAAAGCTTGCTGCAATTTGAAAATGAGCAGTAGCTATGCTGGTTTAATCCACAGTGAAAAGATGTGGTATTGAATGTCCAGCCAGCCATAACCTTTCAGGCTTTCCATGTATGTATGTATGTATGTATGTGCATGTGCATATTCATATGCATGCTGCTACTCCAGCTCAACAGGCACTGCTCTCATGATTGTACTGGAGGGCTGGGGAAATGTTTGAGTCTGAAGTTTGTATGAGCACATTCATGTGATGCTTAACAATGGTCTGAACTGTGCTTTAAAGTGCATTTGTTTGACTAGGGATTTTTTTGCAACCCTGTCCCATTAAGATGAATTGCTTACCATAAAGGGAACCAATAGTTAATGACCTCTTTCTGAACATACAAGGTCCTCAGTTGCCCCAAAGTTAACTAGTTTCATGTCCTTCAAAAATAAAATGAGGTCTTCATGATGAAATGGTTATTTAAAAAGCCAGTAATCAACTACCATCTTAACAACAGAAAGCCAGCTATACACACTGATTTAAATTTGTCCTGTCTGCAGTAACTGTGACTAGCAAAGAATATAAATAAATTAAAGGTAAGTGCTGTATACTCTACAATTCAGTATAAAGTTAAAGATAAACCTAGTAAAGATCCAGTTCTGCAAAAAATAAAAACAGTTCAATTAAACATATACCTTGGACTTCAGCATGAAGAACAGCTTGCCAATGAAACAACAAATCCTCCAATGGCTCTTAGGTTTTTTGTCACCATCTTCGGCAGTGTATCTGTTACAGATTACTTGGGCCAGCTGGAACAAATCTTTTCTCCTTTGCCCATCAGAACTATTTTATGGATGGGATCCAGATAACTGTTTATACTCAAGCATGGTCCTTATGCTTTCCCACTAGAACCATTTAAAATTCCCTCCTCTCCTTTTGAGCAGCTGTCTTCTCCTCTATTGCAACTGTATTTGAAACTCCTCTCTGTTTCAAAAGAAGCTTGCAGTGTGACAGAGAAAAATGCTCTTTCTGGAACCAAAGCTCACTCTGGTATTGCTGCTCGCAGGGGATGATGGACGTTATAGTCCTAAAAGTATGAGGTGCAGGAGATCAGGAAGGGAACATGGAAGACCTCCTTAGACAGAGCTCACTTAGTTTTGTCAAGAACTCTCCAGGATTTCAGACAGGATTTTTCCTAGACCTACCTGGAGATGCTCCAGAATTTCCTGGTGGTTTCCCAATCAGATATTAATCAGGCTCAGCCCTGGTTAGTTCCTGAAATAAGGCAAGATTGAATGTGCTTAAGATGGTGTATGATGAAGCTGTATGGTTGCATTTGGAATTTCTGAATTACCCCAACTTACATTGTTGATATATCCTTCTTTTTTAAGAGTGGGACAACTGAGGTTGCTGCCACACTGCAGAAATAAATCAGTTTGACACCACTAACTTTCATGGCTCAATGCTATGGAATTCTGGGATTTGCAGTTTCTGGTTGAGAAGGGTAAATATCTCCCAAAAATATCTCTATCATATCAAATAAAAGCCTTTAAGGGCCAAATGGCGTAGAACCATATGGTAGGACAGTACGGATACAACTAAAGTTGATTAGTTGTTTGCTTACATTAAGACATCCTTTGCTGATTTTAGATCTGGTCAGCTGGGATGTTACAGCATTTCTCTGGGCCTTTCTGGATGACAAATGCAACACATTCTTAATAGCTCTAAAATAGTGCTAGTTCTGATCTCTATCACCATTCCATGTAGTGGTGGGAGAAGTCAGAATTTCCTGTTCAACTTAGTCTAAATTTAACTGCTAGCTCCAACAGGAGTAGTTCCTTTGAATTTACCTGAGTTCTGATTTACCAAGTTCCCATTCCATGGGGTTCAATCTGCCTACTCTAGATGGGACTACCAATCAGACTGAGGCCAAAATGTTTGATTGCATTTTAATAATAATAATAATAATAAAATTTATTTATACCCCGCCCTCTGAAATATCAATCTGGGCGGCTTACAATTAAGAATGAGTACATCAATAAAACATATATATATATATATATACAGTAACCCCCCCACCCCCCCTTAAAACAATATTAAATCAAGTAAATTTTAAAACAACAAGAAACACAGCTATTTAAAATAGATAAAATGGGGACCCATTTTGCTTCTAATATAAGTACTGAAGTCAAACCATGGCCTGGAATTTCCAAACACACTTCTTTAAGAATTATTTCACAAGTATTTTCTACTTTTAGCCATGTTGATGGGAGATCAAATGCTCTTAGTGAAGCACAATGCTAAAACCTAATTAAACCAATTTTTGGCACCAAAGGGCAGTTAGTAACAAGCTACCCAAAACTGAATGGTGAATTCTTCTACTGATTACAGTAAATACATTACTGATGTAAGAGTACTTACATCGTTTGTATGTTTGCTTTTCTTACAAATGCCTCACATCAACACCCGTTACTTCCAAGAGCTTCCTACAAAAAAGTTATAGTTTTCCTTGGATTTTTCCACTATCAAAATGCAGAAGAACTATAGCTTCTTGGCCTTTTGGTTATGATCAAGTATAAAATGCAGAAGTAAAGTAACTAACATTACTTTATGAATCTATTAACACTGGTAGAATTCAAAGATATAGCCATGTTAGTCTGTAGAATCAGTATGTAGAGAGATCTTGTAGCACGTTTGAGACTAACTAAAAGAAAGACATTGGCAGCATGAGCTTTTCCCAAATGCATCTGAGGAAGTAGACTTTAGCCTACAAAAGCTAATGCTGGCAATTTCTTTCTTTTAGTTAGTCTCAAAGGTGCTACAAGATCTCTCTACATACTAATCTATTACCAGTATTGGTATCATGCCTTTCTTATATTAAAATACCTTTATTTGACATTTGATTGATTCAGATTTTTTTTTTGGTATTTTTATTTATTTAGTTAGTTTTGTCTTCACAGACACAAAACTGTGGTTTACTAGCAAAATTTACCTGGATTTTGTATGCATTTTCTTTTCTTTTCTTTTCTTTTTAAGTTACAACAATAAGGTAGCATCCAGGAGCTCTCTATAGAGTTAGAAACCCAGTTGATTGAGCTCACTGACATAACCTGGTGAAAAAGCCAAGCCAAGCCAACAGGGGCCCATTAGGTGGGTCTTTACTGTGGGACTTTTCGAGGGAGAAGCCCACAGTCCTGTTTCAGTGCTTACTTAAGATTTCTCAATATGGACTCTGAGGGAGTTGCTGCAGTCACCTGCAACACTTGTGGGATGTTTGTCTTCTTGTCAAGAGATGTGGTGAATTTCACCTGCACCAAGTGCAAGTTGGTAGCCCACCTGGAAGAGAAAGTACAGCAGCTGGAGGCCCGGTTAGCTACACTTCAGCATATTAGGGAGCAAGTATTAGGGAGCACTTCAGCATATTAGGGAGACAGAATGGAATGAATGGTCTTGGACGGGGACCACACAGAGGGAGTTGTTGGGGAGGAGATCAGTTCACGCACATAGGAGGTAGACAACTGGAGGAATGTCACAGAAGTAAACCAGAGGTTGTTCTGGGAGCTTGCAGCTACAGAATTGATTTGAAGCTCTCTCCCTTATCAAGGATGAAGAGGAAGAGCAGCAGGGACAGTCCTCAGGGATAGTACAGGGGACCCTGAGAGTACCACCACAGGGAACAGCCACTGCTAAGTCTCAGAGGAGGCATGTGGTGGTGGTGGTGGACTCCTTGTTGAGGGGTATAGAAGCAATGGTTTGTTGGCCTGACAAGATGTCCTGGGAGTGTGTTGTCTCCCTGGGGCAAAAATCGGTGATGTGACAAGACTTGACAAGCCTACTGACCATTACCCCTTCCTCTTGGTCCATGTGGGAACCAATGATACTGCAAAGCATAGCATTCAGAATATCAGAAGGGATTATGAGGCTTTGGGTAGGAAGATGAAAGAGCTGGAGGCACAGGTTGTTATCTCATCTCTTCTCCCAGTTGAAGGGCACGGTCCAGGAAGGGAAAGGAAAATAGCAGATGTGAATAACTGGCTCCATAGATGGTGCTGCCAAGAACAATTTGGATTCTTGGATCATGGGCTGCGGTTCCATGAGGGTGGACTTCTGGCAAGAGATGGGCTGCATCTCACACCAGTTGGCAGAAACATTTTTGCCAATAGTTTCAAACTTTTGATCAGGAGAGCTTTAAACTGAGTCATGTGGGGGAGGGAGACAGTACCTTGGAAGATATCTTGGAAGGCAAGAGTATATCATGGGCTGGAGATAATAGTCAAAGTGTTATAGAGGGTACAAGACAAATGATGCAAGGGCCCAACAGTGGGAGGCAAAAAACCTCACACAGGCAGCAGGTGGGGAGGACCCATGCTCTTAGATGTCTCTACACTAATGCACAGAGCATGGGAAATAAACAAGAAGAACTTGAACTCATACCACAACAAAGCAAATACAATATAATAGGCATCACTGAAACCTGGTGGGATGAGTCTCATGATTGGAACGTAGGAACAGAGGGGGATAACCTTTTAAAGAGAAATAGGCCAAACAGGAAAGGAGGAGAAATAGCATTATATGTCAGGGATGTTTACACCTGGGAAGAGATCCAGGACTTAAATCCTAAAAATCAGGTGGCGAACATCTGGATAAAAATTAAAGGGAAAGGAAACAACAGGAATGTTATTGCGGGAGTCTACTACAGACCCCCCAAATCAGACTGAGGAATTGGATGATGCCTTTCTAGAACAGATGACCACACACTCAGAAAGGAGAGATGTAGTAGTGATGGGTGACTTCAGCTATCCTGATATTTGTTGGAAGTCAAACTCAGCCAATATTTCAAGGTCTACCAAATTCCTCACTTACCTCGAAGACACTTTCATTGTCCAAAAAGTGGAAGAGGCAACAAGGGGATCAGTTATTTTAGATCAGATCCTAACCAACCGGGATGAGCTGGTAAATGGGGTGCTAGTAGTGGGATCCTTAGGAGGGAGTGATCATGTTCTCCTGGAGTTTCTTATACAGTGGAAAGGAGAAGCTAGGCATAATCAGACACTCATTCTAGACTTTAGGAGAGCTGATTTCAATAAACTGAGGGAAACACTGGGAGTAATCCAATGGTCAGGAATACTAAAGGAGAAGAGTTCAGGATGGATGGGAGTTTCTCAAAAGAGAGATACTGAAGGCACAATCTCAAACTGTCCCAATGAGAAAGAAAAATGGGGGGTGTCTCAAGAAACCAGGTTGTTATTAAGATGGAAGGCCACCTTCCCCATAGGCTATTGTCTGTGGATCTCAGGATTCAGCAGAGGGGGAGAATAGACATGGCAGAGCTAAAGGCTACCCTTTCTTCCCTGCCCTAGAATATTGCTTATATGTAGTAGATTTACCGTACATGTCATGACCTCTACCTCTCCCTTAGTTAATAACAAGAACATAGGGATACAGGCATGCTATAGTAGTTTGAATGTTGGACTATGACTCTGGAGACTAGGGTTTGATTCCCTACAGGGGCATGAATCTCACTGGTTGACAATTTCAAACAGTTCCAGTGAGGAAGAAAAATAGGAGGTGCCTCAAGAAACCAGGATGGATGACTAAGGAACTTTCAACTGAACTAAGTTTTAAACGGAGCATGTATAAGAAATGGAAAAATGGGGAAATCACCAAAGAGGAATTCAAACAAATAGCTAGTACGTGTAGGGGTAAAGTCAGAAAAGCTAAAGCACAGAATGAACTCAGGCTTGCTAGAGGGGCTAAGAATAATAAAAAGGGCTTTTTGGGGTATGTCTGTAGCAAAAGAAAGAAAGAAATGGTAGGGCCACTGCTCAGAGAAGATGGAGAAATTCAAACAGGGGACAGAGAAAAGGCAGAACTACTCAACACCTTCTTTGCCTCAGTCTTCTTGCAAAAGAAAAGAGTGCTCAACCTGAGGAAAATGGAGCAGAGGACACAATAGGGGAAATGTAACAGAGAATAAGTAAAGAGGTAGTGCAGGAATACCTGGTTAATCTAAATGAAAGTCTCCAGGACCAGATGAACTACATGCAAGGATATTAAAAGAACTGGCAAATGTAATCTCAGAGCCACTGGCAATAATCTTTAAAAACTCGTGGAGAACAGGAGAAGTCACAGCAGACTGGAGGAGGGCAAACATTGTCCCCATCTTCAAAAAGGGGAAAAAAAGAGGATCCCATCGTCCAGTTAGTCTAACATCAATACTGGGAAAGATTCTAGAGCAGATTGTTAAACAGAGAGTCTGTGAATATTTAAAAGGCAATGCCATAACCACAAAAAGTCAACATGGGTTTCTCAAAAACAAGTCATGCCAGACAAATTTGATCTCTTTTTTCGATAAAATTACCAGCTTGGTAGATGAAGGGAAAGCAATAGACATAGCATATCTTGATTTCAGTAAGGTTTTTGACAAGGTCCCCCATGATATCCTTGCAAACAATATAGTAAAATGTAGGCTAGAAAATACAACTGTTAGGTGGATTAGTAATTGGTTGACTGATCAAACCCAAAGTGTGCTCAGCAATGGCTCCTCTTTATCCTGGAGAGAAGTGACCAGTGGGGTGCTACAGGGTTCTGTCCTGGGCCCAGTGCAATTCAACATCTTTATCAATGCTTTGGATGAAAGAATAGGGGGTATGCTTTTCAAATTTGCAGATGACACCAAATTAGGAGGAATAGCTAATACCCTAGAAGACAGGATGAAAATTCAAAATGACCTTAATAGATTAGAAAGCTGGGCCAAAGCTAACAAAATGAATATCAGCATGGAAAAATGTAAGGTACTGCACTTAGGGCAAAAATAAAATAAAATGCATAGATATAAGATAGGGGACACCTGGCTTAAAGAGACTACATGTGATAGGAGACTAGTAGACCACAAATTGAACATGAGTCAACAGTATGATGCAGTAGCTAAAAAGGCCAATGCGATTTTAGGCTGCATCAATAGAAGTATAGTATCTAGATCAAGGGAAGTAATAGTGCCATTGTAGTCTGCTTTGGTCAGGCCCCACCTGGAATACTGTGTCCAGTTTGTTGAATTGTGTTGATGGATTTATTGCAAACAGTCCTTAAAGCCAATCACCAAAAATCTGGTATCTCCAGCAAGCTTCTTTTATTGTAAAACAGCATGAGCAAAAACAAATAATAGTAATAATAATAGCATCTTCACTTTAGCCAGAATGGCTGAACAGGAACGAAACTTATCTGCTACATGGTTAAAGTTAGTTAAGCTTCAGCATCAGCAAAAATATGTCTCCATTAGTCCATTACAGCTTAAAGTTAAAAGACAAAGTGTGAGACTTTTCAGGATCACAACTTTCAGCCCCCAATTCTCCACCCCTTTGGGTGTAGCCCTTTCAGACTGATTGGTTGAAGTTACATGACGTGTGTTAGCCCAACCTTTAATTACCATATTAAATCATGTGACTGCAGTTCCCATAACATTCCCATGTTTATGAAACCTCTTATTGTAAACAAAGCACTTTTTCACAGAACTGTAGCTCGTTAACTGCTTGTTTGAGCTAAAGCACACCTGGGTTGATAATTGTGAATCTGGCCTCAGAAAACAACTTTTCTCAGCAAGGAAAAATACAGACACACATCTTTACATTTCAATATTTTAACATTGACTGTATGTCCCATCAAATTCTAACACAGTTCTAGGCACCACAATTCAAAAAGGATGTTGAAAAATTGGAGCGTGTCCAGAGGAGGACGAATAAAATGATGAAGGGTCTGGAAACCATGCCCTATGAGGAGCGACTTAGGGAACTGGGTATGTTTAGCCTGGAGAAGAGATGGTTAAGAGGTTATATGATAGCCCTATTTAAGTATTTGAAGGGATGTCATATTGAGGAGGGAGCTAGCTTTTTTTTTTGCTACTCCAGGGACCAGGACCTGAAATAATGGATGCAAGCTACAGCAAAAGAGAACACCTGAACATTAGGAGGAACTTCCTGACAGTGAGAGCTGTTTGACAGTGGAACTCACTCCCTCGGAGTGTGGTGGTCTCCTTCTTTAGAGACTGGATGGCCATTTGTCGGGGCTAGTTTGATTTTTGAGTTCCTGCATGGCAGGGATTGGACTGGATGGCCCTTGTGGTCTCTTCCAACTCTATGATTCTATGATTCTAATGTGGAAAAGCACTTCACAACCAGATGTGCTTAACTATAACCTCATCACTTCCAGCTAGCTTGACCAATGGCAAGATGGGCAAAAGCAAAAACACTTTCAGAAAGGATGTGCTCAGCTTTTCCATTTAAAATGTATGAATATAAACACTGATTTTTTAAAAAGGGAATTTGCTTAGGCTACCATTGAGAAAACATGGCTGTAGTTGGTATGAACACTCAAGTCATTTCTGATTTATGGTAACCCTAAGGTATCATGGGCTTTTCTTGGCTAGATTTGTTCAGAGGGGGTTTGCCATTGCCTTTACTTTCCTCTAAGGCTTAGAGCAGGGGTAGGCAACCTTTCCCCTTTAAGGGCCGAGAGACTTCAGCTCCCAGAATCCCAGGAGCTATTGGCCAACATGGGACTATTGGCCAACATGGCTGAGGCTTCTGGGAGCTGAAGTCCTTCGGCCCTTAAAGGGGAAAGGTTGCCTACCCCTGGCTTAGAGAATAGGACTTGCCCAAGGTTACCCGGTTGGTTTCCATGGTGGAGCAGGGATTCAAACCCTGATCTCCAAAGTTACAGTCCAACATTCAGATCACTGCAGCATGCTGACTCTATGAGAGACCTTTGTTTCCCATCCCATCTGTTTCTCCTTATACAAGCCAACCTGAGAGTTAAGATTGGCAGGGGAGGACTTCCTTTCAGTCCCACCACTTTCACAGGTGTGGTTGGTGAGGAATTGGGAAAGAGACATCTCCATGGCTGCTCCCAGACTGTGGAAGCCCCTTCCACTGGAGGTGAGGTCAGCTCTCTCCCTGCTCTCTTTTCACTTGCAGCTGAAGATATTATTTAGACAGACTTTTCGTGTTTGAGTTTTGCTTATGTAGTGTGTGAGTGTCATTGGTGTATTGTTTTTAATGTGTTAATTTTTTTAATGGTTTTAACTATGCTCTGCTTTTAACTAATGTTTTAATACTAGTATTATTTATTTTTTAACTTTTGTAATTAATGTTTTAGTTTTAGCCTTTTTAAATTATTGTAAACTGCCTTGAATCCCATTTTGAGAGAAAGCTAGGATATAAATCCAATAAATACCTAAGTAAATAAATATTGACATCAGATGCATAGATGGGAAGCTTCTCAGTAGGAGTGATAGTGCAGCAAGGTAAGGAGTGTGCAAGTTGGCATGGAGATGGACATGTAAATACCTGCCTGTCCCTGCACCAACCTGGGGACCAACCTGGGGGAGCACTCAAGCCAGATGGTCTGGGTCCCTAAGTGATCTTGAGTTTCTGGGAGTTGAGGTCTAGTACATCTGGAGGGTCAAAAAGTTCCCCACCCCAACTTGGACTATTGTGAACAAGGCAGAAGCCCAGCTAATATCTTATGATGGTATTTCCATCACTTTGCTACCCATTCTCTTGTCCTCTTGCAATCTGATAGATTGTTTCTCTTATTGCAGAAGGAAGGTAATTAGACCTTCCCAAGCAGTAGAGAAGGCCAACTCTTTGACAGGGCAAAGCCTGCAAAAGGTATGCTGATTGTCCTAAGGCTACTTGTCATTTTGCTTTCTCTGAGGACCTAAGCTGTACGTGTTCATTCCTCCTCATTCTCCCTGGATGGCTCTTGCCTTTCCAGACAGTCAGGGTAATTTGCCCTGGCACTGTTTTGGCACAGGTTGGACCTCAGCATTGCTAGCAGCCAGGGTCAGCTGTCAGCCTTGGAGCCATAAGCCTAATTCAATATTACAGATGTGGGTATTTTTTCCAAGTTCTCTCTGGGCTGCAGGCTTAAAGTCTCTGTTCTCAGCTGGGGTCCTTGATGCAGTCACTTCCCGCACAGTTACACAACACCCCATTAGGAGAAACGGCACAAACATGCTCGAAAGGGGCCTCTCCCCCCTACCCAGCAAAGCTAGCAGCAGCCCTGGATTTTAGAGAATGGGGGGAAATTTTAGGTGCAGAAAGAAGCCCCTTGCCTGGATGTTTCTGTTCCATCTCTTCTTGTTTTTTCCCCATTGTTTACTTGAAACACTCCACTGCTTTTGCACAGCCTAGAACAGTTATTCCTGTTAAAACAAAAACGAACAACAAGGAGTGGGTTGGACAATTGTTAATGCTAATTATTTCCCTCCTTGTGTTTTTACAGTGTCTGTGAAGAGAATCCTGGAACACCTCTTCAGAGACTATTCCTGTGTTTAAATTTTAGTTCCTAAAATTAATTACATTCTGTTTTAGTTAATTTTTTAACATAATAAACAGCTCAGAGGACTTGACTTGAAATGTGTAAAGTTACAGCACATTTCTTTACAAAATTGTCACCTTTTTAATTATACTTGAATCATTCTTGTTATTAAAAATTGCTTATCCAAACAAATAGCAAATGATCCAAAATGCATCAGTTCAGTTGATTCCAACTAAAGGAGAATTTGTGTTGCTTGAAAAGCAAACAATATATTTACTACTACTACTACTACTACTATGCCACTAAATTCACACTCTGCAGAGATTCATGAACAAAAATGGGGAAGGAGCACAACATACTAAAATCAACTGTGATGAAAAGAATGGAGTGAAGAAGTGGAAGGAGAGGTAAGATCAGAATTCATTAGACCCCATGCAAATTTGATTTTGTTGTTGTTGTTAAAGTGGAGCCCAGTGACTCGGAAGCAGCTGAGGGCATTGTACCCAACTAACTGCAACCTGGGTAACACATTCCTGGCCAACTAATTTTGTGATCATGATGAATCATGATGATTCTTATGCAGAGGAAACAACTCTTGGGACACTTTGCTCAATATGATCTCCAGAACTGGCAAGCAGTATGATGTAGTAAAGGCTGTAAAGAGCCAGTTTCCGTTTGGAAAATTCAAGTTTCAGACAAAACAAACAGTTTTAGGTGAGTCTGGAGAGGTCATGAATACTACAAAGTGCTGTCATCCTGTGCTGGGCTATAGCATTGACAAGACCTGTATGTTTGTTTTGGCTGTTAATGCTTGAGCTTACAGTGAGCCTAAACATCCATGTGCTAGAATATTACTGTAGGTTATTAATTCAGTTTCCCTTCAAAAAAGCTATACTAATGTTGCAAAGCTCTGCTGCATCTGTACCCAAGGTTCTATGTTAACAACATCTCCTTTGCCTTGACTGTTATGTAGAGTAGACAAATCAGGGCATAACAAATTCATTTTCAGGAACAAAGATGAGCCACAGACATATGCCTCATTATTTGCTCCTGTCTGAGACTGAGGAATTCATCTAAGGAAGTCATTTTCATATTTTTGTACTTTCAAGAAACCCTTTCCACATTGACTTGTCTGCCGTAGAACCCTTGGGTACCATTGAAGGTTGTGGAGCACATTCTGGCATGTTAATTTCATCTGGACCACTAGCCACCTGATTGCTTCCTGTGAATGGAAAATACATCCTGAAACACATTCTATGTCCAGCAGTAGTTATGCATTGTTAGGAAAGACTGGTAGCTATTGTAAAGCTCTGCTTCAGGCAAGCTTGTTTGCCAATATTTCTTTTCGTTGCTGTTGTTGCATTGAAAAAGGTTCCAGTGAATCCTAGAGCTCCCTGAAACACTGCCTTAAAACTACTAATCTAGGGGACAAGCATAGACCCCAGAATGGGTGCTCAGGCAGCCCCAGACAAAGCTGGGGGGTGTTGACACCCCTAAATGATCTAATAAAATAGACCAGGGGTAGGCAACCTAAGGCCCGGGGGCCAGATGTGCCCCCCCGAGGCCTTTGGACTGGCCCCAGGCTGGTCCTGCTGCCACCGCCCCCCGCCGCCGCTGCCCCCCGCCATGATGATATTGATTATTGTTGTTATTGCTTGTTCTTGGGGTTTTTCTTGGCAAAATCTCCACAGGGGTTTTGCCATGGCTTTTCTGGGGCTGAGAGAGTGTGCATGCATATTTTTTTTACATTTTTATTTTTTTTTACACATTTATTTATTTATTTATTTATTTATGGTGCTTCGGCCCCCCAGTTGTCTGAGGGACAGCAACCCGGCCCCCGGCTCAAAAAGGTTGCCTACCCCTGAAATAGACTATCAATACTCCTATGTAGTTGAGCATCCTTTGGCATTATCAATCAGAAACAAACTAAATTATCAAGCACTGAGAAATATTAAGACTACTACATTTGTCACTGAGCCTTCCTGGAAATAGTAAGGTCTCTCTGCGGTCGACAAACAGTTAGTGACATTGAATACATACAGGGGATTTCTAGGTAGATGTGCTTTTAAGCACTTTCATATTTGGGGATATTTCAGTTATAATTAATTGGAAAAGTAATCCCCCCCCCCGGCAAGGAAGCAAAATTAATAACAACTTGGGGGGGAAGCAGACCAGGGCATCCGGGACGCCCTGGGACGGTGCGCCGTGGGACCACGGCAGCCGCATCGCAGCGCACCGGCGTCGTCCCTGAAAGGAGCGCTAAATTGGCGCTCCTTTCAGAAGTCAGGAAAAGTGCGCCCTAAACGCATCGGGCGCACTTTCCCTGGCTTTTCCACCGCAGCGTGTCCGGACGCTGTGGTGGGAGGTTGCCCCCAGAGCACTGGCCGTGCGGAAGGCCGGCAGCTCTGAGGGCAACCTCAGGAGGAGGAAGGGGCGCCGCTTGTGCGGCTGCCCCTCCTCTTCCTTGCCTCGGAGACAACTATTAGTCGTCTGCCGAGGCCCTTGCTCTCCAATGTTGAGGCTCTTCTCAACTTAGAAACAGTTCTGTGACCCCGGGCACAATTTCCATTAGTGGTAGCTGAACAACGTACAAGTACAGCAAGCTGGGCTAGCTCCCAAGGCTAGGGGAAGGGGAAGGAAAAGAACTCAAGCGACTCTTCTGACTAGTGATGTGGAATTGGGACAAGCTTGGGACAACACACTTTCGTCCAAAGCTGAGACTAGCTTATGAGATTTATCCTTCCTCACCTCTACCAGTCATCTCACCACCACCACCACTTTCCAACCCTCTCCCAACCCCTTATTTTACAAAAGAAGAGAAAGGTAATTAGTTTTGTTCATTATTTTAGAGTATATATATCCCTTAAAAGTCTCCCAAAGGAGTTTACAGATTAATTTGACAGTTCCCTAACCTCAGACTTTCAATCTAAAAAAGTCAGGACTCACAAGGAAAATGGGATGGCAGTGGGGGAGAGGATTAAGACCAGTAGATTCTGGCTGCTCTTTCTCAGAGGTCAGAACATTGGAAGTTGGAATGGAAGGAGGGTCATACACCATTACCTGGGACCAAGGCATGCTAGGGCTGGGTAATAATAATAATAATAATAATAATAATATAATTTATTTATATACCGCCCCAGTGGAAAACCAATCTAGGCGGTGAACAGCAATAATAAAATACAACCAAGTTAAGACAATATCATTTCCTCCTCCCCTCCTTAAAAAGTTATTAAATCAAATACAGTTTAAAACAACTGCAATTAAGCAGTAATTAATCAATAAAAAAACTTAACTACCATTAAAACAACAAACAACAATACAACAATACAACAATCCCCTGCTGATCAACTTTAAAGGGAATTATAATAAAGTCCTGATAAAAATACCAGGATTCGAAGGGTCCCGAGGCCAGCTATCTAGTCCGGAAAGGCCTGCCGGAAGAGATCCGTCTTGACAGCCTTTTTAAAGCTGTGCAAAGATGTTAATTGACGGATCTCATCTGGCAGGCCGTTCCAGAGTCTGGGAGCGACGACAGAAAAAGCCCTCTGGGAGGTCGCCGCAAGCCTAGCTCTATTTATGTGGAGAGTAAGGACGCATGCTCAGATACTACCCCTATCATGATGTAGGAAGTTTTCTCCTCTGCTCCATTTTGCAATTTTCCTTTCTCTTTCATTCATTTCTTAGAAAAAAATAGGAGGCTGTCTCTAGCAATCCCCTCATCTTAGCAGCTGTTCCGTCTTCCTTTCCAAATTGTTGTTGCTGCTTAGGAAGGAGGGATGGGAAGAAAGAGGATACATTCCTGGTGCTCTTGTAATACTAGAACCCACTACAGCAGAATGGTGGGAATTCAGGACAGATGAAAGGAAGTACTGCTTCACACAGCTCATAGTCAAATTGCAGAATGAACTGTCATAAAATATAGTTATGGCTGCCAACTTGGACAGCTCTAAAAGGACATTCATGGATGTTACGGCCATCAATTTAGCCTCTGAGTTATCAAATAGGGTGGTATAAGGGTAGTTGCTACATGGTACTTCAAAATCTGTAGCCTAGACAATTCCAAATTGGAAATCTGAGGTTGCTGAAGGAGTACTAAACTTCAGATTCTTCACTTTGAATACTTGGACTTGAAATAGTTTCTGTTCAGGGAAGAATCAAGATCACAGTAGCAGGTTGGCATTGGCCAAATCCAACCCATTTCAAAAAATATACATCCCAAAATGGGAAGATGAATTTGTTCTCAGGCAATATGAGCCAGTCCACTGTTAAATGTAGCAAGCTATTGGAGGACAAGCAGACAGGTTTAGCTGTCCTGCAGTCTAGTGCCATATTGTCTATTTTGAGAGGCAGCGCTGCTGCCTCATGAAGAGGCCCAGATGCCACCAGAGAATATCTGCAAGAGAAGCCTCTGTACTATAACTGAACCAAACTCCCTCACAGAAAAACAATCAAACCAGCTCTGAATGTGTCCAGAGGAGGGGGACCAAAATAGTGAAAGGTCTGGAAGCCATGCTCTATGAGGAATGACTTAGGGAGCTGGGAATGTTGAGCTTGAAGGTTAAGAGGGGACATGTTTAGATATTTGAAAGGATGTCATATCGAAGAGGGAACAGCCTTATTTTCCATCTCTCCAGAGACTAGAACAAGGAGCAATGGATGAAAACTACAGGAAAAGAGATTCCACCTTGAGATTAGGAAGAACTTCCTGACAGTAAGAGCTGTTCGGTGGTGGAATACTCTCCCTTGGAGTGTGGTGGTGTCTCCTTTAGAGGTTTTTAAATAGAAGCTGAATGGCCATCTGTCAGGGGTGCTTTTATTGTGTTTTCCTGCATGTCAGGTGTTGGACTTGGTAGTCCTTGAGGTATCTTCCAACTCTGTGATTCTATGATTTTAATGGCTACTGCTCAGAATGGGTGTATTTAACTTTTAGTATCAGAGGCAGTATGCTCTGCATTATAGTTGCTGGGGAATACATGATGGAAGATGTAGCTGCACTTATGTCTGGCTGGTGGCCTTCCCATACATGGATTTCTGGAAGGGGTAGAGGAGAAGTTCAAGCTCCCCATTAAAGTTAGGCTGAGAAGAGGGGCTGGGCCCCTCTGAAATCAGACACCAATGACCTCCAAGACTCCTGTGTGGTTGAGCCCCGGAGGAACTATGGCATCTTAGTTTATAACCATTTTTGCATTCAGTTCAAAGGGTATATATTTTCCCCTTTCCTTGATATATTAATTTCATGCTTTAAAATCATGTAATATTTCATTTATTATATTGTCATTGTCATCAAAGTAATCACATTGTTAACTTAGTTGGTATTATTATTTACTGTATTGTGTGTGTTTTACTGGTCTGTAAATATACATAATCAGTACTGTATGTAACATTCATACTGGCCAGCCAGCCAGTTGTCCACCTCAAAAATAGTTCTGGGGTCTTACTCCCCAAGGGTATCTGTGTGGCACTGTGTGAACAAAATGTTAAACCACATAGGGATGCCAAGTGAAATACAGGACAGGACTTCTGCACATTTGATTGCTGTGTAGAAGCAATCAATGGGTAAACCTTCTGCATAACCACAGGACCCTACTCCTATATTTCACCTAGCAACCTTATCTAGGCCAATGTTATTTTCAAATAGTGGCCAGATATCCATAGCAACCCTACTAGCTAGGTTGGAGTCTGATCCAACATGGCTCTTCATATATTCATGTTCATTCCTTTCCCTCAAAATTCTCATTAAAAAAAACCCCCACACACCTTGGATGCAAGCCATCCACAGATGTTCTCAAGGAATTTTCAAATAATAATTATAGGAAGGTGATTATTGTAGAAGAGGTTTCACCACTGCAGTTTAGAGGACTGGAATTGCCTATTGGGCTCTATATCATCCAGAAGTGCCCATCAGTTGCATATGGAATGATATAAAGCCACATTCAGATATGACAACTATTCCAAAATTTCCTTTTACCTCATTCTGGGGGACTGTGACTGACATACTGGGTTTTAATTTAGCTGCCTATACTTGAACTTTTGTTTGTACTGGTTTTTTTTGGAAATGAGATTAAGCCTGAGAACCTCAGATTGCCAACTGCTTTCCAGAGCCAATGCTAGGTGTTTGTTTTAATTTTTAAAGCCCTAATCACCTTGGCCTGTGGTTACCAACCTGTGCTCCGAGGAGTCCTTAGGGCTCTGTGTGCACTTCCACCTAACCCTAACCCTAACCCCCATAACATTACTCCTAAAAACTATTAACTTTTAAGACATAGGGTAGGCCTCTTAGGGGCTCCACCATAGAAATTGATTCTTAAAAGAGCTTCACAAGTCAAAAAGATTGGGAACTCCTAACCTTGGCTATCAAAGGCAGTGCTTTTCAGGCTATTTGATATGAGTGACTGGTAGTATTTTTTCTAATATGGGACAGACCTGTACCATATCATATAGCTTATCGGCTACAACTGTTTGTTTTCTGGATATTGTCAGTGGGCTGGCAGCTGATGGCTGGTGGACTTGCACTGATCCAAGATCCACCACTTTGAGTAGCAATGATTGAACGAATGACCTGTCTCTTCAAACTGTTCTTTCTGAACTGTTTTATTGATTATTGTGATTATTTATTGGATTTATATCCTGTCTTTCTGCCAAAATAGGATTCAAGGCGACTAATTAATTGCTGTGCCTATTGTGATTTTAATTGTTCTACTGTTTGATCTGTTTCTAATTTGTTTTTAACCCTTTTAATGCAGTTGTTAGCACTCAGAGTGACTATGTTTCAGTGGAAAGGTTAGGAATAAATATAATAAACAAACAAACAAGGGCAGTTGGGTGAAAAACTCAATTTCCTCCTAAGACCATGCTAAATAATAATCTCCTTAAGTGATACATATACTATATTAATAATTTTTCAAAACCAGAAGTGGGCTTACAAATACTTTTAATTTTTCCCCCAGTCTGTGTGGCCTGGAATGCTCCAGGGACAGAAAACTGGCCTCGGACCTGTCAAAGTTGCCCACCTGTGCCTTAACTGTATCAAACCATAGTCCATCTATTCTGGCCATCAAGATCAGAGGAGAAGGCACAATTAAGTCAGGAAGAATCTTGAAGACAACAATTTTCTACTGTTAATTCCTCCCCTACTCTGTCATCTGATCTGGATGTTAAATTTGCTATCATGGCTAATTATAGTTTCAGACAAATAGTCTTGGTATTTGTTCCAGTAGCTTTTCACTCCAAGAGCATTAGACTGCCTCTGGGTTTACTTTCTCATTTAAGATCACCAAAAAAGTCAAGAGCTGCAGGAAATACCATAAGGGGCCCATAGCCCATTATCACTGTGAACATTGATCTATAAATCTTGGTTTTTCCTTTCTTTGTGAGCTATATACATAAATTAAAGGTAATGGCTGGTGGCAGTGGTTTTACAGTAATTTGATCCTGATTGGGGTTATCTGTAGTTCAAAGGAAGAGTAAGTGTATTTCTTACACCTCATTCACCAAGGATACTTGAAGTATCAATGATAACTAGCAACACAAATCTCACACTGCCCTTGCCAATGCTGTTTTATGACCTTCAAAAAGTTATTGACTGGAGGAGCACTCCTCTGCTCTGTAAATAAACGTAAGGGCACATGTACATATCCACAACTGTCAGTTGTTGTGTTTACTACCTCCCTCTGTACAAGTGAGTCTAGTGTTCTCTCATTTTCCAGAAGTACAACCTTGCAGCTTATTTTAAAGAAAGATATTCTTTCATTACATAAACATTCCCTGTAAGATTCCATCTTGTCCGATGGAGTACTTGTACTGTATAACCATGGTGTGGGGTTCTTATAAAACAGGGTCAAGACATTCACTGGTTGATCATACACCCTAAATCATGTTGCCCATAGTGGGAAAAGCAGAGGACTTGGTAGCTAGAATATTGCTGGTGATCTATGCTAGTGTAAGGGACACTGATGACAGAATAAGTAACCTTTTTAAAAACTGGAGGTTAGTGGCAGCAAGGGGAAGGCAGAAAAGCTCTTGCTGTCAGGAGATATATCTATCCTGCCAGTTTCTGATCTGCACTACAGTTTTGGGCTCATTCCAACTCATATTAAAACTGGTTTGCGAATCAACCTGACACTGGGTCATGGGTTCAATTGATGCCGATGTGCACTTCCCACTATGGAAGCAAATTATGCTCTAAATCCATGTAGATCCACTAGAGCCTCCCAAGATGGAGGAGCATGGAGGGTTCAGATCACCGGCGGTGGAGGATCCAGGCAGCAGCAGGCCAGCCCCTGCCACCTCCGCTGTATCCAGGAGGGCTGCAATTGGTGGAAGATGGCCTCCCTCCCATGCCACACTGCTTTCAGGGATCCCTCCCTCCCTGCTGCTGTTTGAGGCCATGGCTGGCCTTCTCCCTGAGCCCCCTCAAAGTACCCCTCTTCCGCTTCTCAAGAGTGTGCTGAGTGAGTAGATGGGGCTGGTGGGAAACTGAGTGGTCAGGAGGGCCCCCTGAGAGTGGTGCGGGCATGAGAGGGAGGTTGTCTTTCATCACTTACAGCTCTCCTGGGTATGGTGGAGGTGGTGGTGGCTGGTCTGCTCCTGCCTGGATCCTCCACCACCAGGGGAGAGTGGAGCAAAACAGAGCCATAACCACCCAGCTGATGGGCATAGTAGGAGCCCTGAGAGAGTTCACAGGCAGCACCCCAGTGCCAAGGAAGGAGGAGTGGTGGTGAGAAGTCCACCAGCTTGCTTGCTTGCTTGCCTGCCTGCCTGCCTGCCTTGGCTGCCCAATTTGAGTGGGTCCAGCCCTCTCTCACTCTCCTTGGTGCTTTCCAGCCTCCCTTTCTCCCTTCCGCACTCCAGCTGCACCTTGGCCCCGCTAGGGTTCTGCCTGCCTGCCTCCCTGCCTGTCTGTGATTCAGATCTGTCATTCACACTTGTTGAACATGCTTATGAAATGCTTGTTTTAAAAAGAACTGCCAAATAAGTAGTGTTTTAAAAGAGCAATTTTTCTCTCTCACTCCAATGTGATTCCAAATGATCGGAGTTGCATCTGAAACTGCTGTCAAAGGGGATGAGGCACATATAAAGCGACCATTCAGTTTTAATCACGGTGGGAATGAGCTCTTTCTCTCCCAACAGGAAAGTAGTTTTACCAATGGATTGGATTCTGGTCTTAAGCTGCTATTGCTACTTTATTGATTGATGTATTGATTGAATGATTTTAAAACAAATGTGAGCTGAAGTTGTTTTGGAAAAGGTAATTAATAGGTGAAGAAGCTATAAGAAGGGTACTGTTGCCACCAGTTTCATTACGATTGGAAGTAGAAGTTATACTCATGTTGGGGATGCTACTTAACTTTTGGCAGATGTAAGAACTAGAGACCACTGGGTCATCAACTGTCCCACTCAGTTCTTGCAGATTCAGGGCTGTAGTTGATTGAAACAATCCACCTGCAGCACAGTCTTCTTCATTTCCTGCTGCTTTACCAAGCATAATTATTTTTTTTCCAATGAGTCATTTCATCTCATATGCCCAAAGTACAACAGATCCAGTTTAGTCATCTTTGTTTCTCTCTTGCTGTGTTGTTTTGGCACACATCAATTGGATGCCTCATGTTTTCTGCACAGCAGACAACTGGAGGTTGTTTGTACACACAACATGAAGACATACAACAGTTGCATATTAGGCCTAAATATTATAGGAAACCACATGATTTCTGCAACAGCCATGTGTCAAGTGTAATTTCTAGATCAGCTTGTAGGGAATTTATTCATAACCAGTCATCATGACCATCTTCATAATTATTTATATCCTGCCTTTTCCCCAGTCTGGGACTCAAAGTAGCTTACAAAGCTTAAAAGAGAAACAACACTGAAAATTCATATCATACAAAATTGAAAATACCGGTATATGTAAACTAACAACATAATATAAAATAGTTAAAAACATGACCATTAAAAAGAAAACAACAAATATATAATATAGCACATTCTGAAAGGCCCTTTCTGAGCAATCAGCCATTTGATATAGTATAACAGATGCTATATCAGTGAAAGAAAAATATTTAAAGGACTGAATTTCCTGCTTTCTCCTCCTCCCTGCTGCACTCCATGAAAAGCTGTTCCTAAGGGTCAAGAAACCTTTGGAAATCATGTTAGATGTAGCATAAGACTTACAGCTGGAAAGTAAAAATATGGTCATCAGGGCCACCATGCCTCACATTCCAAGATGTCATTTGTGTGGAGGCAAGTGAGATCCAACGCACAGGACATAATCTCCTGCTAAATGCTTCCCTTTGCTAAGTGCTTGTATGAAATACATTCCTGCCAAACCTATCCCTTTCAACTTTTTCTCCTTTGTGGGGAGCGTTGTACATGCCCAGAGGTGCATGTATGCCACAAACTGGATCATGTTGATATCTTTGAAACTGACCACAGGATCATTCTGAAGTGTCGTTTCTGGCTTCATAAATAATATGGACAAGTTTCTTCCATTAAAAGCACCAGGGTTTCAAATATGATGGAATTAATACAGTTATGAGTGAAGGTGTTATGATAATTTCTTGCCTATTCTCTCTAACTCTCGGAAACAAGGGTAGAAAGCTCAGGCTTAATGGCACTCTAATTGAGGGGTCGTTCACACTACGTTATAAACCAGTTTGCAAACTGGTTTAAAATGGGGTTGTTCACACTGGTGCCAGGTTTTTCTGACCTGAATTCAAGGGGGCCCATGTCAAATCTCCCTTAACCCAGGTTTTCTAGGATCACATTTCCCCCCGTGTCTTTTCAAAAGTTCTGGGTGTTATCGGGGTACCGCCAATGGAAACTTGCCCCTGTTCCCATTCAGGGCATCCAATACGGAGTGGTGTAATGGGCAGAGAGGCGGAACATATGGGGGGGACAGGGGCAGATGGGGGGATCCCCCCAAGGAGAAGCTATCATGGGGGTTTCATGGCAAGGGGTCCTCAGAAGGGCTTGCCCTCCCTTGTCATCCTCCAAGGCTGACAGGGGGTGGATCATGCCCACCCCTTTGCTCTTTCGCTGTTAGCCAAACCAAAGCCAGAGAGGGGGTTCTCCCAGGAACATCATTAATGTACTTTTAAAAAATTTGACAGCTTATGCACACCTTTGCTATTGCATGGCCGCACTAGATGGTGCCTTTAAATACTCACATTGTCAGTATGACAAAGGTGTGCATGATTTGTTTGACATTTTTTTTAAAAAAAAAACTATTAGTGGGGTTGGTGGTTAGGGGTCATTTTTCCTCTTTCCTCAGAAATAAAATCACATCAGACTCCACTCTGCCCTGCTTCTCTTCCTCTCTTCTTCCTCTTGTCTTCCCCTTACTTTGCCCCTGCTGCTGCGTCCTCCTTCCTCTTCTTCATCCTTTGCGTCCATCCTCTCTCCTCTTCCCCCCCTGCACTTGCCATGTGCTCCTCGCTCCAGTCAGCCAGTCTGTCCCAAAATGGTGCCATTCTAAGCCAAGAAAACAATGTGTATTTTTAGCTTTCATTTGTTTGTGCCCTTCATTTTTCTTGAATGTCCTCCTTTCTGAGCAGGACTAAGAGGCATGGTTTTACATTTCTAGGATTGTCTTTAGCTCAGGGTGACCAGACACAACATCCTTTTCCAGGTCCTGTTCTCCATTTCAGCCTTCTGTCCAGGAGGAATTCCACAATGTCCTCCATTTTGAGCAGGATTAAGAAGCATGGATTTATATTTCTATGAGTGTTTGTAGCTTTTCTTTTGTCATGTCCTCCATTTTTCTTGAATGTTCTACATTTTATGGTGCCTCGTCTCCTTTTCGGCAGCTAGTCTGTCTTTCCTTCCTTCCATCTGGCGGGGAAGAAGAAGAGGGAAAAATTGTGCTTACTTTTGCAAAGGAAAACTCACCAGGGGAGAAGAGAGAGAGGGAGAGCTGGCATCTGGGAAAGGAAAAGGAGAGAGGGAGAGACTATTGTTGTTTCTTGTTGTGTACCTTCAAGTTGTTTCTGACTTATGGCAACCCTAAGGTGAACCTATCACAGGGTTTTCTAGTCATGTTTCTTCAGAGGGGGGTTGCCATTGCCATCCTCTGAGGTTGAGAGAGTAATCCTCAGAGTCATCCTCTGAGGCTGACTAGCCCAAGGTCGCTGCACCACACTGGCTTGGAAGAATTGCTCCCTCTTTATTACCCTCAGCAACCCAGGTCCTACTTGAAAATAAAAGCTGGGAAGCCAAGGAGGAGGAGGAGGATGGAAAGATTGCTCCCTCTTTATTCCCCTCAGCAGCCCAGGCTCTACTTGAAAGTAAAGGTTGGGAAGCCAAGGAGGATGATGATGATGATGGAAAGATTGCTCCCTCTTTATTCCCCTCATTCAAGGAAGTCATTTCCTCTGGGATAATGACTCTTTAAACCCCCTATTCCCCCCTCGATTTCCCCTATGTGATAAAGTCCTATGACAACAGAAGTGGTGTGACGTAGGTGCGCATCATTTGATTGACACAACAACAACAAAAAAAAACACCCTGAAAATGATTAAATACAATTGATGTGGAGGATCCATTTTGACAGTGTGAACTTCAGCAGGGTTAAATTTCACCAGAGAGATTTGATCAGGGTAAACATAGTGTGAATTTTGATTTGGAATTACTACATCGATTCTGTTCAGATCTCCTTGCTATAAAAATGCTAGTTTGAATGGGGGCTCTGAGTGCTGTGGGTTTCTTTTGTTTGCAATCCATTTATTGATTTGTGAACTGTAGAGTAATGTTGGCTCTTAACTGACAGGATGTATAGGTAAGAGCTTCTCTCCTCCACTTATAAATCAAGTCATAAATGCCAGAACTGGGGGGGAAATAGCCAAGGAGATTACTTTTCTAAGTGGCACCCACACTGTAGTGGTAATAGGAATTGGAGAACCCAAAACAGCTAAAAAATGCAAAAAGGAGATAGGGAACTAGAGAAATGTTGATGCGGATGAATCTATTTGCATTTGATGGGATGGGACATGACTCTCATATCGCTTCTGAAGGTCACAGGGAAGAATGTTCCTATGGTACCAAAGTTCATGCTGTGTCATTTATTAGGCCAACCAAAAGGTATTACTACAACAGGGATTTTAGAATTTGTGTTTTGGTCAAAATGGCTACCCCTGCATTTTTATTGACAAATCATATGAAGTGTAAAAGACAGTTTTAGTTTGAACTACATCCTTACTCAAAATGAGACAAAGTAATGTCACAGACCACATTGTGTTGGTTCTTGTATTTAGAATAAGAAAGAATGAAAGCCTATGCAGACTCCAGTTTTTCTACATGCTGTGTCACACATCAGCACAAGATGTGTTATAATTCTCTTTACCTTGTGGCAAGTTGATAAAAATGACCAATCTCCCCCAAATAAGAAAGTTTACATCCAAAACCTTTGTTTGTATGTGGGCTGCTAGGGAAAGAAGGTTGTATTGAGAGTGTTATGTTGTTACTGCAGCATTTGGACCATTGTATTTGAGGGTAAAAAGCAAACCAGTTCTCTCTGGAGTCCCTGGTTTGTTCTCTCTCTCTCTCTCTTTAATATACATCACTAGATATGCTATTCTGACAGTATTGATTAACTCTTAGGAGAAATGTCTGCACAATTTAGAATAGCAGAATGGAAGATCTCCTAACAATAAATTTAATGAAGCTGTTAAACATAAAAGTCAACTAATAATGCATGTAAATAGGTTTTTATAGATTATTTGAACAAAGAGGAAAGCATATACAGCGTTTCTAATGTCTTAAATTCCATTGTCAGAGTCCAATAAGGATTTTAAGATGCATGCCTTTTATAAATTCATACCAACTACTTATATCAGTGTGTTCTGTTATTTTATCATACAGATTCAAACCAGTTTTCACAGGAGTGAAATTTACTTTCATAGGGAGTTCTGAGGTTGAATAACAGCCCATGAGTTTTAATTTTGTGAGACTGCTCTGAACCAGTTTCCCAGCTGGCCCAGCTGTCACTTCCCCGTGGTCTTTGCTGGTTTCTGACAGAGTGGGTTCATGTATGGTCTTTCCTTGGTCAATGAGGCTAAAGTGGCCTTCGTAGTTCGGTTGCCACTTATTGTTAGGGTCAGGCCTCTCTTTCTGCACATGAAAGGGAACTACAATCATGCATTGTATGGGGCTCTATTGTACTAAATATGGTCTTCCCTTTTCCCAGCAACTGTAGTGGGACTGAACCTCTTTGGAAACCAAGAGAGGTGCTGCTCCTGGGGCTACCGCAGGGAAAAAATGTGTTCAGAAAAAAAAAAAATCTATACAAA
Source organism: Phrynosoma blainvillii (assembly GCA_026167975.1). Lineage (NCBI taxonomy): Eukaryota > Metazoa > Chordata > Lepidosauria > Squamata > Phrynosomatidae > Phrynosoma > Phrynosoma blainvillii. The sequence continues at coordinate 408,951,536 of JANUYF010000001.1, read as the reverse complement.
AGCTCCCAGGAGCCTTGCATTCATCTCCTAACCTTTTTGGGATGGATTGTTTTCAGGGATTTCCCCAGTAGACAGAATGTTCCCTAATACAATACACTTCCCAGCAGTGTAGGCAGCGTTGTCCTTACAAGAGGGGACATGTCTCCATAGTTTGCTATATTGTCTCCTAGGAACTCATTACTCCACCCCCTTTTTTGTATTCTTCTCCATGCCTCAGGCACAGAAGAGGAGGCCCCTACACCTCTCAGTGAACAGGGCTAAAACAATTTTGTCTTGCACAACCTTGGAAATGGATTTCCCCCCTCTGATTTGAAACAGAGCTAGGTCTCTGGAAATGCTAGCCCAAAATAAATCAAAATCTTTGGAAAAAGAACAACATTCCTGATGTCACCAAATCTTTTTCTGGAAAAGTACAAGGAATATTATTTCTCTATAATCTGGTAACAAGAAGACTCAGTACTGCTAATAATTACTACTAATATGAATATTAATAATTACAACAAACAAATCAAGCACATCACCAATAGTGCTTCTTGATATTTCCATTATTTCTTTCCGTGGATGATTGCACCAAACATATATTTGCAAGTTGTTCTTTTCAGATTGCTCTGGCAGAATATACAGTATGATTTAAAGGCATCCAGATCATCTTCTAATAAGATTTAGACTTCTTTCCTATCTCAAAGCATCTGGAAGTGTGCAAAAAATTATGTATTTCATCAGTGGATTACACAACTGTCCACTGTGTCAAAGATGGACCACCATGAAACTCCATATTTATTTCCATGTTTTAAGCAAATGTCTGTGTAATTTATAGCCTTTTGGCCTGCAGATCTCAAGCTCTCCCAACCTCTAATGATTCCGAAACTGGTCTATGTATTGTAGGAAATTTGTCCTCTGCTATTTGGATCTTGAGTTTCAACTTGCAAAGTGGTGTTTGCTCAAGATTTTGGATGAGGGTTGGGCTACTGCAATGGACTCTCTCTGGATGCAATGCAACTCTGCTCACGCCTCACACAAGATGCCATCTAGGGGTTGGATTTGGATCCCTGCTTAAAATTCTGGAAAAGGCCTTTAAGTGGTGCAGTGTAGGAGTGTGGATAATTTGCAAGGAGCAAAAGATAATGTATGATATAGGAGAAAAATGTCATAAAATGGATGAACAAATGTCAAATATTCCCCATGAAAGCTGAAATCCTGAACTGACTGAATAATTTTGCTTACTAGCTACCAACATGGAGTTTTGCTTTTGAAAAATCAAACTCAGTAATATCAATAATGACCAAAATGATCACAACCAGAATTAACTGTACTGAAATAATCCTCTCTCCATTTTATTAAACTATTCCTAGGTGTGGTGAAGTTGAGTTGGTCATGTAGTGATTCTGAAGAGAATTGGTCACTGTAGTGATTCCGAAAGCCTTCTGAATTTATAAGCACTATGTGTTAGCCAGCGTTCCCTGCCCCTGAAATCTCTTAGGCTTTGCTGGCAGGCAGAGAACTTTGTATTCAGCCAGGGCTTTGAATGTTAATTATCTGTGGAAGGTCTTTTAATTGTGTTGTGTTGTATTTGTATCATCATCATCATCATCATCATCATCATTTTAACAGCTTTTGAGAATTGTTTGAAATTAATGTTTTAATTTAATTGTTTACTTTTAATTTTTTTTATAGTATCCATCATTTTAACTGTAATCAAACAATGAGATATCTTGTGTCTCATATCAGAAGAAAGGCAGGATATAAATAAATGAATAAATAAATAACAGCATGGACTGATGAAATGTCATTTTGAGGCGACTTCTAGGATGAGGAAATGGCTGCTACCATGGTGGTGCTGAAAAAAAGTTAGCCTTGAGTACTGATGGTGATTTGGGAGCATATTTTTCATTCTTACATAATTCAAAATGACAATTCTTGGCAACTTAGTATCATGGCTTCATCACAGAAGCCAACTGGCTGAAAGAATGAACAACAATGGATAAAACAAAAATGAAAGCTTCTACCACTTGCCTGCTGTGCTTTGAGATCATAAAATGATAAAGTTGAAAGAGACCACAAAGGCCATCCAGTCCACCCTCCTGCCATGGAGTAATACACAACCAAAGCACTCCAGACAGATGGTCAACCAGCCTCTGTTTAAAAACCTCCAAAGAAGGAGACTCCTTGAAGCAGCATTTTCCACTGTTGAAACAGCTCTTACTATCAGGATGTTCTTCGTGGTAGTTATGGGCTCTAATTAAAAGTTTCTCCGTTGGACAGAGACACCAAGTTGCAAATTACCAAAGGGCCAAAATGCTATGTTTTGTTGTGAGTTCTGGGTTACAATGCAGTCACAGCTTGTTAATATCAATGGATTTCTCACTCTTTAAAAAAAATCATACAAAAGGAGTCAAGCAATTGTCATTTCAAGAGCTCTTCTAGGTAAAATGCTTTGATTCTGAATTACAGACCTGGAAACAGATAATTCTGGGTTTCTATTACCTGTGATTTATAATGTATGTACTGTTTAATCTTTGTATGCATTGAACCATAGACTAATTACCAATGCCAAAATACACCCTAATAGGTACTTTGAGACAGGTTGTCATTGTGTGATATTTAGATAGTAGCAGATATACAGATACATTGCTTTCATGTGCTTTCAAAAATGCGCAACACTCCAATGACTATGACAATTTGAACCAACTAAATATAAACTTTGTGCAATGAACAGTTTGAGCACCATTTGGGGAGCAGGGGAGAGATGAAAGGTAGATTTGGACTATCTAGCCTTGTTCAAGGGAATTAGCTAAAAGGAACTGTTATTATCAAACTGATGTTAAACCAGAGCACGAAATCTGGAATTCATTTGCCTGTTCTAAAATTCTACAATAATGCAGTCCATGAGCTGCATTTTCTATCTCTCCATGTGTAGCAACAGGAAACCTTGTCATATCTGTGTCCAGTTTCAGTGCTGTATATCTTCCCCCTTGCACTCTGAATTCAGCTTTTTCATGCAAAAGCTCCATCTAGGATGGCTCTATTAATAGTTTTGTTTCATTCCTGCCTTCTTCTCTCTAGTGAGTCCTTTGAATACTCTGGTTTTATGGTAATTAACTACAGAGAAACTCAGCTGTCTCAATAGAGTATGGAACTTATGCCATATTTTCTCTTACTTGAAGCTGATGCTGACAGTACACTTGTGCTGGAGTTAAAATGTCTGATTTCTATGCTCTTCCTTCTCTCTCCTACCTGCTAGTTTCATAGAATCATAGCGCTGGAAGAAACTCTAAGGGCCATCCAAGTTATTGATAAAAATGTTGAATAGCACTGGGCCCAGGACAGAACCCTGTGGCACCCCACTGGTCACTTCTCTCCAGGATGAGAAGGAGCCATTGATGAGCACACTTTGGGTTCAGCCAGTAAACCAATTACAAATCCATGTAACAGTTACCTTGTCTAGCCCATATTTTACTAGTTTGTTTGCCAGAATGTCATGGGGAACCTTGTCAAAGGCCTTACTGTGAAATCAAGATATGTTATATCCACAGCATCCCCTTCATCTACCAAGCTGGTAATTCTATCAAAAAAGAGATCAGATTTGTCTGGCATGACTTCTTTCTCTGAAACCCATGTTGACTTTTTGTGATTATGGTATTCCCTTCTAAATGTTCACAGACTCTTTGTTTAATCATCTACTCTAGAATCTTTCCTGGTATTGATGTCAGACTAACTGGACGATAATAGTTGGGATCCTCTTTCCCTCCCTTTTTGAAGATGGGGACAATGTTTGCCCTCCTCCAGTCTTCTGGGACTTCTTCTGTTCTCCAGGAGTTCTCAAAGATTATTGCCAATGGCTCTGAGATTACATTTGCCAGTTCTTTTAATATCCTTGATGTAGTTCATCTGATTCTGGAGACTTAAATTCATTTAGGTTCCCCTATTGTGTCTTCTGCTCCATTTTGTCATGTTGAGCACCCTTTTCCTTTTGTGAGAAGACTGAGTCAAAGAAGATGTTTAGTAATTCTGCCTTGTCTCTGTCCCCAGTTAGCATTTTGCCGACTTCTTTGTACAGTGGCCCTACCATTTCCTGACCATGGGACCATCCCCAGTATTTCCCTAAGTTTGATGGAATGGTGTTCTTGTCAATAGATTTTTTTTTTACTGTTTAGGGAACCCTATACCCATTTTTTCTTTTTTCTCCTCAGAATTGTTGACTTAACTTAAAGAGTACTATGCTCTCTTCTTGCAGTATTCTGTAGCCACTCTTTGCTAGTCATTCTGTTTAATAAGTGATCTTAAGAGTATGCCTACATTGGTGGAATTTTTAAAAACATGATCCACTGATGTTTTCATTTTTAGACTCTTGAAGAAGGGGATGCAGACTGTGCCATTGCAACTAGATTGTGTTTTGATGGGGGTGAGCAACCATAGCTAGGAGGCCAATGTCCAGGCTGGCTAAGTGCTGTACTTCTGTTTTGTTTTATTAAAAAAATCTTTTAAAAAAGTAGTCTTTATTTTGTTAAAATACTGAAAACGTAGCACAAAACTGAGTGGAGAGGGGACCTCTGTCTATTTCACAATCTTTCTTGCTTTCCTACCATTTTTAATAGGGTTAGGTTCCACTGAATAGGAATGGGCCTCAGTTCTGGGTAGACATCAGAGTTTATCTCACGGTGCCAAACTGCAAAAATCCAGTGCAGAAATGGGATTTAAAAACTGGGGAAAAAATCCACAAAAACACACAATGGGGGTAATGTGACATTAACCTGAACAGAAAGTAGACAAAACCCACCCCTTTTTACTTTCAGGATTTTCCAAAAGTAAAAAGGAGCGTGTTTTGTCTAGTTTCCATTTGGGTTAATGTCACATTAATTGTCATTAATGCTAATGTTGTCTGAAAAACAACCTGCTTTTGTGGTTTTTTTCCAGTTTAAATCCAGTTTCTGCATGGGATCTGTCCCATGTGATAAACTCCAGACACAGGGAAGCATAGCAGGAGGGAGAGAACAGAGGGAGAGAGAGATTTTTTACCTTTCCCCTGGTTTCATTAGATTATTTATATGAAAACATGTGTCTCATTGAAGTCATTACAAACCGTCCCATGGTTGATCCTATCCACAGAAGGTTTAGGCTTACCATATAAATATTATAGGCTTGCCAAGTATTCAAGAATTTTATTTTGTATTTCCAAGAAGAACAGAAAAGGAATCTTCTGAATTTGGACACACAATTCCGTCCATTGCCATTTAGTGACTAAGCTAGAGAATGATGCAATCTATAGATCACCAATAATGTATATCAACATTGTTGAAACATCTGTAATTTAGCTATTCAGTCATATCTATAAATTTAAAGGATTCTAAACAAGTTGGCTGGAACAAATGGGAAACAACATAATTGCCATGTGTATGAAATGGCTCAGGAAGAATCTCAGGAGATAAATTTTGGTTTTCAAGTTCTGTTTGTGCAGTTGGGAACGGTAGGAGCACAGGAAACTGCCTTGTATAGAATCCATATTGTCAACTGTGACTGGCAGTAGTTTTCCAGGATTTTAGGCAGAATTCTTTCAGTCCTGTGTGGAGACCATTTGTATTCCCTGATAATCTCTCATTCAAGTACTGACCAGCCCAAATCATGTTTAGCTTCCAAAACCAGAGATTTCTGACTATGATCAGTATACTATGATGTAGTACTGTCTCAGGTAAAGGAAGAAGGCATCAAATTCTGCTATTCTCAACAAAATATTATCTAGAATTCAAAGATATAGCCGTGTTAGTCTGTGGAATCAGTATGTAGAGAGATCTTGTAGCACCTTTGAGACTAACTGAAAGAAAGAAGTTGGCATCATGAGCCTTCGTAGACTTATGTCTACTTCCTCAGATACTTGGCCCCAAATACCTCTGAGGAAGTAGACTTAAGGGGTGAAGCAGATGGACAGGAAGAGACCACCCCAAATAAGAATGGAAAAGACCCGCTCCTTCTGGGGATGGTTTTGGGCCAGCTTAAGCAGTCTTGGCATGGCCCTGGGGCAGCTTCTGGGCAGACTGGGCATGTGTGTTGTGTAAACAACATGCCCCCGGAAGCTGCCTCTGCCTACTGTCTGTTTCGGGCCTAAGTTTATGAAAGCTCATACTGTCAACTTCTTTCTTTCAGTTAGTCTCAAAAGTGCTACAAGATCTCTCTATATACAAAATATTATCTAGTTGTTCAGTTTTTGGTAGTTGAAGTCAGACTTGTCTTTTCTCCAAGTCTGATGGAAATTTTTATTCTGGCTCTAAATGTGTTAAGCATCACCAATGACAAGAGCTAGTTAATTAAAATAAATTAAATTAGAAATTTTCTAACAGAATGACAACTGAATTATTTTTTTTAACATACTTAATTGATGATATTGAATTTTAAGCATTAAATTAATCCCAGAATTAAGTTATTAAATAAACAGACAACCAACATATTTTAGATTTCCCACCTTGTTCCTCTATCAGTACAAAAGGCATAGGAATCTATGTTTGTTTGCTTTTTTTAAAAAATCATGATGACAGTGTGATAGGTTAGCTGATTTCTGAGTTAAAAGATTTTAAGCCAGTTAGTAGTAGAGGCAGCTTGGAAGATGCATATGGTTTTTGCTTCCTGTGTTCTACACTGTATACCACATAGAGGTTCCTCATTTTTCCCATTTTGAAGTTCTTAACCCTCAGACTTTGGCTGGGATCTACATGGGAATTAGTAATCTAAAGAAAGAGATAAGATAAAGAAGATGAGATTATAAGGGAGGCAGAATGAGAAAGCAAGAGAAGGGTTTTTGGTAGGGTGAATGAAAAATTGGATTCTCAGAAATTCATGCAACTGTTTCCTTTTCTCCCAAACACAAGGAAGGAACAAAGGAGGATGGAGCCAAATCATGGATGAAAATTTTCAACTTCATTCTAGTAAGGCTTTTGTGAAGCACACATATATGCAGAGCTAAAGCAGTAAGATCTTCTGAACAAGGCAATGAAAGCTAATGGTCCTTATACAGACAGCAAAATGTGTTGCAATTGTAAATACACTCATCCCTTGCTGTTTGCAGACTTGTTGTCCGTGGTCTTGGTCTTTCGCGGCTGGCAAGTGGCAAGGGACAAAATGGGGGGTGCGCCCAAGGCGTGCAGCCATTCTAACCAATGGGGCTCCAGTATTTGCAATATTTCTGATTTGGGGTGGGTGGGTCTGTAATGAATCCCCTGTGAATCGGAAGGGATGACTGTATTGCTACAGTGCAATATTAGGTGCAATATTAGGTGACTAATAAGTAGTCTGGACTATTAAAAATGTCAAGAATTCTTGGTATAGATTTAGCAGTTGATTAAAAGTATATATCCCACATTCAACCCATTCTTTTTTTTTTTTAATTTAAAGGACTGTATTGCAACCTTCTAATTAGAATTCTCCCATAGTACTATTTTAATATAATGTAAATCAAGTAAATCTTGGGGGCACTGTGAAATAGAAGTTTAACATATATGTAACAGTTAAATGTTTCCCCCTTCTAATGTAATTTAGATCTTTTAAAGTTTACTGCTAATTAAATGCATTAATTCTTCTCTACTAACATCCCTTTCTCTGGTCCTCACACCAAATTGTATTTGTTATAGAATTGTTCATAGCTTTTCTTTGTTTGGTAATCTAAAGAGCCAACCTTTTCAAGAGTAGTCCACTATGGAATAAAAATCTTCTGTAGGTCTGAACTGGGTGCTCAGTCCCAGACTAGTGGGACTTGTTTTCCCACCAGCAATTATGTTGGTTTGTATCCAGTAGCGATCAATGGTGTTGATGAGCAGCTTAAAATAAAATATGTTGCTCATTCTATAGCAAGATTTTCTATAAACTCTGTACTGCTCTCTGCTACTGAATTTGCTTGATGATAGTTGGGACTAGTGGTAATGTGGACCTTTTCACCAAAGGCAAGCCACCCTTGTTGGCTTATTGCCATAGCACAAAACTATCAGTTTACTAATATTATTCTTTCCTCCTTGTGGAACTCTGTAGCTCATCAAAAGCAAGTCAGTCTTTATTTTCATGCAAGTCATGTTGTTGTTGCTAACCGCCCTTGAGTTGATCCCGACCCATGGCGACCCTGTGGATGAGACAACTCAAAGATTCCCTATGCTCCACTGCTCGGCTTAGTTCCTGTAAATTCATGCCTGTGAACTCCTTAATAGAGTCCATCCATCTAGGGACGTTATCAATGGGGGAAATCTGTTGGTTAATCCACACAAATCCCAAACAAAAACTGAATTTGCACCTCACGATTTCACACGACGTCGCACAGAAACTGGTCAGAAACTGGACAGAAACTGGTATTATCCAAGATCTTTTTAATTTCGGGAGTTTAGAGGAAATGCATTTGCGAAATTACAGTAATTTTGCATTTACTGTAATGTGAAAAGCAAATATGCATGGACAATTCTCTTTTAAAACCTGGAGGAGGGCCAAGAGGAGGAGGAGGAGGAGGGGCCTCCAGGGAGGGAGAGTCCCGGGCTCCTGCCATGCAGGGAAGGCAAGGCAAGGCAAGGCAAGGCAAGGCAAGGCAAGGCAAGGCAAGGCAAGGAGAGGGAAATTTGGGACAGAGGAGAAGTTTGGCATTTGGGATGGAGGGAAAAGGAGGGGAAAGAAGGCTTCCCTCACAGCAGCTGTGAGTGGATGTGGGTGCAAGTGTGGGGTGTGCTTGTGGAGCAACTTGGAGATCCATCTCACCATGAAGTTCTGCCCTGCAGGTCCTACAAAGGGGAAAGGCTTATGGGGGGGGGGGCATGGGAGCTACTTCCAGTTTCCCCCTCTCCTGGGCATCATCCAAGGCTCTGGTTCTCCCCAGGGAACACCCAGCCCTTCTTCCTTCCTTCCTTCCTTCCTTCCTTCCTTCCTTCCTTCCTTCCTTCCTCCTCCTCCTCCTCCCCTGACAGCTCTGCCTGTGATCCTACCCTCCTTGCTCATCTCCCCAGCAGCTGACAGCCTCCAATGCCAGGAAAGGAGAGAGAGAAAAGGGAGGCTGAGCCATCTCAATCCCTCCCTTGCCTCGGCTTGCCTTACCTTGCCTTGCCTTTCCAGCCTCCTCCTCCTCCTCCTCCTCTGCTCTCTTGAGAGGTCCTAACCCCAACAGAAGGGGGTTAGGACCTGTGCAGGAGGACATGACCCCAAATGTAGGACAGTCTGACATTTCCTCTTGGGAAATGCAGGACCCGCCCTGGAAAAAGGAGGAGTCTGGTCACGAAACATACCCATTTCCAGTACATGTACGGGTTCTTTTCACTTGTGTATGAAAGTTAAAAACGTCTTTTTTTCGCTTTTAACTTAATTCTGTTATTACTGTAATTATGTGTGAAAAGCTTTTGCCCAATTAAGCTCTTTTTTCACTTTCTTTGCAGGATGCTTCATTTCCACTTTATTATCTCTTTAACAATGAAACGGGCCCATGTGTGATAACGTCCTAGCATGCAGTCTTCCTCTGTTTCTACATCTCTCTACCTTTCCTAACATTACTGTCTTTTCCAATGAATCATTCTTTTTCATGACAAGACCACTATGACAGCCTCAACTTTACCATCTTGGCTTCCAGGGAGATTTCTAGCTTGATTCTAGGACTCATTTGTTTGTCCTTTTGGCTGTCTGCGGCATCCTCAGCACTTTTCTCCAGCACCACATTTCAAATGAGTTGATTTTCCTTTTATCCGCTTTCCTTGCCTGAAAGGAAGCAAGCCATGCTGTAGAATTATTAAAGACAAAAGCTTCTAGTGTAGAGAACTGTGCCATTTTCATGCTTTCATGAGAAGTAAATACATAGGTTTGAAATAACTTCTGGCATCATGTAATTTAAGGTTTAGAGTACACACTAATTAGGACATTAGCCAAGAACTTTTGTTTCCAAAAAAGACAAAGTAGAAATGGAAACTACATTGATGCCACCTGATACAATTTCATCTAATGCCAGGTAGTGAGTGTTTGGCCTATATGATGACATTATCTGCAGTTTGATGTTTGTACTATTCCTTTTTCTGGCTATTTTGGCTTGATTGTCCTCGTCCCTCCCATTACCTCCTTGCACATATTGCCAAAGGCACTTTGTTAGAATTTCTTCTACTGTGTTTCAAAAGGAGCTGTGCTAGGAATCTCGTTAGAGTTTTTAATATCTGAAACTCTTTTGAATGGTTTTTGGTTCAGTCAGATGTTTTTTCTTTTTACTGTTTTTCTTCTGATTTGAATTATTGCTGTTTTTATTTATTAATTTTAATTTTAGGTCTGATATGCTACTTGGGGCTATGCGGAACCTGGCAAAGAAATACAGTTCTTTATAAAGAAAAAATATAGATAAAAATTATAAATATATCATGGAAAGCAAATACAGACACTGGTTCTTGAAGTTACAGAATTATAATAACTATGAGAGAGCCAGTGTGATATAGTGATTTGAACGTTGGACTATGATCGCAAAAACCATGGTTTGAATTCCCACTCAACCTTGGAGATCCACTAGGTGACCTTGGGTAAGTCACACTCTCTCAGTCCCAAAGGAAGGCAAAATCTTGTCAAGAAAACCCTGTGACTAGTTTGCCTTAGAATCATAGAATCATAGAATCATAGAATCATAGAGTTGGAAGAGACCACAAGGGCCATCCAGTCCAACCCCCTGCCATGCAGGAACTCCCAATCAAAGCATCCCCGACAGATGGCCATCCAGCCTCTGCTTAAAGACCTCCAAGGAAGGAGACTCCACTACTCTCCGAGGGAGTGTGTTCCACTGTCGAACCGCCCTTACTGTCAGGAAGTTCCTCCTAATGTTGAGGTGGAATCTCTTTTCTTGCAGCTTGCATCCATTGTTCCGGGTCCTAGTCTCTGGAGCAGCAGAAAACAAGCTTGTTCCCTCCTCGATATGACATCCCTTCAAATATTTAAACACGGCTATCATATCACCTCTCAGCCTTCTCTTCTCCAGGCTAAACATCCCCAGCTCCCTAAGTCGTTCCTCATAGGGCTTGCTTTCCAGACCCTTCACCATTTTAGTTGCCCTCCTTTGGACACGCTCCAGTTTCTCCACATCCTTTTTGAATTGTGGTGCCCAGAACTGGACACAGTATTCCAGGTGAGGCTGGACCAAAGCAGAATAGGCACTATTACTTCTCTTGATCTAGACACTATACTTCTACTGATGCAGCCTAAAATTGCATTGGCCTTTTTAGCTGCTGCATCGCACTGTTGACTCATGTTCAACTTGTGGTCTACCTGGATTCCTAGATCCCTTTCACAGGTAGTCTCATTCAGCCAGGTGTCCCCCATCGTATATCTGTACTTTTCGTTTTTCCGCCCTAAGTGCAGTACCTTACATTTCTCTGTGTTGAATTTCAATTTGTTAGCTTTGGCCCAACTTTCTAGTCTGTTCAAGTCATTTTGAATTTTGATCCTGTCCTCTGGGGTATTAGCTACTCCTCCTAATTTGGTGTCGTCTGCAAATTTGATAACTATGCCCCCAATACCGTCATCCAAGTCATTAATAAAGATATTGAATAGCACTGGGCCCAGGACAGAGCCCTGTGGCACCCCACTGGTCACTTCTTTCCAAGTTGAAAAGGAGCCATTGTTGAGCACCCTTTGCGTTCGACCAGTCAACCAATTACAAATCCATGTAACAGTTACTTTGTCTAGCCCACATTTTACCAACTTGCTTGCAAGAATGTCATGGGGAACCTTGTCAAAGGCCTTACTGAAATCAAGATATACTATATCCACAGCATTCCCTTCATCTACCAAGCTGGTAATTTTATCAAAAAAAGAGATCAGACTTGTCTGGCATGACCTGTTTCTCTGAAACCCATGTTGACTTTTTGTGATTATGAAATTATCTTCCAGATGTTCACAGACTCTCTGTTTAATGATCTGCTCCAGAATCTTTCCGGGTATTGATGTCAGACTAACTGGACGATAATTGTTGGGCTCCTCTTTTTTCCCCTTTTTGAAGATGGGGACAACATTTGCCCTCCTCCAGTCCGCTGGGACCTCTCCTGTTTTCCAGGAATTCTCAAAGATTATTGCCAATGGTTCTGATATTACATTTGCCAGTTCTTTTAATACCCTTGGATGTAATTCATCTGGTCCTGGAGACTTATATTCATCTAGATTAACCAGATGTTTCTGTACTATCTCTTTACTTATTCTGTGCTGTAATTCTCCTATTCTGTCCTCTGCTCCATTATCCTCAAGTTGAGCACCCTTTGCCTTTTCTGAGAAGACTGAAGCAAAGAAGGTGTTGAGTAATTCTGCCTTTTCTCTGTCCCCTGTTATCTTTTTGCGATCTTCTCCACACAGTGGCCCTACCATTTCCTTCTTTTTCCTTTTGCTACTGACATACCCCCAAAAGCCCTTTTTCTTGTTCTTAACCTCTCCAGCAAGCCTGATTTCATTCTGCGCTTTAGCTTTTCTGACTTTACCCCTACACGTGCTAGCTATTTGTTTGAATTCCTCTTTGGTGATTTCCCCATTTTTCCATTTCTTATACATGTTCCGTTTAAAACATAGTTCAGTTGCAAGTTCCTTAGTCATCCATCCTGGTTTCTTGAGACACCTCCCATTCTTCCTCCTCGTTGGCACGGTTTGAAATTGTGCCTTCAGTATCTCCCTTTTGAGAAACTCCCATCCGTCTTGAACTCCCTTCTCTTTTAGTATTCCTGTCCATGGGATCACCCTCAGTATTTCTCTAAGTTTAGTAAAATCAGCTTTCCTAAAGTCTAGAATGCGTGTCTGACTATGCCTGGCTTCTCCTTTCCACTGTATAATAAACTCCAGGAGGACATGATCACTCCCGCCTAAGGATCCAACCACTTGCACCCCATTAACTAGGTCTTCCCTGTTAGTTAGGATCAGATCCAAAATAGCTGACTCCCTCGTTGCCTCTTCCACCTTTTGAACAATGAAATTGTCTTCGAGGCAAGTGAGGAATTTGCTAGACCTTGAGGATTTTGCCGAGTTTGACTTCCAGCAAATATCCGGATAGTTGAAGTCACCCATCATTACTATATTTCTCCTTTCTGAGTGTGTGGTCATCTGTTCTAGAAAGGCTTCATCCAATTCTTCTGCTTGAGTTGGGGGTCTGTAGTAGACTCCCACACTAACATCCCTGTTGTTTCCTTCCCCTTTAATTTTTATCCAGATGCTCTCCACTTGGCTTCCAGGATTGATGTCCTGGATTTCTTCACTGGTGTAAATATCCCTGACATATAATGCTATTCCTCCTCCTTTCCTGTTTGTCCTGTTTCTCTTGAAAAGGTTATACCCCTTTATTTCTACATTCCAGTCATGAGACTCATCCCACCAGGTTTCAGTGATGCCTATTATATCATATTTGCTTTGTTGTGCTAGGAGTTCAAGTTCATCTTGCTTATTTCCCATGCTCTGTGCATTAGTGTAGAGACATCTAAGACCATGCGTCCCCTTTACTTGCTGCCTGTGCACATTTTTTTGCCTCCCACTGTTGGGTCCCTGTACTGTTTGCCTTGTTTCCTCTATGACAGTTTGACTATTTTCTCCAGTCCTTTTGTCTTCCAGGACGTTGTCTCCCTTCCCCACACAGTTCAGTTTAAAGCCCTCCTGATCAAATTCTTCAGACCGTTGGCAAAAACATTTCTTCCAACTGGTGTGAGATGCAGCCCATCCTTTGCCAGGAGTCCGCCCTCATGGAACCGCAACCCATGATCCAAGAATCCAAATCGTTCTCGACGACACCATCTGCGGAGCCAATTGTTGACATCTGCTATCTTCCTCTCTCTTCCTGGACCATGCCCTTGAACTGGCAGAAGAGATGAGATGACAATCTGTGCCTCCATTTCTTTCAGCTTCTTTCCTAGAGCCTCGTAATCCCTTAGAGTTACTATAAATCAGAAACAACTTGAAGGCACACAACAACATGAGCTGGAAACAACTGCGAATCAAGAGGAATCATGTGAATCTGGCCATTTGTCAAAACACATGGAGAGGCTTTCCTTTGCAGCTCTGTATCTCATGCAGCAAGATGAAATGGCTACCTACTAGACAATACTTGAAATAGGGTGGCCACATGAAATAGAGGACAAGGCTCCTAAGCCTTTAAAGGGTATTTACAAGAGGGATCTCAGCTGATATAGCTTGTCATGGATAATGCACCTTCTGAAATTGATCCTTTTAGACAGCTGTTGAAAGTACAGTCCTCTTTTCATGTGACCACTGCAATTTGAAGTGAGGGAGAGAGGGAATCATTCTGTTATTCATCTCTATTCCCAGGTGGCAATAGTTTAGTGGGGAAGTCAGCAGAGTGTTTGGCCAATTGACTCCATAATTTTCAAATATACAAAAAGAGGTAGTCTTGAGCACTGTAGTTCCCTGGCTCAGTTGGCCAGTTTCACCTCTAATGTCAAGTCATTTTAATAGCTGCTTGTCTGAGAGTACTCCTCTGCACTAGTCTGCCATTTTGCAACTTTTAGGCCTAATTTATTTTCTCCCTGTTTTTCAAACAAGGAAGACAAAGATAATTTGGTTTACTCAAACAAATCCTTCCCTTTGGCTTTTGGGCCACATTTTAAGCCTTTTCAGGCCAAGCTCTCCTCACATAAGAGTTCTAGCTGTTACTTTCTCTCCCACTTTTCTCATTATCAAAATACTCTGATTTCCTTGGAACCTAGAGCTAGGCAGCAGCTGTGGTTTTCTTGTTTAGAATCAACTTTTAGTTAAGAAATCTTCAATTAAGGAAACTTCATATCCTACAAGTGCTTAGAGGGCAATGTCACAAGAGGTTCCCTATAGGGACTTCTGGCTTTAACTGGACAATAAAGGAACTCCATATTTGAGATTAAAATGCTAGCTTTTCCTTCAGTATAAAAAAGTTCTCCTTGTTTGAAGATTTTTTAAATCAAATTCTTATCTTATCGTATCTAATTCTTATCAATAATTATCTTTCAGAGTGCATTACTGACTTCCTGTTATCTTCAGGAATGATAGTGGAATATTATTAGCATTCTCTTTTGCCTTTTGTATTATTTTATATTTTTTATTTTTTCAATATATTTTAATTATGTTTTAAACCCCTTTCACTTTTTACTTTGGACACAAAGATGGGATACACACTAAACTAGTACATTCAGACATATGTAACATAGTTGTTTGGTACTTTTTAGTTATATATTTCCTTATCTCTGCATGATATACTTAATATCTTGTTTTCCTATTTAATAAAGCAGTTGATCCCATCTTATATTTTCCCCAGTTTTCGTATTCACAATTATGATAAGCAGATTTCCTAACTGATTCACATTACTGTTATACAGTATTTTTGTTTTGGATTGTAGCTAGCCTGAAGCTCTTTCATATTGTTCTGTTCCTGGAAAGGCTCATCTGCCTTTTTTGTGACATAAACAATTAATTCCAATTGCTTTTGAACCAATCTGTATTGTGAAATTAACGTTATTTAGTTGACCCATGTCAGATTTCCTCTTCAAAACAAAACAAAACAAAAACACTTCTCATGCAGCATAACACTTACTTAAGTCTGCAAGAGACATAAACTTAATAACAAATGCATTATCCACAAAGAAGAGGGAAGTGGACACAGATCTGCATAAAGTTTGCATATTAATTTTTAGCCCAGGATCAAGTCACAGACACAACTAGGATACCATCCAGTAGATACCAGCTATACAATGTTTGGTTTGGGACTCACATGCGTACCATTGGCTGGAATGAAAAACAAATTTCCTTTTTTGCTCAGACAATCCTAGTGAAAAAAGGATGATGGAGCTTTGTTAGGCAGACATTGCTGATTTTCTTTCTTATTCACTCCACAAAACTGTATTTTGAAACTTATAATTTGGTAGACAGTGTATGTAGGACATTATCTTGTCTTCTAGCTGAGAGAAGAGAGTGGACAGAAACACAAATGTCTTTTTAGCAGAGCAACTAAGCACCTCTACAGATGGGCCTTTTGGGCTCTCCTGGAGGCAGGAATGGGGAGGGGCAGCCGCATGCTGGCCACCTCAAAACTTCCCCAAAGACATCCTGACACCATGTGCCATTACGCACGGTGTGCGGTGTCAGGACGTCCTTCTGGCGCAGCCTTTTTATACTCTGTGCTGGAAGGGGCGCTAAAGAGCTGTGTGCCGGCTCTTAGGGTGCCCTTTTTGCCGGCTCTGAAAGGAGCGGCATTTTGCTGCTCTTTTCTGGGCCAACAAAAGGGAGGATCAGGCCAAGGCATCCAGCAGCCTCGGCCTCAATCCTCCGCTTCCCAGGGCAGCCCAGGGCCACCTGTCTGCATCCCCCCTAATTCAGTTGTTCAACTGAGTGCATATTACCTTATTTTAAAAACTACACTAAAAGTACACCCAAACTGCAGTGGTAAAATATAGCAAAGCTATCATTTGCAGAAAACCTGCTCACTTATATTTCATTACAAGACTATATTCTAGGTGCTGGGTGGGCAAGGGGATGTTATATTAAAGCCTCATTCAGTGAGTCTCTTTGAGCTATTTGTGCAACTTATGAGACAGTCTCACAATATTTTTTTTACCTTCTGTTTTATGAATCTTGTTACCTGTCTTTCTCCATAACTATAGATCTGTCATCATCGTTTAGTTTTAGGAAATCTGAAATTATTTGTGGGTTACCATAGTGGCATTCGAGTTGAGGGAGTGCAGTGTTTCTAACAGGAATGAATAGGCACTCCTGAAGTTGTCACTGTAATTTCCTCACCACCTTCTAGGCTGTCATCACTGTTTCCCTGACTTGTTCTTCCACACAGCCTTTATCTCTGTTGAGTCTGGGTTGCAGGGGAAGTGTTGCAGTTTCTCCACTTAAGATTACAGGCTGCGGTTGGGGAGCTGGAAAAGAAGTATCTTGTGCTCCTTGTCATGCTGTGCTCCTGACTGAAACCTCTATTGTGGTACTGTTCCCTCTCATGAAGGCCTCAACGGTCTCTGGGGACATTGCCCTCACCAAGGCTATTAGTATTGCTTCTGTCTAAACATATGCAGCTCTCCCTAGACTGGTTCTTCATGCACTTCTAGTCCTAGGACCTGTACACATGGGCCTCACGCTGGCTTCACGTTTTCCTGTCCTGTCAGGACTAAGATACAGTGGTCCCCGACTGATCCTGACCCAAAGGGGCCTTAGTTCATTTCAAAATGACCAGCTGGTTGTTGCAGAGTTTCCAGGCAACTCCATGGTGACAGTCAACAGATTGGACAGCCTCACATGCCCCATACCTGCCACTGCTGTCCATCCCAAAAGCTGCTGCCATGGCCTCTGATGTTGGAAAGGGGTACCTGGCCACGTGGGTGCAGCCAGGTGCCCTATTTCCAACCTTATGGGCTGCAGTGGGAGCTTTTGGGATAGATGCGACAGTGGTGGCAGGTATGGAGTGTGCAATGGTAGTGGCTCCATGGCACAGCAGTGGTTGGGCATGTAAACACCTGTCCATTGCCATGCTGGCCTGGGGACTGACCCATGTTGGAACCAGGGGCAGGATACCATGGACTTGGCCTGTGGTATCCTGCCCATCTGCTCAGGCCCCTAGACTGCTAAGCGTGTTGCACAAGAGCTTCTCATGGCTCCTACCTAATGCCTCAGTGCATACCCCCAACCACCCAATTATGATTAATCATGATTAATTAAATGCTGTTAATAACTTAATTCTATTTAATGTTCACTTTTTGTATGCTTTTAATTGTATTGTTCTTTTAAATGATAAGCCACTGAGTCCCAGTTTTTCAGGAAAAATGGGATACAAATTATCATCAGCTTCAACATCACCCCCTTTTTCAGTTGCTTTTAAAATATCCCTGTTTCTCTCTCTTTCTCTCACTTCTCCCCCTTGTCCACAGTTTACCTCATTTGCTGCCAGCTGCCTTCAGTGCCCAAAAGTACAGTTGTTTACACTCAATTAACTCAGCAAGGAGAGAGTTGCCCTTTTCAGTTGGGGAAGAGAGAAACAAACTGCTGCAGCCTCTCCTAACTGGCGCATTCCTCCTTATTCATAACTTTTGCCATCCTGACCATACTCTGGACGTTTTCACACTACCCTCCTAAAGCCGGCTGGAGCCATTCCGGAATGAGTCGTGCCGCCGATTCCGGAATGGCTCCGCCGCCGAATGGACAGCCGGAATTACCTTTCCGCCGCTGAAGCCGGAGTTAGCGTTGGTTCGGCCGGAGTGACGCCGGATTTAGGGATCCATGCGTTTGAACACACGGAGCGAAAAGCCGGACGGACACAGGGATGACACCGGAAGGGGCGGGGTTTGCCGCCGCGCGCGCGTCTGAACAACCGGGAAATGGAGCCGGAGTGAGGCTGGACGGAGGTAGGATTGCCTCCTCAAAAAGGCCCGTGTGAAAACATCATTTGATGTGTCCCCGTTTTCATCTGTGTGAAGAACGGTTATCCGGTGTTCCAGATGCCAAATTCTGCCCTTGATCTCAAGAATCAACTCAGAAAGACGGAATAGAAGTGGTTGATTAACATCCTTGGACAGCTTTAAAAGGGCTGTCAAGACGGATCTCTTCCGGCAGGCCTACCCGGATTAAATCACTCGGCCTCGGGATTATTGAGACCCCCATTATTCAGTCTTCACAACCCCCCTTAAATTTGTACCAGCAGGGGGAGGAGGGTTTGTAAATTATTTTAATGTAATAACTATTTTAATTTTTAATTGTAATTGTTTTAATTGGATTGATTTAATAACTTTTTAAGGGGGGGAGGAGGAAATTTGGTTTTATGCTGTATGTCATTTTATTCTTGTTCACCACAGGGCGGTATATAAATAAAAATTATTATTATTATTATTATTATTATTATTATTGAAAGGAATGGCCCTCAGACCATCTGTAGCAGGGGTCGGCAACCTATGGCCCGGGGCCCGGATCTGCCCCCCCCCCAGGCCTTTGGATTGGCCCCAGCCCAGTTCTGCCACTGCCCCATGAAACAAAATGGTGCATGCATAAACGAGTCACGGCGCCATTTTGGAAAACAAAATGGCGTCCGCAACTCACTTGCACATGTGCAGTATGCCGGAATTACTGCACATGCGCGAGCGAGCGTGCACGTGCATGCACAGTACTTCTGACATACTGCTCATGCATGCGCGCGTGGCACCATTCCCCCTCCCTCAGCCCACGGAAGACCTCGGGACCAGCGGACTGGCCCCTGGTAAGCAAAAGTTGCCTACCCCTGATCTGCAGGGCTCTTGTCTGAGGTGTCACAACTCGCTGCTGCTTTTGCCACTTGGAGCACCTATGCCTAAATGGAGGCTGGCCATAAATAAGATCTTAAAATAGGAAAAAAGAAGGAATAAAGAAATTAGTGAGAATATAAAATCCTTGAGAGTTGAAAATGCAAAGTGAGAACCACTTCAGAAAATATTTTGGACACTGCTTCAATGAATCCTTGAGAGGAGTTGTGGGAGAGCCACAAAAATGCCTCTGTGCATATTTGCAAATTTGTTAACTTGGCACAGTGGTGATATTACTAAGAGAGCATGGGATCAGTGTGATGACTGAACAAAGAATGGCCTGAAACTGCTGTTCAAAAACCACCGTGAGCTCTTGCCAGCCCTCTTGCTTTGCTTGTGCATTCTCAATCTCACATACCTCAGGAGAAAGAGTTTTCACTTCTTATGTCCCCCCTCTCCAGTTTCCCCTCTCATTTGTATTCACATGTTTACATATTGAGCTTTGTGCCAGCCTTCACAATGTGTGGTCCAGGCCATAGTTAATGTAAATATATATGTTTAGACAACACTACTCCTAAAGCATTGGTCCATTAGACACCCACAGGTCTGGCCTTTGCCTCTGTCCCTCCCTGTGTCTCAGAGGTGTCCTGTTTAAGTGAAAGCAGGAGGAATATTAAATTAAACAAACATCAGCTTGTAAACTGGTTGTTGCTGGCTGGCTTTCCACACTCCTTGTCCTGACAGCAGACCTTCACTAGCAGATGTCTGGTTTTCTGGCTAGGCAATTTCCAAGGCTGGGTTTGCATTTGAGGATTTGCGATAGATCTTATAGAATTGATGGAAGTGGCCTGAGGAGCAGTGAATATCAGTGAGAATACCCAGTGAACATCATTTATAAATGTCTTATTATTTCAGTAGAGGTCATTTAATGAACAATAAGGGTTTTAGGCCATGTCTAATGAGAAAGTACGGAGTGATTCCAAAGAGCTTTCCTTGCTGCTTTGTTGACTCTGGTAGTGGTTCCTCTTGTCTTAAAAGATACCCATTTCTAGAGTTTCTTGATCATTTTAAATTTTTTATTTTGTGAATTTTTCCATCGCTGGGTGTAAAGTTTTCTGGAGTCTGTGGTGCAGTCACATTTGGAATACTGTATGTACCCTTCTAACCACCCCATCTCTAACAGGCCATTAGAAGGCAGGGAAATGTATTTATAAACAACAAGTATGATTCCAGCACTTCTATAAAGAATGGCTGCATTTGATTTTAGGGTGTGTTTTTTTAAAGACAGAATAGGATAGAAAGTTATAAAATTATTAATTTTGTGTGAACCCTTCTGAGCAACTCATTACTAAAAGGCCATTAGAAGGCAAGAAAAAAGCTAGTATGATTCCAGCACTTCCCCTACAAAGAAAGGAGGCATGTGATTTTTCTTTAAAAAAACCAAAATCAGAATGGGATAGAAAGTTATAAAATTATTAATGGCATAGAACTGACAGAGCAAAATATTGTTCTACCTTTTGGTATAATACCTGTATTCATATAATGAAACTGATTGGCCATACCACCAATGCACAGGAAGTCTGGCAGTAAGCCATTGCCAACCTCTGCTGAGAGAGTGTGACTTGTCCACAGTTTCCCAGTGGGTTTCTATGGCCAAGCTGGGATTCGAACTCTGATCTCCAGAGTCACAATCCAGTATTCAAACCACTACACCATGCTGGCTCAGCATTATCTAAACATATATATTCATATTAACTTTGGCTAGTACATAACTGCTGTACAAAATTTGCTGCCACAATAAACGGTGATGGTTACTCACCTGGATGGCTTAAATATATTTTGCAGATTTTTAGTGTATTGGCCTGCCTTGCTTGCCAGACGTTTCCATGTGCAGGGATGATTTCTTCAATATGTCATCAAGTAGCCATGTTCCAATTCATACCATGTGCTGACTTGGGTTGTTTGGGTCTTCTGCAAGTCTTCACAGGTAATAGCTAAAACTAGGCTTTAGCAGGAATGTATTCTCAGCCTTTATATGCCAAGAGAAAACATTTATATGCCAAGAGAAATGGCTCAAAAACACACTACCTTTGTCCCTAGTGAAGTGCTTCATGAACAAAGTGTTGTCTAAATGTACACATGCATATTAACTGCCCTGGATCACTCATTATGAAAGCTGCTATATAATTCGATATGCAAATATATAAATACAAATGAGGAAGAAATGTATGTGTGTGTGTGTCAATTGCATCAAGTTACAGAGACCTCACACCTTGTCTATTAATGTGTAGTAGAGCCCCCCCCCCCCCCAGATGAGAAAAATAATCACTGATAGTCCCAGGTTTTGTTACTGTACTACGTGATTTTATTTAGGATATCCACATTACATTTTCTTCATTTGAAAGTATTTCTTGGGAACTCCAGACACTGTCAAGGACTTTTAATTTCTACTTCTCAGGTCAATTTAAATTAATCCAGTATTTTCCGCAATGAAATGTTTCTCATTTTGGCAGTCTGTATTATTCTAGAATAGTTCAATTGTCCACTGGAAGTAAAACACAACTGTTGTTTCTAGGACACAGATTCGACAGAGAGCAAGCAAGGGAAAGAAAAATGTTAACACTGAAACAAAATGATCCTAATGCTTAACTAATTTAATATTGCTACAGTACTTTAGCACTTTGACTATGGGGGGAAGCAGACCAGGGCGTCAGAAGTCAGGGAAAGTGTGCCCTAAACGCGTCGGGTGCACTTTCCCTGGCTTTTCCACCGCAGCGTGTGAGGACGCTGCGGCGGGAGGTTGCCCCCGGAGCGCTGGCCGTGCGGAGGGCCGGCAGCTCCGAGGGCAACCTCGGGAGGAGGAAGGGGCGCCGCTCATGCGGCTGCCCCTCCTCTTCCTTGCCTCGGAGTCGACTTAATTAGTCGTCTGCCGAGGCCCCAAGACTCCTGAATAAAAAAGGCTCAAGTTGAATCCAGACAAAACGGAGGTACTTACCAGGTATTGGGTTGCAACCTCTAGTCCTAAAGGGGTTCATGCTCCCCTCAAAAGACTGTGCTTCTTGATTCGTTGCTTCAGATGAGAAACCAGGTGAATGCAATGGTCAAGAGCGCCTGTTATCAGCTTTGGTTGATACGCCAGCTGCGCCTTTTCCTGGAACTGGATGACCTCAAAACTGTAGTACACGCTCTGGTAACCTCAAGACTTGACTTTTGCAATGCGCTCTACATGAGGCTACCCTTGTGCCTAGTCTGGAAACTTCAATTGGTACAGAATATGGCAGCCAGGCTGAACAACCAGGAGTGACCATATTACACTAATATTGAAGTCACTCCACTAGCTGCCCATTAGTTTCCGGGCACAGTACAAGGTGTTGGTTATCACCTTTAAAGCCCTACATGGCTTGGGCCCAACCTATCAAAGGAATCACCTGCTTCCATATAATCCACCCTGTGCACTCAGATCCTCTGGGAGGAACCTATTGCAACCAGTGAAGACCAGATTGATTGCAACCTCCTAGAAGACTTTTTCTGCAGTCACTCCCACCTTATGGAATGGTCTGCCAAACGAGATCTGTCCAATTTCCAACCTAGACAGTTTTAAGAAAGCTGTCAAGATGGATCTCTTCCGGCAGGCCTTCCCAGAATAGCACCTGGCCATGTAAAGACCCTCATATTTTTGAATTTTGAGTTGTGATGATTCTGCCCACTGTTAC
Organism: Phrynosoma blainvillii; assembly: GCA_026167975.1. Classification (NCBI taxonomy): domain Eukaryota; kingdom Metazoa; phylum Chordata; class Lepidosauria; order Squamata; family Phrynosomatidae; genus Phrynosoma; species Phrynosoma blainvillii. The sequence continues at coordinate 408,928,630 of JANUYF010000001.1, read as the reverse complement.
TGTAATATTGTAGTATTACTGTTTTGATTTTAATGTTTGTAATTTTGTATCATTTTAATTGTTGTACACCACTTTGATTGTTTTTATAAAAAGTGGGATATAAATAAAAGTTTTATTATTATTATTTAAAACTCTGTGGAAATTGCTGAAATCAGTTTCTAAAATATTCCTTGAGTGTAGTGGCTTGAGCATTTGTCTAAGATTTGAATCCCCACTCAAGTATAAAAAACTCACTGGATGACCTTGGGCAAGTCACACTCTTTCAGCCTCAGACAATGGCAATGGCAAGGGCAAGCTCCTTCTGAAGAAAATTGCATCAAATGGCATTATAAGCCAGGGAAGAACAGTAATAATAATGTTTTATTAGTTACCTACAGTGTGTTTATCTATGCTGGCTGGTTGCTCTTCCTTGTGATGGAAGCAATTAAATTAAGGATGGAAGATAGGATTGCCAGGTCAGGACTATCCCAAGCCCCGAGAGTTTGGTACCAAAATCTGAGATCTAGTATTGATTTCCCATTGTGATGGCAGAGTGGACAGGTCTAGTGATATCATTAAGCATCAACCACAGTTGTGCAAAGTAAAGAACCTCAAGAGGGCCAGATACTGTTCCTAGGATGGCTTGAGGTACACATCTCTTAGGTGGCATTGCTTAGGACCCAACCTGAATGGGGCTAGCAGGTGAGAAAGCAGATGCTGTGGGTTTCTTATCCTCTGGCTGTTCTAATTAACTCTTTAGCTGTTTTTCCTCAGTTAGACAAAGAGCTTTCTTGGGTCCCTAAACTAGCCTCGTGGGTGGAGGTCACTTTCCTGTTTCCAGTGTTGAGGTAAACTTTATCTGTCAGGTTTTGCACATGGTGGCAGGGATGAATGTCTTTTATTTCAGGCAGGAAAATATCTTGGGGCAACACTGGCATTACTAGACTGTATGTGGTCATAAACAAAATGTCTTCTTCTGTATCAGAGAGATCTTTGCTGTCCATCCTTCAGCAAGCAAATGCTTTTTAAAAAATTATTATGACAGGTTTTTTAGAAGTAAAGATTTTTTTTTAAAGGGTTTTAAGAGATTGTTGTATTGTTTTTATGTTGACATTTGCATGTTTTAAGCTATTTTGTACTTGTGAGATATAAAATTAATCATCATCATCATTACTGGAGGTCCGTCATGGGCTGAACCATACTTTCAATTTATTTTGAAACAGATGTAAGAACTGAATCTGTGTACCAGTGTTTTGGATGTTGGCTCAGCTTTCAGTTTTGCAGCTTCCTACATGCCCCTTAAAATAAAACAAGTCCGCCTTGTACATTTACCTATTCATTCATCATCTTTGTAAATCAAACCTCTTTCAGAGTGGAAAATGGCAGCAAGGGCTCTGGACAGGGTGGGCTTAGAGACATCAGGCATTCCACCATCAATCTGTCAATACCAAGTATAGTTGGCCTCTTGCAGAACTACTCCTACCACCCGTTCCACCCCATTCCAGCTCAACCCTGGACAGAAAAGGAATGTTTGCAACAAACACAGTTAAGGGTACTGCCAAATTGGCCCCACTGTCCTAAAAAAATGTCACATTTCTTTTCTGTGTTAGCATCATTCAGATTCTATGACTATTGCCAAATTTTGATCACTATGGCTTAAAACAATAGGCAGATATATCTAGTTAAAATATTGCATTAAACCCTGACTCCATTGCAGTTCTTTTTTGATCAAATATATAGAGCTTGAAATTTGCTAGAGCTTTTAAACTACAGGTCCCAGAATTCTGGGAATCCTTAGCATGTTGGTTGAAGGATTTTGGGGAGTAGGCCAACAAGGTAGCATTTCCACATCTTGCTAATATATTTTTGTGTTTTTCCATTGCAAGATAACTGATTTATTTCTTATGGTAAAAATGCCATGTACAGATGAGCTTATTTCCCAGGTAGTCTTTTTGACTGGCAGATTTTGATGGTGCAGGATACGAATCTCAATTTTCTGAGCAAAGCAGCTCAATCATATTCTTCCACCGCAGGATAATTTTGCTCATTTTTCTTCCATGATATTGGCATACAGCAAACTCCAGTACCTTTATCTCAGGACAGCCCCATTTGTTCTGGCATGGCACCCTGAAATGTGTTGATTATTCTGGAAAACTTGAAAGCTTGCCCAATATTTTGTGACATTTTGGTAGGTTTTAAAATTGGTATTGCCCAACTGTGGGCTTTGGAATAGAAAAAGAAAATGTGAGTCATTCAGAGGAGCAAATAAAATATTAAAACCAAAAGGCACATGGCCTTTACAAAACAATTAAAGCCAGAACCTTCCCAGAACTGCAATGAGAGAGAACCTGTAAATTAAAAATGCTCTAAACAGAAGCCCCACCCATCATCATTAGTGCCCAAACAGGATCAAGTGCTACAGCCTTTGATCCAAAGGCTTAATATTCATCAGTTCAACCTGAATACAGAGAAATGTCCCTTCTTGGCCAGAGCCCCTCTTGCAGAAGCCAGATCCCCAGTCCATGGAATGCATCCCATCTGCAATTTATTAAGGGATGTGCTCAGAGAGAGCGAGAGAGAAGCATATGTGAGTTCTGAACCTTTTCTTAAGAAGAAAAAGGGCTAATTAGTCCAAGGAACATGGTGCCAGGAGTCACATCTGGGAGCCAACTGCCAAACATGCCTGAATCCCAGGGTACTATAGTTTTAGAATGCTTGATATTAAAGGATTATGTTGTCCTCAAAAGAGGAGGAGGTGATGGATAATGATTTATGACTAATCCTCATTTTTTAAAAAGGAAGAAGATCTTGAATAAGCTTTGCCTACTAAGCCAGCTCCTTCCTTCAGGTTAACAAAGCTGGGGGTGGGAGAGAGCAAGAATGAGATTTGCTACTGAGTGAATGGGACAGCAGAGGATCTTCCTCTCATAATGGAAATGAAGGAACTGATGGTGCTTCTCCTGTCCAGAATGAATAGGTATACTCTCAAACTATCCAAGTGTCATTTTTCAGTTTAAATCTTGCAAGGGTTTGCTCCCATAGGGGCAAAATAATACCCTCATGCATAGCTTTCATCTGCAGAACATCAAGCCATGTCTTCATAGTTAGCTGCCTGTCCTTTTGACTTCTGATGCACTTCTGGGTGAGGCATTTGCCCTACAGTAATCTTGCCTCAAGCATGATGGAGGGTAGTGGTGCAAAAGTCATCATCACTCATCTTCTTTTTGCACTGTTTCTTCTGTCTTTCTCCCTACCAGAAAAATAATAATAATAATAAAAAAAACCACAGAGGAGGAAACGATGCAAAAGATGCACAGTTCCCTTTGATTTGTAGTGCTACAAACTGGAAGCATGCTTGATTGATAATTGACCCTTGGATTTGGAAATCATATCTTTTGACCATTTTAAGCAGTTTCTGAACAAGAATTTGTCTTTGAAGATTTCATAGGGGCAGCTGATCTTGCAACAGGCATCTCAGCTGATGCCAAGCACAGTTGTCCAAGTTCCCAGCATCAAATAGTCAGGCTGTATAACACTGTCATCACAGATAATTTGTTTAATTTAGTGATGTTGGCTTCTTTCTCTCTAGATCTCCATAGTTAATCTCTTTTGGATGAAGTCTTGAACTTACAGTATGATTGGCTTTGAAATGTTCAACCTTTGCTCCCTGTGTGAGTTCCAAACAAATGAGATATTCTGTGTTTATCCACCAAGCTCCCACTGAGTAGTTTTTTAAAGTCCAACTTGTGTTATAATCTCTCACAAACATTGTGCTTCTTTATTTTTGACAGTTTTTTCCTGAGGACTGATAAATATGGGATGAGATGCTAGAGCTTATGTGAGTACAATATATGCAGCACTAAGCTGGAAATTAGCTTGTCCCAGGGGTGCCTTTTAAGGTTTTGATGCCAAGAGAAATTTCAGAATGGCTTGTACACAGTCCAAAAATATCTATTCTTAGATACATACAGCATTAAATTAGAGAAGAAAGAAAGAAAGAAAGACCCATTCCAAAGCCAGTACATCTGAAGACAAGCTGCTGTGGCTACTTTTCCTACTGGGTCAATAATCAGTGGTACATGTTGTCTAACTATGGGTGACAGTGGTATTTAAATGTTACTTTGTCCTCCTGAACTGTGCTCCATGTGTGCTTCAAAAATACAAAGATTATGTTATAAGCAGTGGAATTTAAGAAGCATATTGGCAAACTGGACCATGTCCAGGAGAATGACAAAGAGGATGAGAAGTCTGTTGACCAAATCCTAGCAGGAAAAGCTATAGGAGCTTAGTGTGGAGAACAGATAACTTAGAAACAATTTGATAGTCATCTTTAAACATGATATATGAAGGGCTGTCACATAGATGATAGGGCACATTTGTTTTCTAAGAGCTTTTTGATGGTATGAACTGCAGAGCAGTGGAACAGTCTGCTTTGGAAGGTGATGGACCTTGGGTACATCTTGGAAGGAGATGCACTTCTTACTGGTCTTTTAACAGAATGTTCTCTAGTTCCTCTTGAAGAGGCAAGCCTAAAAGAGGTGACTAAAAGGCTGTGGTGGATTTTAGTTCTGAACAGAATGCTTTTATTTTGGGAATGAAGCAATCTACATCACCTCCTCAGAGTTCAGGAAAACAATCCTAGGCCTATATGGCTGTACTAGCAATCAAGGAAAACATCTCCAGTTGAGTTGTCAGATATTGGTTCATCTTCCCAAAAATGCACCATCTTGTTCCCGATGCTATACAATATATACAATATATATATGAAGCTGCTGGGAGAGATCATCTGGAGACATGGGGTGGGGTGTTATCAGTATGCTGATGACACCCAGATATATTTCTCCATTTCTCAGTCTTCAGTTCTGACTTCAGATGGCGTCTCTCCTCTCAATGATTGTCTTAAAGCAGTAATGGACTGGATGAGGAAAAACAGATTGAGACGGAATCCAGACAAAACAGTAGCGGCCCTGAACCCAGGTATTGGGTTTCAACCTCCAGTCCTGGATGAGGTCACACTCTCCTCTAAGGACTGTGTTCGCAGTCTGGGGGTGCTCCTGGATCCATTGCTTCAGATGATAAATCAGGCAAATGCAATGGTCAGGAGTGCCTGTTATCAGTGGCTGATACACCAGCTGCACCCTTTCCTGGAAGTTGGGGACCTTGAAACTGTGTTGCATGCACTGGTAACCTGTCCTCTTGATTTCTGTAATGCGCTCTACATGGGGCTATCCTTGTACTTGGTCCGGAAACTTCAACAAGTACAGAATATGGCAGCCGGGCTGGTCTCAGGAACAATGAGAAGAGACCATATAACACCAATCTTAAAATCACTTCACTGGCTGCCCATTAGTTTCTGGGCCCAGTACAAGGTGTTAGTTATCACCTTTAAAGCCCTAAATGGCTTGAGTCCAATCTATCTTCGGGACTGCCTCCTCCCGTATAACCCACCCATCACACTCGGGTCCTCTGGGAGGAATCTGCTGCAGCCTATAAAAACTAGACTGTCTGCAACCATTCAGAGGATCTTTTTGGCAACCGCTCCCAGATTATGGAATGGCTGTCATATTACCACCTTGAACAGCTTTAAAAAGGCTGTTAAGACACATCTCTTCTGGCAGGCCTTTCCTGAATAGATATCCTGGCCATCAAGAGACAGCCCAACCTGCTCCCGTGATTCTGCTGCAGTTATTGTTTATTTGTATTATTATTTTAAGTGTGTTTTAAATTGTCATTGTTTAATAGTATTTTAAGGGTGGGTGGGATTGTGGTATATGAAATGTATATTTTTATTGTTGTAAGCCGCCCTGGTTGCATTACCCAGAGGGGTGGAGTAATCTCTCTCTGGCTTTTCTTCACAAATGAAGATTCAGGAAGGACTCATCCCACGCTTTTTGCAAGCTCGCTGATGACTAAAAAGGCCAATCTGAGATAAACAAGTCTGGTTGCAGAAAGCACAGCAGAAGATCTCCTTGGGTGATGTTTCCGGGTTGTGATTCTTTCTGCGTTGTCGTTTCTCTTTGAGACTTGTTTGGCGTGACTTCTCAAATAAGGCTGCAGCATTGTGGATAGTGCGTCTCCATGCCTCCCGATGTGAGGCCAGGGTGGACCATTGCTGGCGATCAATTTGGCCGAGCCTGAGATGTTGTTTCAGGGAGTCCTTGTATCGCTTTTTTTGGAGCGCCTCTCTTACGCTGACCCGTGGCAAGTTCACTGTAGAGTACTATTTTTGGGAGGCAATGGTCCTCCATCCTAAAAACGTGCCCTGCCCAGCGCAGCTGCGTTTTCAATAGCATGGCCTCAATGCTGGTGATCCCGGCTTGCTCAAGGACAGCAACATTCATCACATAGTCAGTCCAGTGTATATTTAGGATTGTGTGTATACAGAGCTGATGAAAGCGTTTGAGGAGTCGTAAGTGTTGGTGATAGGTGACCCATGTTTCAGACCCATAAAAGAGAATAGACAGTACAATGGCTCTATACACACTGATTTTTGTGCTCCGCCTCAGGTGTTTGTTACTCCATAAAGTCTTCCAAATGCGCTATATGCCTTTGCTAATCTGTGATCGATCTCTTTGTCAATCTTAGCATCTGAGGAGATGATGCTTCCCAGGTAGGTGAACTGCTGAACGGACTTAAGCACAGATTTGCCTACAGAGATGTGGGGATTGTGGTGTTTGTCCTGTGGTGCAGGCTGGTAGAGAACTTCCGTTTTCTTCAGGTTGACTTCCAGCCCAAACAGCTCTGCAGCTGTTGCGAAGCAAGATGTTAGGCACTGCAGAGCTGCTTCTGTGTGGGCAACAAGGGCAGCATTGTCAGCGAAGAGCAGCTCACGGACTAGATAGTTTAGAGTCTTAGTGCGAGCCCTCAGATGGCTTAAATTAAACAAGCTACCATCAACACGGTAACGTATATAGATGCTATCTTCTTCTTTGAGCTCTGCTGTAGCTCTTTGGAGCATCATGCTGAAGAAGATTGTAAATAAAGTTGGAGCAAGAACACAACCTTGCTTCACTCCATTCGTTATTAGAAAGGGCTCTGAAAGAGCATCGCCGTATCTGACTTGACCATGCTGGCCCTCATGTAGCAAGATAATCATTTTGAGGAATTTGGGGGGGGGGGGGTATCCTAGTCTTTCCAGGATCTGCCATAGATCTTTTCTACTCACAGTGTCAAAGGTTTTGGTGAGGTCAACAAATGTTACATAGAGTCCCTTGTTCTGCTCTCTACATTTCTCTTGCAGTAAGGGCAAATACCATATCTGTAGTACTCCTATTGGCTCTGAAGCCACACTGGCTTTCAGGAAGGAGTTCTTCTGCAATAGCAGGAACTAATCTGTTCAGGAGTATCCTTGCAAGGACTTTTCCAGCAATAGAGAGCAGTGTTATACCTCGATAGTTTGAGCAATCGGATTTTGCTCCTTTTTTCTTGTACAGGGTGATGATGACTGCATCTCGGAGATCTGATGGCAGTTCCCCTTTTTCCCAGCAACTCACAAGGAGTTCGTGGAATTTGGCATGGAGTACATGACCTCTGTGTTTCCAAACTTCAGGTGGGATTCCATCAATCCCAGCTGCCTTGCCGTTTTTCATCTGCTGTATGGCCTTAAGGGTCTCTTCCAAAGTGGGAGCTATGTCCAGTTTGTTTTTCATCGGTTTTTGTACCATATGTTGGATAGCTGAGCCTTGGACTACTTGGTTGGCACTGAAGAGACTTTGAAAATGTTCAGCTCATCGATTCAGGATGGAGGCTTTATCAGTAATTAGTGTTTGACCATCTGTACTGTATAAGGAGCTTTGGACCTGATAAGTAGGTCCAAACACTGTTTTAAGAGCTTTGTAAAATCCTCTAAGATCACCCAGATCTCCACAGTGTTGTGTCTTTTCTGCTATATTGATCCACCACTTGTTCTGAATGTCTCGGAGTTTTTGTTGAAGTTATTATTATTATTATTATTATTATTATTATTATGGAGGGAATTGAAGACATCTTTATGTAGTGCTGTTACCTGTATATGGATCTTATCATGCAGAGGCAAATTGCTTAAATCTCGTGCAGAAATGGGATTTAAAAATCTGAAAAAAACCTGCAAAAGCGGGTTGTTTCTCAGATGCATTTGTGTAAAGGAGAAATAACACGACATTAACTCAAATGGAAAGTTGCCAAAACCTGCTCCTTTTTACTTTTGGAAATTCCCGAAAGTAAAAAGGAACAGGTTTTGCCAGCTTTCTATTCAGGTTATCTTCGTGTTATTTCTCTTTCATGTAAACGTCATCTGAAAAACGACCCGCAATTGTGGGTTCTGTCTATTTTCTGTTCAGATTAACCCCAAATGTCATGTGAAAAACAACCTATAAAAACAGGTTGTTTTCACCTTAAATCTAGTTTCTGCATGGGATTCCCTTGTGATAAACTCTGCACAGGGTCCCATGTGATAAACTCATTTGAAAATGTCCTTTTGAGAATAAAGATAGCATATCCTCTAATTGTCCCAGTCTGGCAGGGACAGTACTGATTAATCCTATGCCACCACAATTTTTAAGCTGATTTTAAAATGCCCCAGTTTCCCTCTCCTCCTCCCACTTTATCCCTTTGTTCTCACTTTACAAATGCAAACTAGTTCAAAGTCCAAGAGTAGTTTGAACTCTGTTGGGGTGTGTGCCTTTCTTACTACTCAGGAAAAAGCAAACTGCTGAAGTCTCTCCTTGTTTGTGAGTTCTATTTCATTCATAACTTTTGTCATCTTTACCACACTCTGATTTTGTTTGGCCACATGTGTCCCAGTTTTCATCTGTGCAATGTTTGAGGTATGTAATAAGTTCAGGTCTGCAAGCCTCATTTCATGTTCTTAGGCAGAAAGCAGATGTAAAGTGTGTGCATATAAGAAGCTGTATTAAAGCACATTGGTACATCTCTTATGTGAGAAGGAAAGTGAATTATGCTTTACAACATGGGTAGGGAAAGTGCAGCTCTCTAGAAGATGTTGGACAACAGTTTTCATCAGCTATTAGTCAGCATAGCCAATGGTGAGGAAACCTGAAAGTTGCAGCCTGACAGCATTTAGGGGCCCACAAGTTGTCTGTCCATATATTAAAAAATCATACTGAAAGGAGAAACGTACTTTGGTTGCAGGTGCTCACATAGCATCACCTGTGCATGACCACCCCAGCAGGGGCTGTGTTAATCTGCTATATCTAAAACAAGAAAGACTTCTGTAGCAGTTCAAAGGAAAATGTCTATTGTGGCATAAGCTTTTGTTAGCTGTAAGCTACTTCATAAGGTGTATGAGGAAGGGTGGCTGTGGCTGGGATCTTACATCAGAACTGGATGAATTATGCATTCATCAAGTCACACAACCTTTGTGTTGAATGGTAGTGTTGTGCAACTGAGCACACAACCAAATGTTGAACCAAATGCACAAATGAATATGTATTCCCAGTCAAATGCACATGTGTTACTATTTATGCATCTGCATGCACAATGGCACCACATGAACAACTTGTTTCCACAACCTTGAACTGAATGTAGTTTATTCACATTGAAAAAATATGTTCAATTACTGATGTAGAAAAACTTATACATGCATAAGAAACCAATAGGATACTAGTTAATATTCTCTTCTGTGTGATTGATAGGCACCTGGTTGCAGTCTTTTCCCATTGTGTTCCTGCGATAGCTCTACTATCTCAGCAATTGTTGGAGTCTCTTTTTTAAATAAAGGCTGGATGGCAATTTGTCAGGAGTGCTTTGTGTGTTCCTGCATGGCCAAAGGGGGTTGGACTGGATGACCCTTGTGGTCTCATCCAACTCTATGACTCTATATAACTACAAGCTTCAGGTACAAAGAAAGAGGAAAATACTCATGTGGTGTTTTATTCATATATCTGCAGCCACTTGGGATTATTGGCCCTTTCACACTACATGATTATGGTACTCTGATTCTGCTTTAATTGCCATGGTTACATCTTGTGAAATCCTGGGGTTTGTAGTTTGGTGAGGCCCTATTTATTATTTATTTAATTTATATCCTGCTTTTCTCCCATATGGGACTCAAAGCGGCTTATACATTAAAATGTTACAACATGTTAAAATTCTATAGTGAAAGAGAGGTACCTTGAAATGCTTTCTCTGTGTCAAAGGCTAGTATTTTATCATTGTATTTTTCTTTCTTTCTTTTTACTGTATTTTTTCCTGCATTTCCAAAATAGGAGAGTAAAGTGACTGATTTTGAGGGACAGTTGTAAAATGTAAACAAAAAAAAGCATACCTCCAGATGGAAATGTTTCTGTATCTAATACAAGTCAGTCCCCATATCTGCAGCATAAAATCAGAATCTATATCACCTATCATAATTTTCTTCCTGAGTGATATTTCCATGTTGGCTATTAATGGTACTTACTTTTATAACATCTACAAATAGCAACAGAGAAATCTATTTTTTTAAAAAAGTTTTTAAAGACATCATAATTCCATGAGTAATTTTGTTGTTGTTGTTAACTGCCCTCTAGTCAACCTTGACTCATGACAACCCTACGGATGAGCCCTCTCCAAGGCACACAGTCCTCCACTGCTCTGCTCAGGTCCTGCAAGTTCAGTCTTGTGGTCTCTCTGATTGAGTTCGTCCATCTGGATCTGTCATATGTTTTTGAACATGTCATTGATTAATTAATTTCCTCTCTGAATACAAACTTATGAAGGCCAAATTTTAAAATAAACAATATTATAATAAATTAATAAATGTTTAGGTTAATATTTAATAAATGTAAGAAATATTATATATTATATATTTAATATATACATATTTGAATAAATTATTAAATTATTTATTTATAAACCCACACCCACCACTTGTTAAACACATGTATTGAAAATATTACAATGATAATTATACTTATATGTATACTTATATATAAATTAAATAAATTATAATTATATAATCCATATAGCTTTCATGGATTGTAATCAATTATAATAATCTCATACATACATGATGTATTGTTCTGGCATACTACATTTCATATTACATAGTTAATATCAGATGTTAGATAAAGACCAGAAGAAGACCAAAAACATACCTGTATTAAAAAAACATAACCTTGTCACCAAATTATTTCTAACCTCTATAATTACTATAAATACCCACTAAATATCAATCAATTTATACTTATATCAATAATTATTTACTTATATTTATATAAATACTTATATACTTGTTTTGTTGTTGTGTGTAGCTTCAGGTCATTTCTGACATATGGCAACCGTATGGCAAACTTATCATGAGCTTCTCTTGGCATATATGTATAAGTATTTATACACTTATCAGTATTTATATAAGTATTTATACTTTTGCAAAGAAAATATAATATTTATACATCTGCTCAATCCTTGTAATAAAGTATCCCCATTTTCACTCCTCATACCCTATTCTCATTGAATTTCCTTCTGTTCTTTTCAGATACTCCACAAATAAATTCCAATTCTCTAAAAAAAATTATCTGCTCTATCCCTGAACAAATATATTAATTTACCAATTTCCGCTACTTTCAATTTTATCCCTAGCACCACCTATACTAGCCCAGCTGCATCAGTCAGCAGCATCTTGGCCAATGAACGGCCCAATATTTTGCTGCCTGAGGTGGAGCAGAAAATAAAAATGATTAGCCACAATCTCCACCCTTAAGTCTCAAAGGATCGTAGAACAGCAACTGGCTGATGTCAGTTTATGGTGAGGTAATGATTGAGACTGTTGTATTTTGGCCACATCATGATGAGACATGAATCACTGGAAGATACAATAATGCTAGGAAAGAGTAGAAAGCAGAAGAAAGAGGGGAAGACCGTACACCAGATGGATAGACTCAATCAGGAAGTTAACTGGCCTGAATTTGAAGACCTAAGCAGAGCAGTGGAGGATAGGGGGCCTTGGAGAAATCTCATCCACAGGCTTGCCATGGGTTGATGTCTACTTGAGGGCAGCTAACAGCAACAACAATGCAGAGATAAGGCTAGGAGCCCATGAATGGTACAACCTTTCCATAGTGGTGGGATTGTATATCCTTGTGAGTCAAGAGACTATGCTGATGGAAGCAGTGGTTAAATACCTGTACTGCAGCCACTCACTCATAGACCACAAGGTTGCGAGTTCAATACTAGCCAGGGCTCAGGCTAGACTCAGACCTGCATCCTTCCGAGGTCACTAAAATGAGTACCCAACTGTTGGGGGGCAATGAGCTTACAGTTGTAAACCACTTAGACATCCCATAGCGCGATATGAAGCGGTATATAAATGAAGCTGCTTTGCTTTGTTTTGCAGTGCTGCTGGTATGGTCTCCCATGTCAGACAGGCTTTTGCTAGGGACCAGATACTGTGGACTACTAAAAAACCTAATAAATGTGTCCTAGAGCAAATCAAGCTGGAAAGCAATAAGCCTCTTCTTTTCTTCTATTCCAAAGACCAGAACGTGAACAAGTGGGATCAAATTACAAGAAAGGAAACTCAATGTAAAGGTTAGGAAAACTTCTTGATGGCAAGAGCTGTTCATCAGTTGAACAGACTGCCTCAAAGTGTGATGAAATCTTCTTCATTTGAAGTTTTTAAACAGAGGTTGAATTACTATTTCTCAGGAGCTTTAGTTGTGCATTCCTGAATGGCAGGGGGTTGGACTAGATTTCCCTTCCTTTTCAGCTCTGTGTTTCTATGATTTTATTATTTTTCCTGGGTCTATCTCTGTCCATGTGAGCTGCAGGTGTTATGAGCATATGTAGGGCATTGGAGAACACTTCATCAATCATTTCTATTTGTTTCAGGTGGATTCTTTAAATTCTTATGTTCTGAAGGAAAATTATATCTTTCCTCTTTCTCAGATGCTTATAGTTTCAATTATTGCTCCAAGAACTAATTGGCTCTGGCTGTGTGTAGTTATCCAAAGAAGTTTAATTGGCTGTGTAAACAGCCGATTTCATATTTGTTCCAAATAAGTGAAATACTACCTCCTGGGAGGAAAATCTTGCTCAGACGTAAACATTGTGTAATATGAAAAATGCCTGAAATAATTTAAGGGGGAAAATCAGCAAAGCCTGGATCACTTTAGTGTTGGGTTTAGATATCAAATATTTTTGTTCAAGTACTGCATAAGAAAACAATTAAGTGGAGTTGCTTAGGACATTTTGCCTTAGAACAAAAACCAAACCAAACCAAAAAAAGAAAAAGAAAAGAATAAACCCCCAAACAGTGATGACGTTTATCAAACTGAAGTCTCTGGATTCAATAGCTACACACGTGCTATCGCAAACTCATCTCTGCATGGAAATGAGGACCTTGGAGAGAATGAAGAGCTTAGCATGCAAACTTCTAAGCCTAATGCAGCCTCTTGGAACTGTCCAGCCAAATCCTTCAGTGACAAATCAGCAACAGGAAATATGAAGAGCAAAACACCAATTCAGCCAGACCCTTTAGGGCTTATTCAACACACTCAGTTAATCCCAGATATTTATTTATATTTAAAACATTTCTACACCACACTTCAGTTTGAGGGCAGCTAAAATCATACCAAATGTAGAAACCTGAAATAACCAAAGATTAAATCAGTGGATGCAGAAAACAAATTGGAACAAGCATTGAAGATCAAATGAGAAAACCTTAACAGCACAATCCTGTGTCTCTTCCCCCAAGGATGGGAAATCTCTTTCAGCCCATGGGTTACATTCGACTTCATAGAGCTCTGGACAAAATTCTGGTGATAGGCAGAGCAAAGGCAAAAATGTGGGCCCCAAAAGACTTAAGTCGGGAACTCCATAATGTGGGAGCAGCCACCAAAAAGGCCCCTTGTCATATCTCTACTGAGCATACTTGTGACATTGGTGGTACTGAGAGAAAGCCTTCCCTTGAGGATCTTAAAACTCAGGCAGACTTATATAATAAGAGATGGTAAGAAGCTGTTATTGCCAGCAACTAACAGGGCCAGTCTACACAGGGCTGAAAATGCACCTCAGCCCAATTTCTAGCCCTTGTTGACACATGACATTCACTGACTTTGAAATCAAATTTTCATCTCTTCCTGCTGTCATGGATTAAACCTGAGATTAAAAGGATAACCCTTTGCTCCCGTGTTTTCCATTATTGCTTTGATCATTTTAACATGTGGCCTGCTCCCCAAGTTGCATTTTGATTGTGCACTGGGGATTGATTGGGGAGGGGAATGCATTTGTATTGATGTTTTTGTAATTTTTTAATGAGAATGGACATATACAACCATGTCTGCTTGCTTTAGAAGAGGTATTTCCATAATTGGAATGGGAAGAAATCCATAAAAAGCTGTCAAAGCACCTAAAGATGGTATCACCGGAAGTGGGGGCAGAGAGATCTCGGAAAGCTCAGATGACTCAATTGGGGCCCCAGGAGGGCTGGATTCTCTGCCCCTGAAATTTCGCATTCCTGGTGTACTCAGTGCTGAGACTCATTGCATTAAATAGGATTTACCAATAGGTAAGTACATATTGGATTTTGTTTATCTGATTATTTATTTTATTTTATTTACACCATGCCGTTCTCCCAATACAAGATCCAAAGTGGCCTAGAACCTAGGTTAAAAGCAAATATAGCTGAACAATTTGTGGTGCAAAGGTTTTATAGATTAAATAAGGAATCCCATTAAAAACACTAATTTAATTTTTTAAAAATATATAACAATGAAGGCAATAATACAGGACCCTTGTTAAAAAAAAAGCACCTTCTGTGACAGCCAGTTAACAGCCAAAGACTTGCCTAAATAAAAAAGTCTTTGCTTGATCCCTCAAAGAGAGCGGGGAGGGGACCTAGTGTATGTCTACACCGGCTGCTTAATCTGGGGCCATTATGCCCTAGATTGACCACAAGGGCAACTACATGCACCTGGCCAAATACAGTGCAATGCACATGGGCCAGCTGAGCTGGCACCTCATCAGCCATATTGGCTCATCCCATTTTTGAGCTGCTACTGCTGCTTCTCCACAGGTAAAATCTCCATGCAGTGACCTAGAACCTTCACAAATTCAATCTAGACAATGAAGAAATAAAAATAGTAAATGAATTCCCATACCTGGGATCAAACGTTGATAGAAATTGGGACTGCAGTCAGGAAATCAGAACACTAAGAATGGGGAGGGTGGCTATGAAAGAACTAGAAAAGACTTTAAAATGCAAAGATATACAATTCAGCACAAAAGTTAAAATCATACAAGCCATTAATGTGAGAGCTGGACAGTTAAGAAAGATGATAGGAAGAAAATCAATGCATTTGAGATGTGGTGCTGGAGAAAAGTGTTGAGGATCCCATGGACAGCCAAAAGGACAAACAAGTGGGTCTTAGAGCAGATCAACCCAGAAACCTCCCTGGAAGCCAAGATGATCAAACTGAGACTGTCTTACTTCAGACACATCATGAGAAGTGAGGACTCTTTGGAAAAGACAATAATGCTGGGGAAGGTGGAGGGAGGTAGGAAGAGAGGAAGGCCACATGCCCTTAAGGGGTATTAAGGAGTTGCAGGAATTAAGTAGAGCAGTGGAGGATTGAGGGTCTTGGAGATGTCTCATCCATAGGATCGCCATGAGTCGAGACTGAATCGAGGGCAGTTAACAACAACAACAAATGCTTGCCCAGCACGCCTCCACTGCTGCTGAGGACAGAAATGGACATTGATCAACAAGTAGTCTGGCAGCACACTGGGCAGGCTTTATATCGAGTTTCTGCTCTTAAGGAGGAGGAGGAGGTGTCTCTGAAAACAGATTATCCCCTCTCCCTGTGCTGTTCAATAAGGGGAAGGGGAATGACACAGTTCGTGGCATGTGAATAACTGGATTGGGCTGAATTGAACCAGATCCAGCTGTCTGCATATCAAAAGAAGCCGAGGTCATTCCAGAGTTTCTGGGAAACACTGGGATTTCCCCTGACCTTGCCTAGTTCAGAGCAAAGTTGGGTTAAGAGAAAAAAAAAGGAAAAAAAAAAGGGGTCCTCTCCAGAAGTAGCTGTATGTTGGCAGGCCTGCCAGCACTGGCTTCAGGGTACCTATAGAGCAGGGGTAGGCAACCTGTCCCCTTTAAGGGCTGAGGGACTTCAGCTCCCAGAAGCCTCAGCCATGTTGGCCAATAGTCCCATGTTGGCCAATAGCTCCTGGGATTCTGGGAGCTGAAGTCCCTCAGCCCTAAAAGGGGAAAGGTTGCCTACCCCTACTATAGAGTTTTTCTCCAGTGTAGATAAACCCCTAGTCTTAGGAAATTCCCCAGTCTGGGAGCAACCACCCAGAAGGCCCTCTGTTGTGTCCTTACCAAACATGCAGTAGTGGGACTGAGAGAAAGACCTACTCTAAGGACCTTAAAACTCAGGAAACTTATCTCCCCTCCAGGAAGACTAAATAAAATTTTAGAGTTTTATTAAATTTAATTGACATGCATCAAAAAAATCTTCATAAGAAATTGGCACTCATCTTCCTGGATGTGGAGAAAGCCTTTGATAACATCAATTAGAATTTCATGTTCGAGGTTCTCAAATGCATCAAAAAAAATCTTCATAAGAAATTGGCACTCATCTTCCTGGATGTGGAGAAAGCCTTTGATAACATCAATTAGAATTTCATGTTCGAGGTTCTCAAATGCATCAAAAAAAATCTTCATAAGAAATTGGCACTCATCTTCCTGGATGTGGAGAAAGCCTTTGATAACATCAATTAGAATTTCATGTTCGAGGTTCTCAAGAAAATAGATGTGGGTGATCATTTTTATGATTGGATAACCAAAATATATTCAAAACAAGAAGCTCAAGTACTAATAAATGGGGAATTGACTCCAAATTTTAATATTAATAAAGGTGTCCGTCAGGGCTGCCCTCTGGTGCCATTACTATTCATACTTACACTAAACATTTTATTGATTCAGATTAGAAACGATGAAACAATTAAAGGTGTGAAAATCAAAAACCAAAATTATAAATTAAGAGCCTACGCGGACGACGTTGTGTTATTTATATCCAATTTGGATGATTGTATGGAACAGTTAATGCAGACGCTCCAAAAATATGGTAGTGTGTCAGGTTATCGTGTCAATAAAAATAAAATAGTGATGCTTTTGTTAAACATTCCGAAAAACGAAGCTCATAGAATTGTAGATATATCTGGTTATAAATTAGAAAACAAAGTCAAATATTTGGGAATTTGGCTTACCACAAAAAATGTTTATTTATATAAAAATAACTATCTTAAAGTTTGGTCAGAGATTAAAAATGATTTTAAAATATGGAGTAAATTGAAATTATCTTGGATTGGTCGAATAGCGCTGATAAAGATTAATGTCCTACCTAAAATGCTGTACCTCTTCCAAAATATCCCTATTATTAATAGTGAGAAACCATTTAAAATTTGGACCAGGGATATGTCAAAATTTATTTGGGAAAAACAAAAAGCCGAGAATTAAATTACTAAATTTACAGGATGCACAAGAAAGAGGTGGATTAGCCCTACTCAACTTACAATGGTATTATGAGGCTTGTGTTCTAAACTGGCTTCAGGATTGGTTTTTATTAAAGGATAAAAGACTCCTAATTTTAGAAGGAGTAGATTTACAATTTGGAATGCACGCCTATTTATTTTATGGGAAAAATAAAGTGGACAAAATTTTTAATAATAATAATAATAATAATAATAATAATAATAAAATTTATTTGTACCCCGCCCATTGGTAGTCCAATCCGGGCGGCTCACAGATTAAAACAGTCAGATACAGATAAAATCCCAAAGACAATATATACAATATACCCCCTCCCCCCTTAAAATAATATTAAATCAATAACAGTTAAAACACGCACTTTAAAAACCCAATACAGTATATTTTAGAAAGCCTCAAAACAATCCTCACCATCAATAGATGGGGCCACGAGAGGATTGCCATTGTGGAATTGTTTGTATCTGAGGTGGGGATTCATTGGTCTGGAAAGGCCTGCCGGAAGAGATCCGTCTTAACGGCCTTTTTAAAGCTGTCTAATGATGTTAAAAGACGGATCTCGTCCGGCAGGTCGTTCCAGAGTTTGGGGGCGACAACTGAAAAAGCCCTCCGGGAGGTAGCCGCAAGCCTTGAATTCTGAGGCTGCAGCAAATTCCTCCCAGAGGACCGAAGAGCGCGGGGAGGATTGTACGGGAGAAGGCGGTCCCTGAGATAGTTTGGACCCAAGCCATTTAGGGCTTTAAAGGTGATAACCAACACCTTGTACTGGGACCGGAAACTTATAGGCAGCCAGTGGAGGGACCGCAGAACCGGAGTAATGCGGTCCCTTCGAGATGTTCCTGAAACAAGCCTGGCCGCCATATTTTGTACCAGTTGTAGTTTCCGAACCAAGCACAAGGGTAGCCCCATGTAGAGTGCGTTACAGAAGTCGAGGCGTGAGGTTACCAACGCGTGGACAACCGTCTCAAGGTCCCTTACTTCCAGAAAAGGGCGCAGCTGGCGTATCAGCCGAAGCTGATAACAGGCGCTCCTGACCGTCGCATTCACCTGATTTGTCATCAGGAGCGACGAGTCAAGGAGCACCCCCAGATCATCACATACGGAGAGTATGCTTACGAGTTTGGTTAAAATATAAACGAAAATGGTGTGTTAAAACACCCTATTGGGCATCTCCTGTTGAAGCAGTATTAATGAAGAATTTATATAATGAAGATTCTTGGCTATGTTATAAAGATTTGATCAAAGTTGTAGGATCCAACATTACTTTTAAAACTCAGGAAGAGTTAGTAAGAATTGGCTATGATATTAACTGGTTTTCTCACAGACAACTATTGGAGAGATTCAAATTAGATTGTCAATTGAATCAGCTTGGCCCAGCTAATAAAAATTTTGAAAAAATAGTAAATGGGGACTCAAATAATTTAATATCAAAATATAATTTGATTAGAAATTAGGAACAAGAGGAGAATACAGTTAAAAATTATATGATTAGATGGGCGCAAGATATAAATCAAAATATTAATTTGGAAGATTGGGAAAAATTTTGGAAAAAACTAATAAAATATACTGTTAGTATGGACCCAAAGGAGAACTTATATAAATCAATGTTTAGATGGTATTTGACTCCATCCAAATTATCCAAAACGTATAAGGGTTATAATCCACTTTGTTGGAAATACGGAGGGGAAAGGGGTACTTATTTTCATATGTGGTGGAAATGTAGCAAAGCACAGGAGTACTGGAAAAAAATCAATGAAGAATTGAGAAAGATTTTGGAGAGGCGATTATTACCTGACCCAAAATTGTATCTTTTAAATATTTCAAATATAGATATAGAAGGGAGAGATTTGAAACTTTTATTTTTCTTGATAGTTACAGCGAGAATTCTTTATGCAAAATACTGGAGGAAAAAAGAAATTCCTTCGACGGAGGAATGGAAATTAAAACTTATTGAAATTTACGAAATGGAAAAGTTGACATAGCTCTCCAGGGATAGGTCACTTGTAGAATTCCATAAACTTTGGGCCCCTTGGTATAGCTACTTGAAAAGGAATGATATTAATAAGCAGTTCAGTTACATAGCCTTTATAGAATGATATACATTTTTATTATAGATTACATACACATATAGATTGCCTAAAGAGATATAGTATAAAATATTAACCATTAAATATATATTATTTAGCATTGGCTGTTACAGTTTAAGTGAACCACTTTAATTATATAGGAATTAACGTCAGTGATGTATTGAAAGATCTAAATATGGGAAATAGGTTATTTAATATGTATTTTCATGATCTTCTTGCCACTTGTTAGGAAGTTAATGTTAAGTGTTATTTGTTAGTACTAGTTTGTGTTTGTTTGTGATTTTATTGTTATTGTTGTTTGTCTGTTTTTTTTTTGTATTCTTTATTCCTTTGTCATGTAATGTTTAGTTTGTATTTTAAGTTTTTTTATACCAATAAAGAAATAATAAAAAAAATACAAAACTCAGGAAACTTATGTAATGAAAAATGGTATGAAACTTGTATAATCAGATTGCATCTAAGTTTTTGCAACAGTCAAGCCTTCCATATTTGGAGTGGTAGAGATGAAAATATGTTCTCTGTAGTCCTTACCTGCCTCCGTTCAGTCAGCAGAGGACTTTGTGTTGAAAAAAATTATGTTTGCATTTTCCTGTTCTTCTTTAGTTAGGCAGGACTTCACCCCTCCCCTTCATTCTAACTGTCAATCATAAGAGGCAGTTTAACTGACTCTCTGACCCAGGGGTAGGCAACCTTTCCACTTTAAGGGCTGAGGGACTTCAGCTCCCAGAATCCCAGGAGCTATTGGCCAACATGGGACTATTGGCCAACATGGCTGAGGCTTCTGGGAGCTGAAGTCCCTCGGCCCTTAAAGGGGAAAAGTTGCCTACCCCTGCTCTGACCATTCCAAACTGCCAGTAAGCAGTCAGTAAATGAAGTCAGCTGTCTGTCACAGTCATCTCTGAGGGAGGTTAACAT
Source organism: Phrynosoma blainvillii (assembly GCA_026167975.1). Taxonomy (NCBI): domain Eukaryota; kingdom Metazoa; phylum Chordata; class Lepidosauria; order Squamata; family Phrynosomatidae; genus Phrynosoma; species Phrynosoma blainvillii. The sequence continues at coordinate 408,908,182 of JANUYF010000001.1, read as the reverse complement.
CTCTCTTCCTGCTTTATAAACTCCAGTTAGATTAGGTTTTAGTTCTTTTATGTAAATATTTATTAAAGCCATTATTGTTTGTTTTTAAACTATAAACTACATGTTTGTCTTTTTGAGTTAGTCTTTACTGTAGTGTGAAATTCAAATTCGCGCAAACAAATCTCCTTTAAAGCTTTTTCCTGGTTTGCCCATGGTTCTGTGGGGCTGCTTTTACTTTCTGGTTTGCTTGGGTGTCAACATGCCAGGCATTCAGCCTCACAGCTGAAGAGGCAGCAGGCTTATTCCTTTGGCAAAATGTTTGCCCACAGGAGGAGGGATGCTGCCCTCTTCTCCGTCTGCATCAGGGGGACCAGAGGTCCTAACCCCAAAGGAAGACTGTCCAGGAGGACAGGACTCAAGAAAAGCTTTTTAAAAAAACACACACACATAGAAATAGAAAATCATGCTTCTTACTCCTGCTCCAAATGGAGGACAGTTTGACATTTCCTCCTGGAGAGGAGAGAAGGTTGAATGAAATGCAGGACCCGCCCTGGAAAAGGAGGAGTCTGGTCACCCGAAAGTAAAACAAAACACACCCATTTCTAGTACATTTACAGGTTTTTTCACTTGAGTATGAAAGTTAAAAACGTCTTTTTTTCGCTTTTCACTTAATTCCGTTTTTATTCTAATTACATGAGAAATGCTTTTGCGCAATTTAGCACTATTTTTGCTTTATTTTCAGGATGCTTTATTTCCACTTTATTATCTCTTTAACCACGAAACTGGCCCCCATGTGATAACATCCTAGGTGTTGTGCCACAGCCCTGTAGTAGAGTCCTTAGCTTTGGTGTCTATTGTTTACAAGGGGAATTCATTGCCTATGTTAATAAAGAGAATGTATTGCCTTTCCTACACGGGTGCCTTCCGGATGTGTTGCACTGTAACCTATAGTCCTTAATCAACATGTATAGTGACCAGGGCGGCTGGGAGTTGTAAACTTAACACATTTAGATGACATCAATTTAGGAAAGGCTAATCTAGCTGTAGTATAACTGTCAAGATCCAGTACATCTCTTGACAGCATTTCAGTCTGCATTGCTTTTCAGTGTGCAAGTGTTTTTACAGCACTTAAACAGTGATTAAAATGTTTCCCACTGGCAAAATGCTGACCTGAAACCTGAACATCTTTCAGAAATATTACTTGGACAGGATTTTTCAAACAAGGCCTAAACTGCCAATGGATTTTGTATATCTAATATATTTTAAAGTACTGTAAACCAGAGACTGGAGTATTAGCAGGAAAGGCCTAACATGTTTTGTTAATCACTAGTAAGTTAAAAAATGTTAATGTTGGGTAGTCTTCCCTAGCTTGGCACCTTCCAGAGTTGTACAAATCCCACAATCTGATACCTGGCTGAGGATGGGAGAGATTGTAATCTAACATATCTAGAAAGTGCTGGATTGGGAATAGCTTTCTTAAAATATCTCACAATGTGTTTAATAATCTAACCATGATGCTAAAGGCATCAAATTGTTATAGTCTTAGCTTGCTTTGTTTCTGAGAAGCCTGGTATACAGTTGCACAAGGGAGAGTAATTACCAGAGGTACTAAGGTAGTTATGGTACTTCCAAAGCTGCATCCATGGCAGTTACAGTGGTGTCTAACTGGATTATTATGGTAGTGCGGATGCAACACAGGGGAATTGTTTTGTTTTCCATATTACTTCAGCAGGTAATTAGCACTTAGGAAAGAGTGCCTGGATAATGGAAATCAGGAGAAATTAGCAAAGGAAGAGAGAGAGAGAGAGAAAGCACTGGTAAGGAACTTGTATGTGTGTGTGTGTGTCTTTGGTTTTTCCAACAATAAAGCTTTACTGTTGTTCCTTCTCTTCCTCATAGCATTCCTAGTTAGGTCTCATCCAGAAGTGTGTGTGTGTGTGTGTGTGTGTGGGAATCCCTGAAAAAATATAGTTCCCAGTTCTTTTTTTGTTTGGATTTAACCTGCATATTCCCAGCTTTATATCTAAACTCTTTTCAGGTTTCCCTAACTTTCCATTCCCTTGTGTTCTTTCTCCTCTCCTTCCACTGATCAATCTAATCTAGATTCAGGCGACATTTCAGAAAATTATTTTCACCAATTATTATTCAAGAGTTTTAATCAAAGTGGTTTAAGTACTTAGCAATATTGCACCAGTTGATCGTTAGGATCTGTAGTAGTAGTAGTAGTAGTAGTAGCAGTAGACATTCCTCTTTCCTTCACACAATCTCTGTTGAATCAGAGTCCTGGAAACAATACCTGTGTTTATTGGCAAGGGTCATTTTAGCTACATCTGCAGTAATACAAATAGCCAAGTAGAGATACATTTTATTTTGGAAAATACTGGGTTGATTTAAACTGACCTGGGAAGGTGGAATGAAAGGTTCTTGATAATGCCGGGAATTCCCATGAAATACTTTGGGATGAAGAAAACATAATGTCGATCTCCAACGTAAAATCCATTTGTACGGGAACAACACCTGGGACTTTCAGAGATGGTCAAGAGGGCTTTTATTTTATTCTTCACTTTCTCTCTATGCATACAGCTCTGTCACTGTCTCTACCTGTATGCATATCTATGAGCCAGAGTTTCAGCTACTATTATGTTTGTTGTACTGAAGCTTGCTTTTGCTGGGAATTGTCAAAAGAACATTTTGGGAGAGGTTTGGAGAGCCTTTGTTCTGTGCAGAGACCTCAGTGTTATCTTTGCATCCAGAGCTGGCTGCAAACAGAGGGTCTTCTATTTAGGCCCCCTGCCCCAACAGAGCAAGGATTGCCCTCTGTACAGTTTCCAAGCAGATCAGAAACAGCTTAAGAGAATTTTGAGTTTTGTGTCTCTTCACTTCCAGGATACGTTACACCAGTGTGAGTGCCTTCAAAATAACAGAAACAGCCATGTTTACAATTCTTGTAAGGTACCCTAACATCATACCCTCACAGAGTTGCATAGATGAAGGAAACGGATGTACAGCACAGAGTGGGAAGGTAAAAAGTAGAATCCTAGAATCACAGAGTTGGAAGAGACCCAAAAAATGCAAATGTGAAGTTTCTACTCTCAACAATTGGCATCTTCTGTAACATTTTTGGACTTCCTGACCAGCAGTGAGAGCCACAAATCACAGATTCATAAAGTTGGAAGAGACTCCAAGTGCCATCTAGTTCAACTCCCACCATGTAAAAATACAGAGCTAAAGCACTCCTGAGAAATGTTCATCCATGCTCTGTTTAAACACAGAACCACACTCTGAGGTAATCTATTCCACTGTTGAACAGCTCTTATTGTCAATAAGATCTTCCTAATGTTAGGGTTTTTTTTCCTTGTAATTTGAATTCACTGGTTCATGTTCTGCTCTCTGGATCTGTAGAAGCTACATGTTCAGTTAAATGGGTGGTTTGAATTTGATTCTCCCCCCCCCCCCAATAGGATGTGTGATGTAGGTTTAATCTGCACTGCAGAAATAAGTCAGTTTGAGGCTGCTTTAATTGCCATAAATTTCAGTCGGAATAAAAAGCTTAACACCAGCACACTGGCTGAAGGGGGGAATAGCAGCATTTGTCCCAGGTCATATCTTCACTATGGAATAGAAGCAAAGGATGGTTACCTCTTCTACTACATCTGTTGCAGTCACAGTCTGGATTGAAGGTTGGGAACACAGTTCTTATTTAAAGTTTGGAAATTTTACTATTTTGATTGAAGTCCTTATAATTCCCAAACCAGCATCGCCAGGCACATTTGCATTCTTTTTTTAAAAAAAATAAATAAAATAATTTTATTACAATTAAAAACACACACAATTAAACTTAAAAATCAAACAATATACATAAATCTTTTCACCACCACTACAAGTGCACCCCCACACCCAGAACCATATATACCATTTAATTAATAAGTTTCCCAAAATTGCCATGAGTTTCATGGAGGTATACACCCCTTTTTTCTTATCAAAACATACTCTACAAATTTATTCCGCACATCTTCAAAATCATTCTTTTTCCATAATCCTTTTTAAACTTTTAAGTTTACCTGTCAATTTATCATTAAGAGCAATATCCCAAACTTCTTTATACTCCTGCATTATGCCTTGGTCCTTACAGCTGATGAGAAGCCCTCCCTCCTTTCCAGCTGCCACTGCTGTGGCCACTGAGGGAGATAACAGCAGCCAGCATCTGTTGGACTGAATCTTCTCCCCACTGCCATCCCCCTTTCCTTGTGTTCCTTGTCATTTTAGATTATCAACTTGAGAGTAAGGAACAGTTAAATCAACAATATGTAAAATGCTCTGGGATCCTCTTTGGTTGAAGGGTGGGGTATAAATGCTCTGAATAAATACAAAGTAAATTTAAAGATGGCCACTGACCATGTTGGCTGGAACAGTCAACCTACATTGTTCAACAAAGGAGAACTATTCAAGTTCTTCATTTAATTTAGAGTATTGTTTTGCATTAATATAGCCACACTGCAAAACATGTTTACCTGACCCTTGTGAATACAGCAGGCCCTTGGTATCCGCTGGAGTTTGGTTCCAGAACACACCCTCCTCTGCTGTGGATAACAAGGTCCATGGATGCTCAAGTCCTACTAAATACAATGGCAGAGTAAAGTGGTGCCCCTTATATAAAATGGTAAAATCAAATTGAAAAATTGCTTTTTGGAATTTCTATAGTTTTTGAACATTTTCAAGCCACGGATGCTTGAATCCGTGGATAAAGAATCCATGGATACGGAGGGCTGATTATATAACATAGAGAAATTCAAATATTATACTGTTTGCCTGGGAGACAGTGGGCTGCAGTTAATAAATTAAATTTGTTACTCTTAATAAGGTACCACAAGGCTCTTGATTATTCTGCTGGAATAAACTGATATGGTTACCTATTCAAAAACAGGGAGAAATTGTGGTTTGGTGAGTTCTGTCACCTGTACCATGCATCCATTCATCCCTGCATCAGCATCACTTTCCTGCACTGAACAGATAACACTGTGTAGAAATTCTAGCACATGCTGTACATTCAGGAAGCTGAACCGCAGATTCCTTCAGTATGTGAGAAGTGTGAGTTGAGAGAAGAGAGAGAAAGAGAGATGAAAAGTAAACTTTTTGCAATTTGTGGATGGGCCTCTGGTTGCTCATGGGTTAATCTTGCTCTCTTGTAATTTGTTTCCCTTTGCCAAAGTGGGTGTTGCTGGAATGTTTCTTGTAAAGGGGTGTGTGTGAGAGCTGTGTCCTCTGGAGAGGGGCGATGTCAGCATCAAAAAGGCACAAAAGGGGGAGGTTTCCAAAAATAAAACAGTCCATCCCTTCCAGAGCCAGCCAGTGCCAGAGGCAAGCAAGAAGGTGCTTGGAGCTGTCTGCAGAGAGCACACGAGCTCTCTGACAGCCAGCAGAAAGGGGACTGGTCGAGGAGAGACAGGGAGTTCTCATTCTTTCTAAGGTAGGAAAGTGTTGCTGTAGCTTTGGGAGACCTACATTGTTGGAGCTTCTCTGTGTCATTGCCCTTCTAGGTTCTCTTTTACTTCCAAGAAGCAGATACTGGTTAAGCTATTTGTACATATACCTCAAGATGTGAATGGCTTTGAAACGTGCTTGAAGAATTTCTCCTGGCTCACTTTCCAACAACTGCCTCCCACAACTCCAGTTGCACTTGTTATATGAAACTACCAGTCCTACAGCAGAGCACTTTCCCTTTTGGACAAAAACCATGAGAGGCTCCTGGAGGAGTCTTCTCTCGTTCGCTGTAGCTCTTTTTCTGGGGATGGCTGATGGTCAGAGAGACTTTGCTGGACAATTTGATCAACATCCTTCCTTCAGAACTGAATCTGGCAGCAGAGATGCAAATCAGCTAAGATTCTGGAACCAAGGTGGCTTGGGACCGACAAACAAGGTGTTCAATTTATTCCAGGCACACAGTCCCACTTCTCCCTTAGATCATGGTCCAGCAGCTCCTCAAGATGATGTAGTTGCCCATGCCCGGGTGAGAAACCTAATAGGGAGGGATAACCAAAAACCTAACTCTGCTCCCACAAGCATGAGATCCCAGATGAGGAATCCTGGAACGAAACTGGATGCTCTAGGCAGAAGCCTGAGTTGGACTGTGCAGCAGAGACAAAGAACAGACCCTTCACACCAATGGTCAAGAATTGGACCACGGCCACAGAAAGCAACACAACCAAGGATGCAAACTTCTCGAGGTCGGATGATTGGGTAAGTGCAGAAATGGTTTTCAACTGTCAAATAAGGTGCTTGCAAGATGTGACAGCTCCTTGCTGACTGTTAAAGCAGAGCAACAACAGCAGTTTTGCCATAAAATCTCAAATCTTCATTTTAAGGGCATATAAGTCAACCCACAATCCCAGATATTGTCCCAGAAAATACCTCCTTTCTTTTAAGAGGAAATTAACTAAAGATTATACTTCTAAGATCTTTGTAAGTCAACTCTCAGAGCAATGCATAGGTGACTTTCTGTTTTCTGTCTTAGTCATAGCACTAAACGTAGGGTCCACATGTTGCTAAGCTGTTCTTTCATCTAGGGACTATCACACACAGCTTTTAAACAATTTTAAAAATGGAAAAATAGCACCTTTGGTGATACCTATCACACAATACCATCTCCATCCCATCACAGCCTTGCTGTCCAGGTGTGGTTAGAGTGCATCATTTCATAGATGGGAAAGCCCATCGATAAGCTCCCAAACATGCTGCTGTCCTATTAGTCCTCAGGTGTGATAGGTTCTTCCCATGGCAGTTCTAGTATTGGGCAATCACATGGTGTCAGAGTCTCATCTTCTCTCTCTGTCCCCCCTCCCCTTCACTCTTCTTAGACAGGCTCCGCCCCAATTTTAAATTTCTTTTATTTTCTTTTTACTTTTAAAGAAATTGTATTAGCATATCTCTGGCATTACCTTAATTTTTAAAAAACAAAAACAAAATCCAACCACCCTGAAAGGCACGCTGGGTAAGAAATAGGGCAGGGAGTCAGGGTTAGGGAAGTTAGGGAATGCTGAAGAGAACATGAGGCCTCATCTGCACTGTTATGAAGACATGTGAGAGGGAATGCTTCAAAACTGATATCCGGTTCCCTTTACTAGTGCAATTGTGGTGAGGACCCATGTGATAAGCCCATATATCTGCAATACATCCAGGTGCCTAAAACAGAATAGAAACTGATTGCAGCTGGTAGGTTGTACTCACAGAATTGCATGTACTTCTTATGAATGTATCCTTGCAAAAATGGCTGTCTGTTCATGTGAAATGAGGTGTCACACACATCTAACAGGGAGGGTGTGGCATTGTGATGTCTGTTTCTGTCACTGAAGAGAATATGGTTTTGTTTAAGATATTCACAGTGTGTTTATATGCAGTTTGTGCATGCTCTTTCTTCCACACAGTGTGGCTTTGATTTGCTTTATTTCCAGCTTTTTACTGAAAGAATTAAAGGATGCCTCTCATGATTTACCTGTCTGATATCCTTGAGCATTGGACTGGGAAAATGGGAGCCTAGAGTTCAAATCCTGGCTCATCCATGGGAACCCACTGGGTGACCTTGGGCAAATCACACTCTTTCAGCTTCAGAGGATGGCAAAGGCAAACCTCCTCTGAACAAATATTGCCAAGACATATTTGGTTTGTCTTAGGGTCTCCATAAGTCGGAAATGACTTGAAGGCACACAACAACCACAACCTGAACTGTAGAGACATAGAGTTACATTGACTGGTCCACATAACTGGACAGTCTGGTTATTTTTTGCCACTCATGAGGACAAGTATGTTTCAGGAAAAAAATTGGCAGTAGCATCAAGTCTTATTAGTTTAGGACCAGAGTTTGGAATTTTTAGAAACTTTGTGTACTAGAAGTTACAGAATCCCTGTGCTGACTTACAGAATTACTCAGTGGTCTTCAATGGTTACTAGAGAGACCAGTAATCATGCCTGATTTGTTACCTGCTGTTATTCTTTTCTGTAGTCTTGGACAGACAAGGAGTCTTGAAGGTTCAAACCAAAGCTAAGCGAAATGGATGTATGCCTTTCTTCAGTAATGTGACAGAGTCTACTAATTTTCCTTGCTTTATTATTTTATCAGCAGCTGTGTCCTTTGGTTGTTTCTCTAAGAAGAGCCTGAAAGTGTACCTCAGTAGTTACATAATGTTGGTCTGGCAACCATGTCTCCACAACATGGCAGCACCGCAAATCTGCAACACAGAAGGAGTGGGGGAAGGTGAAAGAGGAAAGGGTCCTAGCCTTACTTTCCCTTTGACATTTGCTCCATGTGTTACTTTCTCCTCAAAGCCATGCCCAGTTTAATTTTTACATTGGAAACAATGCACTTCTGAAATATTGGCAGTGCCAAAATCGGTTGTGGAGTGATGGGAAATTTCAGGCAGAAAGAGGAAGGTGAGCAAGCGCAGATAGGTCCTCCTCTGCCACCTTTCATTGTTCATCACTCTGCTGATAGTGGTTTAGGAGCAAAGAAGTGGTCTTTGCACAAATAGAAAACATGAGCATATGGTCACATATAATTTGGGCCCAAGGCTTCTGGACTGCAGAGAGCTTTAGACCAGAAATGGCAAACATGTGGCCCTCCAGGTGTTGTTGGACTGCAGCTCCCAGTCTTCTTCACCATTCCCTATGCTATGTAAGATTGCTGGGCATTGCAGGCTAGATGATTCCTATCCCTGCTTTAGACTAACCAAGGTGCAAATGTTGATAACAAAGCAAAAACAAAATTTATTTAAAGAGAGAACACAGACATTTATGAATACATAAAACAAACAGTAGAATTACATTGTACTTCATTTAGTACCATGAGGAGTTGTGGGCAACTGCTTCTGATTCAGGTAATTTCACAATATGTATCATAATGAACTAGGAGAAGAGGAGGATAGGATATGGTAAGTAACAAGTGCAGTTTTTTTTTTTTTAGTAAACAGACAACAACTTGGGGGACTGCTACATTTTGAACATTTATTTGCAAAACAATGGTAGAAGCAGACTTTGTGGAACTGTACATACATTGATATGTTAAGTATGCACACCATGAGATGTCTTCCAGTCTTCTTTACTGCTTGCACATTTGCTCTTTCTTTTCATGTGGTTTCATTTCAGCATAAACCTTTAGCTACAAGGAGCAGTGATGCATCTGTTAAATTCACCACTGTCAGTACTGTTTTATTATTTGGTTACTCTGCATTCTCCTTGGTCTGTTAAGCTTGCCTGCTGTCCCACACCTAGGGCTTGTTTACACAAGGGAAAAATGAACCACTGCTGTAACAGGTGTAATAAGGTGACACAATACCATATCCCTAAATCTGATGTGATAAGGTCACACAATGTAGGCCCTATCCTCACCTAACCCAGGATATACCTTATTAATCTGGGTTTTAAAAACTCACTGTTTTCTCTGGAGTTTGCAGGAAACTCTGGTGAACAATGGATCTGGATTTGGGGGTGGAGGAGGTGTGACAGCTGGACAGATCACTGCCTGGCAGGTGCCACCATTTACCTCAATGTTCCCACCTGGAACAGTTGGTGTGCAACTGACATTCAGTTGCTTGCTCTGAGGTCAGAAATGAGGTGCCCAGGTCACAGTGGTGCTGAAGAGGGAAACACCTTTCTGTAACCATTCCAGGCTGGGAACTGGCCTGGACATTGAGGTAAACAGCTGTGCCTGCCAGGCAGCAATCTGTCCTGGCTCTGTCAGGGAGCTGCGAGGAGCTGGTTGTGGGAGCTGAAGGAGGAAAGGAGGCAGTTGGTGCTGATGGAGGAGAGGCAGTGGCAGTGGTCCAATGCAACATCCAGATGCAGGAACATAAGTAGACTTCTACCCAATGTCCCTATGGAGAAACAGGTACCAGGGTGACTCTGCAGTGAGCCAGGTCAGGACAGGTTGGAGAGTATAAACTTCCCAGAGGATGGTTAAATATGTTGGATTAGTATTTGAAAAGTCCTGGGTAAATAGCTGTGCCTGTGCCAGGAAAAGTCCTGGCCACTGAACAAGGTCAGTGGGTGATCTTGAACCACTAATCTTCCCGAGGTGACTGGTGATTTCCATTCCAGTGGGTAATGAATCCTCTTTGGGATTTTGCTCCAAAAGTTTACTCCAAAATGTAAAGGCACTATCCAAGGTGCTGAAATTATTTTGGCAATCGGATCCAGATCTTAGATCGATCCTTTAAAGTTCAGGCTATAATCTGGAATAGATTTGCTGCTCCATTGAAATGGAAGCCACCAGGCTCTGCTATTTTCCCACCTGTCTTACCTCACAGGGCTTCTGTGAAAGTAAAGTGGGGAGTGGGACAGCTAGGTACAGCACCTTGAGATCACTGGAGGAAAGACAGGATTTGTATGTCACTAATTAACTGCCTAAAACCCTATAATTTTACAGTAACACTTGTTATCTCATAACTAGAAGTGCTGGTGAGCCCTTCCTTATGGTCACTATAATTCTATTTTCCCTTGCATGATCCAAGAATGATCACAACTTTGTATATGTTGCATTCTCCTGTTCCTGTTTAATTAGGCAGGACTTCATGCCTCCCCCTCTCTCATTCTGTCAGTCATCAAAGGCAGTTTAACTGACTCTCTGAACATTCCAAACTGCTAGTAAGAAGACAGTAACTGCTAGTCAGCAGTCCGTCACAGTCCTCTCTAAAGGAGGTTAACATCTCTCTTCCTGCTTTATAAACTCCAGTTAGATTAGGTCTTAGTTTGTTGTGTAAATACTTATTAAAGCCATTATTGTTTGTTTTTAAACCACAAACTACATGTTTGTCTTTTTGAGTTAGTCTTTATACTTTAGGAAGACATTTAAAGTAATAGTCTGACCCACATTTTTTGCTGCTCTGCTGATGAAAGTGAACTCTAACAAGTTTAACTTTCATACCTGCATATTTTAGTTTACTTTTAAAAGGGTTAACATCCTGGAAACTAAAATTGCAACCTACATTTTTGGGTTATGGGCCCAGTGGAGACCCAATGAGCTCCCAGAAGGGGTCTCAGTCTATTCCCAGAAGGGGTCCCAGTTTAGACTCAGTGAGGTCTCAGAAGAGGTTCCAGATTATTTTTAAACTGCTTCTCCTGAAGATATTGTCTTCAAGAAATAAAAATATTTTTTTTCTACTCAAACAGTAGAAAATGGCTTCAACTAATCCTAATTTCACAATGATTACTGAAATACTAACTGGAACAAATTATAAAACTTGGTTATGGAAAATGCAAATGTACCTGACTACAATGGGTCTATTTAAAGCAATAAATGGACAGAGACTCTCAGAAACAGAAGTACATCAACAACACTTTGATGAAGATGCAGAGAAAGCAGCAGCATATCTATGCTTGTCTGTAGATCCCAGCATTGCTTACCATATGCAAGGTTTAACTGATGCAAAACAAATATGGGACAAACTATAGAAAGCATTTAATTCTTCAAGTACTTCAAATCAAATAGATCTTGTGATCAAACTTGTTAACACCAAATTGCATCATCCTCAATTTTTAAATCAGCATATTAATGGATGTATGATAACTTTGTCTGGAGTTACAGCCCCTGAAGAATCCTTTCCAGAGCATGCAAAACTTGGACTGTTCCTGGCAAGTCTTCCAAAATATTACTGTCCAATAATAAATGCTTTACCAGTTAAAGGAGAAGTTTCTTTACAAGATCCCATTACTCAAGGAGTTGAATTTCAAACTAGGCAAAACTTGATGGAAGACAACTATATTGTAAAAACAACAGACAGAGAATTAGCTCAATTTGCTACAGAAGAGGATTTGAAAAAGACTTCCTTTTCTCCTAAATCAAATAGAAACAATGTTAACAAGTCAAAACCTAGAGCTGAGTTGCAAAAGCTGCAAAGCCAAGGACTGAATACTAAGAACAAAAACAATTTTAAGAAAGAAGCTTTTAATCCTAAACAGAAATCTTCCAGTATGATTCAACAACAGTTATTTCAAATTATTGGAGATAAATGTAAAACCAAGCTTTAATTGATAGTGGAGCAAGTACACATTACTTCAACCACAAAGAATGGTTTGTTGATTTTGATGCAAATGTAATTTTTTCCTGTCCATCTTGCTAATGGTCAAGAAGTTTTTTTCACAAGGAAAAGGGACAGTTATTTTGAAAACAAAACTTGGTCCTGACAGAATAGGAACTTTAAACATCCCAGATGCTTATTATGTACTGGATTTGAAAGACTTCTTTTACAGTTTGCAAACCAAAACATCAAGCGACAACCATGTCAGTTTCAGAAAGCAAACCTGTTTTAGGGCCTCGGCAGATGGCTAATAGAGCCGTCTCTGAGGCCAGGAAGAGGAGGGGCAGCCGCACGAGCGGCGCCCCTTCCTCTTCCTGAGGTCGCCCCTGGAAGCGCCGGCCATCCGGACGGCCGGCGCTTCTGGGTTGACCTCACGCCACGGCGACCACACGCGCCGCGGCGTTTGAGTCAGAGAAAGTGCGCCCGCCGCTTTTGGGGTGCACCGCTTTTGGGGTGCAATTTGGCACTCCTTTTAGATTCGCCAGGGAGGCGCCACGGTGAGGCTGCCTTGGCCCCGCGGGCACTGCAGACCAGGGCATCTTGGACGCCCTCGTCTGCATCCCCCCTAAGTTTTCATGATAAAAATTTGATTTTTAGAGCAGACTTAGAATCTCATGGATGTTATTAGATACAGATTTTACATTCATCTATGACCAGTGTGACCAGATGCAATCACAAAGACTCTGCAACTTAATGGCATCGCAGATTTGCTCATCAAAGTATAGAAAATATTAAGAGACTGGCTAATCAAGAACTTGCAAGAGATTTTAAGTTCAAAGTATGCTCTAACAATGAAAAATGTATAGAATGTTTGAAATCAAAAGCCACAAGAGCTTAATATCCTCCATTTACTTAAAGCAATCCAACAAAACATTGGATCTTTTATATGCTGATCTTTGGACCATTGAAGTCAGGAGGTAACTCTTATTTTATGACTAATATTGATGATTTCTGCAGATACACATATACTTATCTTCTCAGAAAGAAGAGTCAAGCATTTCAAAAATTCAAAGAGTACTTTAATCAAGTGTCTAACAAACCAAAAAGCCTGCGCACAGACAATGGCACTGAATTTGTCAATGCTGCATTTGATGAATTTTTGAAAGAACATGGCATTGAGCATCAGATGACATAGGCTTATTCTCCAGAACAAAATGGTGTGACAGAGAAAATAAACCGAACTCTCAAGGAGATGGCAGTCACTATGCTTTTGGAAGCTAATATGCCTAAACACTATTGGTCTAAAGCCATCATGACTGCAACATACCTGTGTAACAAATTGCCAACAAAATCCAAATATGTAACCCCATTCCAGTTACGACATGGAGTGAAGCCAAAATTAAACCATCTGTTGGTTATACTAGAAATGGTTACAGAATTCTAATGCACAATAAAATTAACAAGTGCTGTTTATATTGATGAAAGACCACAGCCTCAAAAACAATATGTTTATTAGATTTATTTGCAGAAGAAGACTCCCACCAACAACCAGAGCATGTGGAGTTATTTTGTCCTTCACGGGTCTTGTATCCAGAAGGGGCTACACCTGTAGTGGATCACCACAATGAGGATCTGGACAGTGTGCAGGAAGCAGTGCCAGGTATCTAAATCCAGGTGAGAAGGTCAGAACGCTCCAATAAAGGTATGCCACCTGGCAGATTTTCTTATCAAGTCACAGAGAATTAATTCCAAAACCCTCTGATTAGAAGATGATCAAGGGACTTCCAAAAACAGATTCTGAGAAGTGGGTACAAGCTGCTAGTGAGGAAATGTAGTCTTTATATAAAAACAAGACATGGACTTTGTCAGAATTGCCAAAAGGAAAAAGGGCAATTGGCTATAGATGGGTCTTCATCACAAAGCTAGATACAGAAGGGGAAATTCAAAGATACAAAGCAAGATGTGTTGCTAAAGGTTATACTCAAAAGTATGGTGAGGATTACAATGAAACTTTTGCTGGAGTACTCACTCATACTACCATCAGAACTCTACTAGCTGTTGCAGCTTACAAGAAAATGAATGTTCAACATTTGGACATCAAAACAGCTTTTCTGTATGGCGATCTCAATGAACAACTTTATATGGAACAACCTCCAGGATTCCAGATATCTTGGTAAGAAGCATCTTGTATGCAAATTGCAAAAGAGCATTTATGGTTTAAAGCAAGCCGCCAGAGCATAGAGTAAAAAACTGAACCAGCTTCTTATCAAAGAGGGTTCACTCCAGATACTCTTGACAAGTGTGTATACAAGAGATTCAGAAATAATAGATGGACTTACATAACAAGTTATGTTGATGATTTGATCCTGTACAGTGAGGACAAATCAGATAGTGAAGAGATAATCCAGAATCTCAAAAAAGAAACTGATATCAAAAATTTGGGAGATGTCTCACACTATCTTGGAGTGCAAATACAAAGAGACAGTGATGGAAGTTTCTTCCTGAATCAAAAACAGAAGATACTGGATCTTCTGGACTGTCTTGATCTGAAAGACACAAATGCTATGCCAACTCCAATGGAAGTAGGATTCTTAAAGGACATTAAGAAATCCGAACCTTTACAAAATGGAGACAAATATAGGACTGCAGTTGGAAAATTCCTATACATAGCCAACTTCACTAGACCTGACATAGCAAATGCTGTTGTCATCTTATGCTGAATGGTAAACTTTCCTACAGAAAGAGATTTCATTGCAGTTAAGAGAGTTGCCAGATATTTAAAAGAAACAGCAGATTATAAACTAATGCTGCCAGCCTGTCACCAACCACAGCTGTTCACCTACACAGATGCAGACTGGGCTGCAGATTTGCAGACAGAAAGTCAACCACTGGAAACCTGATCTTCTGTGGTGGAGAAGCTGTAAGTTGGCTGGACAAGTAAGAAGCAATCAACTATTACTGATTCTTCTATTGAAGCTGAGTGTATTTCAGTGAAAGCAGCATGTGACGAAACAAATGGCTGCACAACTTACTTATGGATTTTGGGATAACAGTACCTAAACCAACCATTCTGATGCAAGATAATCAAAGCTGCATCACCATTTCTCAGAGTGAAAAGCCACTTAAGAAGAACATCGACATTGCATTTCACAAAGTGCAAGTGATGTGCAACAGTGGACTTGTCCAACTGGAATACTGCAACATCAAGGTGATAATTGCAGATATTCTCACTACATCTCTGCCAAATGATTGTTTTCAGAGAGTACATGAAAGAATGACGATCCTTGATGTTGGTCCAGGAGAACAAGAAGGGGATTATTGGAAAAATGTATGTTTTGCATTTTCCTGTTCCTCTTTAGTTAGGCAGGACTTCACCCCTCCCCCCTCTCATTCTAACTGTCAATCATAAGAGGCAGTTTAACTGACTCTCTGACCATTCTAAACTGCCAGTAAGCTGTCTGTCAGCTGTCTGTCACAGTCCTCTCTGAGGGAAGTTAACATCGCTATTCCTGCTTTATAAATTCCACTTAGATTAGGTTTTAGTTCTTTTATGTAAATATTTATTAAAACCATTATTGTTTGTTTTTAAACCACAAACTACATGTTGTCTTTTTGAGTTAGTCTTTAGTCTTTAAGAAGACAGGTTTAAAGTAATAGTCTAAACCATGTTTTTTGCTCCTTTGCTGATGAAAGTGAACTCTAACAAGTTTAACTTTCATGCCTGCATATTTTAGTTTACCTTTAAAATTGCAACCCACACACTTGTTATCTCATAACTAGAAAAGCTGCTGAGCCCTTCCTTATGGTCACTATAATTCTATTATATTTTCCCTTGCATGATCCAAGAATAATCATGACTTTGTATATGTTGCTTTGTATAATCTAGTAAGGAGGAACATGTCTGTCTGTCTAGACCAGGGGTAGGCAACCTTTCCCCTTTAAGGGCCTAGGGACTTCAGCTCCCAGAAGCCTCAGCCATGTTGGCCAATAGTCCCATGTTGGCCAATAGCTCCTGGGATTCTGGAAGCTGAAGTCCCTCGGCCCTTAAAGGGGAAAGGTTGCCTACCCCTGGTCTAGACAGACAGCAACAAGTAGTTAGTTCTTCTGAATATCTGCCAATTACTATTGCTATTTTAAAATCTACTCCTAGGCGGCACTGTGTGTCTGGTTTAGGTTGGTTTTCTATTACTGTTAATGAGACTCCAGTGATTCCATCATAAAAGATTGCCTAAAGAGCTTGAAAAGGATATGCTTTTGAACCATTCCCAGAACTTGTGCTGAGTGGTCATTCCAGCAAATGAACTTTTCTTCAGCATGTTGTGTGGTACTGATGTCCCAAGGCTATTCTTTCCAGTGTTTCCTGTATAATCTTATGTTTGCTTGAGACAATCCACTTCTGGACCCCTTTGCAACACAGCAGGTGCCTGATGTGAGTCAGCTTCTACATGTGTTTGCTAACTAGAGATTTTGAGAGAATTAGCACTAGATACTGCCAAGAGAAGTTGTTAACATAATCAGTCTTCATGTTAATGTTCTGGCTGTAGCATCAGTGAGATGCATCCCTCCAGGCATTCCTATTGGCTGGGTCAAACTTAGACAGTGTTTCATTAGCTTTTCCAAAAGCTGTTATCTTCCAGATCTTTTGGATTATATCTCCCACCATGAGGCAGCAAGAGAAGGAGAATATCAGACATGTGTTATCTCTGCAGAGCATGGGGTTGGGAAGGTTTCTGTTTAAACATTAACAGCTGTGGGCATAGGTAGGACTGGGACCATCACATACAAGAACAGGAAGAACAAATCCTCTCTTTGTGTGCCAGTTCTGCAGTAAATTGTCTCTCCTCTTCCTAGGAGGGAATCTGCCACTGGTATCAGTGACAACTTCCCTTCTATAATGAATAGTAGCTTGGAGCACTGATGGTCCAAGACATTTTGCTGCTTGAGACATAACAGTGAATGGTATCTTCCAGTTACCAATTTTAAGGTGACTTAAAAAAGAGGACCTAATTGCCACCTAGGACTTTATCACATGGGGGGCAGTTTTGTCTTTAAAAAGATAATAAAGTGCAAATAAACCATCCTGAAAATAAAGCAAAAATAGACCTTGATCATCCAAATTAATTTCACACGTAATTAGAATAAATGCAAAATAATGCGAAAAGAGATAAAAAGGTGTTTTTACATTTCATACAGAAGTGAAAGAAATCTGTAAATGTACTAGAAATGGTATGCTTACACATGTGCAGAAAGAGAAAGCAGAGAGGCTCAAGTCTGCCTGGCATGTTTGTTGCCCAAGCAAACCAGGAAGTGAAAGCAGCCCCACAGAACCATGGGAAAACTGGAAAAAAGAATTATAGGAGGGTTACTGTGTGAAGAAACCGAATTTGACTTTCACACTAGGGTAAATGCGCAATTACATTAATATTGAAAATGCATTTTCACTAAAATCCTGAAAGTAAAAAGATCTGGGATTACACCACTTTCTGACCACTTTAATAGTAGTTTTTGTGCAACGTCGTGTGAAATTGTTGCGTGTAATTATGCATTTTTTTCTGGATTTGTATGGGATAAACTATAGATTTCCCTTGTGTGATAAAGTTCCTAGTCAGTCTGACAACAATATCAGGAAAGATTCTAGAGCAGAGAATTAAACAGATGGTCAGTAAGCACTTAGAAAGGAACGTCATTACCACTAAAAGTCAACAAGGCTTTCTCAAAAACAAGTCATGCCACACTAATCTTGTCTCTTTTTTTATACAGAGTTACAAACTTGGTAGACAAAGGGAATGCTGTAGATGTAGTGTATCATGTTTTTAGTAAGGATTTTGATTAAGGGCTGAAATAGATGGCCCAGATGGGGTGGCGTGAAGCCACCCCACCTGAAGACAGATTGGGGCAATAGCAGCCACACACCGTGGCTCCAATCCACCATGGTACCGGCTGAAAAAGGAGCAGTTTTCAACCACTCCTTTTTCGGCTGTGGAAACGCCACCTATAGTGGCTCTTCCGCAGCCCCATGGCAGGTTCGCAGCATGTTGGGGGCTTGTGGTGTATAACTGCCATGCCTGCAAGATGCCAGCCAATGTGTGGCCACTCTGGGCGCCTTCAGGGTGTCATTGGAGGTGTGCAGCATGTGCATGCCACATCCTCAAGCCGCCTGTAGCCACCCCAAAGGTGGTTTTTAGTGCCGGTTTGGACTGGCCAAAAGTCTGCCAGTATATTCTTGCAAAACAGCTCATAAAATGTGGGCTAGACAATGTGACTGTTAGGTGGATTTGGAGTTGGTTAACTGACTGAAGCCAAAGGATGCTCACCAATGGGTCCCTTCATCCTAGAGGGGAGTGATTAGTGGGATGCAAAAGGGTTCTGTTCTGGGCCTAGTGCTATTCAGCATCTTTATCAATGATTTGGATGAAGGAAAAGAGAATATGCTTATCAAATTTGTAGATGACACAATATTAGGAGAGGTAGCTAATATTAATAGAGCTGCTCCAAGCTACAGAGACAGAATCTACTCTAGGTCTAACAAAAACATATAAAAAAAAATTGGAAAACAAAACAGTGGTCCACATGCTGGAAACACTCAGTTTATATTCCAGTTCCCAAGAAAGGAGACACCAAGACCTGCAGTAATCAAAAAACCATTGCATTAATTTCTCATGCAAGCAAGGTGAAGCTTAAAATTCTCCAACAGACTTTTACCATATATGGAGCGAGAATTGCCAGATGTACAAGGTGATTCCGGAAAGGAAAAGGCACTAGGGATCATATAGCAAACACATGGTGTTTAATGGAATTTATAGTCGGCCCTTTGTATCCAAGGGGGTTCTGTTCCAGTCCTCCATGGATAACAAAAAGTGCAGGATCTCAAGTCCCATTGTTCCCAATGGTGGCACAACATGCTCACAACTGCACTGCCGTGGCCACATGCAAGTACCGCCATTGGGGTGAATGGGGTGGAGCTATCCATGGATGCTCAAATCCACAGATGGCAAGAACCAACTGTACTAAGGAATTTTGAAAGAAGATTAGTCTGTGCTTTATAGACTATAGCAAAGCATTTACTTTATATATAATGAGAAACTATGGATCATTCTCTAGGGGGCTCTCTGTGTTTCCTTAGTGGTGTCACTAGGGGTGTGCGGGGGATTCAAACTGCACCAGGTGACACCCTAGAAGAGGAGTGACATCTGGTTGGGCCTTCCTCCTGCTATGCCCCTCCCGGCTTTGCCATAGCGGCAGCAAAGAAGAGGGCCAAGCATGCCCTTTTGGTTGCCACTGCCCTCCCCAGCATCCCCCCATCACCAGATGACACCAGGGTGACAATACCACTGTATTTCCTTAGTTTTCTACTTCACTCTCAGTCATTTGGTGCCAAGGCTCACTCTCTGTTCTTCTCTGCATCTGTTTTCTGGCTAGAAGGAACTGAGCTAGATTAAACGTTCTATATCTTATTTTCCTAAGCAAGTGCAATGGAATAATCCTCTCATTTCACTTTGATCTGAGACTAGCCCCTTTACCTAAGATTTCTCTTTTAATTTCCAAACTGGAAAGTATGTTTTCTCTCTTCTTCTGTATGCGTGTGTGTTAGAATGATAAGCTGTAACTGTGGAGATTATTGCACTGCCTTTCTCTCAATCTGGGCAAGGGCTGAGACCGGGCTGGGAATATGGGTTATCACAAATCTTCCTGCCCAGATCATTATCATCCCATCCCCAATCGGAATGTTTGCCATTGATGGAATAGAAACATTTTTAGCTAAGGATGGGAGAAGGATGGGATGGTAACAATCTGGGCACGGAGCTGTATGATAAGACGTGGTCTCAGCCCGATCTCAGCATGTGCCCAGATCGAGAAAGGGTAGCTAGTGCAATAATCTCCTGTGATTGGTATTTAGCACAAAATCCTTAAAGACATTCCTAGGGGCCATCCTTATGTTTCAGGGTTTGGCTTAGAAACCCCAGGACCTTGGACAATCCTGAAAGGGCAGTCTTAGAGTAGGATGCTTCCCATCTCTCTGTTTCCTTCTGTAATTATTTTTTAAAGCAACCTATCTACAGACAGGGTTCTATGACTGCACACCCTGAAAAAGTTACATTTAGTGCATGAAATCTCTTCGATCGTTTTAATTTTAATTTTAATGATCTTTGGCCATGCTAGCTAGAAGTAGCATTTTCCAAGCTCTCCCTGGCTAAAAAAAAGGAAACAAAATGCAGTTATTATATCTGAAGAAGCACACGCTAGAGACTTCTCCCTTGTAGATCCTCCTCCCTCAAATGTTTTAGAAACCTAGCAAGATCCAGGCTGGGGTTAGGCTTCAGATCCCAGTGCTCCCTGTGAGTTTCATGCTTACTGGCAGGGAAGCATTATGAGATGGGAATGCTGGAAAGAAAGCTCACTATCGGTGGGGGACTCTGCTTCTCTGCTCAGTAGTAGGACACTGCCTTCTCCTTCCTGAGAGAACCTCTCTCTCTGAGCTGTAAACACGTGGTGGTCCTCAAAGCTACAGGAATTTATTCTGAATTCTTTATAAGGCAGCAAAAACCACACAGCATTCAAACCACTCAAATGTTGAATAAATTGTTTAAATGTAACCAGATGCTTACCGGGGATAGTTACTGTGCAGAGGAAAGGTAACAGGCCCTTTAGTCATCCCTGTAGCCCACGGCCATTGCCAGGGCCCCCAAACCAGTGCATGTGGTTGTCCATTAAAACTGTCTATAATTGGGAATAGAGAAAAATATGCCACTTGCCTTACTTGAGAAAATGAACTTTTCCCTGTCACAACATGCCTTTCTTGGCTGTAAGCATGTATATGCTTCCCATGCATTTTGCTCACTGTGGATACAATTTTGCAGCAGCTTCACATTATATATTTTGGGTTGTCAAGATAAGATTTTTTAAATTGTACAACTAAAAGTATAATGCCAAGCACTTATTTGATAATATTGTTTCTTGGAGAGCCAGGACAGGGTGCAACTTCCTGTCAATTGTACTCTTGGTTAGAACCTCAGGTATGCTGTCATAGAATTTATGGAATGGTCTTATATTATGTTTCTTTTAAGGTCTCATGAAGGGTTTCTTTCACAGGCTGTGCCTCTTTACATCAGGGATGGAGAATGTGTAGCCCTCCAGATTTTTGTTATATTGCAATTCCCATCAGTCTTAGGCAGCATAGACAATGGTGGGGGGTATGGGAGTTGCAGTTGCACAGCATCTGGGGCAGCACACTCTTCAATTCTGGTTTGTAGTCTGGTAATGGGAAGGCACCAAATCTTATCTGATCTCAGAAACTAAACTGAAACAGTCCTAGTTGGTATTTAGAAGGGAAACCACCAGGAATACTAGTTACTTAATAATAATAATAATAATAATAATAATAATAATAATATAGTTTTATTTATACCCCGCCTTTCCAGAAAACTGATCAAAGTGGCTTACAACATTGAATAAGACAATCCAAAAATACAATACAAGTTAAAAAACAAGTTAGAAAAATCAACGGGGAGCAGAGGTAAATCACGACAGTTAGGGGTAGGACAAGGAAGATCAATATCAAGTCCAGGGTCATACACAGGGGCAACAGACAATGGTTTTTACATCTAGGGTGGGAACGCTTGCTGAAACAAATATGTTTTTAGGTTCTTTTTAAAAGAGACCAATGACGCGGTGGAGCGAAGTTCGGCCGGAAGCCTATTCCAAATTGTGGGGGCTACGATGGTGAAAGCCCTCTGAGAGGTCCTGACTAGATGTGATTTTGGGACCTCTAACAATTTAGTCCCTGATGTTCTGAGTATACAGGGCGGATTGTACGGAGAGAGGCGGTCCTCCAAGTACCCTGGGCCCAAGCCATTTAGGGCTTTATAGGTCAAAACCAACACCTTGTATTGAGCCCGGAAGCGGATGGGCAGCCAATGAAGGTCTTTCAAAATGGGTGTTATGTGGTCAAACCTGGACTTACCGGCGACCACCCTGGCTGCCATATTCTGCACCAATTGTAGCTTCCGGGATGGGTACAAGGGTTGCCCCATGTAGAGCGCATTGCAGAAGTCCAATCGAGAGGTTACCAGTGCATGTACAACAGTTTCAAGGTCCTTACGGTCCAGATAGGGATGCAGCTGGCGTATCAGCCGAAGCTGATAACAAGCGCTCCTGACCGTCGCGTCCACCTGAGAAGTCAGCTGGAGCGACGAGTCAAGGAGCACTCCCAAGCTGCGCACCGAGTCCTTCAAGGGGAGCGTGACCCCGTTCAGGACCGGATGACAGATCTCACTACCCGGAGCCAGGGAACCTACCACCAGTACTTCCGTTTTCCCTGGATTCACACTGAGTTTGTTTTCCCTCATCCAGCTCATTACCGACTCCAAGCAGGCATCAAGAGGAGAGATGCCATCCTTAGTTACTACATCAGTCAGAGATACGGAGAAAATTATTTGGGTGTCATCAGCGTACTGATAACACCGCGCCCCGCATCTCCGGATGATCTCTCCCAGCGGTTTCATGTAAATATTAAATAGCATAGGCTAATGCTAGTCAAATGTCTGTGAATCAGTGCTGATCACTAACTCATCTGTTTTTGTTCCTTGAAGAGCTTCCAAGAAAGAGGGAAACAATTGTAGTCAATGGGCACAAAGATATTACTGGTTCCTGGTACGCTGGGGGGAAAACCCCTTCTGGTCTGCCACATCAGGTAGCTTAAGAAACACTGCTGCAGGCTATATTTCAGAGGAAGTTCCTGGGAAATCACTCTGAGTTTCCTAAGAAAATCCCTATGAAATTCATGAAATAACTGTAAGTCAACAGGAAGTTTGAAAGCAATCCTGCACTTTTAAGACTCCAGAACTAGTATTTTTATTATTAAGTTTATTAAGCAGACACAAAAGGGTGCATTTTACACAATGTCCTCTCACACTTTGAACACAAGGGAAGAATACAATCATGGGCACCAGATATGTTGCTTCTGACATATGGCGATCCTAAGGTGACCCTATCACTCGGTTTTCTTGGCAAGTTTCTTCAGAGAAGGTTTGCCATTGCTATCCTCTGAGGCTGAGAAAGTGTGGCTTGCCCAAGTTCACCCAGTGGATTTCATAGGACCTTATCAAACGCTGGCCATGAAGCAAAGAAAAAGCGAAGAAAAACAGAAGTAGAAATAAATTCGGTTCCGTAGCGAAATCGCCCTTTTGGCCATTTCGCAATTAATACCAAGGCTCCCTTCTCTCCCGTCACAAAAAGCCGGGAGGAAAGGCAGCCATGGGAACCGGGGAGGAGGAGGGCTGGAGGACTGGAGAAGGGAAGGCAGCCCATGGAGAGAGAGAGATCGCCTCCCTCTTCCCTCTTCCCTCTTCCTCTCCTCCTCTTCTTTCCAATCCGGTTTGCCTTTTGCCAAGGCAATCGCTTCCCCTCGCTGGGATTTTCGCCCTGCCCACCAATTCGCCTTGCCCACCAATTCGCAATGAATGCGAAGGCTCCCTAGGTACATCCTCTACAAACCGAATGTCAAAATCTCCCTGCTCCTGACGGATTAGCTCCGTATTCTGCCGAGTTCTGGGGCAGCGTCGTGTGTAGACACGGGGAACAATACGGATTAGCTCCGTGTTCTGGGGCAGCGTCGTGTGTAGACACGGGGGAACAATACGGATTAGCTCCGTGTTCTGGGGCAGCGTCATGTGTAAACACGGGGGAATAATATGTATTAGCTGTGGATGCCCTTTGGATTAGCTTTGCTTCAGACCCCATGTGATAAGGTCCATAGTGGTGATGCGAACCCAGTTCTCCAGAGTCATAGTCCAACACTCAAACCACTACACCACACTGGCTCTCATCCTATATTTCCTGCCCTGACTGCACCTTTGATTGTATTCTGAATGGGCTGTGCATACCTGTAGGGTTCCTCTGTCATGCGAGTCAGCATCCTTGATAGTTCCTGGATTCCCTCTGAGTCTTTCTTCCCTTTGTAGTAGCACCCAATGTATGGGCAGTGGAGGTCATGGTTAATGGGCACAATTCTGCTCTCCCCTCATGTGAATGGGAGTTGTGTGAACTCCCTCAGTGCTTTCTAAATATAATTTGTTACAAAGCTTGAAAAAGTTACTTTCTAATGCCAGCTGAGAGATTCCAAAAATTGTAGTCCCCCAAAGTCTCTTTACCTCGCTGTGTATGGCAATAACATTTAAATGCTCTGAATTAGCAAATCTCACCTCAGCCCTTACAAAAATGTATTTTACAGTGCTTTGGAACAGTAGGCCACAGGTAATACCTGTTGACTTACATGCCAACCTTTACCTTAACATTGGAGTGAGAAAACTGCAGCCAATGGGCCACATTCAGCTCTGCTTAACTCTTTTATGGCCAACAGGATGGATGAGTGCCATTCTGGGATCCAGGATTTGAATCCCCACTCAGCCATGAAAATTCACCAGGTGTTCATGGACAAGTCACACTCTTTCAGGTTCAGAAGGAGGCAATGGCAAACTTCCTCTGAACAAATCATGCCACCCCAAAACCAAACCAAACCAAACCATGATAGGGTTGGCATAAGTTTTAAATGACTTGAAGGCACACAACCACCGATAGAATGGATACAAGGTTCTTGAACCAAATGAAGAAGGCTTATGCGTCTTCACAAAATTGCAAAGCACTGGGGGCTCTCACATGCTTCCACTTCACACATACTGGATAAACTAAATCCAGAGTGGCTAAATAAGGCTTTGGTTATCAGAAGTTTGTGAAACATTGCCCTAAGGTTAAACAAACAAAAAAAACCACACTACATTTTTCCTTCTCAGGAAGGTAGCCAGGTGTTAGCAATATACCTTGTCTTTTAATGTGAACAAGCTGTGCTTGTGCAGCAGCGGGTGTGGGGCTTATATTTGTCAAGGATCTGGAGTTTATCCCATCAGGAATTGCAGTTTTGGTTTATAGCCAGAGCTGTTCTCCTCATGGGGTGATTCGTGCTGCCTGCAGGAACCGCTGCCAGATTGTGCCAGTAATGTGAGGTAAGAACAGGAAATGTTTTTTCCCCTTAGCAATCATGTTCAGTGGTTTTGCAAGTCCAGTTAGCAAATCCTTGGGGAAGAATGAGAAGCTGTGAAATAGCCGTCTTCACTACAATAGAAGTTTGGCCTGGAGAAAACATAAAGGAGCAGTTATAAACAGTGCACCTTCACAAAACGTCACTGGTTAAGGAATAAAGTCTCTGAGCTACTAAAGGAATCACTCATAAAATGTTGAGATAGACAGGCCATGCGCTCAAGAATTCACACCAATGGTTTCATTATATTATCCAATAGAGGAGTAAGAGACAGTGATCCAATCTGTAACATGCATTCACACATACCTTGTTAAATTATCACTACCATTCCCCGGTCACATCCTAGATATATATCTACAGCCAGTGTCCCTCCAGATGTATTCCTCTTACTGTCCTGATTTGGCAGGGACAGCTCTGAGTAATCTAACTTCTCACTTTTTCAGATGCTTTTAAAATGTCCCAGTTTCTCTTCTCCTCTTCCCCACATTGTCCTGCCTTACTTCAGTTGTTGCAAACTGATATCAAAGTGCAAAAGCTTTTTGCCCTCAATTAACTCAACAGAGGAGAATGGAGAGGAGGGGTGGAATCATCCATTTCTCAGTGGGTTCAGACAAACTGTTGCTCATTAATACATTTCGCCATCTTTACTATACTGTGATGCTGCTTTGCCATGTGCATTCTGGTTTTCGTCTGTAAAATGCTGAGGGTTATGCAGATGCTGGGCTACAGCTCTCATCATCTTGACTAAGCCATGCTAAGTGTGACTGAGGCACACTGGAATTCAGCAACATCTGGAAGGTCTACATTATCTGAATTAATAACTATGTGCATTATGGAAGTACAAATATTTCCCTCTAATATTGTTGTTTGAAATTGCCTAGGCCTAATATCTGTGGAGGACAGTGCTGCTCAGGGTGGACAACTGCTCCTGGGACAAATCACTGCATTAAACGTGAGTATTTTTTAAAACACTCCTAATTATTTTTATACTATATAATATTAGATTAGTTATATTATATTTGTATAAATATTATATTTCCACACTGGAGCATTCCTTTAAAAACTAACTAATTAATTACTTTTTGAACAGAATTTGAGTTACTTTTTAGTTATTGCTTTTGAACCATATACTTAAAAGTGAAAAAGGGCCTAAAATTTCTAAAATGACCCTGTCATTTCCCAAAAGCAATGTTGCAGGAGTAACAAGTAGACATGAATTGTTGCACCAAAATGTTGCCAGTTGTTTCATTGCTTTCCAAATGTGGTAACTATTATTAACATAAATTACCCTCAAAGTAACATATGAGAGTTAATGTTGTTACAAGTTACAGAATTCCCAAATCCAAAATATGCCAAAATCTAAAATTGTCCACATGGCTGGCTGAGATAGTGACACCTTTGCTTTTTGATGATGCAGTGTACACAAACTTTGTTTCATGTACAAAATTATTAAATGAATGTGTATAAAATTACTTTCAGGACATAAGTTTAAGGTGTATATGAAACATAAATAAATGGTCATGTTTAGGCTTGGGTCCCATCTCCAAGATATCTCATTATTCCAAATATTCTATCCATCTGTCGGGGGTGCATTGATTGTGAGTTCCTGCATGGCAGGAGGCTGGACTGGATGGCCCTTGTGGTCTCTTCTTACTCTAAAATTCTAAAATTTCAAAATCCAAAACACTTCTGGTCCCAAGCATTTTAGATAAGGGATACTAACCTCCAAGATCTTGTGCGTGCCTGGATCAGAGCACATAAATGTACAACTTCATCAACTCTGACCTCTATTCAGATGTTTAAATGAATATGTGTAGGTTGGCAGGGCGGTGATTTTCTTTCATGCATTATTTATTTAATATTAAATGACATAAGGATAGCTGTACTTAAACATTGTTGGTGATGAGGACTGAGGTGTAAAAGTAAGGGGTTCCTGAAAGGTTTTTTAAAGGATAGTGGTGTTGCTGGTGATGATGCTTTTGAATGATGACAGAAAGTGATCATTGTTAAAAGTGTGAAAATCTGTCTGTATCATTTTTATTGCATTTCTCAAAAGCCCACTGGCATTTTTGTCTTGTCCCAGTTCTGTAATCTGGCTGAAAACCCCCCTTTTCCTTTTTCTCTCAGAAATATGTGCACTGAGTGGCATTTTTAACAAAATACGAATTTTTAATGGATTCTTAGTACTTTTCAAATGGACTAAGGTGTAGTTATGCACATTTCTAAAATACTATGTTAACCCACATACATTTTTTGATGTATTCATGTATATATTTTTCTTCACTGAAATGCATTCCAGTCTTTGTATGGATGTGTGAGTTTCCAAGGGGAGTTACACATTGTCTTGCTTGCCAATCTTGGAAGGTGCAAAATTGATATCTTAATTGAGAAATGCAAACCCAACAAAGTTATTTTCCATCCCTAGTCCTCTACTCTCTGGGAAGAACTTTTAGGTATAAATCAACATAAACATACTAGATTTATTGATTCAAAAGCAATGTTCCATTTAGCCTGATGAATTTCTGTCAAAACCAACTGAACTCCAAGAAGGTTTGCAACAACCAAGGCTTGCAACAGACCAAGGCTATTGGCCTGTGGTTCTGCTAGGAATCAGATGCTCAGGAAAACAGGGCTAATTACATGACGTGTGTCATGTTATGATGTTATACAGAAGAGAACGTATTATATATGCACTCGTCCCTCACCATTTGCGGACTTGCCATTTGCGTCCCTCGATCTTTCACAGATAGCAAGCGCAGAGGGACAAAATGGTGCATGAGCCCGGGAGCGTGCCGCCATTATATCCTATGGGACTTCAATATTTGTGGTATTTCCGATTCATGGGGTGATGGTGGTCCAGAACAGATCCCCTGCGAATCAGGAGAGATGAGTATACTATGTAGTTCCCTGTTTGGAAAGCAGCTGGGAAAGTCTTTCTTCCCCACACACTGCCTATTGTAATCTCATTGTACAAGTTTACTAACAATATTTTGGTACATATAGTGGCAGAGCTGAGTCTGTCATGGTCATGATGAGATTTAGAAATTTTGAGCAGATGAATCATTCCAGGGATAAGCAGGCTCTAGGAACATCAGGGTGCCTGAAGTAGTATACACCTGACCTTCCCGCAGCATATGTGATCATAGACCTATATGGCTCAGGTCCAGGCCATTTGGCAGACCATATCTCCCTATATGAGCCAGCCAAGGCTCTGGGATCTTCAGGAGAAGCCCTTCTCTCCATCCTACCACTATTGCAAGCATGCTTTGTAGGAACGTGAGAGAGGGCCTTTTCCGTGGCTGCCCCCAGACTCGAACTCCTTTCCAAGGGAGACCGGAATGTCCCCCTCTTTGTTATTCATCTGCCGGCAGGCAGAGACCTTCCTGTTCAGACAAGCATTTGAAACAGAAGGCTTATAAAGAACTTTGGGTGTTGTATTCTTTTACATGTATTTTAAACACTTGTGCCTTTTTAAATATATTTTATTCTTTTATATGCTGTTTTAATATTTTAATAATTTAATTCTGTTTTAATTTAACACTTTTCTATCTTTTTAATTGTACTGTCTTAATCTTGTAAGTCACCCTGAGTCCCAGTTTTGGAAAAGGGTGGTATATAAATATAACAACAACAACAACAACAACAATCCTAAGATGGCAGTGCATCACTGATGGGCACTGTTTTGTCTTCAGCACTGGCAAGGAAGTGAACAGATGGCAGGTGTAGCTGGGATGGAACAGTGATGAGGCGAAGAAAAGTGGAGGATTTTATAATATAATATAATAATAATTTTTATTTGATACCCCGCCCCTCTGAAAACAATCGGGGCGGCTTACATCATAAAAATCCAACAATAGTTAAGAACAATTACCACCCCCTCCCCCCCTTAAAATATAATTAAACTCAGTACAATTAAGACCATAAAGGAGGTAAAATTCCTCCTTTAAAATGACAATACATAACATACATAGACAGACGACAGAACAACAAAACAAAATGGCCGCGGATATCACATACAGGCTCAAAGAAGCCCAATTCCTGAAGAGGAGAGCATCTCGGGGGGGGGGGGGAAGAGGACTTGGAACCAGACTGATAGATTTAATCCGGGAAGGCCTGCCGGAAGAGATCCGTCTTGACAGCTTTCTTGAAGCTGTCAAGTGATGTCAGCTGGCGAATCTCCTCCGGCAGGCCATTCCACAGTTTGGGGGCAACTACAGAAAATGCCCTCTGGGAGGTCGTCACCAGCCTCGTTCTTTGGGGCTGTAACAAATTCCTTCCAGAGGACCGGAGGGCACGGGGAGGATTATACGGGAGGAGGCGGTCCTTCAGATAGGCTGGACCCAAGCCATTTAGGGCTTTAAAGGTCATTACCAACACCTTGTACTGGGTTCGGAAACTAATAGGCAGCCAATGGAGGGACCTTAATACCGGGGTAATATGGTCCCCCCTAGATGTTCCAGATATCAATCTGGCCGCCATATTTTGAACCAATTGAAGTTTCCGAATCAAGCACGAGGGTAGCCCCATGTAGAGCGCATTACAGAAGTCGAGGCGTGAGGTTACCAACGCGTGCACAACGGTCTCAAGGTCTCCTACTTCCAGAAAAGGGCGCAGCTGGCGTATCAACCGAAGTTGATAACAGGCGCTCCTGACCGTCGCATTAACCTGATTTGTCATCAGAAGCGACGGATCAAGGAGCACCCCCAGACTGCGAACACAGTCACTGGAGGAGAGCGTGACCCCATCCAGGACTGGAGGTTGCAACCCAGTTCTTGGTTTCGGAGCCTGTACCGTGAGCACCTCCGTCTTGTCTGGATTCAATTTCAATTTGTTTTTCCTCATCCAGCCCATTACCGCCTGAAGACATTCATTGAGAGAAGAGATGCCATTGGAATTCGAGGCCGACGAACGAGACACGGAGAAATAGATTTGGGTGTCATCAGCGTACTGATAACACCCGGCACCATAACTCCGTATAATCTCACCCAGCGGCTTCATATAGATGTTAAATAACATTGGGGACAAAATAGCTCCCTGAGGGACCCCACAAGTGAGTTCCCTCTTGCTGGAGCTACAGTCCCCGAGCAGCACCCTCTGGGACCGACCCGAGAGGAAGGACCGGAACCACTGCAAAGCGGTGCCCCCGATACCTAACCCCTTCAGGCGGCCCAAGAGGATGCCGTGGTCTATCGTATCAAAAGCCGCTGAGAGGTCTAGGAGCACCAACAGGGTCACACTACCCCTGTCGATGCTCAGACGCAGATCGTCGGTCAAGGCAACCATGGCAGTCTCAACCCCAAAGCCTGTCCTAAAGCCGGTTTGAAATGGGTCTAGATAATCGGTTTCATCCAAGACCGCTTGGAGCTGAAGCGCAACCGCCCTCTCGATCACCTTGCTCAAAAATGGCAGTAATGAAACAGGCCTATAGTTCTTCATATCCAGGGGATCCAGGGAAGGCTTTTTCAGAAGCGGCTTAACCGCCGCTTCCTTTAAGCAGGATGGAACCTGTCCTTCCCTGAAGGATGCATTGATGATATCCCGAAGGAATCTCACCAATGGTTCCCCTCCCTGGACGGCCAGCCATGATGGGCAAGGGTCGAGGGGGCAGGTCGTCTTCCTCACCTTACCAAGCAGCTTGTCCACGTCCTCGGTACTCACAAATTGCCATTGATCCAGTATAACAACATCGGCGGAGTTGGTGGACTTTTAAAAAGTTATTGAGAAAGGATGGAGGATGCAGGAGGAAAGAGATGAGGACAAAGAAAGCGGGGAGGAGGCTAGGGTGAAGCTGCAGAAGGGAGCCAAGATGAGGAAGCAGTTGACTGGGAAAAAGTTGGGATGAAAGGATAGAGGGGGCTGGATATTTGCCAAAAGAGGTGTCTTTACAGCTGGAGGGAGAAAAGAGAAGGACACAAGTAGCAGCTGGGGAGGTAGGAGTGCCACTGTAGGGGAGAGAGAAACTTCTGGAGGAAGTGATCCTTGGATCCTGGGCAAGAGCTCTTTGTATTCCATCTGCCTGTAAGCCTAGGCTTGTTTCCTATTACTCTGGCATATTTGTTGAAGATATTGTTCATATCCTGTGAAGGCAAAGAGGTGGCCATATTTTGGTGGCCAGGTCAACAAGGGATGTGGCTGAGGAAGGGGAGACAATGGGATGGGAATTGACTGAGAAAGGGACAGAGAAGAGACTTGACCTTGTAGGGAACAAAGACTTATCGGTTATACTTATCTATGTGGAGGTCCACAGATGAAGATCAGACCCAACTTACCTGTGACACTTATCTATATGAAAGACAAGTGTCCAGTCCTGATGAAGAGGACAGGACTAGATGTGTAAGTAAAAGGCAAAGAGCCTGTGCCATTATGTGGCACTCAGTACTTCCACAAGCAAAATTGGTTACCATAGTGTCTCTTTATAGTGGGGGTGAAGAGCACAAACCCAGCCATACCAGTTTGCCCCTGCCAAGCTCTACTGTAAACTCATTTTTTGTGGGGCCTTCTCAGCTGTTTTTGTGCATTTAACTGGTTGACCCACATGGTTCTGTTAGGGTAATGCTTCAATCAGGTTGGCAAGACCCACACTGGAAGTCAAATGTAGCAGACTGGAGGATTTATGGAGCGAACACAGAAAATGTACTCCATATGGAGGAAGTATACACAAAACCCAACATGCAATGGTACTTATTTGGTATGTGTGGGTTCTGTTTCTTGCATTTCTGGCTTTGCTCTGAAATGCTGAATCACAATAATTGTAATCTCCCATCACAAGAGACCAATAAAACAGAATAAAGGAACCAGGCAAGTTTCAGCAGAGGAGGATGAGGTCAGATGGTTACATGGACAATTTTTTGCACATAGTTTGTGAACATGATTATGATTGGTTCCAGAACATGGAGAAGTTTAACTGCTAGTGCATTAATATGCATTAAACGACTTCACTGAGAGAAGAAGGGATGCACTCAGGAGAGATAACAGGAGTGATCTGAGACCTTTGCTTATTTGCCAGTCAGTTATGTTTCCAAGAGCTGATATTTTAAAAACATTCAAGCAGAAGAACTCTGAAGCTGGGTGATTCTAGATACCTATGCCTTCACTTCCTAGTTCCCAGCAGGAGATCCTCCTTGTGGGAACTTTCTTCCTCTCTCAGGTTATTACTTCAAAATTCCTCTCTAATTTTAAACATGGGATCATGTAAGCTGGGGCCTCCTTCAGGGCCATTTGCCTCCAGTTATATTCATGGCAATAGGAACAGAGTACAGTAGAGTGATTTACAAGGAAAAGGCCCATGGAGGCACTCTGATGTCATCATCAACCATATGAACTGGAAACCTGGGGGTGCAATTAATTACATTATAAATCAGGGCAACTCATTCATGGCTAGTTCATTTTGCTAACCTTTGTTTCCAGTCATGCTTTTAAGTTTCCAAACATGGCAATCCTGTCTAAAACCACAGAAGAATTGTAAAGAGGTACTTAATCTTGCTAGCGCACATAGACAGTGCTTGCTGCTTGTGATGTCCCTAGATCTGTGCAAAGGAAAACTGCCTGAACATTTCCACCCTGTTGCCCAAAATGAAGCTAGAGTTTTTGATCAAAGGCAGTTTTAAAACCATCATTTTCTTCTTTACAATGCTGCAAGTAAAAGTTAAAAGGTCGCATCAGTACAAAGAAGGAAGGAATGATTACAGTATGTGTTTACATTATTTGTTTGATCTGTGATAAAAAGAAATCTTATTGTTAGCTTTAGACAGATTATTTGTGATACAGTCAGCCCTATATATCCATGGATTCAACCATCCACAGCTTGTAAATGTTTATACACACACACACACACACACACACACAAGCAAACCTTGATTTTGCCACGCCATTTTACTATGCCACTGTATTCAGTGGGATTTGAACCTGGAACCAAACCATAGTGGATAACAAGGGGGCACTTACTTACATTCCATTCTTGTGTGTGATTGCTGTTTGTAAAATTGCATTTTAGCTGCCAGTGTTTGAGTTTGTTATCAGAACCTTACAGTGACATTTTTTTAAAAAGTTTCAGTTGGACTTCAAGCTTATTTAATCTAGTCTTTGGATCCTATTTTGCTGTTGTCGCTGTGTGCCTTCAAGTCATTTCTGACATGACGACCCTAAGGTGGTCCTGAGCCAGTGTGGTGTAATGTTTTGAACATAGGACTTGGACTCTGGAGATCAGAGTTCACTTCCCTGCACAACCATGGAAACCCACTGGGTGACCTTGGTGAATCACACACTCTCAGACCCAGAAAACCTCATGATAGGCCTTAGAGTCACCATAAGTCGGAAATGACTTGAAGGCACACAACACAGCAGCAACAACAACATGATGTTAGACACAGGCCTGCATTTTGTCAAGATGTTGTTGTTGTATTGTTTTATGTTGAGATGATGTGGAAGGATATATATGCAGGCAGGCCCCTCCTCCTCCTGGCCATGTGGCACTGGGAACAAAGCATTCCAAAATCCAGGAGATAAAATTTGAATTCTATTAGCAATACAAAAAGGTACTTCCTCTGAGATCCAAGATGTCTCCATTCTCAGCCCAGAGGAAGTGCTTTTTTGTATTGCTAAGTTTTATCTCCTGGATTCTGGAATGCTTTGTTCCCAATGCCACATGGCCAGAAGGAGGAGGGGCCTGCCTGCATATATATCTTTCCACATCATCTCAACATAAAACAATACAACAATATCTTGACAAGATGCAGGCATGTGACAAACATCGACATATTTTTTTAAAAAAAATATCCTGTATGATTTTTAACACCTTTGCCTGATGAAGAAGCCAGTGGAACTTTGAAAGTTTGCATCATGTATTTTGTGCCTTTTGGTTAGTCCAATAAAAATATCATTGTTTTGTGGGTTTTGGATGTTATTGTACTTTTCTTCGTGGCCAACACAGCTGCCCCAAATATATAAGCAACAAAAAGGTGAGCCTATCATGGGTTTTTCTGGGGCTGAGAGAGTGTGACTCACTCAAGGTCATCCATTGGGTTTCTGTATGGGGATTCAAACCTTGATCTCCAGAGTCCTAATCCAATGCTCAAACCACTACACCATGCTGGCTCCCTGATACTGAATCAATATAAGGCTTAAGGGAATTGGTTGGATTGGTAACCTTGTTTAGCAGAGAAGCCCTGTTGGTGCACTGGTTAAATGTGGGTACTGCAGCCACAAGGTTGTGAGTTCAATCCCAGGGTTCCAAGGTTGACTCAGCCTTCCATCCTTTTGTAGGTCGGTAAAATGATTACCCAGTTTGTTGGGGGCGATTGGCTTACAGGTGGTAAACTGCTTAGAGAGTGCTGAGTTCACTATTAAGTGGTATAGAAATGTAAATGCTATTAGTATTGCTTGTTTAGAAAAAGATAATAATGCTGTATGGGTGATCAGGATCTGCAACAATTACACAATGCTCTGAGAATGTTCACAGGGGGACATTTGCACATAACAACTGGCTAGGATTCAGGGATGAAGTAAAGTGTCAGCTAGATCCCACCACTGGTGAGAATGGCTAAACAAACAGCAGACTCTTCAGCCTTTGTTTGTTTACCATGATGTGTTCAAACCCAGTAATCTGGCTTGTTTCCCCACATGCAACTATAGATGTTTAAGGTGTTCTCATTGAAA
The DNA here is from genome assembly GCA_026167975.1 of Phrynosoma blainvillii. NCBI lineage: Eukaryota > Metazoa > Chordata > Lepidosauria > Squamata > Phrynosomatidae > Phrynosoma > Phrynosoma blainvillii. The sequence goes on along the minus strand of JANUYF010000001.1, from coordinate 408,873,511 downwards.
TGATTAATTTTGCACCCCCCAAGACTCATTATGAGAGAAAGGGTACCAAACTACAGAAGTCTGCAGTTTTGCAAAGCTTGTGATATACTTTGTGTACATGAAGTCATGCTTATCTTTGAAAAATGGAAATGGCTAAAATGTGGACAAATAATCTTAGTCCATTGGGGCAATGTGTAAAAGGATGTCCACTGACAAAACTGCATAACTAAATGCATACATTGTGAAAAATGTGTCTAAATTTTCATAGCGGAAGAAACATTTCACAACCTGATATATAATAATAATAATAATAATAATAATAATAATAATATAATTTTTATTTATAGCCCACCCCTCTGCACAACAATCGGGGCAGGTTACAACATTAAAAACAGACAAAGTTAAAAAATAGGATGGGATAAAAATGCAGGTGGGATGCAAAAAATAAATGCAGTAGAACTGAGATGCCATGCCACCAGAGTTGTGACAATATAAATCAGACACAATCAATTGCATCAACATACAGTTGGCTCTTGCCATCCACGGATTTGAGCATCCACGGATGGCCCTGCTCCATTCATCCCAGTGGTGATGTGTGCATGTGACTGTGCCAGTGTGGTTGAGCATTCAGTGCACCGCCATTGGGAACAATGGGACTTTACGTACCACAATTTTTGTTATCTGGGTGGGGTCCAATGGAACTCCCACAGATATAAAGAACTGATTGTAAAATGCATATGAGCAGGGAGGGAAGGTGGGAAGGCATTCAGAGCTGGGTGATCTCTGAGGGAGCATTTTTATCCTCCCCAGATTAGCCAGAGCTTCACTATCTGGCCCAAAGAAGCGCCTGCCTCCTTCAAGTGCTGATTAGCTGGTCTTCTAGAAGCCTGCAATAACCAAGCAGGTTCCAGATGAGAAGACCCCAGTGCCATAGGAGGAAATGGTAACCACTCCATCCTGCACTGAGCCATGCCACAGCTTATAACAGGTTTTCTGGTAAATTTGGGGCCCTAATGTACCTGCAAGTGTAACGAAAGTAGCGTAACAAACCTTATTTGAAGGATTATTTCCTGACAGCTTTCCTGTGAAGTCTGGCTGATCTCATATTATTTTGTTACAGTAAACAAAAGTTTGCTGTGCCTGCATGTGTTTGAGTGTGAGTGTGAGGGAAAAAGAATTATCCTGGCTGTGATATGCATACATGGGTGTGGGCAGCACTTTCCAGTGCCTTTAATGACTTAAGTCATCCCCAGTGTAGTCACATACGTGCCAGAGCCTTGCTCCGTTTGGAGTCTCTTGCATGTTGCAACCATGTTCTTTGCTAACTGGATTTTCTCTTGATGACTCTCTCTTGAAGTAATGACATGAGGAGATCAGAAACATATTTCTAAAGTTTTGAATAAAAGGAACATTGAGATTGCATTGTGTATATTCAGTTGAACAGAGAGCCTGACAGGACTGATCTAGCCATATGAAATGAATTATCACTCTTCTATCCGTGCTATATGTATAGCTCTCTTCACCAGTTGTTTGACATTCCTGCTGTGAATCCTATAATATTGTGTCTCTTGCTATTCTTAGTAAGCAAACACTACTAGGCCTGTGGCAATACTGATGATACAAAGTGTGCTACAAAAATCTTTTGTGCTAAAGATGAGCCTGTACTGAGATGCTGCTACATTCACACCAATTCCATGCCTTGCAGTCATCCATATGTGAATAAACCAAAGAGAAAAACAAGGAAGAACATGGTTAGAGGATGTCAAATTCTTTCCCAACAGGACTACAGTACTGGTGTGGGAAGAATTAAGCCTCTATTTTTCCAAAAACTTGCAAACATTGAAGGAACATTCATTGTAGAGCATGTCAGGGCTAGGTAAAGAAAATACATTTTCATCTATCCTATTATTTTATTATTAATATAGATGAATTCTGATCATGTGGTGGACTTGACTGCTTATTAGCTGCATAGTGGTGAAATATGTTGTTGCAGAATCAAAAGAGGTACATTTTGTCACATTTGGCTTGTACCCATATTGGGGTTGATAATCTTTTCTGCTTCAAGGAGATCATCATATTAGCCTTGGTCTTGCCGCAATTGTTTTAGAAAAAAAAAAAAAGAAACATACAATTTTGGGAGCATTCATGGTCTGCAATAGTATAACTGGGAGGTTTTTGCCATCTACGGTCCCTCACACTCTCTTCTGCACTCCTCCTTAACACCAACTTTCTTTGCTATGCCCTACCCAGCATGCTTTTTGAGATATTTAATTTTAATTTTTAATGCAATTCCAGAGTTACACTAATGTGATTTAATAAAAAGGAAAAGAAAAACAATAGGGGAAAAAAAAGGAAAACAGCCTGCTTGCGAATAGTGACGGGGAGAGAGAGAGGAGGAGACACTGACACCATATGATTGTCAATATTGGAACTGCCATGGAAGTGATGTTTCACACTTGTGGGGTAATGGAAAAGCCGCACAATTGGGAGCTTATTGATGGTTTCCTCCATCAATTAAAAGGGACCCTAACAACACTTCAGAGGCACAGCAGTGACGACACAGAAATGATGCTGTGTGATAAGTATTGCCAAAGAGGCTATTTGCAAACTTTAGTTGTGATTTAAAAGCTTAGTGTGATAATGACCTGAGATTGCTGCTTTTCCATGACAACTAGCAGCATGAAAACAAGGATCTTAAGTCCAAAAACACTGCCCTTCCCTAGCCCATCTGAAAATGATATATGCTAAAGTATATGTTTTATGTGAAATGTAGAAAGTATTACTATAATTTATTGTGCTCAGATGATCTCCTGTGCACCTGCTCTTCAGATACTAAGTACTGTTGGATAACTTCAAAGCCCTTCCTCTCCCTTATTTTTTTATTCCTCTGGACCAGACCTAGAACCATTTTTTCAAGCAGATGACTGAAGTCTGTAATAGGACACACTGCCACCTTCAGATACCATGATTTTTTTCCCCTACACCACTAAAATATGACAATCTCTAGTGCTTGTTAGAACAGGGGGGGGATTGCTCAGCCAAGATCATTCAATTCATTTCATACCAGAGCTTTACCCAGACTCTAAGTGCCTTATCTCCTGGCATCTTCCTGTTTTTGTAGCTTGATTTCACATTCATATCATGCTTTGGCTGCTCAAAGGACGTTATCACACGGGGGAAATCTGTTGGTTAATCCACACAAATCCCAAACAAAAAGTGAATTTGCGCCTCATGATTTCACACAACATCGTACAGAAACTGGTCAGAAACTGGACAGAAAGTGGTATTATACCCCTTTTGCCTATACTGCTGTGAAACCCATCCTATAACAGAACATTTCATTTTTATTGTGTAAATATAGTATCCTACATTTCTTCTGTTGAAATATACACTTTGTTTGTTTTAGCCCAGCTTTCTAATCTTTTAACATCATTTTGAATTCTGATCCTGTCCTCTGGGGTATTAGCTATCGCTCCTAATTTGGTGTCGTCTACAAATTTGAGAAGCATGCCCTCTATTCCACCATCCCAAGCATTGATAACGATGTTGAATAGCACTGGGCCCAGGACAGAATCATGTCGTACCATTCTAGTCACTTCTCTCCAGGATAAGGAGGAGCCATTGTTGAGAACCCTTTGAGTTTATTCAGTTAATCAGTTACAAATTCACCTAATAGTCGCATTGTCTAGCCCACATTTTACTAGGTTTTTTTTATTTGCAAGGATAACATGGGAGACCTTGTTAAAGCCTTACTGAAATTTCAACTGCCAATGAATACCAGGTGCTATAGGAATATTTCAGAGGAAGGCAATAACAAACCACCTCTGTATATTGTTTGCACAAGAAAACCCTATGAAATCTGTGGGCTCACTATAAGTTGACAAGTGACTTGAAGGTGTATGTTCATATATGTACATGCACACACTCTGCATCTGGGAGGTAGTGCAGATTGGCCCTAGAAGCAGAGGCAAGCAAATGGAAGAAAATTGTTTCTTTATCAGTATTGAAGGGTCTTTGGTAGCAGGTCCAAAAAAAAATTAGCTTAAAAATTAGCCAAAGACACCCAGCCAGACTGTATTATTGCTGATTGCCCAAAAGTCTGTCTTTCCATAAGACAGAACTGTAGAAAAAACATGGCTCTTTAATCATAATATTTTTAATTAAGGAAAACTGGGAGGAGCATTATAAATACTGCAGACTGGCTACACCATGGGCTGAAATGGTTTCATGAGCACATGGTGCTTATTAAAATGTTGAGGGCATTAATATTTCCCACATGGTCACATCTTTGCTATGGTCAGGAATCCCCATAAACTTCTGTGCACACACTGGCATTGTGGGGTTATTTTTGTGGGAGGGGGGTCTCCACAGATTCCTCGTGCATACAGGTACTGCATTTAGATCAGGAAATACTGTACCCTTTGGGTTGAATGAAATTGTCTTCCAGGACAGTAGGGGAGAATTGAAGGGAAGGAAAACCATGGAATGCTGAAAAATGGGAGATGTAGTCTGGTGTTCTTGTGGAACAAAACAGGCTAAGCCATGTTATTGTAAAAAGAAAAAAGAACGAAAAAAGAAAAAAAGGGGGGCTTTTTAATTTGTTCAGCTGATGTGTTTCATGAAAACCCTTTTTCACAAGCTGTGAAATTATGAGATTTATACATTTATTGCCAAGTGTTATACATATTTATTTAAAATATTTTTCAGAATATTTACATGAAAATGTTACAAACCATCAATATACACTTTCTACTTATTTTTATTCATTCATCTGTATTCATTTACCCTTTAGAGTACTTTGTCACATAAAATTTAATGCATTACACTAGAAGAAACGTCTTGTTGGATATGTTATTCCATGTGTGGGAATTGTTATCAGTGAATATTGGATAATATGGACAAGCTCCAGGGCAGTAAGACATTGGGCCTTTACAGACTGCCAGAAATAATGCAGCTTGAGGCCACTTTAACTGTCCTGGCTCAGTTCTAAGGAATCATGGGAAATGTAGTTTATTGTGGCACCAGAGGTCTCTGACAGAGAAGGCTCAATGTCCTAGAAAAAAATGCAATTCCCATGATGCCCTAGCACTGAGCCAGGACAGTTAAAGTGGCCTCAAGCTGCATTATTTCCGGCAGTCTGTAAAGGCCCATTATCTTCAATCAAGAGAATCAACTTATTTGAATTGTGTTGCTGGAGGAGAGATCTATGGATACTATGGACTACCAAAAGACAAATAAATGTATGAAATCTGAACTGTCCCTAGAAACCAATATGCCTAAATTGAGGGTATCATATTTTGTACACATCATGAGATGTCCTGATTAATTGGAAAAGATGATAATACTCAGCAAAGGAAGGCAGTGGAAAAAAAAATGCAGACTCCATAACAGATGGATTGATTCAATTAAAAAAACATAGCTGCCCTGAGTTTGAAAGACCTGAAGAGAGCTGTTGGTAGTAACTGGGGCTCTTGGAGGTCTCCTATTCATAGAGTCATCATGAGTGGAGGCTGATTTGATGGCAAATAACAGGAAAAGAGCATTAAATGCTTCAGCAGTTTGATGCAGAAACTGATAATTTGGGGCAAAACCACTGGTCCAGGGTGACTGTATAACAAACAAGAGGAGGAGAAGAATCAATACTGTTTTTCTATTGGAATGCAATCTAAAAACCATCTAAAAACCATCTTAAATTGAGAGGTTCTGTTGGAAAGAACTAAATTAAAACCATTTGAAACAAATTACTCATGGAATGACAGAATCTTAGAATTGGAAGAGACCACACAGGCCATCCAGTCCAACACCGTGCCATGCTTGAGCATATCCTTTGGGTTTGTTTGGCTAACCAATTACAAATCCACCTAACAGTAGCATTGCCTAGTCCACACTTTACTAGCTTTTTTGCAAGGACATAATGAAGGACCTTGTCAAAGGTTTTGCTGAAATCAAGATATGCTACATCCACAGCATTCCCTTCATCTACCAAGCTTGTGACTCTATAAAAAATTGATAAATTAGTCTGGCATGACTTGTTTTTGAGAAAGCCATGCTCCTTTCTAAGTGTTTACTGACTATTTGTTTAATTATTGGCTCTAGAATCTTTCCTGGTATTGATGTCAGGCTGACTGGGTGGTAATTATTTGGGTCTCCCCCCCTTTTGTTTTTGAAGATGGAAACAACATTTGACCCCCTCCAGTATGGTGGGACCTCTCCTGTTCACCAGAAATACTCAACAGATTAGTAATAGGAACAATAGAACATACTGCTTTGTTTCAGCTAGAATATATGCATTGAATCAATAGCTGAATGATTAACCAATATTTAGTGGGTTGTTGGGTTGAGAAAGTTAAAGCTGAAAAGGGGTACAATGAAGTTAGGGAAACTATTAATAAGATATTCCACATTATGGGTACTAGGTACTAATTTATTTGGATATAGCCATTGGAAGGGGAGGAGGGAGGGGAGAGAGGGGCTGAAAAGTATGTGATGTAATAATGGTAATATTTAGTAATGATTTATTATATATGCTATATAGCATTATGGACCATAAAACGTGTAAATAAAGCAAAAAATAAAAATGGATATTTACCCATTGATTCAATGTGTATTCCAGTTGGGACAAAAAATAGTATTCAGGCCATTATGTGTTTAAGAATTATATACCATGAAAACATCACAAGACATATAGAAGGGGTAGATATAATGTGGCCTCCAGATGGAATTGGACTACAACTCCCATCATCCTTCACCATTTGTGATGTTAGGGCTGATGGGCTTTGCAGTCCAATAACAGCATCAGAAAAGTAAGTAAGTGGGTTCGAAAGTGAATCAACACAGGCATCTGAAGCTTTGAACTACAGCATATCTGAAGAAAACAGAGCTTTTAGATCTTACAGTCCAATAAACCATATCAAGGACTGAATTCTGTGTTTCCCTAAGTTGATGAGAGCTTCTTATTCACCACTGAACTCTTCTCCCTTTTCTTTTTGGACTTTGTCACTCCTCCTTTGCTTTGCTTTTCATAAAAGTATCTTTGGTGGGGTTGTGTCACTTTCCAGAGTGCTGACTGTCTTCCTCTCCCTCAAGTACTCCCACTTTTAGGCTAAACGTGCCAAAGCTTGTGCTGGACTGGAGGAGATTCCAACTGCTTCTGCTTTGCTGAAACCCACTGGAGTGTAAGAGTCAGTATCAGGTCCTAAGAGAGTGCATGTCCTGCCTGGCTGCACATCTTCAGATGTTTCTCTAGTCCTGTAGGTGGGAGGAAGGTGCATGTCAAAGGTAGCACAAATAATGGGCAGGAGAAATGAAGGGAGAAAAAGAAACACTGTTGTTAGGTCATTCCTATTTAGCTGATCAGATTTACAATTTAGATTTATCAGGTTAGCAATTAATAATGTGTGCTTGGGGAGGGACTATTAATATGTAAAAACATTTAAGACTTATGCATGTTGTTGTTGTTGGGTGCCTTCATGATATTTCTAACTTATGGCGACACTAGCACAGGGCTTTCTTGGCAAGTTTCATCAGTTTTTTTTTTTTGCAATTTCCATCCCCTGAGGCTGAGAGAGTGTGACTTGTCCAAAGTCACCCAATGAGTTTACATGGCCAAGCTGGGAACTGAATCTTAAGTCCAGTGCTCAAACCATGGTGGCTTGATTGACTTATACATACCATCCAACATTTCACAGATGGCAAACAAGACTTTGACTGCATAGACCATGAAAGGCTATGGAACACTCTTAAGGACATGGGAGTGCCAATACATCTGATAGTCCTGATGAGGAATCTGTACTCAGGACAAGAGGCTACTGTCAGAACAGAACATGGAGAAACAGAATGGTTCCCAATTGGCAAAGGAGTCAGACAATACTGCATCCTTTCACCGTATCTGTTCAACTTTTATGCAGAACATATTATAAGAAAAGCAGGCTTGGACACAGAAAAAGGAGGAGTGAAAATAGGAGGAAGGAATATCAACAATCTAAGATATGCTGACGACATCATAGTACTATCAGAAAACCTCACAGACCTGGAACACCTACTAAGGAAGATCAAAGAAGAAAGTGCAAAGGCAGGCTTAATGTTGAACATAAAGAAAGCAAAATATTGACCACTGAGGACCTTCACAAGTTCAACCTAGATAATGAAGAAATAGAAATAGTAAAAGAATTCCCATACCTGGGATCAAACATTGATAGAAATGGGGATTGCAGTCAAGAAATCAGAAGAAGATTAAGAATGGGGAGGATGGCTATGAAAGAACTAGAAAAGATTCTAAAATGCAAAGATATATAACTCAGCCCAAAAATTAGAATCATACAAGCCATCATATTCCCTATTACTATGTATGGATGTGAGAACTGATATCAAGAAAAATGATAGGAAAAAAAATCAATGCATTTGAGATGTGTTGCTTGAGAAGAGTGCTGAGGATCCCACGGACAGCCAAAAGGACAAACAAATGGATCTTAGAACAGATCAAGCCAGAAACCTACCTGGAAGCCAAGATGACCAAACCGAGAAGATTATTGCATTATGTTATAAACCGGTTTACCTGAGCCAGCTTAAAATTAGAAGTGTGTGGCATCAGATGCATTTAGCTGCTGAAATCGCTGCCTGGCTGCAGCCTGGCTCCATCACTGCTCGGAGGGGCGCTCCGGCAGCCATTTTTTCAAGCTGGAAAACTCCCAGCTTCGAAAAGAGGTGCAAGTCTCCTGAGGCTGTCATACTTCTAACACATCATGAGGAGGGAGGACTCTTTGGAAAAAAACAATAATGCTGGGAAATGTGGAGGGAAGTAGGAAGAGAGGAAGGGCACATGCTAGATGGATGGACTCTATTAGGGAGGTAATAGGTATTAAGGGGTTGCAGGAATTAAGTAGAACAGTGGAGGACAGGGGTTCTTGGAGATGTCTCATCCATAGGGTTGCTATGAGTTGAGATCGACTCAAGGGCAGTTAACAAGAAAAACAAGACACATGTAGCCACGGCACTTGAGTGTGGTCAAAATACCAAATGTTATTGATGAACAAAGTGAGGCTGCAGCAGTGTGCTTTTATCTGAGCCTACTGGAAAGGAAAGATCACAGGTGTTTCTGGGGCTGAGAGTGTGTGACTTGCCCAAGGTCACACAGTGGGTTAGCATGGCTGAACTGGGAATTTAACCCTGATTTCAAGAGTCATAATTCAATGCTCAGACCACTACATTTATGCTGGTTCTCATTTTCAGATTAGGGAGAGTAATTTAGAATTCTCAACCAGAGAGCTCAAGTGCCACATGAAATTACAGTCCCCAGGATTCCACCGAGTTCACCTTTGGCAAATGAAGTGGAATCATAGTGATATAATGATGTAGTGTGAAAGGGCACTTAAGATAGGTTACAACTCCTTGCTGCACTGTTTAGTGCCAAAACTGATCCATTTTTCAAAACCAAGCTTTAGTTTTTTAAATGGCTCTATGGTCCTCAGAGTGTATCAGGCAGAAAATTGGCCTTGGGATCTGCTGCAGTTTTCCCATCCCTGTTTAAAAGGAGCAAAATACTGTTTGAGTTTCAGAAGCATCCACAAAAGAATCAGCTTTCTGCTTCATGATAGCTGAGGTTTGAAGGTGCTGAACTTGTAAATGCAGCTCAAGAACTAAACCAAATCCTTGCAGCAGCATTTCTCATGCATGAAACTCACTGGAGATACAGTATGCTCTTTCCTCTCTAAACTGAATAGAGCTAAGAGAGTGCTTTGGTCTGTACACATTTATCCCTATCTGTCTCCTCTTATCGAACAGTGGTCCTCAAGTGTCCATTTATGAAGGTTTACTGTTTTCCCACCACCACCGTTATAGTCAAGAATTTTTTCCAAGAGCATCTATATCTTTGGATCTTTTGAGGCATTCAGATAACCACAACAAATCCTCTTAAAACACTGTGGCATGCCTCCCACTTCCTCAACTGGCGAAACATCCAGAGAGAAATTCTACAGGGCTTAGTTTCCTTTGGATGAGAGAAAACTGGAGCCGGAATGTCTTCTGCAATATTTTTTTCACTAATATGGATAAATCTAGAGCATAAGGGGTGGAGTAGGGTAAAGGGATACTTACAAGCCAGATGATTCCTCTAGAGGAAAAAAAGTGTGGTCAGCTCCCCAAGCTGCACCTCTAGTTTCAGCTAAATCCAGCTAGAAATTTTAGCTCCCTGTCTAACTTCATCTCTTTCAAAGTTCCAGCTGCTGTTTCTCTGACTCTCATCTTGGTTCTCTTGTCAGCTGCAGGAGGATAGTATTGCCTTCTCCAAGCTCCAGTGACTACGTATATTGCCTAAAAGCACAGAGAGGTTCTCAGCTATCAGGAGAATGTCTCCTAACCCATTCTGGATTATTCAACAATAATCTGCCTAACAAAGGAATCATCATTAGAGCCATGCTGGATGAGACCAAAGGTCTGTGCAATCCAGTAGGCTAGACTACTCCCACAGTGGTCGACCATACATCTGTAGGAAAGTCCCAAACAGGTAATGAGTGTAAAAGCATCCCTGCTGCCCACCCATGGTCCCCCGCTACTGATATAAAGAACCACAACTGCTTCCAAGAGAGAAGAACTCCATGACCAGTTTGCATTTGAACAGGAGAGTTGCCAAAATGCTCAGAAGGCAACAAATCCAAAGGTAACCAGGATCAGGGAGACTGCCAGTGAACACAAGGTGCTGTAGGCTATATAGAGTGGAAGACAATGACAAATCACCTCTGAGGAAATCACATCTGAGGAAGCATACTTAAGCCTGTGAAAGCTTTAATGTTATTGACCTTTCTTTCTTTCTTTCTTTCTTTCTTTCTTTCTTTCTTTCTTTTTGTCTCAAAGGGGCTACAAGATCCCTTTGCATACTGATCCATACTAATCTTGGCTGTGTCTTTGACAACCACCTCTATGCAAATCATGGGGCTGCCATAAGTCGATAGGCAGCTTGAAAGCATATACTATACAGTAAAAGCAAAAAAAAGCAGCTTCATTTATATACCGCTTCATATCGTGCTATGGGATATCTAAGCGATTTACAACTGTAAGCTCATTGCCGCCCAACAGTTGGGTACTCATTTTAGCAACCTCGGAAGGATTCAGGCCTGAGTCTAGCCTGAGCCCAGTAAGTAGGGATCTTTGAATCCTGCTTTGAAAATGGAAAAACCTTCTCTCTCTCTCACCCCACTGCTAGCCAGAACTTCCACATAATTGGGCATTGCTTCTCCAGGCAAGTTTGAATGTTGCTTCTTCACAATGTTAGAGATTAAGTAATGATGATGACAGACAGGTAAGTGGATATTAGGAAATCACAGACGTTCTGTGGCAAATAGGATGGGCTTTGTTTATTGCTGGGCCAAGTCCTAGGTTTCTTAATGTGATTATGCCAGGGAAGCTGACTGTCCTGGAAGAAGGGGCCAAGGTGTGACTCATTATCCTAGAAGCTGAACGGTAGAGAGCACACAAAGCTGCCAGACAGTGTCTACACACATCCAGGAATGGCAGCATCTTTCTCTCATTAGAGATTTTTTTCTGGGAACAACACAAATGCTAATTCAGACCTGGGCTCTTGGCCATTAGGGACAGCCTGGTGACTTTTCAAGTGGTAGGCTTTTGTCTGTGTGGCTTAATGAAAAGGGTGCTGTCAGTCCTTAAAAAGTCCTTTTGTGACAGTGAATGGTAAATTTCAACTGGGCCTTAAGGTCAAGATACTCTTTGCCTTTTCCTCCCCCCTTAAGTTAGAGGCCAATAGTTTATATGTGTAAACAGGCCCTGGGAGCATCCCTCCCATCTTTGTTCCTAGCTATTTAGATTGCAGACAACATAAAAGCTGAAATCTCCACAGCTACACAGTGCTGAAGGGTGTTTAAATCTTCCTCATTTCAATGTGAATGGACAAATAGTTGAAATAGCTCTGTGAATGTCAACTGCAGAAGCATCATTCTAGTTTCGTTTACATTTTTGCCCTTTTATGCTTGGATCTGGGGCAACTTGTTTTTCTTTGAATGAGTGTTGAGGAGTGTCCACAGTTGTAGCCAGAGAGATTATTGTAAGACAAAGGAGAACTTTGTATTCAAGCCCTAAAATAACAGCTCAGGTTTTGATGGGTTCAACTTTAAGACAGAGAAGAGGATGCAGTCTGAAAACAGTATGGAGTTTATCACATGGGGGAAACTGGGATTTTAAACAATGATTAATCTGTGAAAATTGCACAATTGATATTAAAACATGCTTAACATGACATTAACGCAAGTGCCATTATCCTGTGAAGAACCAGGAATAACCAGGCAAGAAACAGCAAAAAGTGATTCACAGGAAAATTCCATGAATTAATTACTGTTGTTTCTTGCCTGGTTCTTCACAGGATAATGGCACTTTAATCATATTTTATCTCAATGCCATGTGAAAACCATTCACGCAATTGCAGGTTAATCACGGGTTAATCACCATTTATACTTTCAATTTTACCACGTGTGATAAACTCCAAAGTGTCTTCAAAATCACATTCCAAGTTCTAATTTGATTTATGTACTCTGCTCTGTGAAATTGTCCAAACCATGGTATTCCTTGACACATCACAAATGGATGTGAGACCAGGACAGTCAAAAAAAGCAAATAAAGAGAAAATCAACTCATTTGAGATGTGGCACTGGAAAGGAGTGCTGACAGCAAAAAAGGACAAACAAATATATCCTTGGACAGAACAAGCTTGAAATACCCATAGAAGCTGAGATAATTAAATTGCAGCAATCAAACTTTGGCCACATCATGAGAAGAAAAAGACAATAATGCTTGGAAAGGTTGAGGGCAGAAAAAAGAGAGGAAGACATGCACACCAGATAGCTGGACTCAATTAGGGAGGTTGCAGGCATGGGTCTGCAGGACTTAAGCAGAGCAATGGAGGACAGGGAGTCTTGGAAATGTCTCATCCACAGAGTCACCATGAGCAAGGTTGACTCGAGAGTAGTTAGCAACATCAAATTCTGCTCTGTATCTCCTCCCCCCCAGCACTGCCTGTGCTTTTTAATAATGTTTACATCTCACATTCTCCCCCCCCCCCCGCATGCATATATGAAACTTTAATTCCAAATCATAGGTAGCATTTCTCGGAATTTTTAAAAAAATATCTGAAATATGGGGTACAATATACTGTTATGTGCTACAGGCATCCAACTTCTAAGTAGTGAGAAATGTCAGACACTCCAGTGCATAACCTGGATTCATTTGCCTTAAAAGGAAGTTGTTAGAAACTTCTGACATTTATGTGAGAAAAAGTTTATTTACATACACATAAAAGCTGAACATATGATGGGTATCTACAACATTAAATTCTCAAACTCTTCTCCATCAGATATCCAGAACTCATAGTGCCATAGGATTTCCTGCAGAGAGCAAAGTCACATTTCTCCTTCCTTCAGGCTCAGTTTCAGCATACACTGACTTTTTGTTATACACTATATGCGCTCACCTAGCCTCTTCCTTTATCTCAGGGGTAGGCAACCTTTCCCCTTTAAGGGCCGAGGGACTTCAGCTCCCAGAATCCCAGGAGCTATTGGCCAATATGGGACTATTGGCCAACATAGCTTAGGCTTCTGGGAGCTGAAGTCCCTCGGCCCTTAAAGGGGAAAGGTTGCCTACCCCTGCTTTATCTGATGGAAGGAAGTAAAATAAGTCAACTCTGTTCCTCTCTTAAACTTGTTTGGACCATCCCAGCTCCCTTTGAAACACAGTATCACAATGTTATGAACAGTCAGCCAGTCTTTGAGAGGTTTTGCTTCAGGGCATCACAATCATTATAGCTCTACTTACATAGTCAAGAGAATTACAAAATTATTACTCATGTTGTACTTTAAAGATGGTGCATTAACAGATGCTAATATGGCATAAACCTTTGAACATTGCCCATGTCATTTTGACTGACTCACACAGTACAGTTTCCAATAATTCCTGTCTTATTTCCTGAAGGTCAGCATGCACAAAATGAAACATTCTTACATACTTACAAATCTAGGATAGTTTCTACAAAAGTAAGAGGTACTGAGAGTTAAAAATCACCCAACATATCTGAAAGCATTTAGATTTTTAAAAAAGTCTGAAAGGATGGTTTTGCAAATGTTCTACAGATATATCAACAGATGGATTTATGTTGGACCCTGAAAGTCATAATACTACTCTTTAATGGATGAACATTAGTTGTAAAAATGTATTTGTCAAAATGAAAAATAGATTTGTCTTCCCAGCACTTTCCTCTATTGTAACTCCCCCCCCCCCCCCGACTTCTAATTCTTCCTAGGAGTTTATCACACAGGCAAAATTGGAAGTTTAAATGGGTCAGAACCCGTAGTTATCCAACATATTAGGTGCAATTGCATGAATGATTTTCACACATTATGCTAAAGCCGCTTAGAATCCGAAAGGAAAGTGACATGAACCAGCAAATAGGCATTTTCAGGAAAATACCTTAAATTCATTTCCGTTTCATTCATGAATTCACTTTTTTTGTGCAATTGCTCTAGCGTGAAAGCCATTTGTGGGATTCTCCCCATTTCTGTACTTGTTGCCAGATTTCCCATGGTTCTTTGGGGTGAGTAGCCAAGGCTCTTAAAGGAACAATTGCTGAGGCAAAGGCAGGGACACAGAGAAAAAGCTTGCTTCTCCCTAATCTGTGTGAATGTCCCTTCCTCATTAGCTGGGGCTCTTAAAGGGACAGCTGCTCAGGGAAGGCAGGGACGACACCAGTTGCCAAGAGAAACACAACCTTTTATGCTATTTTTCTACCTTTTCTACTTCTTTGGGTAATGTTTTGTTCTTTTTACTTAGGTTGGATACCATTTCTTGGAAAGTAAGGAACAGTACAGTACAGTTGTCCCTCTCCATTTGCGGACTTTGAGTCCACGGTTCTGCTCTTCATGGGAGAGACAAGTGGGGAGGGATATAATGGTGGCACGTGCCCATGCGCAGCCCCCACATGCACCATTAATTTCAATGGGGTTTGAATATATAAACAATAAAATTGTTTATTTCTCTGGATGATTTCTGGTGACACAACTACTTATTCTGTGCTCACGTGCAAAAAAAGTGATTCCCAAACCATTATCAGGATTTACACACATCTGTGTGAAAACCAAATGTGCATTCTGCATGTGAAAATCATTCACACATTGCACGGTTTTGCAGGTTGAGGCTGCTTTAATCATTATCGGGATGGAGTTACATATGGTCCCCATGTGATAAACTCCCTAGTTTTTCCACATTAAAATGCTACATATTGAAAAATCTTGCTGCTCACTTATATAGCAGTCTTAGCTGCTGCATTCTTCTACTACCACTACTGTAAAATTCTCATTCTTAACTGTGTTAGTCTTTACTGTTCAGAAATTGTACGGATATTAGCATGCTTAATCTGTAAAGATAGCTGTTGGGAAGAAAGTTTAGAGAAAACAATTGAAATTAATTAACTATCTGCTAGTAATGCTTGTCAAACTCTCATTAGTTGAAGCTGTTGGCTTTGGAAGTTGTACATGGTATGAGTGCCCTGCATTCTGCTGAGCAAGAGGTTTTGTATTTATATACTCCCATATGTTATTTATATATACTATCAGGCTTGCTAACATATGTTGAAATTATACCAGAATTACAGTATATTGTGGAGGAATATTTCTATTTGTTTCCCTAATTGCACAGCCTGTGGATATGCAACAGAGAACTTCAGCTGGCTTCTCCATTCATGGCCTAGAATATACATATACAGTCGGCCCTCTGTTTTTGTGGGGGATTCATTCCAGACCCACCCACCCCGTGAAAATGGAGACTCGGCAATATTCAAGCCCCATAGGCCCATTGATTTTTTTTAAAATATAAAGTTTATTGAATTAAAAACACAAATATAAAACATAAAAACAAAACAAAACATACACACAAATGAAACACAAACAAAACAAAACAAACAAGAGGATATAAAAAATTATAAACCATACAAGCTATTATCGTCAATTTAGAAAACAAGATATCCTCATTGAATTATTATCTTCATAATTCAAGTGTTAATAATAGTTGTTTTCTTTTTATACATAGCTAAAATACTTCCAGCTTATTACCCCTGTACTTAGCCCGTTATGTTTACTTCTATCATTTCTTATCTGTTTTTATATTACATACCATACATTGATAATTCCTCTTTCATTAATTTAAGTTATATTACAATGTTTATTTATTCTACACATCAACTAATTTTCATCAACATTTGACTTCTATCTTCTTAAAGCACAAATAATGACCTTATTTTACATCATTCACTAAACGCTTCTTGGTATTTTCCACCCATTTTGATTCCAGTAATCGATCAGTGGTTTCCAATTCTTAACAAATACTTCATTGTCTTCTCCTCTTATCAACCCTGTTAACCTGTCCATTTCAAATAACTCTAGCATTTTTAACAACCATTCGTGAATTGTTGATATCTCCGGAGATTTCCATCTCGATGCGTAGGATATTCTGGCTTCTGTTAGGAAACTGAACATCAGTTTACCATACTTCTTTTCTAAATTTGTATCAGAAGTCATCCCCAATAAAAACAATTGTGGTTTATTTTCCAATGTGTTATCCAAAATCTCTATTATAGCCTGTCTTATGTCTCCCCAGAATTTTTGCGCTTTTTCACATTTCCACCAAAGATGGAAAAGTGAACCTTCTTTTCCCCCACATTTCCAACAATAAACTTTTAAAGATTTTTTCATTTTAGCCAATTTAGATGGGGTTAAATGCCATCTAAATTGTAATTTATAAAATTTTTCTTTTAAATTAGTACTGAGGGTATGTTTTATTCTCTTGCTCCAGCATTTCTCCCATTGTTCTAATTCAATACTATAACCAAAATCCTGCAACCATTTAATCATTTGGGGTTTTATTAACTCCGATTCCAATTCCCTCTTTAATAATAATTGATAAATTCTCCTTATCTTATGTTTACCTTCATCCATTATAACCTCTTCAAATTGTTTATCCATTATTCCTATTTTTCTTGTTTTTATGTCACTATTATATCGTTCTCTAATTTGTCTATATGTAAACCAACAATAATTATAACCTTCTTGTTTAAGATCTTCCTGAGATTTTATCGATATATTTTGTCCCGTTATTATCAATAAGTCTTTATATGTTAACCAATTATTCTCACTGCATTTATTATTTTTATTAATTACTTCCCCGATTGCAGTCCAATATGGTATGATATCTGGCCAATTTTTCTTAACTTTATACCAAATTTTTAAAAGTGTCTTCCTCACATAATGATCATTGAAATTTTTATGGACTTTAACCTTATCATATATTAAATATCCATGCCAAGAATATGCATTATCGTAGCCTTCTAATTTTAATTTTTTTTCATTGTGGAGGCAAATCCAATCCCTTAACCAAGATATCACACATGCATAATAATATAACCTGAAATTTGGTACACCTAGTCCTCCTCGTTCCACTGTGTCTTGTAAATATTTTAATTTAATTCTAGGCTTTTTGTTATTCCATATAAATTTTGATAAGTCTTTGTCCCAATTTAAGAATGGGGAATCATTTGTTATAATTGGAATGTTTTGAAAAAGGAATATCATTTTGGGTAAAACATTCATTTAGCAATTCTCCCCATCCATGAAAGTTTTAGCTTACCCCATCTTTTCAAATCTTGTTTAATTTCGGACCAAAGTTTTTCATAATTATTTTTATAAAGGTTGGATTTTTTGTGTGTGAAATTTATACCTAGATATTTAATAATGTTTGTTTCTTGAAATTGTATTTTTTCCTTTAGTTGTTGTTTTTCCTTATCATTAATAATAATAATAATAATAATAATAATAATTTTTATTTATATCCCGCCCCTCTGCTAGGCAATCGGGGCGGCGTACAGCATTTCAAAACATCAAAACAAACATTAAAGCAGATATATTCGAATCTCATCCCTCTTTCCTATTCTAGGCTGGGTGGTGCTGGGCCTAGTCTCTCTCCCCCAGATGACATCAGATGGTAATGGAGGGAGGGCTCTTCTTCTTATTCCAGGCCCGATGGTGCTGGGCCTAGTGTCTCTCCCCCAGATGAGACTGGATGGAATGGAGGGAGGGCTCTTCTTCTTACGCTAGGCCCGATGGTGCTGGGCCTAGTGTCCTCTCCCCCAGTTGACACTGATTTAAATTTAAATTTAACAGCATCATTTTTGTTTTTTCCTTATTAATTTTTAAACCTGACACTTTACTAAACTTTTCCATTGTTTCCATTAAACTTTAATTTCTTTATTACTCCGAATGTCATTTAATAATACTTCAAAACACATAATAAAAAGTAGAGGAGATAATGGGCAGCCTTGTCTTATGCCTTTTTGTATTTTAAAGTTCTTGGTGGCATCTCCATTAACCAATATTTTCCCTTCCTGATTATTATATATCATTCCTATCCATTTTGAAAAATTTGGTCCCATATTTAATTTAATTATCAATTTATTCAAAAAATCCCAATTCAAATTGTCAAACACTTTTTCCAAATCAAAAAATAATAAAGCCACTTGTTTATCTATATTTTTGTTATAATATTCAATCATGTTTAGTAAATGTCTAGTGTTATCTTTAATCAACCTTCCAGGAAGAAAGCCCGCTTGATCATCTGAGATCCATTCTATTAGCCATTTTTTCAATCTTTTAGCTATTATATTTGCAAATATTTTGTAATCAATATTCAAAAGTGATATAGGCCGATAATTTTTTGGGTCTGTTCTGTCTTTATCCTCTTTAGGGATTAATGTTATATTTGCACTTTGCCAAGTTTGGGGAATAAGTCCTTTTTTAATATCATTTAATACCTTTACAAGGTAGCCTGCTAATTGATCTTTAAATTTCTTATAATATTCTGTGCCAAATCCATCTGGACCTGGTGATTTCCCTATTTTAAATTCCGTTATTATGTCTAATATTTCCTGAAGTTCAAAATCTTTATTTAATTTTTTTTTATATTTTTCTGGAATTTCTTTAATTTCCTGCCTTGATAGATATTGGTCTATCCATTCTACATTGTTGTGTTCTGCCTTATATAATCTAGAAAAATAGTCTACTAAGATTCTTTTTATTTGTGTCTGAGTAGAAAAATTCCTTTGACCTTCTCTTAACATAACTATTGTTCTTTTTTCTCTTTCCTTTTTTAGTCGGTATGCCAGTAATTTCCCCAGTTTGTTTGCATATTCAAAGTTCGTTTGTCGCAAAAATTTCAATTTCTTTTGTATCTCTTCTGTTAAAAATGTAGACATTAGTTTCTTTAATTTTTGTAGGTTCAATTTCAACTTCTTGTTATTTGGATTGGTTTTCAATTGATCTTCCACAATTTTGACTTCCCTTTCCAAGTTTTTAATTTGTTTCTCTCTATTTCTTTTTATTTCCACACTCTTTTTAAAAAAATATCCCCTCATATACGCTTTCCCTGCATCCCATACCACATGGTCTAAAGAGTCTTTGTTTGAGTTTTCTCTAAAAAACCAATGTAAATTATCTTGTGCCTCTTTAACTATCTTTTTATTTTTCAGTAAATTTGCATCAAGTCTCCAATTATAATGTCTAGATCCATTTTCTGTTGTCATTATAACCAAATTGTGATCTGACCATACTGCTGGGACTATATCAATTTTATGTATTCTTCTTATTAAAATTGTCGACATTAAAATCATGTCTATTCTAGACCATGATTGATGAGGATGAGAGAAAAATGTATAATCACGTGTATCCCCATGTTTGACTCTCCAAACATCTTCCAATGACATTTTCTCCTGAAGTTCAAAAAAACTAGATGGTAATTTCCCTTGTGATAATTTAATTTTTTTATTTGATGACTTATCTATGAGTGGGTCAACTACCCCGTTCCAATCTCCTAACATTATTATTTTCTCATTATATTCCAAGTCTTCTAATGTCTTTAAAATTTTTACATAAAAATCTCTTTTATTCGTTAGTGGACTATAGAGGCCTACTATTATCCATTTCTCTCCTCCACCTTTTACTTCTGTGATAACATAATGGCCATAAGGATCTGTTATTATTTTTTTTGCTTCTAATTTTTCAGATATATATAACACCACTCCTTTTTTCTTGTTTTTCGCCGATGCCACAAATTCTTTACCCAATTTTTTATTTATAAGATACTTAGAATGTTTTTTTCTTATATGAGTTTCCTGCAGACATACTATATCTGGTCTTAGTTTCTGGACATAGTGAATTTTTTCCCCTTTTCTGCAGTGTATTTAATCCTTTTACGTTCCAGGATATGAATTTAATTTTTTCCATTTTTTTCTTCCTTTTATCCTAGTATTTCCCTGTTCTTCTTTCTCTTTAATTTTTAATTTCAATCTCAATTATCTAATATTGTATCATATTATTTTAATATTCTCTTTAATTATTAACCATCCTTATATTTTATGCCATGTAATTACCTACCTTACTAATCATCTTCTAATAACTGATCCCTCAGGAATTCTTCTTCATCCTCACTATTTCTCCTTAATAATTCTTCTTCCAAAATTTCTTCTCCTGTTGTCCTTCCGTTACCATATCTCCCTTTTATTGCATCGAATACATCTGAATCGTGGTGTGGAGTCGATCTTTCCAATCCTGTTCGGTCCCTTTCTTTCTCTCTATCAGGAGGATCTGCTCTCTTCTCTTTATTCACTCCTTCTTTCTCTTTTCTTTCTCTTATCCTTTCCAGTCTATCCCAAAATCTCTTTGCCTCTTCCAGGGATCTTAGCACTATTCTTTTTTTCTTCCACCAGAAGATTATCCCATCAGGTGAACCCCACCTATATGGGATATCCTGCTGGCAGAGATAAATAGTCAGAAAGGTGTATTCCTTATGCCTCCTCAAAATTCTCGTTGGTATGTCCTTCAGAATTTGAATCACTTTCCCATCTATCTCCAATGGTGACTCATTATGCACCCTCAAGACAAGATCTCTTGTCTGCTTTCTAACAAAATAGACTACTATGTCCCTGGGTAGATTTTTCTGTTTTGCCACATAGGAATTCAAGCGGAAGGCCAGATCTATCTCTTGTTGGAAACTTTGTTGCTCTTTGTTCAAGAATTTAGCCAAATTTGAATTTAGAATTTCCAATAGATTTTCATCTTTTTTTTCTATGAGACCTCTAATTTTTATGCATCTTTCCCATAATTTTTGATCTATCAGAGCTTTTTCATCCAAATCTTTCTCTCTAATTTGTCTCAATTCCTCCAATTCGTCAGCCAAACGGTCTCCTCTATTTTCCAAATTATCAATTCTACTGTTCAATTCTATTGATAGCTTTTCAATTGTCTGATTAATTCCTTGTAGCTCCGATCTTATCTCATCCCTTATTTCAGTTTTAAAATCATGCATTTCACGCCTAATTTCTGACCTCAGCTTTCTTATTTCCTCCAAAATAAATGAATTAGGGTCAGAGTTTTTTGGTTACTCAAGGGAAGGTCGCCTTGGTAGTTGTGTATTACTTAGGATGGCCCATTGATTTTAACAGAGGTCGCCCCCCTGTGAATATTTAAAACCATTGGCCTCAAGTCCATGAGAATGTAGGGGTGATTGTATACCCCTTAAGACATCTTGCAACTTGAGTGGGCAAACCATGTCTCACAGCTGTTTTTGTGGTTCTTCAGACTCCTCTGATCATTGTTTTTTTTTTTGCCTCTACCTAATGGTGTATTTCATCTCCTGGTAGCCTCTAAGAATGGGAATTGACTGCTCATATTGACTGTAGAGTTACACTATTTAGCATTAGAAGTAACATTTAAAAACCCACAGGAGTGGACATCTAGCCACATCTAGTGCATGTGCATGTTTGTTTGTATGTTTGCATATTTTAGCTGGCCATGTGGTCTGTGGGAGATACCAGAGGCAGAATGCTGGTCCTCAGACCGGTGGCACTTGCCCACTTTGTCATACAGAATTCTTCTGATAGTCTATAATGACTGATATGGCCTTGTATCAACTACATGGTGAGAAAATGTTGGCAAATGTGTCATAATACTTGTCAAGTCCTATCTGACTTTAGAGTGAACCTTAGATAAGAACTCCCATTACTGCTTCAGTTAGTTAAACCAATTATCCAAATGTAGCATCTAAATCTTCTGGTCCCTTCTGTGATGAAAAAAATTCAAAGGGCTAGTTGTATTAGTCTATTTCAGTTATTCAGAGGTAATCCACAACACACCCTGCAAATTACATATCCCTCTCCACCTTGGATATAATGAGGTACATGGGGTGTGCATGCTCACCTTGCTTTAGATGAGAATCACATTCCTGGAAGCCTCTCAAGAAGTGTGCTTCCTTTTTAAGATGAAGCATATATTCCCTCTATGCCTTGTTTTAGCATGAAAATGTGATTTTGTGCAACCAAAAATCTGTTTCCCACTTCCAACATGGTTCTCAGCAGGGCTACAATTTCTTCCATTCTAAGCATGAACTGAACAAATTTTCATTTCTGTAGTAAACATATGTGCTCCCAAGAATTTTGTAGAATTTAAAAAACTAACAGATTAATTACAACCAAAATTATGCTATAATTGATATGTTACTTTTAAAGGTGCCATATATCCTTAATGCTACTTCTTTTCAAACCAGCTTCAGGCCTGGATATGGGGTGGAGAGGGTCATGGTCGCTCTGGTAGATGACCTTCGCCTGAGCATTGACGGGGTAGCGTGACCCAGTTGGTGATTTTGGACCTCTCAGCAGCCTTTGATACTATAGACCACAACATCCTTTTGGAGTGCCTGAGAGAACTGGGAGTGGGAGGCACTGTTCTTCAGTGGTTCCGCTCCTTTCTCTCGGGCAGGTTCCGGAGGGTGGTACTCAGGGACAGCTGCTCATAAAAAACAGAGCTAAAATATGGCGTTCCTCAGGGAGACATTCTGTCCCCGATGTTATTCAATATTTATATGAAGCTGCTGGGAGAGATCGTCAGGAGATATGGAGCAGGATGCTACCAAAATGCTGATGACACTCAAATATTCTGCTCTATGTCTCGGTCAACTGCTATGATGGCAGATGGTGGTTCTCCCCTCAATCAATGCCTTGAAGCGGTAATGGACTGGATGAGGAAAAACCGACTCAAATTGAATCCAGACAAAACGGAGGTACTTACAGTAGGGGTCTCCAAACCAGAGATTGGGTTGCGACTGCCAATCTTGGATGGGGTCACTCTCTCCACCAAGGACTGTGTCCGCAGTCTGGGAGTGCTCCTAGACTCATCGCTTCACATGATAAATCAGGTGAATGCAACGGTCAGGAGCGCCTGTTATCAGGTTTGGCTGATACGTCAGCTGCGCCCTTTCCTGGACATAAAGGACCTAGAAACTGTAGTACATGCTTTGGTAACCTCACAACTCGACTTCTGCAATACACTCTACATGGGGCTACCCTTATACCTAACTCGGAAACTGCAATTAATGCAAAATATGGCAGCCAGGCTGATCACTGGAACATCACGAAGTGATCATATTACTCCGGTTTTAAAATCTTTGCACTAGCTGCCAGTTAGTTTCCGGGCACAGTATAAGGTGTTGGTATTAACCTTTAAAGCCCTACATGGCCTGGGCCCATCTTACCTAAGGAGTCGCCTATCTCTGCCCCGTGCCCTCAGGTCCTCTGGGAGGAAGTTGCCCCGTGCCCTCAGGTCCTCTGGGAGGAAGTTGCTTCAACCAATAAGAACTAGGTTGGCAGCAACGTCCCAGAGGACTTTCTCTGCCACGGCTCCTAGACTGTGGAATGCCCTGCTGGAGGAGATCCCTCAGATACTCAACTTAGATGGCTTTAAAAAAGCCATCAAGACGGATCTCTTCCGGCAGGCGTTCCCAGAATGATATTTCCCATAATCTCTCCATCACCATTAGATCACTCCTTTATAATCAGAGTGCCCTGTTTAATTCGTATTGCATTTGTAATTTTGTTTTAAGTTAAATTTTAATGTTGTCATGAATTTAATATATTTTTAGGGTGTGTGTGAATGTTTTTGTATTGTATGGGATTGTGCTTTTAGATTGTAAGCCGCCTTGATAGCTTTGGCTAAAAGCGGGATATAAATAAAATATATTATTATTATTATTATTATTATTATTATTATTATTGTTTTGCCTGTTCCCTTTCTTGTTGTTGTTGTTGTTGTGTGCCTTCAGGTTGTTTCCAACCTCTAGTGACCCTAAGGACATAAGGACATATCATGGAGTTTTCTTTGCAAGATTTGTTCAGAGGAGGTTTGACATTGTCGTCTCTGGAGGTTGAGAACATGTGGTTTATCCAAGGTCACCCAGTGAGATTCATGCCCCAGTAGGAAATCGAACCCTAGTCTCCAGAGTCATAGTCCAACATTCAAACCACTATAGCATGCCCGTATCCCTATGTTCTTGTTATTAACCAAGGGAGAGGTAGAGGGCATGACATGTAAGGTAAATCTACCACTTATAAGCAATATTCTAGGGCGGGGAAGAAAGGGCAGCCTTTAGCTCTGCCATGTCTACTCTCCCCCTCTGCTGAATCCTGAGATCCACAAACAATAGCCTAGGGCAGGGGTAGGCAACCTTTCTCGTTTAAGGGCCGAGGGACTTCAGCTCCCAGAATCCTAGGAGCTATTGGCCAACATGGGACTATTGGCCAACATGGCTGAGGCTTCTGGGAGCTGAAGTCCCTCGGCCCTTAAAGGGGAAAGGTTGCCTACCCCTGGCCTAGGGGGAAGGTGGCCTTCCATCTTAATAACAGCCATTGGCAGAAATCAGAAGCAGAGAGGGGCACACTCTGCAAGTGTCTAGGTGAAAAAGACTTCCAATTTTAAAACTCTGAGCCCAGTAATTTTTTCTGAGTCCTAGAACTGATCACATAGTTGTGTCACATGAAATTCTTCTTCACTGTGATCTGCCAAGGTTTGTCATTTCAGCAGTGCAACAGAAAGGGTGGGGTTGATCTGTTTCAGGTCATCTACAGACCTATCAATTGATCCTGATCTACATTCTATCTACCCTGACCTAGGAGGCATATACCACATCTTTACTGGCAAATGCTGCAGGACAGTGATGGACTTGGGTCCATGATGCATGTCCAGGTAATTGGCCAGGCAATCTCAGTAGGATTCATTCCTGTATTGGGGACCCAGGTACCTAGACACGTGCAGAGTGTGTCCTCTGCTTCTGATTTCTACAATGGCTGTTATTAAGATGGAAGGCCACCTTCCCCATAGGCTATTGCTCAGGAGCAGGAGTCTCTTCCTATAAGTCATACCTCCTTGCAATCCATTGCTATAAGTCAGCAAGCTGAAGTCCATTTGCTGCCCCAACACCATTGACCCAAGCCCAAGACTGCTACTGTGAAGGTGCTTCTGAGGAGAGAAGTAGCTAAGCAGAACAGAGAACAATTAGCTTGGTTCCCTTTAAATAAGCTGACTTCTGTGCTGTTACCTGCCTGGTTTATAAAATAAAATTGGCTCCTGAGGGGTTAGCTAGCATAGGTCCCCCAGTGTGTTATAATTTTCCCTTCAGTGCTTTCCACTTCAGAATTTACAGCTGAAGCTGATGTCCTGTAATTAGGAACATACATAGACTGGGAGGTAATTTGGGTGCAAAGTTAATGGACTGTAGCTTCCAATAATTGCTGAAGAATTTGAGTGTGTTGACTTCTGAATTAGCTAGTGGAGGAAGGAACATAGGAATGTTCCTAATTGGATAGGATCCTCCCTTTCTATGCAAAGTAACAAAACATTTGATCATAAATTCAGTGTAGATAACTGAGCCTCTCTCTCTCTCTCTCTCTCTCTCTTTTAAAGTCTTTTGCTTCAAAATGAAACTCTTTATTGTATGCACATCTTGTGTATTGAACTCCTCAGAGGGGAACTGACTTGCAGCATAGCTATGCTGCTCAGGGGTGTAATAAACCCATACCTATGTTGACGACTTATAGTAAAATTCAGCGGAAGCCATGCTGAGGTCTAATAGTAACAAAATTTCTGGCCTAAATCCCACACATTCCAATGTTTCACAGATGAAAAGAGAGACATCTGTGGCTAAGCAACATCAGAGTGTGGTTAAGATGCCAAAAGTTATTAATGAGGAAGAACACACAGGCTAGGAGAGGTTTGCAGCAGTTTGCTTTTGCCTGATCCTACTGGGAAGGGCAAGATTCTGCCACCTCCTTTTCTTTTCCCCACTAACTAAACAGAGAACTAGTTTTGCACTTTGAACTGGGTTTTCAGCAATTGAACTAAGCTGAGGAATGTGGAAGGAAAAGGGAGAAACTGGGATATTTTAAAAGCACCTGAAAAAGTGGGACAGCAGAGGATTAATAATAGCATTAATAATGCTATTGTTTGTCACATCTAGAAATTACTCATTGAATTGTTGAATGACTTAACACTTATATAAATCTAACTGAATCAGTGGGTCTACTCTGTTGAATTAACAATGGGTCTCATCCCTCTGTCTATTTGTTGTTGATTATATTTATAGCCTACATCCCCCTAAAACTAAGAATTCAATCAAGTACAATATAGCTAAGACCATAACAGAAAACGTATTTTATATAATTAACACAGCTATTATTGTTGTTATTTTATTCATTTATATCCTACCTTTCCCCCATATTGGGACTCAAAGTGGCTTACAGAATATAAAAAATGGAGATTAAAATACATACAAGAATATTAGTAAAATAAGTGAAAGTTATGTTAAAAGGCAATTTAAAAACCTATAGAATTAATGCATTTAGGAATGCATTAAAATGCTTTAAAACAGGAGATTAAAATGAACAAGACAGTACATTGACTTATCTGTATATTAAAAAAATTAAGGAATAAAGTACCGTATTTTTCGCCCTATAGGGCGCACTTTTTCTTCCCCAAAACGTGCGTGGGGAAGTGAGTGCGCCCTATAGGGCGAAGGGGCCGAGGCCGTGGGGAGAAGGAGCCCTCCTTCCCCCCGCGACCTCAGTCTTTGAATGGACTGGTGCTGGGATCGAAGCGATCCCGGCACCAGCCCATTGAAAGACTGAGGCCACGGGGAGAAGGAGGGCTCCTTCTCCCTGCGGCCTCAGTCTTGGAATCGGCTGGTGCCGGGATCGAAGCGATCCCGGCCCCAGCCGATTGAAGACCGAGGCCGGCGGGGGAAGGAGCCTTCCTTCCCCCCCCCCCCCGGCCTCGGTTTGGAATCGGCTGGGGCCGGGATCGTTTCGACTGAGCCGATTGAAGAGACTGAGACTGAGCCGATTGAAAGACTGAGCCGATTGAAAGACTGAGGCCGGGGGGGGGGGGAGAAGGAGCCCTCCTTCTCCCCCCGGCCTCAGTCTTGGAATGGGCTGGTGCCGGGATCGAAACGATCCCGGCACCAGCCCATTCCAAGACCGAGGCGGGGGGGGGAAGGAAGGCTCCTTCCCTCGCCGGCGGGTCTTCAATCGGCTGGGGCCGGGATCGCTTCGATCCCGGCCCCAGCCCATTCAAAGACTGAGGTCGCGGGGGGGGGGGAAGAAGCCCTCCTTCCCCCCCCCCCCGCGACCTCAGTTCAATGGGCTGGTGCTGGGATCGGTCTCCAATCCCAGCACCAGCCCATTGAACAACTCCGGCTAAAGGGAGGAATCCTTTTTTCTTGGATTTTCCCCCTTAAAAATTGGGTGCGCCCAATATGCCGGAGCGCCCTATAGGGCGAAAAATACGGTACCTGACAACTTCTAAATTGTGGTCTCTTTAAATGCATTATCTGTGAAACACATGAGCACAAATATCTCTGTCATGACAAGTCAAGCAAATGAAGAGACTTTTCTTAAACTGGGGACTAGCCTAGAGGGATTGCTTTCAGCAGTCTGTCTAATGAGATCCAATGTGGTGTAGGGATTTGAGTGATGAACTATGACTCTGGATGGCCAGGGTTTGAATCCCGATTCGGCCATGGAAACCCCGTGGATAACATTGGACAAGCCATGCTCTTTCAGCCTCAGAGGAAAGCAATGACAAATCCCCTCTGAACAAATCTGGTCTAGATAACCCTGTGAAAGCTGTATAGGGCTACCATAAATCGGAAACTACTCAACAGCATACAACAAAATCAAATAAAAACAAGAAGTCCATTTAATTTTGGTACACATTGTGCATGCCTACAGATGTGGTGATATTTCAGCATCAGGGACACTCTGGAAGTGCACGCATTACATTCTTTTGAAAGGAACTTTAAAAAAAAACTGCAATGTACACTCTTATTGCAGTTTTTCTTAACTTCCATTCAAAATAAAATGTGGTGCATACACTTCTAGAGTGTCCCTGCTGCTCAAGTATCACCATATCTGATATTATATATACAGTGGTACCTCGACATACGAGTGCCCTGATATACGAGTGTTTTGAGATATGAGCCGCCGAGTGAGCGATATTTTGCTTTGAGATGAGAGCAAGATTTGAGATACGAGGAATCGCACACTACACCGCACACTACATTTCAATTAATTTCAATGGGGAAAATTGAGATGCTTTGAGATACGAGCAATTTGACATACGAGCAAGGTTACGGAACGAATTAAACTCGTATGTCGAGGTACCACTGTAATATCACCTGCTAGAATGCTGCTTCCTCAAAACTGGAAAACAACTACAATACCAGTGATGGAAGAATGGTTGATAAAGCTGACTAAGGGGGGGTGCAGACCAGGGCGTCGAGGACGTCCTGGTCCGGAGCGCCGCGGGACCTCGGCAGCCGGACTGCGGCGCTCCTGCGGCGTCCCTGGAAGGAGCGCAAAATCAGCACTCCTTCCACAAGATAGGGAAAGTGCGCCCTAAACGCGTAGGGCGCACTTTCCCTGACTTATCCTCCGCAGAGCCTCCGGTCGCTGCGGAGGGAGGTCATCCCCGGAGCGCCGTCCGTCCGGAGGGCTGGAAGCTCCGAGGACGACCTCAGGAAGAGGAAGGGACGCTGTGCGTGCGGCTGCCCCTCCTCTTCCGGGTCTCGGAGACGGCCCTATTAGCCGTCTGCCGAGGCCCTAAGATGTTGGAGCTGGACAGATTAACTGTTCTACTCAATGATAGGCCATTATGCCAGATGGAGGAAGACTGGAAATTGGATTAAAAAGCCTGGATAAATAAATGGACAAATGTAGAATCACAGAATCATAGAGCTGGAAGGTACCAGAAGGACCATCCAGCCTAACCTCCTGACATACAGGAACACAGAATCAAAGCACCCCCAACAAATGGCCATTCAGCTTCTATTTAAAGATCTCCAAAGAAGGAGACTCTACCACACTCCGAGGGAGTGTGTTCCACTGTCAAACAGTCCTTACTTTCAGGAAGTTCTTCCTAATATTGAATGGAATCTTTCCCCCTCTAGTTTGAATCCCTTACTCCAGGTCCAATTCTCTGGAGCTGCAGAAAACAAGCTTGCTCCACCTTCAATAAGACAACCTTTCAAATACTTAAACAAGGCTATCATATCACCTCTTAACCTTCTCTTCTCCAAGCTAAACATACCCAGCTCCCTAAGTCTCTCCTCATAAGGCATGGTTTCCAGACCCTTCACCATTTTGGTTGCTCTCCTCTGGACATGCTCCAGGGTAGAGCAGTTAAGTAAATAATTGAGTAGGGCAGTTAAGTAAAAAGATTAGAAGAGCATGGAGGAGAATCGAAAATAAAGAAGACAGCACTAGAAACAAAGAACAATGAAGATGTATGAAAAGAGGGAGATGAAGTTATTAAAATGAACACTGAAATATATAGTCTATCTCAATCTAGAAAACAAAATGGAGAAAGCTTAGATAATCATTAGAAGTAACGAGAAAAAGAGAAAAATATATAGAAATACGAATGAAAATTATATGTGTAAAAAAATGAGAAAAAGTTTAACCAATTAGGTGGGAATTCAATAATTGCTAACAAGAAATAGAATACAAATCCATAAAGTGGTAAAGGTTTAAAGTAGATTAAGATGGATAAATATGATAATGTTTTATATAGTCTTTTATAAGAAATGTTACTTATATGCTTTGTAATTATTGTATATGTCCTTTATATGTGCTTTTATATATTTTATATGTGCTTTTATATTAATTTTAAATATGAATTTTATATTTAAACATTGCTTTATGTATTTTTATATGAATATTGTGTAGAGTTGCATTTTTAATATGTATATTTTATGTAACAATTATGTTTTTTAACTATGTTGTAACCCACCTTGAGCCGCAAGGAGAGGCAGATAAGAAATAATAATAATATTATTAATAATAATAATATAACAGAGGGCTGCATGTAACTTTTTATAAAATATGATTACACTCACCCCTCCACATTCACTGGGGTTAGGCGCAGAGGACCCCCATGAATGTGGAAAAAGTGCAGATAGCAAAAACACTATGTTTTTATCTGAGAGAACACTTCTCTAGGAATCTCTAGGTCCTCCAGTGCAACTCTGTGGTCAACATCTGCCAGACATTGACCTTAGAATTGCGCTGGAGGAGCTACAAATGCCTAGTGGAGTGTTCTCTCTAGGAATCTCTAGGTCCTCCAGTGCCACTTTTGGTTCAAGTTGACCACAGAGTTGTACTGGAGTTGTACTGGATATTCGTAGAGAGAACATATAAATAAAATCAGTAAATAATCAAATTTGCAAAAGTCAAAACCACAAATGTGGAGGGACGAGTGTATTAATAACAATATAAAAAACCATGAAAAACTACCGTATGGCAATACCAGTTGTGCATAGTATTGGTTGGATAATGACTGTGAATTTGTGCTGAATCAGATGAAAAGACTGTTTGGATCCGCTTTCTATTCTAACAGTGGCTAACATGGGAAGACTAAACCATCTCTTACTCATGTATTCCAGGTTCAGTTTTGCAAATTTATAAAATGTAGGTTTTTTTTAAAAAAAGAAGGCACCAAATATAAATTAATGAGTATATGCATAATAAATTTGAAAAAAATAAATAAAAGGAGGGACTGCAAAACTATTGACTGGTCCAAGACTGGACTGATTTGTGTATATCCCTTTTCATATTACAAAGGCCAAAGTCAGCTTGAAGTTCATCCTATATCTCTTCCTCTTCTGATGTTATATCTGTATTTAGTACTCTGCCTCCTCTCATCCCATGGACATGGGGAAAAGGGGGTTTGGGGCAACTGTACTTTTATCACAGTGGGAATTATCTGCCTCTGTTTGCTCTTTTCTTTCTCTCTGCAGCTGTGTGTGACCCTCCATGCCAAAACAAAGGATCCTGCAGTCGCCCTCAGCTGTGTATTTGCCGTTCCGGTTTCAGAGGCTCCCGATGTGAAGAGGTGGTTCCTGAACAAGAGTATCATCCACCTGGTCATGCAACTGCCTTGCAGCCTCCAGGAAGCTCCCATCTAAGAAGAATGGGCAGTGCAGTGAGAGAAGGCATACGAAGAGAACAGTTACCTCCAACCCAGAAGCTACCAACAGGGTAAAATATTCCAGATAAGAGTTGGAAAAGTGACTTTTGGGGATTATAACATCCATAATCCCTTGGCCAACATAACTACTGGGCAGGCTGGTTGGAAGATTCAGGCAGTTGTAGTCTCCCAAAGATATTTTTGAACTCTGCATAAGAGTTGTTGCTCCTGTTTCTGGAAGAGGAAGGATACAGTACGTTTTCTAAATGAAGGGACTTAATTCTGATCCAGAGCCAGGGCCTGTTCATACTACATTATAGCAATATGATTGCAGTTTAATTCATATGGATGCATTTTGTGGGATCCTGGGGTTTGCAGTTACATTAGGCAGACAAGTTCTTTCCTAAACTGAAAATCCCAGGATTCTATAGCATGCAGTCATGGCACTTAAAGTGCAATCATACTGCTATAATTGTGTAGTATGAAAGGGTCACAAGTGCAGAAGTTGCATCTGTTCTGTAAGCCTCACATACAGTGCCCAAAATCTTATTGGTTCACAGCTTTAATTTTTGTTCTTAGAAACCTGTAGTGTCCCGTATTGCTCAGGGGACTCACTAACCATCATTAATGATTGCTCAGTTTAAAATGATCTGGGAAATGACTGCCTAGCTCTTTGGATGTTCAAATGTTTCTCTTATTGAGCATTAATTTCAGTTGCTCTTGAGAAAGCATGTCTTTTTTGACTGGCCACCAAACACAGTTCCTTGTATGAATGAAAAAATAACTGGAGGGCCTCCCTAACACCTTCCCAAAGTGAAATTTATGTATGCCATGTAGTTTATATGTTTATATGTTAAATCAGATTATCTCCAATAGCTGAGAAAGAAAAAATAACATTGTAGGCATGCCCTCACATATCCACACATCTCTCAAAAGCACATTTTGCATTTAGACTAAATTTGGTGGATAAAATAGGTTAGATTTATGATTCAAGAAATATTGCTTTTAACAGTCTTATAATTTGGAGAATGAAACATTCCCAGGGCTCAAAATATTGTTTTCAGTATTGTGTGCCTTCAAGTCATTTCTGACTCATGGCAACCCTAAGGTGACTGTATTGTGGGGTTTTCATGACAAAATTTGTTCAGAGGGAGGATTGCCATTGCCTTCCTCTGAGGCTGACAGAGTGTGACTTGCCCAAGGTCATCCAGTGGGTTTAATGGTTGGATGGGGATTCGGATCCTGGTCCCCAGAGTTACAGTCCAATGCTGGTTCCTTAAATATTATTACTCAGGATGAAATCCTTCTCCTTTCCCACCATGACTAAGGGCTGCCATTTTATACAAACTTTAGAAAAGTTAGATTTTTAAACTACGCTTTCCATAATTCTCCAGTCTCTATGGCCATGTTTATGTTGGCTGGGGCATTCCAGGTATATGCTTTCAGACTGTTATGTAAAATGGATTTGTACAGCTTGTGCTCCCATTTCCAGTGAATTTGTCTTCTAGATCAAATATGACATGACAGAACGTAAAGGCTATCTGATATCTTAGCATGACACAACTCAGTAGGCAGTTAGTTGAAGGAAAGGCCATGTCTTTTCAGCTTTTGTCTCTGTCCAGACAATCAGACACAGTGATTAGCAAGAGGGCCTTAACTTGGGTTTTGACTGTCCAGCTGCCCCTTGCTGCTTTAGAAGCCAAGGAAATATAGCCATGCCAATTACAGAAATTTTCTTGTTTTTTCTTTTAACAATTAATATGAAAATCTCAGATTATCTTCTTACCTAGACACTCTTCTGTTGCTTTAATAGGAGCGTTTGAGACTTCTCCCTATTTATTTATTTATTTATTTCAACAAACTGCTTCAGAAAGTGGGGATGATCTTATTCCTAAATGCTACAGTCAAGCGATTCTGATATTGTATTTCAAAGGCATTTGTGAGTGACTTTTCTAGGCAGCTGATTTCACTGACTATAATATGCATATCCTGAGAATGTTTTCTGTTTGGCATTGATAAAGATTCTACACATGCCTCTAATGTCACTGCTGTTCAAACTGTAATTAAGTTTTCTCAAGACATGGGTAAAAATTCAAATTAGTATATAACTAATTTATTAGTGTGTGTATATATATATATATATATATATATATATATATATATATATATATATATTAGTAAATAACTCTCTAGCTCTCTCTCTCTCTGTATATATAGTATTTTACAGCTAAATTCCAACATTTGCCTTTGTCAGGGAGACCCTGAGTTTATCTGGAAAGTTTAACACAGGTTTAAAGAGAAGCTGATTGCTGCCTGTAGGCTATGGAGATTATTTTATTTTATTTATTCTTACTATTTTTGTCACTGGAGCTGGAAACGAGTATGCTTCATTTTATGTTTACAACAGCTCTGTGATGATAACATTGGACCAGAAAAGGTGATCAGCCTGACAGCTAAGTGGGGATTTGAACTTGGGTTTCTCAGTTCTGTATTGATGTTAACACTTTGTTGTTATTGTGCACCTTTAAGTTATTTCTGACATACCTACCCTAAGGCCAATCTATCACAGGGCTTTCTTGGCAAGATCTGTTCAGAGGGGTTTGCCATTACCTTCTCCTGTGTGATTTGCCCAGGACCATCCAGTGGGTCATGTGTGGTCTAGATTGTGACCAAAAGGTGGGGGCAAAGGGTTAAAGATCCTCCCCTCCCCTCTAGATTTTGGAGCCTTAATCTAAATTGCATTCCAAATATTTAATTTTGAACAAAAGACGGGTGGCTGTTGTCATCATCATCATCATCATTTATTTATTTATTTATTTATATAGAGCCATCAGTATACATCGTGTTTTACATGGGGGATTCCAAATTATTAATTTGGCAATTCTCTGCCTTCAAGCTTACAATCTAAAAAGATGGGACACTTGAGGAAGAGGGGATGGCCATGGAGAGGGGATTAAGTCCAGCAAATGGTAGCTGAACAGGAGTGTCACAAGGGGGATGCAGGGAGTTCAGACTGCACCAGGTGACACCCTAATATCATTGCTCTCCAAATTTCTGCCTTTGGCAGAAAGGGGCTGTGGCGTTCATCTGCCTCCCTTTAAAACACTGCTCCGGCAAAAGGTGGGATATAAGAATAAAGTTGTTGTTGTTGTTATTATTATTATTATTATTATTATTATTATTATTATTATCACTGAAGAGATAGTGCAAATGGGGTGAGGCTGGGTTGGAGGAGAAAGATCCCAGGTTTTAAAGAAATTTTAGTTTAAAATTTGAAATTTTCTTTAAAAACATTCCCTCTTAAATTTTCACCCAAACCACTTGAAACAAGGTACCCCTCTGTATCCACTGATTTTTTTATCCACAGCTTTAACTATCCATAGCTTTAAAATATTCAAAAATAATATAAATTCCAAAAGCAAATCTTGTTTTCCCCCCATTTTATATGAAGGACACCATTTCACTATGCCATTGTATTTAATGAGGCTTGAGCATCCACAGATTTTGGCATGCATCTGAGGATGGTGGTCCTGGAACCTAACCACAGTGGATACCAAGGTATACATGCAAATACATTTAGGTGCTGCATATAATATTGTAATTTATTTTGTTGTTGTTAACTGCCCTCGAGTCAATCTCGACTCATGGTGACCCTATGGATAAGACATCTCCAAGAGCCTCTGTCCTCTTCTGCTCTGCTTAATTCCTGTAACCCCATACCTGTGATTTCCTTAATAGACATCCTTCTAGCATGTGGCCTTCTTCTCTTCCTACTTCCCTCCACCTTCCCCAGCATTATTGATTTTTCCAAAGAGTCCCGTCTTCTCATGATTATGTCCGAAGTACCACAGTCTCAGTTTGGTCATCTTGGCTTTCAGGGAGGTTTCTGGTTTGATCTGCTCTAGGACCCACTTGTTTGTCCTTTTGGCTGTCTATGTATAATCTAATTATAATCTATAATTTTTTGCTAGCTGTTTATGTCACAGCTCATGCCATTACATCCAGTGATATACGGAAATTATGATTTATGAGTAACATTAGAACCAAAAACTTTACTAAGGATTCTGTATGGTGCGGTATCGGGGGAGGTCAGTGGGGAAGGGGTGACACCATGAATTACTGCAGTGGGTGATGCCAACCCTAGTGTGTCACTGTCTCTGAGGCCACAGCAGTAGCAACTGGGATGGAGGAAAACTCTTTCCTCAGTTGCTGGGTTTATGCATAATGGAGCTGTGCCTACCTGTTTTCTCCCTCCAAGGACACAACAGTGGCAATTGGGATGAAGGGAAGGCCTTTCTGCAGCTGCTGAGACTAAACAACAAATATTGAAATTCATAACAGGCAAGAAAATAATAATTTCTTACTCACCTCTCTTAATGGATCAAGGCAAGGAACAACAGATAAACAATGCACAACATCAATTAAAACATGCAACAGTTTAAAAGCACAAATAAGACATACACATTCTAAAACAATCCACATTTAAAATTCATAATTTAAAATTCATAATTTTAAAATCATCTGGATAAGCCTACAGGAAGAGACTGGTCTTCAATGCTATTTTACATTTGGACCGTGTATTCAGCTGTCAAATCTTTTCTGCTAGGTAATTCCATAGTTTAGGGGTGGCTGAAGAAAAAGTCCTCTGGCTGACAGTTGCCAACCTAGTCCTGGCTGACTAGAGTAAATGTCTGCCACAGGTCCCGAGTTACGGAGCAGATTATATGGGAAGAGGTGATCCCATAGCTAACCTGGATCCAAACCAAGTAGGGCAGTGTGTGTGTGTGTGTGTGCGCCACTATTGGGATTTTCACATACAGGAGGCAAAATTCAGTGGTTGGTGGTTGGGTCTGACCCTTGGAGGAGCTTGGGGGGGGGGGAGGTTTTCTGTGCAATTTCAGGAAAATACCAGTAATGCCACTTGTGTGGGCTGGTTTTCATTTTTAATTGCTTATTAATTTCAAGGGACTCATTCATACCTTGAAACCTTATTTTGATTTTTACTGTCTTTACACACATAAAGGTGGTCCTTACCACAGCCATTTACTTTTAAATAGAAGTGGAAATGAATTTGGTTTCAGTGGCTTGGAAGAATATTTCAAACAGAAGAAGTAAAGCCTTAGGTTGCTTTGCAAAATATCTAATGTATCTGAAATGAAATGAATGGTTCTCATGGGAAATGGGGTTAGTACGTTCATGCTGCATTTTCTAACCACTTATTGCCTCAGCTGGCCAGGATTTTGGTAAGAACTTAAACAAGATACAACATTGGTGGCCTTCAGTGTAGGTCACTATGAAAAAAACTACTTTTCCACCATGCCTATGGCGTTTCTAGAAATTATGTAACTTACCAGGCTTATCCCCCGAATATGTTATTGTTCGCCATTTGTTCCAGTGTGGCATTGATTCAGCCTAATTTCCTAAGATCCAAATGACAGCAAATGCCAATATGCTCTTTTGCTGCTGCCTCATGAAAAATTGTACTTTCTTAAGTGAACAGCTGAAATGATGAATGAATGAATCTTTACTCATCACATTGCCCATGAAATTGGCACTTGGTAACATTTTCCCGAATCAGGAATCTTCCTGATATGGTGAATGATTGGCTGTGGTTTTGTTCATAACAGGCACCAACTAACAAGCAGAATTCTTGGCAGGCGCCAAAGAGAAAGATGGCAGCTAATTCTTTGCAGTACATTATTGAGAAAGTTAGGACTCAGCCACGATTTAATAGTGTAGCTCAACCTTCCCAAAGTTAATGCCCTTGAAATATTTTTAGAAGGTGCCTTACATCAGGTAAGGCTATTTGCTCATCTAGCTCAGTATTGTCTAATAGGTGGATAGCCATTAGGGTCTGGGGCCAATGCAGCTTTTAATACCCAGGAACCCTTGCAGGGTGCACCTCTGGTTTCCCTTGAAATCTAAAGGTCACTCCTGGTTTCAGAAGTGGGGCTAAAACATGGCACAGGGGGCACATCTTGTTTCAATCAAGAATCATATCCCTACAGGCTTGATTTTCTGTTTTCACCACCTCCTGAGTTTTTTAAAAGTGATTTCGTGATCTTTAGGTTATCTCTGAGGGTCATAAAGATTCCCCTGGAATTGTCATATACAACTCATGGGCTATATAGTTCCTACAGCAGCTTTCCAGGGTCCCATGTTCAGGTCTTTCACATTGCTTGCTGTTTGAGATCCTTTTAAGTGGCGATAGCAGAGGGCTGGTGTGGTGTAATGGTTTGGGTGTTGGACTATGACTTTGAAGTACCCCACAATAGGGTTGCTCTGTGTGTGTGTGTGTGTGTGTGTGTGGTGTGCCATTGCGGTGTGCACTCCTGCCACCATTCACCTTTAGCACTGACTTTTTGGATGGCAGTCCTGTGGGAACTTGTTATCCCACCCCTGCCACCAAATTATGTGTACAGGACCCACACTATTCTTTGTATGATTTCCCACACAAAACTTTAAAATATTAGTAGCATCGTTTGTTCAGAAAACGTAGGCCAAGTGATGTTAAATAAGAAGAAATGGAATAATGATAACTTGTATCAAAGCTTGTTACAGTGGGCTTGCTTGGTTACATATAACAACGCTTGTTTCCACTTCACTTCTAATACTTCAGCCACACTGGCTAACAATATGTCTCAGGAGCAATTCCCTTCTTTAGAGTCCTGTATGTGTTCCGAGTCCCTCCAGTCTGGACTCTAACTAACAAAATTACAGTTCCCTCAGGAACTCTCCAAAACAGAGCCCTCTCTCTGGCTTAACTCCCTAACCAACCTCTTCAATTGTTGAATTCCCAACTCTTCACTCCAACTGTCAGCTTGGAATTTTCAAGTGCTCCCAGCTTGAATTCTATTGGTTGGCTCTCAGCTGCCTCCTGATTGGCTGGCTGGACATTCCATTCACCACAGCCATCAAATCTCTGACTTATGGTGACCCTATCATGGGATTTTCTTGGCAAGTTTCTATACAGGGGAGTTGCCATCCTCTGAGGCTGATAGAGTGTGACTCACCCAAGGTCATCCAGTGGGTTTCATGGCCAAGCTGGGAATCGACCCCTGGTCTCCAGAGTCGTAGTATAAGACCACTACACCACACAGGCTAACAGGGTCACC
Source organism: Phrynosoma blainvillii (assembly GCA_026167975.1). Lineage (NCBI taxonomy): Eukaryota > Metazoa > Chordata > Lepidosauria > Squamata > Phrynosomatidae > Phrynosoma > Phrynosoma blainvillii. The sequence goes on along the minus strand of JANUYF010000001.1, from coordinate 408,835,038 downwards.
TTAGGATTGTCGTGAGTTGGAAATGCCTTGAAAGCACACAACAGCAAGTGGGGACTGATCCAGTGATCCTCTTTATGGGGTGCATGGGCTCAGCCACTAAGTTGTTGACCTGTTCAGTGCTCTGATTCAGCCCCTTGTATCTTCAGTTTAAAAAATCAGGAAGGCTTGTAGAAAGAACACACTGACATTCACAAAAGATACTACTGGTCTGCAGTGGGTTGATTCGATATAAGGCAGCTGCCTTAGCAGAGGAGAGTGCATGGCTGTGTAGTTATGGGCATAATAAATGAGAAGCAGAAACTCTGAGTAAAATTTTATTGCAGCAATAGGCAGCAATAAAACAAAAATGACATTAAACTTAGCACTGCCTCTGCACTGACATTAGGCTTTAAACTGCAGTACATAGCTATGGACATAAATTACATGTGGCAATAATTGTATTTATTTAGCGTTATCGTATTATCTTAACGTTGAATCTGACCTCAGCCAAAGAGTCACTAAAAGTCCTTTGTGTACTCATTCAGACACTCTTGCTGACATTTAGTAAAGGTTTCCTTGGTTTTTATGTGTGCTGGGAATACCCATGTGAATGGAAACCACAATTGTGTTGGTGCATACTAAAGTTTTGCACAGATGCATCTGATCAGACCATGTGATTGTGCCCATACATGTTTTTCTGATGGAGAATTTTTTTTAGCTCGCCACACTTTTATCTTCAGCAAAGCACAATCTTCACACAGCGGTTAATATTTTTTAAGACAGCCCACTACCATCTGTGTTTGGATCTCATTATTTTCACATTAAAATATTTTATATAAAAATATAAATATAACATTTTAGATTAATTATTGGATTATTGCATTTTATGTTTCACTATTTTATTGTAGGCTTTTAAAACTGTTGCTATTGTAAATCACCCAGAGATCTTTGATATTGGATGGCATATACAAGTAAATATATCAAAGAAATAAATAAGAAATTTTGTGTTCTAAGAAGAAAGCTAATGTCAATCAAAGTAGGATTATATAAACAGCAGTTCTGTTTGGAAGGAGGCGAAAGTCATACATCTCAGATCATCTTTTGACCCAAGTTCAAATTCTCTTGGCAAACAGTTTAGGAAACTTAAACTATGAAGACTCTCCAAGAGAAGTGTTAATATCTTTTGTTATATAAAATGCCTTTTTCTAAATCGCTATACTCTACAAGAGTTCTGTGGATAGTTTCCTTAAGATGGATCCCATTTGAAACAGTTTACTATGTGGAGAGAGGAATTTGTAAAGACTTCACAAAGTATCTTTTGGTGAGAAAGGAATAGGCAGATTTCCTGTCAGTAAGATAACCTGGTATTTCATCAACTCAACACAAACAGAAGAAAGTGTGTGGTGAATACTGTAATAGAGATACAGCACGTACATGCTATGGTAGATTGTATATCAAATCCATGGCATAGTTTTTAGTCTGCTTATTTTGGAATAGCTAAATGTGTTTCTGGATTAAGTTAGTTTAAGATGATAGTCCTATTTTGCAGTAGGATGTTATTTAATAACATACATTAATAAAAGCTTACAGCATTATTTATTTATTTATAAAGCTCTGTAAGTTTACACAGCAACATAGTAGTACATTTACATAGCAACAATACTTGTTTCTATAAGATAACAATTATCAGTCATGATGTAAATGGTATGATAAAGGTCTTTCTACATAAAAGTCAACAATGTTGAAGTGGTTCTCCATAACAATGAAAATACACCCTGTATAAATCATATTACAATTGAAATAGTTTCTTCTTTTTTTGTGACACTTTTGTTGTACGTAATGAGTCTGGCATATAATTCTTCACCTCACTCTGCTCGCCAAACAAGAAGGCTCTGATGCCCTCCCTCCAAATTATTTCATCTACAAAGCAATCAGAAGATGGAAAAATTACTTTTAAGACTTCGATGTTGTTAGCTGCCCTTGAGTCGGTTCCGATTCATGGTGACTCTGTGGATGAGACATCTCCAAGAATTCCTATCTTCCACTGCCTTGCCCAGATCCTGCAAGCCCTTGCCCATAACCTTCCTGGTTGAGTCTATCCATCTGGTTTGTGGTCTTCCTCTCTTTCTTCTACCCTCTACCTTTCCTAGCATTATTGTTTTCTTTTTCTAGTGATCCATGACTTCTTATTATGTGGCCAAAGAACGATAGTCTCAACTTGATAATCTTTGTGAAGTTGAAGGCTTTCATGGCTGACATCCATAGTTTTTTGTGGGTTTTTCGGGCTGTGTGGCCATGTTCTAGAAGAGTTTCTTTCTGATGTTTCACCAGCATCTGTGGCTGGCATTCAGAGAAGATGCCAGCCACAGATGCTGGCAAAATGTCAGAAAGAAACTCTTCTAGAACATGGCCACACAGCCCGAAAAACCCACAAAAAACTATTGATAATCTTTGCTTCCAAGGAGAGCCCTGGTCTGATCTGTTCAAGAACCCATTTGTTTGTCTTCTTGGCTGTCCATGGTATCCTAAGTACTCTTCTCCAGCACTACATTTCAAATGAGTTGATTTTCTTTCTGTCTGCTTCCTTCACTGTCCAGCTCTCGCATCCATACATTATAATTGGGAATACAATGACCTGAATGATTCGGACTTTAATAATAATAATAATAGTTTTTATTTGTATTTTCCCGCCTCTCCCTATGGATTGAGGTGGGATTACAGAGAAATATAGAAAAATACAATATATAAAATACAATATATAAAATCATAACAATATTAAAAAAAACCCACAATCCATATAATAAAATCCAATACCCAATCATGTGCACAGATTGGACTTTAGTGCTCAGTTGTATGTCTTTGCTCTTCAGTATCTTTTCCAGTTCTTTCATAGCTGCCCTTCCCCTTCCTAGTCTTCTTATTTCTTGACTGCAGTCTCCATTCTTAATGTTTGATCCTAGATATCGAAGTTCTTTAACTATTTCAATTTCCTCATTGTTTAGATTAAATTTGTGTATTTCTTTTGTGGTCATTATTTTTGTTTTCTTTATGTTCAGCATCAGATCTGCCTTTGCACTTTCATCTTTGACCTTCCTTATTAACTGTTCCAATTCCTGAACGTCTTCTGCTAATATCATAGTGTTGTCTGCATATCTTAGGTTGTTAATGTTGCTTCGTCCTGTCTTAACTCCTCCTTTTTCTGTTTCTAATTCTGCTTTTCTTATGATGTTTTCAGCCTATAAATTAAACAAGTAGGGTGATAGGATGCAGCCTTGCCTGACCCCTTTGCCTATTGGGAACCACTCTGTTTCCCAAATTCTGTTCTGATGGTGGCGTCTTTGGTACAGATTCCTCATCAGGACTATGGACGTTATCACACTTGGGCCAGTTTCGTTGTTAAAGAGATAATAAAGTGGAAATGAAGCATCCCGAAAAGAAAGCGAAAATAGGGCTTAATTACGCAAAAGCTTTTCACACGTAATTACAGTAATAACGGAATTAAGTTAAAAGCGAAAAAAAGACGTTTTTGACTTTCATACACAAGTGAAAAAAACCCGTACATGTACTAGAAATGGGTGTGTTTTGTGACGAGACTCCTCCTTTTCCAGGGCAGGTCCTGCATTTCATTCAACCTTCTCCCCTCTCCAGGATGAAATGTCAAACTGTCCTCCATTTGGAGCAAGAGTAAGAAACATGATTTCTGGGGGACATTTTGGAAATTCTTCCTGGACAGGTTGAAAAGGAGGGTGCTTCCTGGAAAAGGAGGACGCCTGATGTTTTGGGGGGAAGGAGAGGCAAATTAGGAAAGGGGCGAGGGAGGAGGATGAGGAGAAGTAAATGCCCCCTGGGGACTTGGGTTGCTGATTTTTTGCCTTGCGGAGGAGGAGGAGGAGGGAGTGATCGTGGAGTTCCTTGCCTTGCCTTGCCTTGCCTTGCCTGCCAGTGCTGTGCTGTGTGTGTGTTGTGTGGAGGGATGTGTGTGTGGAAGCTGCATCCGAGAGGGAGGGAAGGAAGGAGGAAGGGGTTGGCAGCCGCCAGTGGCTGCATCGCAGCCAGATCCTGGCAAGACACGCACACACACACACACACACACAGGGACAGAGCAGGTGGGGAAACTGGCTGATCTTTTGCCTTGTGGAGGAGGAGGAGGAGGAGGAGGAAGAGGAGGAGGGAGTGATCGTGCAGCTCCTTGCCTTTCCTTTCCTTGGCTACTGGTGCCGTGCCGGTGTGTGCGTTGTGTGGAGGGATGTGTGTATGAGAGCTGCATCCGAGAGGGAGGGAGGGAAGGAAGGAGGGGTTGGCAGCCGCCAGTGGCTGCATCGCAGCCGGATACTGGCAAGACACACATACACACACACACAGAGGGACAGAGCAGGTGGGGAAACCGGCTAAATATTGGGGATCTGGGGAGCAGGAAAGAGCCTTCCTGGGGCTAGGGGCAGAGGAAGCCAAAGGATGATGGTTTTCTTCATCCTTTGATGAAGGAGAAAGTGGAGAATGTTTGACGGGCAAGCAAACCAAGAAGTGAAAGCAGCCCCAAAGGACCATGGGAAACAGGAAGAAGCCTTAAAGGAGATTTGTTTGTGCGTATTTGCTTTTCACATTACAGTAAATGCGAAATTACTGTAATTTTGCAAATGCATTTCCTCTAAACTCCCGAATTGCAAAAGATCTCGGATAACACCAGTTTCTGTCCAGTTTCTGTGCGACAGAATTCCCTGCGTGTGAAATCGTGAGGCACAAATCCAGTTTTTGTTTGGGATTTGTGTGGATTAACCAACAGATTTGCCCTGTGTGATAACATCCTATCAGATGTAATGGCACCCCTATATCTTTGAGTGCATTCCATAGTTTTTCATGATCAAATGCTTTGCTGTAGTCTGTGAAACACATGGCTGATTCTTTTTTGGAATTCTTTGCTGTGCTTCATTAGCTATCGCATGTTTGTAATGTGGTCCCTAGAGTCCCCTCCTTTTCTGAGTCCCTTTTTGTTCTTGTCTTCTATTTCTTTGCATTTATCATTGTAGTATTTCTCCTTATGCCTGCATGTCAGACATTGGACAGTTGTGTTTTTACTTCTGGCTTTGTTTCTATTTCCCCTTGCTTTTTCTTTTCTTTTCTTTTATTGCATGAAGTGTTTCATCTGTCATCCATTGTTTCTCGTCTATCTTTTTGGCCACTATTAGTGTTTTCTTGCATTCATCCTTAATTATGTCTTTGACTTCTGTCCACAGTTCTTCAAGTTCCTGGTCAATTATACTCAATAATTCAAATCTGTTTCTTACATTTTCCTTGAATTCATCTGAAATGTTATTCAGGTCATATTTTGGTATGATGGTTTTTGCTTTCTTCTTCAGCTTGACTCTGATATTTGTTATGAGCAGTTTGCGGTCTGTGCCGCAATCAGCTCCTGGTCTGGTTTTGGCTACAAGGATAGAGTTTCTTCATCTTCTACTTCAATTATGTAGTCTATCTGGTTTTTGTGTTTACCATCTGGTGACGTCCAGGTGTACAGTCTCCTATCTAGTTCTATGAAGCACATATTTGCAATGAATAGATTATTGGCCTCACAGAATTCTATCAGACTCTCTCCTGCTTTATTTCTTGTTCCCAATCCAAATCTTCCTACTGTTTCTGATTCTTCTTTGCTGTCAACTTTAGCATTCAAGTCTCCAATGATTAATTTGAAATCTTGCGATGGTATGTTGTCAATTTCTTTCTGGATTGCATCATAGAATCTCTCAATTTCCTCTTCATCTGCATCTGTGGTTGGTGCATATACCTGGTTTATTGTGATGTTTATAGATTTACCCTGAAGCCTTATTGATAATATATGGACCAACTTTGAGTTGTATCCTTTGAGTGCTCTGGCTATGTCTTTCCTTAGTATGAAAGCACCCCATTTATTCTTGTTTTTCCATTTCCTAAATAGATTACTGTATAGTTGTCTGAGTCAAAGTGACCCATTCCTGTCCATTTTAACTCACTCACTGCTTGTATTGCTCTATTCATGCGCTCCATTTCCTTCTTTACTATGTCTAGTTTTCCCTGGCTCATGCTTTTCATGTTCCATGTTCCAATTACATGTGTAGTGTTGCTTCTAACTATGCTTGTTTTATTGGACATGTTTTCTGTCTGGCCTCCCCCTCTCTAGTTGTTGGTTTTTGAGCTGTCTCACCTAAAGAGTTTTCTTGGTGAAATGGTCTCGCAAGGAGGGACACCTTTTGCCTCCTTTTGCACAGTGCTGACAAGTGTCAGCTATGTTGACACTACTGTTCTCTCTGTGAGAGGTGACTTCAGTGTCACCCACCACTACTGCTGCAGCCCAGTAGCTGTTCCTATATTTTATGCCTGTTATTCCCTTCTTCCCCTGCACAATTCTCTTTTCCCTTTTCTTGTTACACTCCTAGATGGTCTCCCTCCCTCAGTCAATTCTCTTTTCCCTTTCCTTGTTACCCTCCTAGATGTTTTCGCCACCCTCCCCTCCTCCTCCCTGCCTCCCACTTTGTTCCCATTGGTGGCATCAATGGTCTTCTGGTCTTCTTGTTGGGGAGGGCCCTGATGTTTCTGGGCTGTGGCATCAAAGCCTCCCTCTTTGTCTGTCACCCTTCTGGTCTCCGGGGGTAGGGGAGGCTCTGATGTACCTGGGCTCCCAAGCCTGCCTCTTTGTCCCTCTGGATGGCAGCTCCCTTCTAGTCTCACCAGTATAAGGATGCTTTTAAGACTACAGTTCCTATATCCCCAGCTCTGGTGGATTCTGATAGTTGCAGTCCAAAGAGTGATCTTTTCAAAGTTTGAAAGCAATGAAGACAGTGAATGGAGATTGAGGCAATGGGAGAAGAAAATTCTTGTTCTTGCCATTTCCATTCATTACAAGGAGACTGCATGGGCACAGTATAGGGAAACAGCACTAGGTCTTTGTTTTTTGGCTGAATTTGACAATGGTCTGTGTCATCTTGTGAAGAAGACAAACCCTGCTTCTTATTTTGCCTCAGAGTCGGAAGCTGTACTGACGATCTGTGGCCCTTTCATGCTATGGGGTTTTATCACACAAGGCTAAAAAGTGGAATTTTAACAGAATAAAAGCATTTTTGGCCAGTACTTATCACACTACATCCAGGGGTGTCCCTACCTGTGGTGTCAACTGGTGCAGGGGGGCTGCTGGGGGGGTGACAGTGACCAATAGGGTGCATTCAGCCTTCTCCTCATGAGGAAGCCTCTGCTGTTGCAGCAAAGCTGGGAGGGGCATACACGGCCTTCTCCTTCACCACTGCATCAAAACTGGGAGAGATGCAGTGGGAGGAAGGCCCTTTTCTGGTGTATCACCTGGTGCAGGCTGCCCCCAGTGCACCCCTAGTGATGCCACTGATGACGTGTCCCTCCTGCTGCTGTCTTGCATTTGTTACCTTGGTGCACCTTTTCATTGATGGGCAAACCCCATCAATAGGATGTCAATCTCACTGCTATTCCATTTCTGCCTTGGTGTGGTAGGTGCCTTCCACTGCAGTTGCACTTCTTAGGCAGTTGTGTGGTGTATGGGGGTGTTATTCTGCTGCTCTCCTCCTCCCCACCCCCCCCATTGCAGTTGTGGCCGCCAGTACCTTCCTGAAGTTGGCTGCTGTATACACACACCTCTCTGGGGAGGTGTTGGTGGCCAGGGCCTCTTCTCCCCTCCCAAAGCACAATGTTGCTGTGTGCACATTCACACATTAGTCCCATGCTTTGGAAGGAAGTAGATAGGCAGACACAAGTGATCCTGGCTGCTAACACATTCCTGAAGCTGACTGCTGTGTGCACATTCACACAGCAGCCAGCTTTGAAAGGTGGTTGGCTGCCCATGGCTGCTTGTTTCCCTCCTTCCTCTCAGAAGATAGCATTTGGCAGTGCAGAAAAAAGATCATGTGACCATGGATTGCCAAAGTGCTGTAGTGTGGAATGTATGATAAGAAATGATGCCAAACTGGTATGCTTCCATTCTTTACCTAGTGGGATTGTGGTGGGACAGCAGGTTTGTGTGATAATGCCCTGTGTAATGTATATACTCAACTATAAATTGAAGTTATGTGTAAATCAAGGGCAAGTTATGGGGCCAAAATTATGGATTTTGATATGACCCATAGATAAATCAAGGGTAAACTTAGGGGCACATAATAAAGGATGAAGCAATGGAAAATGATGACAAAAAACTTACAAAATCTCAGCAGGCTTAACTGTTTGTGCACACACTAAAGGCTGAGACAGCAGAGAGAGGTCAGTGCTTCCAGGACAGATTACACTCTTGCCTTTCACCAAAGGATGGTTCCTTTATAAATAAGAGTTAAAGTACAATGCTTACAGTACTTACATTGACCTGTGGATAAGTTGACTCAGTTTTTTCGGTCAATTTTTAAACTAAAATTTCTAGACATACATGAGTATATACAGTAATTATAGTGTTATGATTCCACTTCAACCTACCAACCTATTAGCTTCCGGGCCCAGTACAAGGTGTTGGTTATTACCTTTAAAGCCCTAAATGGCTTGGGTCCATTCATACCTTCCATACAATCCTCCTTCCATACAATCCTCCCCGCGCTCTCCAGTCCTCTGGGAGGAACCTGTTGCAGCCTCAAAAATTAAGGCTTGCGACGACCTCCCAGAGGGCTTTCTCTGCTGTCGCCACCAAACTCTGGAACGACCTGCCGGATGAGATCCGTCAGCTGACATCTTTAGACAGCTTTAAAAAAGCTATCAAGACGGATCTCTTCCGGCAGGCCTTTCCAGATTAATTATCCCGGCCTTGGGCTTCCCGGCCCCCTTCTTTCTCTCCTGGCCCCATCATTTCGATGGATGAGGAACGTCTTAGAGGTTGGCCGGGTTTTGCTGTTTTATAAATGTTTTTATTTGTTATTGTTTATATTAATTGTTTTTATGTCTATTGTTATTTTAATTATGAGATGTTTAATACTGTTTTAAGGGGGGGTTGGTCTTTGGGGTTATATTGTATGGGTTTTTTATGTAAGCCGCTTGGATTGTTTTTTCAATAACCGGGATACAAATAAATATTATTATTATTATTATTACCCTGCAGCATCCTACATAATCCTGGGATCTGCAGTTTAGGAAGAGGTATTTCAATTTTTCAACCAGAGAATTCTGATGTCTCACAACTACAAACCTCAGGATTCCCGAGGATGAAGCCAACACACTTAATTCCTTGGTACTTTAATTTTTCAACCAGAGAATTCTGATGTCTCACAACTACAAACCCCAGGATTCCCGAGGATGCAGCCAACACACTTAATTCCATAGTGCTTTAGTTGTCTAGTGTGGAAGGGCCCCTAAATTCAATTCCTGTTGTTGAAAATGACATTACAGTTCTCTTGTGCATTCTCCAATATTCATAACAGTCATGTGCAGTTCAAATACCACAACTGCCTATAAAAGTGGTTTTTGAAGCAAACAGTGGCAGAGATACATTACTGAACCAAATGCTGTCTGTAATACCTTTGCTAATGAGCAACAGGGAGGATGGAATTGGTCTTGCTAACAGAGTAGAATCACCAGGAAGCTTATTCCCTGTTTTTTTGCAACGCCAACCATTTGTGGAGAGATCAGGTAGCTCAGCAGCATAGTCCTAATGGTTCATAAAGCAGGAATGGGATCAATAGCATATTAAAAGGAACAAGGGAAACCTAATTAGAGTAGAACAGACCCAAAAGGGCACCCCACCTTGAGCTTTCAAGCACCAGGAGAAGTTCTCTTCTGGTGACTGACATTTTAAATTAGAATGTTTGCCGTTTTCCAAGTCTGCAAAATGTTTCTGAGTCTCAAGAGATTACCCAGCATTCCTGTCTTTCACACACACAAAAATGCACTCCAAGTTACAGAGGGGCAGGATCAGGTGTTCTGTTTTTTAAAAATTGGTTATACAGGGGTTGTACTATATTAACTGGCTAAAGAGGAACTCTTCCTTGTGAGGCATTCCTCACTGTTAAAATGGGCAGATTTTTACTTTACTTTCTGACTTGCAGGTATGTAAGCATGGACTACAGTTTTTGGACACTATGGGTGCTTCTCAATGAGGATTTTAGTGTGCAATTACACTGTCTCATTCATGGAAATTGAAGGAGGTCTAGACCATATCCTGTCTGATCTTGGAAGCTAAGCAGGGTCAGCCCTGGTTAGTACAGTGGCCCCTCTGTATCTGTGGGGGGTTGGTTCCCGGGATTCCCTGCAGATACCAAAAAATGTGGATGCTCAAGTCACTATTTAAAATTACCTGTGATTGACTACAGTCAGGCCAAAAAAAAGTCCCAGGGTAATAGCGGAAGCTGTGCCGTCAGGGCCTGGGCACCAGGCATGCATTCTCCGTGCTTCAGCTGCAGCAGTTCTACTCTTTCCTTCAAAAGGCAGAAGCTGTGGCTGGCATTATATTATTATTATTATTATTATTATTATTATTATTATTATTATTATTATTATTAATATTATCTTTTCTTATATCCCACCTTTCTCCCAATACAGGGATTCAAGGCAGTGAACAGCAGACTTAAAACAATACAATTTAAAAATAGTACAACATTAAAACGTATCAATATAAAATGTAAAAAAACCCAATTAAACAATTTAAAAAGTTAAAACAGTTATGTCTTAAAATCAAATGTTACAATACAAACCTTAACATTTAAATGCTGGTATGCTCCCAGCAAGAAGGCGGAAGAAGGTGCATCTGGCACTTCCTCCCTTTCCCACCTTCCCACCATGAAGTTTAAAGTAGAAAAGTAGTTTGCACTTCATTAATTCATGGCGGGGAGGGAAGAGGACAGAGTCTTGCCCTTCCCTGTAGACTTAGGCAAAATCAAACTAATGCAGCCTCTCCTAGTTTATGTGCTGTTCCCATCTTGACCACACTGTCATATTTCTTGATCACACGTGTCCTGGTTTTCATCTGTGAAATGTTGGAGGGTATGCAATCTCATGGAATGCCATTCATAATAAGGTCATTCCCAGTCCCTACCATTTAAAATGAGGCTCTTCAAGGCATTTGGGATTAACTGACGTCACTTCCCTTTTCTTGTTCTGCTGATTTTTTAATTTTAGTTCTTGTGTGTGTGTGTGTGTGTGTGTGTGTGTGTTTACTGCAATGTGTTGGTTTTTTTGGGTGCTCTGGCCTACAGTTTGATATTTTATTGTTTTAGTGGTTTTGGTCTAAACCACTTTGAGTTTCATGTTGTTTTTAAACAAATATGGGGTATAATTTTTTAGAATGATATGAATACCAGAAATGTTATGTGATTTAACATCTTATTATGATTCCATATCTGCCTGGAAAAAGATCTAAATACTGCCATCTATCTATCTATCCATCTATCTAAAAATGAATACACAAAATCAGATGTCATCTTCATTGTTCCTACTGGAGAACAAAGCTACAAAACTATAAATAAAATGGAATAATTAAGTGTGTGGTGTACACTATAGTATTGATACAGCACATGCATGCTATGGTAGTTAAGTGGAAAGCCATATTCTCTGTGTTTGCAGTGTCCTGTCTGGTATCAAATCAGTAGCCCCAAACCTTAAGTCCATATTAGTTGCACTGTTTTCTCTAAACTGCAGCTGAGTACATCCATAGTAAGCATGAGCTGCAACTTGACTGCAATGATTAGCTTTATTTTTGAAAAACGATGCCCCAGAAACAAAACTTGGAAAAGGCATTTATTTGGACTGCATCTCTCAATATCTTGCAGCCAGCATGGCAAGTGCTAGGTAGGGGGTTCTGGGAGTTGTAGTCCCAAAAACAATTCTGCAAGGTCTGATCAAGTAGACATTAATTTCCAACTGGATATATTTAATATTTGAGCCAGCATGGTGTAATGGTTTGAGTGTTGGACCGTTTGAATCCTGGCTTGGCCATGTAAAAACCCACTGGGCAAGTCAGATGCTCTCAGTCTCAGGGGAAGGCAGTGGCAAATCTCCTCTGAATAAATCTTTCCAAGAAAACCCCATTATAGGTTTGCCTTAGGGGTGCCATACGTTGGAAGGGACTTAAAGGCATACAAAACATAGGACGTTATCACACAGAGGAAATCTGTTGGTTAATCCACACAAATTCCAAACAAAAAGCAAATTCACACGACATCGCACAGAAACTGGTCAGAAACTGGACAGAAACTGGTATTATCTGAGATCTTTTTAATTTTGGGAGTTTAGAGGAAATGCACTTGCGAAATTACAGTAACTGCGCATTTACTTTAATCTGAAAAGCAAATACGCATGGACAATTCTCTTTTAAAACCTGGAGGAGGGTCAAGAGGAGGAGGAGGAGGGGCCTCCAGGGAGGGAGAGTCCCGGGCTCCTCCTCAGTGCCATGCAGGGAAGGGAAGGGAAGGCAGCCCAGGAGAGGGAAGTTTGGGATGGAGGAGAAGTTTGGCATTTGGGATGGAGGGAAAAGGAGGGGAAAGAAGGCTTCCCTCGCAGCAGCTGTGGGTGGATGTGGGTGCAAGTGTGTGGTGTGCTTGTGGAGCAACTTGGATATCCATCTCATCATGACATTCTGCCCTGCAGGTCCTACAAAGGGGAAAGGCTTATGGGGGGGGGGGGGCATGGGAGCTACCTCCAGTTTCCCCCTCTCCTGGGCATCATCCAAGGCTCTGGCTCTCCCCAGGGAACACCCAGCCCTTCCTTCCTTCCTTCCTTCCTTCCTTCCTTCCTTCCTTCCTTCCTTCCTTCCTTCCCTTTCCTCCTTCTCCTCCTTTCCTGCCAGCTCTGCCAGCTCTGCCTGTGATCCTACCCTCCTTGCGAATCTCTCCATCAGCTGACAGCCTCCAATGCCAGGAAAGGAGAGAGAAAAAAGGGAGGGTGAGCCATCCCAATCCCTCCCTTGCCTCGGCTTGCCTTGCCTTGCCTTTCCAGCCTCCTCTTCCTCTTCCTCCTCGTCCTCCTCCTCCTCCTCTGCTCTCTTGAGAGGTCCTAACCCCAATGGAAGGGGGTTAGGACCTGTGCAGGAGGACATGACCCCAAATGTAGGACAGTCTGACATTTCCTCCTGGGAAATGCAGGACTCGCCCTGGAAAAGGAGGAGTCTTGTCACAAAACACACCCATTTCCAGTACATGTACGGGTTCTTTTCACTTGTTTATGAAAATTAAAAACGTCTTTTTTTTCGCTTGTAACTTAATTCCGTTATTATTGTAATTACGTGTGAAAAGCTTTTGCGCAATTAAGCTCTATTTTCGCTTTCTTTTCGGGTTGCTTCATTTCCACTTTATTATCTCTTTAACAACGAAACTGGGCCACGTGTGATAACGTCCATACACATACATATTTAAAATTAAGCCAAAGGCTTACTTTCTGCTCTTTGTAGCAGAATGCCAAGATTTGTATTCCTCTTGTAGCCATGCAGATGTTTCTTGAACATTAAGGTAGCTGGCTGCCAGACAGAGAGTGGGCATTTTTGTTCAATAAGTCCAAAGCCAGTCAGTTATCAAAATGTGACCAAGATCAAAACATACAGGCAGATATGATCTGAGGTAGAATAAAGACTGATAGAGTTCCAGCAAGAGCAAGACAATAAGTAGCTCCTGAAAACAGGAGTGTGTGTGCATTATTTCAGAGCATTGGATGGGAGGCAGATCACTCCTGCAGAGTACATTTGAAAGTGAGCTAGATACATATGTAATTTGTATATCTAGTTACTAATACAGGTTTGATGCTGTGTGTTATCTGGCACCTCCCAAGTAGAAGAAAATGGAGAAAACAGCACTTATTTCTTATCTTTTCTTTTTAAGCCTCCAGGAAAACTAACTTAATTAATTTTACAAGACACTTATTTGCTTGTAAGTTTATTCATTAAGAGTGCTAAATGATTTAATATGGAGGGAATTACTGTCAGAAAGCTAAATCATGCAGATGATGCCTGCTTTTAACTTTGTGCATGTTTCTATTTTTGTAGAAGCAAATTCCATGGATTAAGATCTAACTTCCACTGGAAAAAGATTGCCTGCATTTCTCAGTGGCCATTGATCTTTTTGTAAGAGTCTAGGTAGAACACAGTGGCAGACAGAAGTGGTGCGCTACACCTCTTTAGATTATATGTGTATGCATGTCCTTTTGTTTAATCCAAAGTGAGCAATACATTGAATACAATCTATCAAAATGCTACAAAAAAAGTGTGCGAGCTTTCAGTTCTCCTAAATTCTTTATCAAAGTAAGTGGTATATAATGAGGCAATGGGGGAAGAAACAGAAAACTCTAAAACCCGGGCCAGATGTTGTAGCCATGAGGTTTGCAGTGCAGTCATAACTAAAGTCTCATTTATTTTAATGGATGTACTTTAACTGTGCTCTACACAAATCATACAATTGGAACACATCTTGTAGGCCAGTGATACTGAACCTTGGGCCCTCCAGATACTTCAGATATCAATTTCTGAAATCACTTACTGGTTGGTACTTCTGGGAGTTGCGTCAGAACATGGGGAGGACCAAAAGTTGAGAACCGCTCTTGTTATTCAGGTGGCCCAACTCCTTTCCCTCTTTCTCAGAGCAGAAAATTCCAAACTAGAGAATCTGCAGCAGATAACAGCCTCTGACTTTAGATCTCCAGTGAGGCTGTAAGAAGCTGCAAAGACTCATCAGGGTAGAGCTTGCTGCTCATGCATTCAACCCGCAGGGACAGAAAAACCCTTTATACCCAGTAGAACCAGCATCATCATCATCATCATCATTATTATTATTATTATTATTACTACCCCACTCCCCCCCCATTGGGACTCAAAGTGTCTCACAGTCTGAAACTACAGTGCAATTAAAAACTTACAAAAGTGACAATTAAAATGGAATTAAACTATTTTAATGCTAAAGAAGAGAGAAGGCAACACACTTGCCTGTTGGCTTCAGAAGGGTGATCTGCATCTGGGTAGCTATAGCAGGCTACCTTGGAAGAGTTGTCCAGAAGGCTGAGTGAAAAGGTAAGGCAAAACATGCAGGGAAGGCAGAAGGAGCCAGCTTCCCATTAGAAACAAACTGGCCAGGCTGGATGAGCCCAGGCTCTGCAATCTTTCCTGTGGCTAGCTGCAGGAACAGCTGCCTGACAGGTGGCCAAGTCAGTGCAGGAGCCACAGGAGCCAGCCCTGGCACATTTGGATCTAGGCTTAGGGGGGTTGCAGACTGCCAGAAATAGTGCAAATTGAATCCACTTTTAGGGTTAGGGTTAGGGAATCATGGGAACTGTATTTTATTGTGGCACCAGAGCTCTCTGACAGAGAAGGCTCAATGTCTGAGAAAACCCCCCCAACAATTCCCATGATTCCCTAGCACTAACCCTAACCCTAAAAGTGGACTCAATTTGCACTATTTCTGGCAATCTGCAACCCCCCTTAGTCAGCCACTGAGGAGAGCTGGATTTAAGGGGCCTAGGCTTTTAGAAGGGATGGTCCACTAAAGGAGTTTGTTGCCTTAAAAGAGAGGACAGAGACTTGTAAAAGCTGTAAGGTGCCTCTGGAGAGGCGCTGCTTGGTCACAGCCCTGTACTATAAGCCTGGGGGTAAGAAAATTCCAGTTGAAGCTACCAACGAAAACTTCTGAACTCTAGATCTGGTGTAGCTTCATGCATTTCTTCTACTACCAGAGGAGGACATCACAGAGGCAAAGCCCATTGTCTCTCTAAATAATTGGTTCCACTGTCAACCTATTCTTATCATCAAGATGTTTGTGTTCAGGTGAAGTCTACTTTTTTCTTACTGATGTTCATTAGATTTTACTCCGGTCTTCTCAGGCAGCAGTGAAGATGTCATAGCAGGTGGTTATGGACGGTGACCTAAAGGACTTGGGGGGAAACAAAAGGCAGGGACAGTAGCAGCTTCACTCTCCTTTAGAGCTCTTAAGGGGCTGCAAGATTTTTGGGTTGACAGGTGGTCATTCCAGAGAGAAGGTGTGAGTGATTTCAAGTGGCTGATGTTTATTTATTTGTTTGATTTTTTGGAGAACCAAATAAGAATATTTATTAAACAGGAGCACTGTCTATCATAGTTACAACAAGATGAAACTTGGATGCCTTTCCTGAGTTAAAAATATTATTCATAAAAAGAGGTCAGCTACCAAAGAAAGTAAGTATTTTTGGCTGTTCCATGCCTGTCTGAGAATGATGAGAGAAGTGTCTGGTGCATGAGACTGAGAGAGAGAGTTCCCAGTTACTATCATTGCAAGTGAAAAGAGAGGAAAACCATCAGGTTTGTATAGCTAAGGACTTGAATGCCTTAAGGCTTGTTCTGCTGGGAAGTGTTCTGTGTTGTGGTTACTGTCCTGGGCATCTGGCCATAGAAAAGTGGGAGAGATTCAGTTTTGTTGCTTCATGGAATATGGAGAGATAGGCCCTTTTTTGTGTGATGTCTTTTATTCCAAGTGAAGCCTCAACAGTTGTCATGTCTGTGGGCTGTACCATGTGAGACACTCTAGTGCTGTTGTTAAGAGAGATGCCACACAAAAGCCCAAATAATGACCTATCGACTGAAGAAGGAAAGCTGCTGGGCTGCAGCTTGTTCGGGACTTTCCAAGCCTGGCTACTTATTTTTGTCCCTGTAGGTTTGATTGTTGGTGTGGTGTCCATTCTTCTCCAATGATTCAGTGGAAAATTACATAAAAGAAGGAAGTGAATCATTGGCTTACGGTTTAAAAGGTTTTGAATAAAGAGGGACGCTGGCCAGTAGGGAAGGCGGATGGATGGGACAGAAATTGACGAGACTCTTGGGAATTTTAAGATAAAACATCTCAATGGCTGAGTATCAAGAGATGACCATGATTAAGTTCCTTCTTTATAAGCTATTCACATAGTCCTCTGGTCTATGTTTGAATGGAATTGCCAGCACTTTAATAGTGTACATCTGTGAAAAATTAAATCCTTGTAGTTTGAGATAATGGCCCCTCAACAATCTGAAGTAGCATCTTTTGTACAGTATAAGACAATAACTTCAAACCACTAGTAGGTGCCCACTAGTGTGTACGCTTTGATTGTTACACATTTGTCTTTCATGTTTTGCTTGGTAACATGTTTCTTTTGTGAAAGTGCCTCATGTATCTCCTGTGGAATAATGTAGAGAAGGAGGCATTGATATGCAGATATGTCTGGAGCAAAGATGCAAAGCTAGTTGCTGGATCGCTTACTGAATCCGTGACAGATTGAAGTGCCATTTCATGAGAAAAGGGAGTCTGAACTTTAGATTGAGGTGGATAGGCAAGGTATCAGTGGCAACTGGTTGATGTGGCTATATATTATCTCCAGCACTGGGAAACATTAGTGCTATGAAAACTGGCTGCTGGGGAACAACACTACAAAGTTACAACTCCCTCATATCCTGCTTATGGTCTCCATAGAGTCATCTGGCTGACCACTAGGGGAACAGAATACTGGGCTATATAGACCTTTCATCTGATTCAGATTAGGTCCTCCTCTGTTCTTAATACTGTGACATATTTTTGGAATATGTATTCAGACCTCAGTTACATCACAAACCATTGGTATCCTCGTGTGTATATAGGGGTTTAAAAGGTTTTGAATAAAGAGGGATGCTATTGGTTGTTGTTGTTGTTGTTGTAATAATAATAATAATAATAATAATAATAATAATTTATATCCCACCCCCTGCAGAGCAATCGGGGCGGCTTACAATATTAAAATTTCCATACAGATATGTTAATACAATGTAAACAGAACCTGAAAATGCTGAAACCCACCCGTCCCTTAAAAAGTAAGGGTTCTTCTTCTTAGTCTAGGCCCGATGGAGATGGGCCTGCATCTCTCCCCCAGAGATGTGTGTCTTCAAGTTGTTTCTGACTTATGGTGATGCTAAGATGAACCTATCACAGAGTTTTCTTGGCAATTTTTTTTATAAGGGGTTTGCCTTTGCCTTTTTCTGAGGCTGAGAGAGTGTGACATGTTCAAGTGAGTTAAGATCAGGGATTCAAATCCTGGTCTCTAGAGTTGTAGTACAATGCTCAACCCACTACATTATGTTGGCTCTCCATGAATAAACTACTAGGGTCTCTTGTTCTATGTGAGTTTTGCTTATAGAAAAGAAATAGTGCCCTAAGCAGCTGTAACTACATCCCAATGAATTATTTATTTTTAACTAAATAAATTAAAAATATGCTAAACTATGCTACAAGTCCCTTTCATTCTTAATTGTTCTGCATGAGCTGATTGTTCATTGCAAACATTCCTGAGATGGATTTTCTTGTAAATTCAGAACCTATTTAAGGAAAAGCAATTAAAAAATTGCTCAGAAGCATATATGGATAAGAGGCATATATGGGTATTTTACCTGTTTGTGCATCCTTGCAAGTACTCCACACCCCATAATATCATTATGTAGTAAATATGGGGTTATGAACCCTAAGTTTCCCTTGTAATATTTAGTTTTACCCTTATTAGATAGCTTTGTGAAGGATTTGGTTTGACCTCCGCTGGGGCAGTTGTCGCTTTCACTCTTTGCACAATTCAACTTTCCTCATTAAATGTAACACTACCACTTATTTTTAAAAGTCTCCTAAAAATAATTTTCTTCTGAAATTAATGGCTAACTATTTGTTTCTAAGAATGGAAGATGGTAAAATGTGCATGCATTAACAGCTAGTGGTGACATCATGTAACAGAATCTTATTGAATGTCATATCAGTTAAAATCAGAGGCTACTGAAATGTGGCCCACAGGCTGCATGTAGCCTCTTGGGGCCATTTTTGTGGTCCCTAGGTCCCTCCAGGGGTCAGAATAATTGTTTTTTACAAAAGAAATGCAGCCCCTTCCCATATGTTTTGGCTCTGAAATGCTAAAAATTATTAGAGGGACTGGTGGACCTCTCCCTGGAACCCCAGATGTTTAAACCAATTTTTGCAATAAAAATAAAATAAAATAAATCAACAAAGCATTTTGCCTCCAAATGCCAGTAAATGCCTTTAAATGCCCAGGAATGTCTAAAATCATGCCTCCATGGTTTCCTACAGGGTATTTGGGTGCAAAAAGCAGATTTTTGTTGTTGTTGCAGGAACAGGTACGGTGTGCATGTCAGGAGATGCAGCCTTCTAAGGTCTCCTGCAGGGCTAATGTACCCCCCTAGTCTTCCACAGTTGCCATCCCAGTTGAAATCATACTGGTATAAAGTATCAGATTGTTGCTTTACCTAGCCCTAACATTCTTAAACCTGGAAACGTTGAATGGTCCTGTCAAGGGAAGTCATAATACAACTTTATTCTCTATTGGTCAGAGCTCTCCTGGAATAGTGCACCCATTTCTGGGAACTATAGTTTAACAAGCATATTGATAAGCTGCAATGTGTGCAGAGGAAAGCAACCAGGATGGCCAAAAGGCCAAACCATTGAAGGAGTTGGGTATGTTTACTGGGGAGAAGAGAAGATTTGGAAGTAATATGATAGCCATCTCTCAATACCTGCAGTACTGTCAGATGGAAGGCAGAGCAAGCTTGATTTTTGTTGCTTCACAGGATAGGACCCAAGCCAGTGGATGAAAATTACAAGAGAAGAAATTCTGATTAAACATTAGGAAAAGGGTCCTGACAGCAAGGGTGGTTCAGAAGTAAAGGAGACTTCCACAGAAGGCATTGGACTCTCCTTCTTTGCAAACTTTTAAAACAAAGTACCTCTTGGGGTACTTTAGTGGTGGATACCTGCACTGGCAAAGGGTTGGATTAGATGGCCTTTATGATAACTTTCAACTCTATGATTCCACATGTGCTGGACTACAACTCCCAGCATAGCTGATTGGAAATGTTCTCGGAGATGTTGCCCAACATATAACTTAGAGAAATCTGATATACCGTAACTCAGAAGTGTAAATCTTTGTGTATTTTATTTTCATATACAAGAATGAATGATTTCTATCAATAACTTTCCCCCAGATCCAGATTATGAGAGTTTTTATACATATTTTGATTATTCCCCCCCACTTCATTTGTGTGTGTAAAAAAATTATTTGTACAAAAATATCTAAGTTTTGCACAGAAAGGAACAACTTTGCATTGTTTACACAGAACCAAGGTTCTTTTGCACAACTGTTTTCTTGTTGTTGTGGCAAAAATGTACTGATGTGAAAAATCTTGGGGCAGTTCTCAGTGTAGGGCTTTTTAAATTTTATTTTGAAATGTTTTTATTGTAATTTGAAAATTCATTAACAACAAATATAATAATAACATTAAGCAATCAAGCAACATAACAAGTGGGATGCAATCACAGATAACAGTTCATCAATAAAATACTGAAATAAGAATGTTTGTTATATTTCATAGTCCAGTATTAAATAGGGAACAAATCCTTCCAAAAGGCCAGTTGCGGAGGTGGGTGTTGAAAAGAAATTCCACTGTTGTAGTCTATGAAGGGAAACCAGTCCTGAGCAAAAAATTTTTGCTGGGAACAAGTCTTTTAGCTGCTCTTATATTATGTGACAATTTTTCTATGAGGTGCTTTTTTTTTGCTCACCAATCAACCTCCCAGTTTTTCTGAGTGTAGTGTTTCGATGTGTCAAGATACCCTTTCTTATTGAAGACAAGAAAATTTGTGATTATTCCAAATATAATCACTCTGTTCACTCTGGCTGACAATCATGAATTGTCAATCATGGTTCTTCCTGTCCTTGTTTCCTAAGATTCTTTAAAGTGCAGATACCACAGATTAAATCTAAGCTCTATTACAGGCAAAGCATTTGTTTTACCATCAAAACATGGTGCTTTTATAGAGCCGGAAAAAAGTTACTTTAGGTACGTTAACTCCCAGAGCCCCCCAGCCAGCATGGCTTGCAAGACATACATTTCCATTCAGATTCTTGCTCAGTTTGGATTCAGAGGGTACACTAAAGTAAGGGCCTTATCACAAGAGGGGCCCAAGCAGAAGATATCCAAAGGCAATCCAAAGCTAAAACGTTTTCCTTTCCTTGTGTCCACACAATATCCAAAGGCAATCCAAAGCTAAAACGTTTTCCTTTCCTTGTGTCCACACAATATCCAAAGCTGAAACGTATTTCACCCACTTGATCCGAAGTCAAAGGGGATCTTTTGACATTCAGATTTTTGTGGATGTACCAAGCGAGGCGCGGGAGGGAGCCTCCGCCGCCGCCTCCTCCGCGGCCAGAGCCGCCTCTTCCCCTCTCTTCTTTTCCTCATTTTCTTTTCCCATCCCTCTTTCTCCTTCTCTCCTTCCTCTTCTTTCCCTCCTCCTTTCCCCATCCCTCATTCCTCTGCTTTCTCTCTCTCTTTCCTCTTCCTTCCTTCCTTCCTTCCTTCCTTCCTTCCTTCCTTCCTTCCTTTCCCCATCCCTCCTTCCTCTCCCCCTCCTTTCCCTCCTTCCTTCCCTCCCTCGGAGCTCACTGGAAGCCGGTTTCCATTTAGATTAAGGCAGGGAACCAAATTCCAGGGCAGAGGATCGAAATCTCTGGCAACAAAGGGAAATAGCATATTGATCAGAGGCTCCGGAGATAAGAGACAAGTGTGTGTATCCATCAACGCTAAACTGCCTCCTGCCTCCCTTCGACGACGAGCCAGTCTTCCCTCCTCAGAGAGGCAGAGGCAGCCAGCCAACGGAGAAGGAGGAGAGAAGGAGAAGGAGAGAAGAGAAGAGAAAAAGGGGAGAAAGAGAGGGAGGAAAAAGGGCCAGGGACTGGCTCTCCTCTTCTCCGGATGCTGGCATGCAGGGAAGTGCAGTTTCGGTACTGAACTGCATTTACTCCTACTTCGGTAAGCTTTCGCTTACCTTTCGCTTCGTGGCCAGTGTTTGATAAGGTCCAAGTCACCAAGAGTACACGTTATAGCTCTACTGATCATAAACAGATGGGAAGATGTAGTAAGAAAATATAAGGAAAGAATAATCTTACAACCATGTCCTCTGAATTCTGACATGTCTTCAAGTGCAGGTGGTCCACAGGTCTGTACTGCTCAAACATTATGCTGTTCTGTTACATCCAAATGTACCTTTTAGGTTCTGAGAGAAGGTGTTATGATTCTCAAAAGAAAACTCTTCAGGTGGAGATTGTACACTTTAACAGGACTTTCTAGAAGCTAGAAGATGATGCTTGCAGGTTTGGGAAAGTACGTTGCTCTTTCTCCCTGAGATTGATATAGGAAGAGAAAGAGAAGGAAGAAGAATTTTTTTTTTTAATTTATAGCCCACCTCCCCCCCTGCAATTTTTTATTTATTGTTTTGTTTATTCAATTTATAATCCCACCTTTTTCCCAGCAGGGAATTCAGGGGAGCACACAATCTTTGAAAACCACAATGCAGTTAGAAGAAAAAACTTTAAAAACTTTAAACACAACTGAACTGAACTTGTATTTAAAAAACAGAAGATAAAAACATTTCAAAGATTCTTAAAGCATAATGAAATAGAAACACTACACCAGGGGTAGGCAACCTTTTTGAGCCAGGGGCTGGGTTGCTGTCCCTCAGACAATTGGGGGGCCGAAGCACCATAAATAAATAAATATTTTTAATTAATTTTTTTTTAAAAAAATATGCATGCACACTCTCTCAGCCCCAGAAAAGCCATGGCAAAACCCCTGTGGAGATTTTGCCAAGAAAACCCCAAGAACAAGTAATAACAACAATAATCAATATCATCATGGCGGGGGGCGGCAGCGGCAGCGGCAGCGGCAGCGGCAGGACCGGCCTGGGGCCGGTCCAAAGGCCTCAGAGGGCTGCATCCGGCCCCCAGGCCTTAGGTTGCCTACCCCTGCACTACACCCCCATTAAAAGCTCTGTCTGCCACAACATACTAAAAACCAAATATTTACTTAAACAAAAAAGGTCTTTACCTGCCAGAGGAAAGACAGCAGGGAGAGGGTGCAAGGCAGCTTACAACGTAATGGGACAATACAGATCAAAAACTATACAAAAACATCAATAAGAGTATACATGTAAAAGTTATTTAAAAGACAAATAAACAATTTATGGAGTTAAAACCATTAAAATTCATTAAATGCTATATTGTTTTTGTTTGCTTTTAAGTCATTTTTGCCTTATGGCAACCCTAAGGTGTCCCTATCATGGGGTTTTCTTGGCATGTTTCTTCAGAGGGGCTTTGCCATTGCCACCCTCTGAGGCAGAGAGAGTGTGACTTGCCCATGGTCAAGCTGGGATTTGAATCCTGGTCCCTAGAGTCATAGTGCAATGCTCAAACCACTACTCCATGCTGGCTCTCAAAATACTTTCCGAAAGCTCTAATGGGCTTAGTGATATGGTCCTTCAAATACCCTGGATCCAAGGTGTCTGGGTGTTGTCTCCACACTGCAGAAATAATCTGGTTTGAAACTATAATCCCCAGAATTCCATAGCATTGAGCCATGGCAGTTAAAGTGGTGTCAAACTGGATTATTTCTGCAATGCAGATGCAGCCTAGGACTTGGTTATCAGCACTTTGCATTATGCCCCTCAAACTGAGCAGCTGCCAGTGGACTGTTGCAGCAAAGGAGTTGTGTGCTCCCTAGAGTTTCCTGCTTTCAGAGAGGAAAAACTACTTAAGGCCTGTTTACTGATTACATAAAAAGAGTAGAAGGCAATAAACAGTTAAAATGGGATTTAAAGCAAGTTAACATGCACATGATATATTATATAACAAATGAATATGGATGGACGAGAAGGCCCATTGTTAAACCCATTGCTGAGCTTCTGCATCTGCAACACTCTACAAGTTGTTACCAAAGCACAGAGCACACATTGTAATGCCTTTTCACATGGCCCCACAGATTTCATCATGTTTTGGATGCTTTCCTGCACACAGTGGAGGTTCCTGGAGTTCATGCTGCATTTGGCTCAGAGCAGCACTTTCAGGGACTTGCGATAGGGAGCAGATGTGTGCTGTAGTAAGGCATCCATCCAGTCCCGCGTTGTGTGTACAGTTTCCAAAGAATCCTTTCTCTCACAATTACATGGCCTCCATCTTCATCACCCAGCTTGTTTTATCTGAAACACATGAGCTGGCAAGCTTCAAAAATAAACTGGTGGAGTAGTGAGGAAGTAGAATGGAAGGCTGTGGCACATATCTTGAGCAGTGATGATGGGGTGAAGCTTTCCTCAAAACAAGGATGAGTTCACCAGCTTGGCTGCCATGTTTTTGTTGCTGCCTACAGAATGTCTGAACCCTTCAGACAAGTTCCTTGTGATTCCTCTTGCAGATTAGTGGTAGGCGTTAGCATAAAATGCCAGGAAAGAACTATGGGAACAGGAAAAGAATAAGGAAAATAAATAGTTATGTTCAGTATATAAGGTAAAAATAAACAGCCCAAGGAGCTGTTCCAAGGACAATTTGTGCTTTCTAGGCCAGGGAAGTGGTTTCTCAATACAGGTCGGGCCTGTCTCCTTTATTTCAAGTGAGCTTTTGGCTACCATTAACTCTTGGAAAGTTCTGTTGACTAAGAAGCTTTTGAGAGCCTGATAAAGTTAATGTTATCAGTGCAATGTGAGACAAAAGTCATGCAAGTGTTTCTTTTCTTTTCCTGGCTTCAATTTTAGGAGATGTTCTGTATGTAGTACTGATCAAGGAAACTGATACCCCAGAGATATCCATGACGTGTTCCCTGTTAAGTTTTATGTCTCATAAAATAAGCATTGAAAACACTAACAGCATAGAATAGAAAATTGCTCCAGTGCATCCAATATATCATTTCTATTGCAACATCAGCTATTGGCCAAACAGGAGGGAAAGAAAGGGGGTAGAAGGTGGGCACTTTACCTGTGCCCCAAAGTCCAAGTGTGTGTGTGAGAGAGAGTGTGAGTGAGAGAGATGGAAAGAGAGAAAGAAAGAGAGAGAGAGAGAGAGAGTCGGGATACTGGTCGGGTTGCAACTTCCATTCTTTCCATGAGGGAAAAGATGAGACTCAACTGTAGATCACACTAAAAGATATTTATCATAAAAAAGGAGATGATGTTCTCAGTATTTTTTTTTAAAGATAGCAATAGACGTTGGTTCTCTTTCTTTCATGTTTAGCATGCATTGTTTTTTCCGCATTGTGATTATCAAAGCTGTCTATGCAAAGAACCCCCACTCCCCCCTTGAATTTATTGGAAACTCTCCAATAGATAATAGAAAGCAACAACTTTCTCCAAATCTCATGAAATATTCCAGAGCTCAGATTTTAGAAAAAATAAGTGCTTGTTCAACCAGGAGACCAGTAACATGGTAACTGTGGATGGGAAATTTCAAGCTCCTCTTTACCCGTCTTCTTATGATCCCTTATTTTTAAACCAGACTTGGATCAGACCCTCCAAATAGAAGATTGCCATTTAGGAAGTAGGATGAAGCTTGGAAAAGCTACTTTCCAGAATCCCCCACCGGCAGGGTGTAATTGGGAGATGTAGTTCAAAAAGTAATGTTTTCAAGCTCTGAATAGGACGCATACCTAATTGACCACCTTACTTGTGAGTTCTCAGGAATCATTTGATCAGTTAATGTTGTATACAGAATACTGGACTAGTAATCTGGTTTAGCAAGGAGGTTTTTGTGTGCTGTGAATAAAACAAGTTTTCAACGATGCTGAAAAGTGTTTACTTGCTTCCATCTGTTTCTGCATGTTCAGTTTCCCTGAACATGCAGACATAATAAAGTCAGATCCAGTTGTCTTCACTGAGAGCAAAGGAAGTCTGTTTCCTATGCTTGACAGAATCTTCAAATATGAGGTAGTCTATGTCAATTAGGCTTTTAGAGATGAAATATCAATAAAAGACTGATGTACTACTTCCAGTGCCAGTACTATAGACAAAATTTGAAGAGAAAAGCTGTCTTATTTCCACTATTAATTTTTCAGTATTTCCCTTTGAACAATCCAGAAGTGGATTTGGTGTCTTGAGCTATTTTTTGTTCTTCTAGTAAACTTACACTAGAGTAATCTTATGTATTATACCAGAGTAATCTTATATATTATACATTTGAGTTTGGCAGTTCACTGTTAATTTGATGTTATGTAATTTCATGCTATTATCTTATCAGAATACTATTTCTCAAAAAGTTAGTTATTGCATTAAAAAAAGCCTTAACCTTCACAAACCTACTAAGTATGGTTGCCATATTCCACTTCCTCAAGTCAGGGCATTTAATTTACATATTATTCTCATTACACAAACTACGGTAGTTACATGAATTGTGAAATTATTTCTCCTTTTCTGTTTCAATCTTCATACCATGTTTAAGAGTTACATTTGATCTGAGAGAACTGCTATAGAGTAATCTTTAAAGTTTTGGGAACTCAAGTTCAAATCTCTGCTTAGCCATGGAATTTGCCATGTGACCTTGGGCCACTGCTAACTTTCAGCAAATCTATTTTATAGGGTTGCTATCAGGAATGAATAGAGAAGCTATGGAGATTATTGCACTGCTAATAAAACCGGTTTACATGAGCCAGCTGAAAATTTTAAAAGGCGGCATCCTGACAGGGGTGCCTCTTTTTGAAGCCCAGAGTTTTCCCACTTAAAGAAATGGTCACCGGAGTGGCCCTTTGAGTGGGGCTGGATCAGGGCTGGACCCAGGCGGAGATTTCGGTGGCTAAATCCTTCTGATAACATCAGGATGCCGCCAGTTTTAAATTTTAAACTGGCTCAGGTAAGCCGGTTTTATTAGCGGTGTGATAATCTCCTATGTAAAGTGGGCCTGTACATCCCTAGTGTAGTATAAATGAAAGAATAATAATAGGATTTTGTCATGCACAGACACTTCCAGTGGCATTCTGATCATGTCACTATTTTTTTGCCATCGGTTTTTCACTTCCCCACTTCCTCACTTCCTCACCTCTCCTATTCTCCCCTGTCTCTCCTTTCCTTCACCTCTCCTTGCACCCTTGCATTATGGTCCTCCTTTGTATCTTGCACTCTGCCACACAAACTATTCACTTGGCCATTGCTCCCATTCCTCTTTCCTCTCCTCTCCTCATGACCTTGCAATCTATCAATGTTTGGCAAGGGACCCCCTGCGCTAGACCCATTTAACATACATCTTTTTGACACTCATTTTTTCCATGTCTTTTGCAATAAATCAATTCAGTGCAAGTGTGATGCGGATCAGAATCGATTTCCTATGACGTGATCAGCAATCAGCAACCCACTGAAGAGGGTACATCTTGAATCGTTTCATTAGTCAATGTGAATGACAAGTAGGTTATTTTACAACAAGAAAATGAGATTGGGGCAAATATAGTGTGAACCATGCTCTGCTGTTAAACCAATCCATCGATTTGGATCACAAACTAATTTATTTGTAAGTGGGAATGAGGCCTCTGTCTTTCTTCCCTTCACCTGAAAGGCAGGGTGAACTTGTTTCTTGCAGAAAAAAATGACAGAAGGGTAACTTCACATTTTGCCCCATATCTCAGCTTCTACATGGGCTAGAGACTTTTGCTAAAATGAAAACTTGGAGTCTGGGCCAAATGATGGTGCAAATGGGCACTTGGTGGCATGCGTAGTCAGACACTGTCAAGAATGTCTGTGTCAGGTGACTTCTGTGTGGCATTTGAAACTTGTAGATCAGTGGTGGGCAACTGTGAAAGGATAGGAAGCAGCATCTCCCCTGCAGTAAAAAGAAAAAGTGTTTGACCCTAAATGCCTTCTAGGAGACATTGGGGCATTTTAACCATATTTTTGCTCCCCTTCGGGCATTTAGCTCAAGAGAGACTTTTTTTTTTTTGGTGAAGGAAGTGATGAGGGGGTTCATTCCATGTTCACTTCTCATATCCTTCACCTGTCCCAATTTGGCAGGGATAGGCCCAACTACTCTGTTATCCCACGTTTCTAGCTGCTTTTAAAATATCCCAGTTTTCTCCATCCACTTTCCTCCTTTGTTCTCAGCTCACATAAATTGCTGCAAACTGAGTTTAAAGTACAAAAGTAGTTTGCGGCCAGTTAACTCAGCACAGAGAGAATAAAGGAGGGGGCAGAATCTTGCCCTTCCCAGTAGACTCAGTCAAAACCAAACTGCTACATCCTCGCCTAACTTATGTATTCCTTCATATTAACAACTTTTGTCATATTGACCACATTCTTATGTTGCTTGACCATACATGTCCTAGTTTTCATCTGTGAAATGTTAGAAGGCATGCACTTCTTGTTTTTCTTTTTTTAATCGTGTCTCCTGGTCCTAAAATGATCTGGGATGTGTGTTTCAAAATGTCCCCTGTGCTCCCTAGAGGCATTTGGGGACATTTTGAACATTTTATTTGAAATATAGGAGTTCTGAGAGCCACAAAAACATCCTCATTGTAAACTGTTTCTTAGGCTGCAGCCTTGTGTCTTTTTACCTTGGTGTAGACCCTAGTAAACTCACTGAGATTTATTTCTGCATAGGCATTTCTGCATAGTCAGTGTGTTCCAAAATTGTATTTTCGTAGAATAACTCCCACAGACATTTTTTAAAAAAGTAAATTGTTTTCCCCAGTAAAAGAACAGCTAGTGAGTAAATTCATATTTTTAGTAATTCAGCCAGTCCAGCCTTAGATGCCTCTAGAGCTCTTGGGCAAAATCCCTCTAAATCTTGGAATATAATTGGCTTTACTGTATCAATTCACTCATGTTTTTTCAGGACAACTCATTCTTGAGAATATATCCCAGCTATTGCCTTGGAAGTTGATTTTGTTTTGCTTTTTAAAAACGTCCTGTGGTTACCACAGGAATGTTACACATCCATTAAGGGGAGATGAAGTAGAGCTGAATGTAACTGAATGGAATGAATGTGGATAGAATAGAAGCAATTCTTAATGAAAAGCTAGAGAGAGAAGCCACTATGTTTCCTTCTGATGCTCAATACCGGAAGTAGCTTGGGTACCCATTTGTCCCTGCTTGTATGTCAGATCTTTCCTCCCAATAACTTGAAATTTAAACCTTACCAGTCTTATCTTTTGGGAGGTGGACTGAACAGTTGAAATGATCAAAGCACCTTGGATGTTTCCAACTAGCTATTTATCTTCCATGAATCAAGGGCAGCTGAAAGATGCTAGTGAAAGCACTGTCATGTGGTCCAGATTGTGCCAGTCCTATGTTTCATTTGAAAGGTGGAAGGGAATATCCTGCACTGACTTTAGACAGTTGTTGGGCAGACTGCAGCCACTATCATCCTTTTGGCTATCAATCACTTGAGGGCCAGGAGATGCAGATACCACTGATAGGTTAGGAAATGGCAGTGAATTCTAAGAAGAGCTTGGAAAGCTTTTTCTTTTTTTTCTTTTTTTTGCACCACAGCTTCCAGAATCTTCCAGTCATCATGGTCATTTGCCATAGTGGTTGCGGGGACAGGGGGATACTAGAGATTGTCGCTTCTAGATGTAACATTTCCACACTCTGGTGTTGAACCTCCAGGAGATGCCAAATGTAGCAAAAGGGAAAAAAACAGGCAGAGCAAATGGAGTATTTGTAGCTTTGTAGAAACCACATTTTTGTCATCCTGGACTATTTGGTGGGAAATCCTGGGAACAGCTGCAACATTTTATTCCCACCCTCCAACAGATGTTAAATTCCAAGACATATTGCAAAAGTAAAATTCTGACAAAACTTAGGCTGGCATACTTTGGACACATCATGAGAAGGCATGAATCATTGGAAAAAAACAAGAATGCAAGGAAAGGTGGAAGAAGGAGAGGAGGGCTGCATTGTAGATGGATGGACTCTATTAAAGAAATCGCAAGTATGAGTTTGTAGGAGCTTGGCAGAGCAGTGGAGGACATGGGGTCTTGGAGATGTCTCAGCAGCATGGTCACCATGGATCGAGACAGACATGAAGGCAGTTAGCAACAACAACAACATATGTGCCTCTGTTGTGGTTCGTGTTGGGGTTTTGGTCATTCCCGTTATGAGTTGTATCTTGATGAAAGCTGCAGTGTTTGCATGCTGGACATCTTCAAGATGGTTGGTGGGATAGGTAAAGGTAAAGGCTGTTCTTTTTTCATTCCCTCCCCCCCTTTTCTCCCTAAAAAGTATTTTTCTTAGAGTTATAACTTCATAGTGCATGCATCAGTCAAATAGTGAAATAACACTTTTGCTCTGAAATGCAATAACACTTTTACTCTCAGAAAAATAACAAAAAAATTAAAAAAAATAGAGAGAAAGAAGATCATTTCAGGACATAGGACCACACCCCAACCTCAGCAAACCATGTCCCCCACTTAAAAAACCCCCACCTTCTAGTGCAAATCTGAGAAATTGCTGCACCATGAAGCTAATAGCCCCAAGGGAAAAATAGGAAAGAGTCCACTGATAGGGAATCAGTGGATACAGAGGCAACAAAAAACTGACAATTCCAGCAAAAATGAAGGAGCTATACTGCAAAAGCTCACACTTTTTTACACCTGTCAGGAAGAGCTTAATATGAAAGTGCAACTAGATGCACTCCGTTGTGCCTCTCAGGAGGAACCAGCAGGAAGAAGTTAAGAGCAACACTGAGTTTCCCTAAATTGAGAAGAGAGTGGTTCCACCAGCTGAAGTAGCTTTGTAAGACCTTTGCTTAAATAAAAACTTCATGTGTATTGGGAAAGCACAGAGTTTATTTGATGCTATAATGAAAAGAACTTAATGTCTAAATATTGGTCTCTGAGCATGAATCATGACAGTTCAGAGTACTTTTTTGCATGGAACATTGACTTGGATCCTGAAGGATGTACACAAAAGAAATGGGGACATTTGCCCTTCCCTCCCACTTCTATCACCTGTTTTCCTGCAAGAGTCTTTGTGCAATTGAGCAGTCCTCCTGAGCAGTGTGGCATGTGGTATATAGAGAGGAGGACTACAGGTGAAAGAGGGACTTGCCTAAATGTGCCTAAATTTGTAATTTCCAGGTATTAGTTCTGCAGGTAATAATTAATGGGTTTGCTGCAGATCTCTAATTAGAAATTGCAATTTACCAAAGTAAATGTATTAGGCGTTCTCTTAGAATTACCCCAAAGATGTAAGAAAGTATTGACTCATATAGGTTGAAAACAACTGTCTAATATGGCTGTGTTCAATTTAGCAGCAAATCTTGAATTCAGCTCTACAAAGTTTCAGGCTAAAAACAAATGCAACCATCTTTCAAAAGTGATTTCAGGCAGTGCTTTCTCCTGTGGTACAGTCTGGGTCATGCATTGAGACCCACTTAATCTCATTGGTTCACTTTAGACTTCTTTGAAGATCCCAGAATTAATTCCTAGCTTATTTAGGATGCTGAAAATTAGAGGGCGGGGAGGGTACTTGCAGAACAAAGCTTTCTGAATAGCATGGAACTGATCTACCCTTAGACACAAAGAAAATGAGGGCTAGCAAAACACAATTGGGTTGAAAAGCTTAAAGAAGGAGGTTTAGAATCTGCTGAGCTAAAACAAGCTCTGCTCTGTGTGAGAGTCTGTTGTGATAATCGGCATGTGTTGAATGGTTACTAAAATTTTTGGCTTTGGCAAATGAGGATTATGCATCTTCCTGTTGCTTGGTTGTGGCAAAAACAACAACAACAAACAATAAAAACCAAGCACCATAAATAAAATTGCCCAGAAGAAATTGCAGTTTCATTAATGGGTGTTCATTGCCTGTGAAGTTTCTTTTATTTGTGATGTTTGTAGTTGTATATTCTATTTATTTTCTTGGTCAGACACATTTCTTGGCTACATCTCTACCCCTGTCTGTTCCAAAGACAGGAATGAGAATGTGCTCTTCTGATCCTTAAATAGGGTGAACAGGCTTTCAAGCAATCACTCACATTTGGAAGAAGATGAGAGAGTTGGGGTAACAACTGAACTTTCCTTGTGAATATATTACCATCTTGTACAGCCACAACAGTGACGGCTCTTTTGTTCACTTAACACTGCTTGCATGACTGGCATTGAAATTGGTTGTATGGTAATGTGCCAAAATGAGATCTGTTTTGTTTATACACAACTCAGGATGAACCAACAGAAATATATTCTGGCTGCTGTATAAATGTTTGTGTATTCTTTTGAAGGACTTTAGACTGATATTAGCATCACTAGGGGCTGAATTCTTAGGTGTATAGTGTGAAAACATTATTGAGATAAATTTAAGCATACTGCTTGCTCATCTTCCAGAAGGTGAGATATTAAGATAGTTTACTATTTTACACAGTAGTATATAATCTAAGAGATATAATCTATAATAAAAAAATGAGGGTCATGAAACCTAAATGCTTGAAATTTGGCATGCGTATTGAAGGGATGGTACGATGTTCACCTGGGTGTAATTTGTGCTTTAAAACCTAGTGACTGCTTTTAATTAATTCAGATGGAGTTGTGTGTTTTACTGTATTACCATCTTCAGTCATTAGGTGTCAGAATTCCCTAACTTCTGCACAGGTTTGCAGTTGATATAGATTGAAAACAGAGTAAAAAGTCAAAGGAATCAAAGGGACAATTGTAGGGTTACCCCCTATCTTGATGCATGTGTTGTTGTTATAAAAATGTTGCTGTGAGTTTACTAGAGAAATTGAGACAAAATATAGTTGTGGGTGTCTTGGATAGTATATGTAGCAAGGTAAAGATTTGTTGAGAGGGGACTAGGTTATGGAATGTTTGGAATGAATGGTGAATGTCTGAATGTCTGGGGGATTTTTAAAAATGAAGGTGTATAGGACAATTAGAGTGAGTTCGGTCTGTCAAGTTTAGGATTAGGTGACTGTAAGGGTTAGGAATAGGAGTTAGAGATAGCAAGAGAGTAAGTCAGGGTCAGATATAGAGATTAGTTAAGTTTGGATGTAAGTGAGAGTGAGGGATTATGAGTGTTAGTGTGAATAAGAGTTAGTGTCAGCCAGGTTTTATATGAATTAAATAAGTAATTTTAATGTTAGGTTCCACTTCGGTTTAATAAATCATTTTTGTATTATACACTTGTGTTTCTGAGAATGTTACATAAGGGATATTGGAAAACTTGAGTTCACACAGTGTGTCTGTGGTGGCAGTTATTCAAGGGTAGTGGTGTCCAGTGGAGAGATTAGATGAGTAAGGTTGTACACAGGAACCATGGGGACATCTAGAAGGTTCCAACTTTTATTGCCATAGCTGTGGGACAGGAAGAGACCCTCATGTTGGTGGCAGAGATGGAGATAAGTGGAAGCCCTCATAGCTGGTGGCTGTACTGGTGGGATACAGTGCAGCACCCTCAGGCATGGAATGTTTAGACCTCTTCCTCATTGAGCTGTTGCAGTGGCAGCAGCTGTGGGTTCATTCCGATGGTATGGGTACAATATCTCCAACTCTGAGAGCTATGTAACTGTGCTTGAACACTTCACTGTGTAAAACTAAATGTAAGTTCATCTTTCCTTTCCACAGGACTCAGAGCAGAAGTGGCTCCATTGTTACCTCCCAACAGCACACAGGGACCTCCCGCACAGTCCGACGCTATCCCGCTACAAATAATGACCAGTTAACATCAAATGTGTTGCCGAATGCAAATGGATTTGATCAGAGCAGTTCTGGGTCACGTACAGTCTATCCAGAGCCTACTTCATCTCTATGGGGTAAGGTCTGAAGGATGACTTAGATATCTATGGAGTTTATCACACGGGGAAAATCCCGTGCGGAAACGGGGGTTTAAAGTAGAAAAAAACTGAAAAAGCAGATGCTTTTTCAGACAACGTCGCTGTTAAAAGGAGGTTAAACTGGGGTTAATCCAAACGGAAACCCCTCAATGACTGCTTCTTTTTACTTTCGGGTTTTTCTGAAAGTAAAAAGAAGCAGTTTCCATTCAGATTAACCCCATTTTCACATTGCTTTCACTTTTCACACTGGGGAATCCCATTAATAAATTGCTCCCGCTTTTGCATTTTTTTTCCTACTTAAAGCAGGGTTTCTGCACGGGAGTCCCCGTGTGATAAACTCCTATAACAAAGAAAGGTTTTCGCTTTCTGTTCTCTATCTATTGATCGATCAATCAAATTTATATCTCACCTTTCTCCCAAAATAGGATTCAAGGTGGCTTACAATAATTTAAAAAGAAAAAAACGAAAACATTAATTACAGAACTTAAATATAATTAAATAATTCTAATATTAAAACATAAGTTAAAAGCATAGTTAAAACCATTTGAAAAATAAAAAAAAAACATTATAACATTAAAGCAGCACACTACACTACATAAGTACAATTCATCCACCAGTTGCCTGGCTAAATAAAAATGTCTTCAGCTGTTGGCAAAAAGAGAGCAGTGATGGGGATGACCTGATCTCCCATAGAAGGGAGTTCCATAGACTGGGAGCAGCCATGGAGAAGGCTCTCTCCCAAGTCCTCACCAACCCCACTTGCAGAGATGGTAGGACTGAGAGAAAACCCTCCTCTGCTGATCTTAACATTTGGTTTGGCTTGTTTAGGGAGATATGGTTCTTCAAATAGTCTGAACCCAACCTGTTTAGGGCTTTTGTTAGTGTGGAGAGAACTTCTTTAAGCAGGTCATAGACACTTTGGGACTCCACAGCCATGGATACTATATAGAATCATAGAATCATAGAGTTGCAAAAAACCAGAAGGATCATCCAATCAAGTTCCCTGCCATGCGGGAATACACAATGAAAGGACTCCTGATAGATAGCCATCTATCCTCTGTTTAAAAATCTCCAAAAGAGGAGGCTCCATCACACTCTTGAGGAAGCATATTTTATTGTCGAACAACATTTACTGTCAGGTAGTTCTTCCTAATATTTAGGTGGAATCTCTTTTTCAGTAGTTTGAATCCATTGCTCTGGATCCTAGCCCTTGGAGCAGCAAACACACACACACACACACACACACACACACACAAAAGCAAAAGAAGAAAAGAAAAGAAAAGAAAGAAGTTTGCATAATAATAATAATAATAATAATAATAATAAATTTATATCCCATGCCTCTGCAGATGCAATTGGGGCAGCTTACAACAGTAAAACATCACAGATAAACAGTCCCAGAACCCACCCATCCCTTAAAACAGTATTAAACATCAAAGAATTAAAACAACAACAAACAACAGACAATTAAACAGCTAGCATGGATCATAATGGCAGTGCAGACAACTAGCCACAGGTGTGGCAGAGACTGGGGAAGGAATAAGCTCGCTCCTTAGGCCGGGAAGACTAATCAGGAAAGGCCTGCTGGAAGAGATCTGTCTTCATAACAGCTGTTTAAACTGGTAATATGATGGATCTTGTCCATCAGGCCGTTCCATAATCTGGGAGCGGTTGCTGAAAAGGCCCTCTGGGAGGTTGCAGACAGCCTAGTTTTAATAGGCTGAAGCAAGTTCCTCCCAGAGGACAGAAGTGCTCGGGGTGGGTTATATGGAAGGAGGCGGTCCCAAAGAAAGGTTGGACCCAAGCCATGTAGGGCTTTAAAGGTAATAACCAACACCTTGTACTGAGCCCGGAAACTAATCGACAGCCAGTGAAGTGATTTTAGGATGGGTGTTATATGGTCTCTCCCAGATGGAGACCAGCCTGGCTGCCATGTTCTGTAATAGTTGAAGTTTCCGGACTAAGCATGAGGGTAGTCCCATGTAGAGTGCATTACAGAAAACAAGACGAGAGGTTACCAGCGCGTGCACCACAGTTTCAAGATCCCTTACATCCAGGAAAGGGCGCACTGGCGTATCAGCCGAATCTGATAGCAGGCGCTCCTGACAGTCGCATTTACCTGATAAGTAAGCATGACATCCCTTCAAATATTTTAAAAAAGGTTATCATGCCACCTCTTAACCTTCTGTTCTCCAGGCTAAACATACCCAGCTCCCTAAGCTGCTCCTCATAAAGCATGGTTTCTAGAACTTTCCCCATTTTGGTTGCCCTCCTCTGAATATGCTCCAGCGTGTCAACATCCTTCTTGAATTGTGGTGCCCAGAACTGGACACAGTATTCTAGCTCTGCATTGAAAAAAGCTTATTTATTTCTATGAGATGACTCTTTAGACTCTTCAAAGACACCAGCAGAGAATTTAGGCAGCTATTTTAGGCAAGGGAACATATTATTCTGTTGTCTTCTTGTTTATATTAGCTAAATCTTGCTGTCCTGAAAAGCAAGCCATTTTGTCCTCCCATTTCTGTTTCCACTTAGGTGGAGACATACATTTTAATGTGGTTCAGAGACCATTGTTTTTCACAGATAGTGGCACTGAATACTAAGTGAATGATCATTTGGTGAGACTTCTCCTCAATCCTTTACTCATCAGTCTGCTCCAGGGGATCCCTCAACTCTCTAAAGTAACCCATGCCATCAACATTGCCTGTTCTGCTGGCAACTGAACACAGTAGGATGGAAAACCTAGTCAATTTCAGGGCTTCAAATTTGTATGGAACTCTTGCTCCATTGTCCTTGCTTCCTAGATGTTTTGTTCCTTAATAAGTGGGGTGGGAAGAAATTGTGCAGTCCTCCAGATGTTGCTGGACTGAAGTTTCAGCAGCCTAGCCAGCATAGACAATGCAAGGCATGGTGCAAACTGAAGTCCAACAACACCTGGAGAACAGCATAATTCCCACCCTTGTGTTAGGCTACCAGTACTAAAAAGGCACTTTACACATGCTTGGAGGGATATTTATTCATCTCATGTTCCATGTTTCAGTTCTAGTATTTCTCTCCCCTCATCTGAGCTGACTGGCTCAGGTCTCTGACTTTGATATTCTTTTTTTCCCCTCAGCTGAAGGAGCAGAGTAGTACAGTGGAATACGTCATATCCCTTACAGAGAGGGAAGTTGTGGTTACTATGAGTGGCTTCACAAAATTACTATGGGGCACTTTAGAAAAAGGACATGTTACCAAGTTTGCCCATTCAGGGTCATTATTGTTAACTGATATGCCTTGAAATTGTTTCTGACTTATGGAGACCCTAAGGTAACCCCATCACAGGATTTTCTTGGCAGGATTTGTTCACAGAGGGTTTGCTTTTGTTTTCCTCTGAGGCTGAGAAAGCATGACTTGTCCAAGGCCATGCAGCTGATTTCATGGCCAAGCAAGGATTCCAGCTCATCTCTAGTGGTTTAGACTAAAGCTCAAACCACTACATTATACTGGCTATCCCTTCAAGATGGCCTTCCTAGTTTCTTACCCTGTGGGTCCATTCCCCCCCCCCCCAAAAAAGGGGGAATGAGTACAGAGATATAAATGGAGAAGGAACAGAGAGAATTTACTATCTTTTTAATACAAAAATGCCCCATGTCTCTTTTGCTTAATGTGTGATTACTCTCTTTCCTGTCTTATTGTTATTCCCATTTTGGGAGGAAGTCGGGATATAAATCCGTTAAATAAATAAAATAAAATAAAGTATTATTTTTGTTATTTGATTATCTGCTTAAAATGCATTCTGTTGATTTGCTACATGATCCACATAACCTGCTATCTTCTTTTTACCACATAAAGGTAATTGTGATTATTTTTTCTTATATAATGTTTATTTTAATATACTATGTTGTGAAACTTATGCAAAGGAAATGCAAAGAACTGTTACTTAAACCAAGGGGTCAGAAATCAAAATGAAACAAGAGCTCTGTACAATGCTAATGAATTAGAAATTTTATTGCCTGTCTTCTTCTGGCCTTTGTTCCCAGTCTTCACATGGCCAAGAAGAGGAGTGACCTCTGCCTGCATTGTTATCCCTAGTCTAAACCATCATAACTGACACAAAGATGACACCTGAGACAAAATATAGGCGTGTAACTCTAACCTCATCGCTTTCCTTCTCATGGATGATTTTTAATGTCTTTGCTTGATGAAGAAACCAGTGAAGCTTTGAAAACTTGCATGATGTATTTTTTGCTTTTTAGTTGATTCAATAAAGGTATCACTGTTTTGTGAATTTTGTTAAATTTTTATTGCATTATGTTGCTTTTCTTTTCTTTGCAGGCGTCAACTTTACGGAAAAAATTAGGAAGATAAAGATTGTCTTCACTCCCACAATCTGTAAACAGACTTGTCGGCATGGCCGCTGCTACAATAGCTGTGAGAAAGGGGATACCACCACCCTGTACAGCCAGGGTGGACATGACCCTGACCCCAAATCTGGCTTCCGTATATGTGAGTAATCTAAGATGTCTGATCCAGTTCACATGGTTTATTTTTCTTCCTTTGCTTATTTGGTTTGTGACCAGAGTGACAATTCCTTCTAGAAGAAGAGTGCACAACTGGAAGATTAAGACAGCTCTACTTGCTTGAAACAAGCTATTTTCTCTGACAACACTTCTGCCTTATCTGGGATTAAAGGTCATACAGTTACCCTTTTTGTCTTCCCTCATCCTATTCTGGACATAAGAATCTCTGGCATTCAGTCAGAATCACAGAGAAAGAGAGATTTTTTTTTCTTGGGCCTAATTTCTCCAATGTGCTGTAGTGGCTTGAGTGTTTGACTATGACTCTTGAGACCACGGTTTTAATTCCCACTTGGCCATGGAAAGTGAGGGGTCACATACTCTCAGCTTCAGAGGAAGGAAAAAAGGCAAACCCCCTCTGAACAAATTTTGCTAGGAAAACCCCATGATTAGTTCACCTTAGGGTTGTCATAAGTCAGAAATTACTTGAAGGCATAACAAATTTCTCCTTTGTTCCCTTTCTTTCACATTAGCTTTGGGGTTTTCTTCTCATCCCCTCTACTTTTGCTTGTATGAAAATAAATACAACTGGTGAACATTTTATGGTATTCCTAACTATGAAGGTAGCAAAAGCTTTTTCTTCCAATCTTAACATAATAGAATAGTAGAGTTGGAAGGGTCTGCAAGGGCTGTCTAGTCAATATAGCCACCTTGGGTAATGTGCTAGCAGAAAGGTAGGAGATAAATACATAAATAATCTCTTGTCATGCAGGAATATATAACTAAAGCACTCCCAAAAGTTGGCAATCTAACCTCTATTTAAAGAACTCCAAAGATGGAGAGTCCAGCACTCTCCAAGGCAGTCTGTTCTACTGTTGAACTGCTCCTACCATCATTATTATACAAAGGGATCTTGTAGCTTCTTTGAGACTGTGTGAAAGAAGTTGTAGAGTAAGCTTTTGTAAACTTGGTCTACTTCATCAGATGTTTGTTTATTGTAAGCCACCCCGATTGCTTTGCAGAGGGGTGGGGTATAAATTATTATTATTATTATTATTATTATTATTATTATTATTATTAATTTAGTGTCATCAATGTACATGACACTTTACAAGTAAAACAGCAAAAAAAGTTAGCCCTGCAAAATACATACAATCTAATGTCTACATCAGTGGAGCAGCAGAAAACAAACATGATCCATCTTCAGTATACTATCCCTTCAAATATTAAAGATGATATCACATTTCTCTCTTCTCTAAATGTTTTATTGATGCTGTGATTGCACTGGAAATTTAAGTGAACTGGTTAGGTTCACATCTCTTCTTTGCTTCAAGGAAGCCATCCTCAACCCAGATGTATGAGACTTTGTTGTTGTTTTTGTTATCTGCCACCAAGTCAACTTTGGCTTATGGTGATTCTATGAATAAAAGACCTTAAAAACTGCCCTGCTCAGGTTGTACTTTCAAAAGTGACTTAGGACGTTATCACACGGGGCTCAATCCAAACAGAATCCAAATGAAATGGCGAACGAATCCAGATTATTTGCCCATGTTTCCACACGATGTCGCACAGAACCCCGACAGAACCCCGACAGAAAGTGGAAAGAATCGAGATCTTTTGAATTTCGGTTTCTTCAGGAATTGCAATTGCGCGACGGGAATCATTTCACATTTACCGTAGGTCTGATAACCAAATATGTATTGTGGCGCATTTCCCCGCTGTTGCCATGGTTCCAGCGAGCATTCCTCTCTCTGTGCATGTACAAGAGGCTCATTTTGGCTACATTTACGGGTTTTTTTCTCTTGTGTGTGGATGTTCGATACACTTACTGTAAATGCGCAATGAAGGTAATGACGTATGCGGAAACAAGGGTTATTTCCCATTTATTTTCGGGATGCCTCATTTCCACTTTTATTTCCGCTTTCTGGCCCACGTGTGATAACGTCCTTAGGATCTTTTCACCTGTGACATTAATCCACATTTACATTTATTTACTACAACTTCCATAATACCCAGGCAACCAAATAATTGGTTCCACTGGCTGGGCCTGATGGGAATTGTAGTCCAACACATCTACTGGGGGGGGGGATTGCTCTAAAATTTTACCCTCTGACATATTGTGGAAGGAGGGTCATAATTCTTTTTTTAAAAATACCAAATATGATATTTATTTAGTTGCTTTTTAGAGTGTTTTAAAGTGTAACGTTTCAGATAACTTGGGCTTAATTTGATAAAATGGAACATCAAGCTTGCACTTGCAATATTGTGTGTTCAATAGCCTTTCACAATTTCTGTGTCCCATTTTAGTAACTTACTTTCTTTAGCACAAAGAACATGGCTTAAAGTGGATGTAAATGTCACAGGTGAAAAGGTCCTCAGTCTTCTTTGAAAGTGAAGCTTGGTGGTCTACTTCAGTTACATTGGCATCCTTCCCAACTAAGACAGCTTGAAATTTTTGACTGAATGAGAGATGCTAAGTTCAGCACATGGATTATGTGAGTTACTTCCCAGTAAGACTTTGGCTCCTTTGCTGACCAATGTATGAACTCTTAGACCTTCCTCTTAATCAAGTCTGTCTGACAGGTTTTTCCTCTTTACAGATTTCTGCCAAATTCCCTGTCTAAATGGGGGACGCTGCATAGGCAGAGATGAATGCTGGTGTCCATCTAATTCAACGGGGAAGTTTTGCCACCTACCAGCTTTAAAACCAGAAAGAAGACAAGTGCCAAATAGCCTGGCAAGTGGTCCTGTGAAGCATTCCATGTACACACTTCCTCTGTCTAATCAGCTTGGTAAGCAGCACTAATCTTGTCGTATTACCAGCCACCATGTAAAGCTCATCTTGTTCATATTGGGTCCCCAGGAGTTTTCAGACAAGACCTTTCCTCTGCTGTTGCCTTGCCGCTTTCATAGTATTTTATGGAGGTGGTGTTCAGACGCTTCACTTTATCAAACCAGGCTGCTAATATGCCACAATCCTGTTAGTCTAGGAAAGGAAATGCAAACATACCAGTTTGGGGATGGTCATTTTTGCACCGCTCTTCAAAACTGCCATGGTGCTGCTATAGTCCCAGACTCTGTCTTCTGCACACCAGCCTTCCTACCCCATACCCTTCCCAGCATGCCTTTCAGTCTGTATTTTTAATTATTTGTTTATTTTCAGTTGATCAGTCACATCAACTTATTAAGTTTAAAAAATTGAAAAAAGAAAAGAAAAAACAGCCTGCTTGAGAATAGTGAGGGGAAAAATGGGGAATGAAGCATAATCATACCCACTTGATTCAGAACTGCATTGGGAGGAATTTATCACACATGAATCACACATGGAAAAGCAGCATGATTGGAAGGCATTGACAGGATTTGTCTAATTTTATAAACACTGAAACATATAACAGAACTAATTACTTTAAAAAGGTAATTGTCTATGCTATCCTTATAATGTCAGAAGTTATTTCCAGGGGCCCATTCACATTGCACAATTATACTGCTATTATTTCACTTTAAATGCTATGGTTCCATCCTGTGGAATCCTAGGGCTTGTAGTTTGGTGAGGCACCAAAATGTGCTGGCTGAGAATTCTAACTTCCTCTCCTTAAACTGCAAATCCCAGGATTCCATAGGAAAGAAGCAGGCAAATTAAAGTGGAATAATAGCACTATAACTATGTAGTGTGAACAACCCCCTAATTAGTTAAAAGTCTATAATGGAGAAGTAAGCAACACACAGCATACAGGGTGCATGGTGATATTGCAATCTCTCGCTTTTTATAGTTGTAATGTCAAATTTCAGCAGCAGGAGATGTGG